>OX104060.1:8977545-8996853 GCA_944474145.2 Dicrocoelium dendriticum | reverse complement strand
GTTGTGCGTTCCTTTGTCCATCACTCTCCTGCTCAACCTCCCCCTCCAATTGTTATCTCATTCGTTAGGCGTAATATATCTATCTTTTTGCGGGACGACAGTCGGCTGTTAGGTCTCCGGGACTTATTATTGGTTGGAAGCAGCAAGTAGATGTTTCTCGGTGTAGCTGCATCTAATGTCACTCAGGGACAAAGACTCATTATGTTGTGGTGCGCTCAATATATTTTGTCGGCAAAGTGTTTGTCCAGGAATTTCTTAAATTCTGACCCCAACTTTGTCTCAACTACGTGTTGCGGCGGGTCTTTCCATACATTGATCACTCTGCGTTTGCTGAGCGACCCGCTTCAAATCCGGTACGACAAGCTTGTACCGGTCTCCTCATGTGCTGTTTGGTGTGAGTAGATGAAGCAGCGACCTCAACATGGGGTAATCTCCCAGATGTAATATCCGGTGCGTCATGATGAGGTCATCCCGCATTCGACGATAAGCTAGGGTGTACAGCCCTAGTTTCTTACACCGGTCTTCGTACGGTACACCTCGTAAGTTGGGAATCAACCTAGTGGCTACATGTTGCATTCGCTCAATCTTTTCTACCTCGCCTCAGGTGATAGGGCAACACGCGGAAGAGCCATCCGTTACTGGGGACTCAGCCGGCGTGCCTCCCTAGTTTGTTACATGTCTTTTGTATTGCACCACAATAGCTGTATTTTTCACCTGCAGTTAACGTGTATAATGATGATGACTGCACTAATGATATGTAATATGATAAAAGCATTTGAGGGTCTAGATATGACTTGATCAACTCTGTTTCCGGAACTGCACTGAGATTAGTGAGTGTTTTACTAAATAGCCCTTGGTCGATGAGGTAGAAGTCTCAACTAACATCCCATTAGTCCCGCGTTCGACGCCTGCTATCAGCTAAACCTCACGCTAGAAAATAGGCTGAAGCTAATGGAGACAATCAGGGACCTCAAGAACAGGCGAACGGCTGGTGGACAGGTTCTCCGGTTAATGGGCTTTCAGGTGCTCAGCCAGCAGTCCATTTCCGCCCTGCCGGCATCCCTTCTGGTAACGCACGATCTAGGGCTGTTCATTGCGAATTCCTGCAGATAATACACAACAATTTGCGTAGCCTAAAGAACAAGGTGCATGAGCTGGGCCTATTTGTAGACAAATCGCGTCCCGACATACTTGCTTTCCTTGAAACGTGGTTGTCTGCGGATGTTTACCTGGCTACGCGCTGGTTAGAACTGATCGCCCCGTTAGTCGTCAAGGCGGCGTTGTACTTCATGTTAACTGTCATCATCATCACTATACACGTTAGCTAGAGGTGGGAAACAGCCGTTGTGCCGCAATACACGAGAAAGGAAACAAGCACAAGAGGCAAATAATGGATGGGCGTCTTTCCGGAGATCTAGCAGCTGGCTGTTATGATGCAGTAGGTTATACCATGCGTCGGAAATGTGGTCGTGATTGGAGGTTGAGAAATAATGAAACTCCCAACACAAGCGCTACTGAGGTCGGCTTTTAGCCATGTCAACAAGTGTATCCAGGCGCATGTGTTCATTGTCTTTCGGACCCCAACCAGAGAGGCAACTTCGAACTTGGGGACTTCAAGCCTCTTGACCATGTAATCGGTTTGTCTCCCCTCCTTTTCTTCCATCCACACCCCGGTCTCGCAAACAACGCACCTCGCGGCAGTCGGTGTGACGGCATGCGCAACACGAGGCCCCCAGCCATCAGAGCCCGGTGCATGCAATAACGGTGTTGTACGGTTTACCTTCTCTTCATGTGCCATAAATAAGGTGCCGAACACACTCACTGCTCATTTGGTGTTCAGCCATTTGTCAGCCTGTCTTTTGACTGCAACCCGTTCGTTACAAACTCTCGTCGACACTCAGTTGATGGTTGACATCTTATAAAAACCGAAATACAGCGATTGTTAAACGACGGCATCGTTGAATCGTCAAGCTCTTCTTGGAGAGCACAGGCAATGGTTACTAAAAATGCCAACCATAAAAGAAGGATGGTTGTTGATTACAGTCAAACGACCAATCGTTTCACATTGCTGGACGCTTATCCGTTGCCACGAATTGACAAAATGATAGAAACGATTTCTCATTATGCCGTATACAGTACACTGGATCTGAAAAATGCCTATCATCAGATCCCGATCGCTGAGCACGAGAAGCCGTACACCGCCTTTGAAGCATGCGGTAACCTTTTCCAGTTTTGCCGTATCCCATTTGGAGTCACTAATGGTGTGGCTTGTTTCCAGCGTACTATCGACAGGATACTAAACACGGAAGGTCTCAGTGATACATTTGCTTATATAGACAACATTACTGTGTGTGGTTTAACTGTGGACGATCGTAATCAAAACTTCCAAAAGTTCTTGACAGCTGTTGGTAAATACGGCATAACTTTGAACGACGCTAAAAACGTCATCGTCCGTGAGGAAATTCAGCTCCTCGGTTACCACAAATCTAAGGGCGAAATCAGACCCCATCCAGAGCGAATGAAACCTCTGCGTCAACTTGCATCTCCAACTGATCTGAAATCCCAATGTTGGCATGTTTGCCTGTTACTCACAGTAGCTCCTTTCCTTATCAGACAAAATCAGTCCTTTCGTAAAGAACCGGATTTTCCCTCTTCCACCGCATGTAGAAAATGCATTCGAACAGCTTAAAATGACCGTGGAAAATGCTATCGTCGTGACTGTTGAGTATAGTATTCCATTGGTTGTCAAAACAGACGCCTCATACATAACTATAGCTGCCTCGCTTAGTCAAGACAATCACCTAGTCGCTTTTTTCTCACCTATCTTATCCCCAAGTGAGAAACATCATTCCGCTGTTGAAAAAGTGGCATACGCTATTGTAGAAGCTGTCAGAAAGTGGTGGCACTATCTCCTTGAGACGCATTTCAAACTTATCACTGATCAGCAATCCGTTAGGGTAAGAGTGGTGGTCAAACAAGCACAAGTAAGAAGTGGCGAGTGGAACTGTCTGCGTACTAAGACGACATGAGTTACAGATCTGGTAAAGCTAATCAGGTTGCAAACGCACTTCACGTATCACCTGTGCCTCACATTTTAATGACACGAAGCTGCATGGCCTCCACAAGTCATTGTGTCACCCCGAAGTAATCAGAATGGTTCATTTCGTACGTTCTAAAAACCTACCTTACTCCGTTGAAGAATTTATCCTTTACAATGCACTGTTTGTGCAGCTTTAAAACCCCGATTCTACAAGTCACGCACAGGCCGACTCATCAAATCTACGCAGCCGTTTGAACGGCTCAGTATGGATTTCAAAGGGCCTTTACCTACAACGACTCGCAACAGATACTTACTAACCGTCGTTGATGAATACAGCAGATTTCCTTTCGCATTTGCATGCCCGGATATGCTTGCTTCAGCTATCACCAATTGCCTCGGCCAGTTGTTCGCTGTTGTTGGTACGCCGGCTCACATACACTCTGACCGAGGGTCTTCAATTATGTCTGCAGAGCTTACCAAGTTCCTACTGGATCAATGAGTGGCAACTAGTCACACAACTGCCTACAACCCACAAGCTAATGGCCAAGTGGAACGTCTTAACGGAACCCTTTGGAATACCATCTCACTCGCTCTACGAGCCAGAAACCTGGCACCTTTGTAGTGGGAGTTTGCCCTTCATGATACGCTGCATTCCATCCGTTCGTTGCTTTGTACTGCTACAAACACTACTCCTCATGAACGTCTCATTTGTTTTGCTCGACGGTCAACTAACGGAACTTCCATTCCATCCTGGTTGACGGTCCCTGGCCCGGTCTTACTCAAACGAATGGACAGGTCTTCAAAATACGAACCTTTGATGGAGGAAGTCAGCCTCATCAGATGCAACCCACATCCCGCTCGTGTACGACTACCTGAGGGTGGAGAAAGAAATGTCTCCATCAATCGGGTGGCTCCTCGTGGCGATCTTCCCGTTTTGCCACCTGAAACACAGGAGTCAGCAGATTCCTCCTTAACCACTCAAACCGAAAATACACCAACCCCGACACCAGAACTCTCAGAGAATAACTACTCGTGCGATGTCAACCACACTTCTCTTTGTCCATCTTCCCATTCCAAAAACACGTCTTAATATTTACGAAATAGAGACACCTTCATAAAAATTCCATTTTCCGGCTGGGGTGGATGTCGTATGCATACACTTGCCCCCTTGTACATGGCACATTATAATCAAATCTTGTACCTTTCAGCTGATGCACTTTCGTTGTTAGACCAGTGGATCGTATACTTCCTACTCCTTGTTATTCCGTCTGTTGTGCTATCTCCGTCTAACGCATCAATAAGCCAAACTGGGAAGGCACCGGTGGTCGAACGTAACTTGTCTGTTTATGTCGGCTGTTTTAGTGGGCCGTTTCACAAACGTACAGTAGGGTCGAACGTATGGCTGCATTGCACACTCACCATTCAAGGAGAGTGATGTGTCGCAGGCGCCATAGGTGGAGAAGGTTAGCAAAAGCGCGTCAGGCTTTTGCCATATGATTTGTGACCTCGTCTTCAATTCCAACGGCGTTGATACAACTACTTAGGTAGTTGAATTTCTGGACGGATTCTAACCTCTCCATTTAGGGTCACTGCGGGAGGCTGTCCTTGCCAATCTTGGAGAAAGCTTTACAATTTCAGGGTGCAAAACAAAGCACGAAATGACTGCTTGTTACAGGTCGTCCTTAATAAAATAAAATAATGTGTCAGCTGTACGCCGTAATGGCGCTTCGCTGCCGCGCAACCACCACCAGTCGCGCGCGGGCTGATTATACCGCGAGGACGTCCACCCCTACGCGGATTCAAACCGGTGACCTTATGGTTGCAAAGCAAGCGTGCAGACCACTCGGCCACCGGTCGTCCTTAGCAGCTTTCGAAGCTAACTCTCTGTCTGAAGCAGTCCAGAGAAGATTGGTCGTATGCCGCCTAAAAGCCGATTGGCTAGCCAATGGGAGTAAGCCAATGGCATCATGTTACCTTGAAGTGGATCTATCAGAATGACCTGCCTTGAAGCCCTCCATTAAGCACACTACTTGATCAACCAACAATCAACTGCGTGCACATTTAGTAGTTGCTATAGTCAGGTACTTTCAATTAGGTCTTTTCTCATAAACTTTATTTTGACTCCCTATTTTGGCTGTACATTCTATCTTCCAGGTGCTCCATACAAGTTCCGCCAGAGACCTTAGTCTTCTGATTTGGGAAGTGGCTGTATCATGACCAGAGTGGCTGCATCAGTTATCCGTACTGTCATCGGTAACACAACGGTTTTTGGCGACGGGAGCAGAGTTATTCAAGATCTCAACCTCAACAGAGGATCTGAAAGCTATTTTGTTTCAACAGCAGCAGCAATTCGAGGTGGTACAGCTGCTCATGATCGAGGCTTTCACTCGAACACTATCGCTCCAGTCTACATCAGTCCACAATGTTAACAAGCCCTCAGTTTATTCAGTATTCAACAATGTCATTAAGTTTGTCTTTGTTACCGCTTAGGACTGATTTTCGACGCATGGTTCAAACGTTACGATATTTTCAAGACGGAGCTGGAAAATCTTGCTGATGCAATAAAAGTACGGCTGCTGCTATGTAAACTCGGAAATGTGGAGCATGACAAATACATCAATTACATTTTGCCCAAAATTGCTCAATATTTCAGCCTTACTGAATTAATTTCCCGACTGACGGAAATGTTCGGTGATCAGGCATCGCTTTTCCACAATGGGTACAATTACCTGAAGCTGTGCAAGATGGACAGCGACGGTCTCATTGCCGTGCAGCCACAGTGAGGCGAGAGTACCATAAATTCAAGCTGAAATCACTTACTGAAGATCAATTTGAGTGTCTGATACTGGTATGCAGCCTGCAATCTCCCAAGGATACCGAGATCCGATCCAGAATACTCGGGTTATTGGAGCGAGACCCGGGTGTTACACTGCAAACTGTCATTACAAAGCCTCGGAAAATCATCCATTTAACGCACGATACAGCTATGATCGAGGATACAAATCGCATTCCAATTATTTTGCAGTTTATTTGATTTCGAGAAACTAGTTTCCGGTCACTGATCGCTAAAAGACCCTTCAAGCTAAACCACCATCAGTATGTTGGTAATGTGGAGTTTGTCATTTTCTTAGATAGTGTCCATACGAAAATCAAATCTGCCAGAAATGTCGTAGACGTGGGCACAGAGAAACTCATTTCAGCTCCAAACCAACTTTCAGACCAACTCCTGATGCACGGAAGAAAACTTGTCTTTTTTCGAAAAGAGTGAACGCCAATTTCATTGACGATGTCAGCTCGTAAAAAGTGTATCAACATCAGGAGAAAGCAGGCTCGTTTGAAGATCGATACGGCCTCAGACATTACGGTCAAATCATCAAAACTGAAGAATTGTAGGACCACCACACATCAAACCTATCAGTCAGCAGGCGAAAAGTGTATCTGATGCCGAGTTGGAAATGCTTGCTCAAGTCGACTGTGGGTGTCTTTATGTCCACTTTACCGCATGAAGAACGATTTTCGTCATGAGCCACCAGATTTTGAGTCTTTTGCATCTGGATTGGATCGATCGGTTTGTTGTTGTTGCTGCTGCTGTTGCCCAAACGTCGTCACATGAAGCAGCGGAGACAGCCGACAATATAGGGTAAGATGAGGGTCTGTGTTGGGTGGCTCTTTAGATACTAGTCGGTAGAACTAACACGTAAAAGACGTGAAAATTACGGGATGGTAGAAAAGATAGAGGCGGCGGGACCTAGCTTATATTGTACAGGCTAAAAGGAATGGGAAGCGAATCAACGAGGACGATGGTCGTGTAACGCGTGACTCGCTAGAGCGGAAAGTGAATGCGGATGTACAGTCAGTCACTAAAACAATGGGCGTTGAGAAGCTTCATACAGCAATGTAAAATGCGGAAAGTTTGTGTTCAGGTGCACTACAACGGCCTTTGTCTAGAAGGCTGAGGAATGCAAGCCTTCGATATGACTGTCAGTGGGGGAAAACGGGAGGTGAGGATGGCTGCGAAGAGTACCGGATGGACTTGAACACGAGCTTCCGAAATTGGGTGAATATCAGAGTTCGCTGGATCCAGTATTTGTTATTTATTATTTGCATATGAACTGCAGTGCGTCATTAGTGTGCCGTCGGAACGGGCTTGTCGGACTGGAAAAAATCTGGCTACACCAGGAAGAAGATCGGCAGAACATTTCCTCCGCTGCAGACCTGACGGTGCGCCTAGGAGGTGTCACTACCCCACCGCACTCTAGTCCACGGCCCAAACAGTCCTCATCTTACGAAGGAATCCGGGCGTCGTCTGCACCACGTAGCCGGGCGTTTGGGGACTAGCCCGGTTGTAGCCTTCCGCGGTCAGGGAGGAACCTTGAGCCGGTTCGCGAGTCACTTGAGGGTTGCGTTGGCTGTTCTGGTGGTTGAGCTTCAGGAAGCTATAACTCGGAGGGAGTGGGAGGGGTATGGGATTGGCTTGACGCCAGAGAAGGAACCTGGCATGAAGATAAAAGCAACCACGCTTTTTTGGTTGTTCTACAACTTTTGTGGGTTTTTTTTTGTCGATTTGCAAAACGTGTGTAGTTCAAACGTACGATTTCCAGAAAAGACGAAAAACATGCATCTTAATGGAAATAACATAGTTTCACAAAATCACTAAAACGGACCGGACGTTTAATCGACCGCGTCGGTCGGTTACCTGGGGTTGGGGCGGTCAAGAGGAACAGAGCGTTTCAGGGTATCCAGTGCTCGGAAAGTCACTGCAGCTGCGGGTGCTTGTATGACAGCATCAGGATGGTTTCTAAGTGCTTCATCAGAGAAGGTCAGTTTGAGGCAGTCGATGGACACCGTTTTTCAGTGACCGTTCTGGTCTAAAGTGAAATCTTTCGGAGTCCGTTGCAGGACTCTGAAAGGGTCAGTGTAGGGAGGTTGGAGAGGGTGCCGCACTGCGTCGGTGCGGAGGAAGACGTGAGTGTAGTTAGAGAGTCCGCTGTGCAATTGCATACCTCTGGTCCGCTCACAAGGGGGTCAGATGTAGTACACGCATGCGTTGTTCTAGGGAGAATGCAGAGTTCGATGGAGGTGTACACGACGATGTGAGAGGTAAAAACGAATTCTCTCGACAACTTTAGTCTTGTGCCATGAACCCGTTCTAGTGCTCATTTCAAGTCAAATTTGATGCTTCTGCGAATAAACGTTTTCAACCCAGCTCTGGTCTGAGGAGGTGCAAAGCGAGGCTTTAATATATCTATGGAAGCTGTACTGATCTACCAGTGCCTGCGATTCCGGTTGAACGTAACTGCTAACTCCGGAATTCGGAAGTAAACGCTTGGAAGTAAAGCGTGTTGTAGAACCAGCTACTGATCCAGAAGCAAGTAGTGTGAAATCGATGGACCTTTATAAGTCAACTAAGGGAGGTTCACTTATCAGAACAGCTAGGTCAACTCTCCTAATTGGCAGATCAGTTCAGCTAGCCAACGGGAAGGTTGCTGTACACGTCGCATGGACGCAAGCGTTCCTGAAACGACTTGATGTTTCAGTCGTGCACCATTGGCCCAACTTGTTTTCCCATTGAATTAATGAGGTCGGCATCGGCCGATGCCATGGCGGCAAGGTCGACCCTGGGCAGAAAGTGAAGAGTGAGGTTGACTAGTGTGAGAGCATCAGCGACAGGGTTGGTGACACCTGAGACGTGACGTATGTCAGCAGTGAGGTGCGTGACAAAGTCTGGGTTTTTAGTTTTCCGTGGTGAGTATTTGTCTGGCTAATTCAAAGGCCAATCTGAGGGGCTTGTGGTCAGTGTAGGCCGTGAAAGCGCTAACTTATCTATGTGCCGGAAGTGGCGAATGCCTAAGTAGATCGCACGGAATTCTCTTCAAAACTTGCTGTAGCGTGATTCCGTTGCCTTCAGTTGTTTGGAGAAAAAACCGAAAACTTGCCATTGCTCACCAACGTGTTGTTGCAGGGCGGCTCTTACTACGACGTATGAGGCATCAGTCGTAATAGAGTGAGGTGCAGTCGGTTCAGAATGCGCTAGGACAGCTATGTTGGAGATAACATCATTGTTCGGTAAAGGCTGACAGACAGGCATCATCGGTACTTCGATACGCAGTACGGATGCTTCGCTGCCGCGCAACCACCACTAGTCGCGCCTGGGCTAAGGATACTGCGAGGGTCGCCTCTTTCCTTCACAGACTGGAACCCGCGCCCTCGGATTACAAGGCAGGACTGTGATCTTCAAGGTTACGGGCCGGTCGGTTAAGGCTGTGTGTGCTGTATCAGGAAAAACGAAGTTACGTTCATTTCCTCTGAGAACAGTCAAAGGCTGTATTGGACGAGCATAGCGGAGTATTAAGTGGCGATAGTAGTTGCCCAAAACACGATATCGACGGAAGTGCTTAAATGTGGTCGGAGGTAGGAAGTCCTTAATTGTCTGGATCTTATCAGGAAGAACTTCGATACCAGACAAGGTGATTTAGACATTCTGCTGTTGACTTGAGTTCACACTTAGTCGGGTTAACTGTGACACGGTGTTTGGTCAACCGCTGAAGGAGAGCTCGATGGTGGTCGAAATGCTCTTCTTCCGATGAACTGGCTAATAGGATGTCATCGAAGTAGGAATTCGTTAGGTCTAGACCATGAGTGGCATAATGAATGAAGCGTTATAACGTTTGTGTGACATTGCACCGTTCGAAACGCATTTTTACAATTGCGAACATGCCGAAAGGAGTAATGTCGTCTGTTTTAGGATTGTCTTTTTTGTACAGGTGTCTAGTGATAGGCACGGATCATATTGATCTTACTGAAGATCATTTTACCTCTAAGGCATGCGGTGAGGTCATACATGTGGGGGATGGGGTACCTGCATGGGGGCGGTTAGCTTGTTGTGCGTGCGATTGTCACCGCAAGGGCACTAGTCACCAAATTTCTTAGGAACCGTATGCAGGAGAGAGTACCAAGGACTGTCGGAAGGGCGGATTATCTCGAGTATGATAATATGGTTAAACTCCGCCTTAGATGTTTTAAGTCTCTCGAGTGAAAGTCGGAGTGGACGAGATGAGACGGGTGGGCCACTCTTACGAATGTAGTGCGTGATTTGGGATGCGTTCATCGGCTGAGCGAGCTTGGAGTACTGGGTGAAGAGGTTGGCCGTAGGCTATCGCCTCTCTCGATTTTCTTAGTAAATTCTACCTTGTATTAGATATGTATCATAGGATATTGTCAGATGGTACCACTTCCTTAACTGGTCCCGGCAAGCTTACTGCAAAAATCATCGGACTTCAAGTAATTCTGCACGAACGTTCACAATATTTTGCATTCTTGCAGCATTTCCCATGCCTCGTCTGAGTGAATAACCACGGCGGAACCCAAGCACAATTTGTAACCTCACATTGTTACAACTAGTCCACCCATGACAGCAAAACTACGACGACTTACACCTTCAAAAACTAGTGTTAGTGCACATGCTTAGACTTGGAATCCTTCGTCCTTCAAGTAGCGGTTGTGCATCTGCTCTACATCTTGTACTTAAAAAGACTAGTGATTGGCGCCCATGTGGTGACTATGGAGCATTGAGCAATGCCACAGTTCCCGACATATACCCGGTCCCACATATACATGACATTTCGTTGAAATTGGCTGGAAGGTTGATCTCTTTCAAGGTTAATCTTATACTGGAATCTATAAACTGACAATATATACGCGCATCCAACCAAGGGAGTGAAAAAACGAGTAAAAATAAGGCAAGGTCCCACATATACATGGAAATGAGGCTCGACCTTTCCGTGATGCGATGTTCTGTGTGACTCAGTGATCCACTGGGCCATACTGTGTCTTGCATTTTTGCACCTTCAGAGTCACTCATACCAGATTGGTCAATGGTTAGAGGCCAGACAAACTCAGCCACCTGGTCCTCCAGGTTGGGGGTTGGAATGAGGTTGCCTCCTTATTCCTTAAAATGGACTCCTTGTAGCCCAACGCCAAACCCGCTGCCTTGCGGTCAGGTTTTTGCAACAAAGGCTTTGATTGAGTACCCTAATCGTTCTCCAGTCTAGGCCTGGCCAATCTGACACTATCCTGCCCACACAATGCAATGAATTTTTCTTCAAACCGTTTCCTGATGCTCTGGCCACCGCAGAGGATAATCAACACTGCCCTATCTGCTGCATCGAGCAGGGTGGATAGGGGTTTGGATGCTAATTTTCAAACCTTCCCGACTTCTTATTCCTCTTGCACTTTTTCTTCCTTTGCTTCCCGTTCCAACTTCATTTTCATCCCCCCCCCCGCTTTCCATCCCTCAATTCTTGGCCCTGCCCCACCTTGCTTCACTAGTCGCTTGTCTTTTAGTTTCAACTCACGTGTGAACGCGGAGCGTCATTTCTGCCCTTTCAACTGGCCCATATCCAAGCAAGCGGTCAAGCCCAGTTCATCGGCTTCCATTTGAAGCCCTCGATCATCCTTCAGATTGGCATACCTTAATGTACGCATATTGCTACAGATCGGTCAACAGGCAGCACTTGCCCGAACATTAGAGACCCACTCGATCGATATCTGCTGCTTATCGGAGACCCGCCTGCAACACACGAGCTATGTGCTCACTCTGCGATCCCCTTCAGATAACGCCAGCAGCACTTTCTCATTGCGCTTATCGAGTGACAATGTAGCTTCGAGCACCGGCCAAGCCGGTGTTGGTATTGCCCTGAGTCCCCGGGCTGAAGCTACTCTGGTTGATTGAATTCCCATCAGTAGCCGGATGTGTGCGGTCCGATTGGCAGGCTCGTTCAAAGCTTCGAAGTCGCGTGTGACTAACTGGTGTCTATTCATCATCGCCGCCTATGCACCCACAAACTCTAGCGATGACTCGGTAAAAGACGACTTCTATCGTCAACTGACCCAGCTCCTTCGCTACAGAAGAAACTCGGACACTGTTGTGCTGGCTGGGGATCTGTACGCTCAAGTTGGAAAATTATCCACTGATGAACTGCATCTGGGTGGCCAACATAGTGTAGGCTCCCGTACTGATAACGGTGAGCGGTTACTTCATTTGTGTGAGGATGCTCGCTTATTTCTTGCGAGCATTAACTTCCGACACAGCACCCGCCGGAGGGTGACTTGGCGCCCACCAGCCTTAAACCAGCTATGGACGCAAATCGATCACATTGCGATAAGTTACCGATGGAAAGGCTGCGTCCAGAACTGTCGCTCGATTTGGGGCACATGTGTAGACTCCGACCATGCACTTGTATATGCTGACATGCGGATGCGGTTTGGCGGATGCCCACGACGACGTTGTGAGCGCATTGACACCAGCCAACTGGCGGAGCCAGCTGTTCTGAATGCGTATCGAAATACGCTGACATGCGAATTGGATAAACGCCCACTGGCTGCAGTTGTAGCTCACTGGTCTCATATTCACCACATCTTACTAGCAGTAGACAAATCCTCATGTGATAAATCTAATAGCCAACATGGACATTGGGTCTTCGCGGTCTTTGGAACTTATCGATGCTACCCGGCATATTCCGGCTGGAAACGAACACAATGAAACTCGCAAAGAGCTCCGGGCAAAATTCCGTGCTAGCCTGAAGCAAAACCGGGAATCCTGGTGGTCTCATCATGCATCAGAGATGTAAGTAGCCGCTGCCCTTGGTAGCCATCGTAAGTTATTCCGGCTGTTACGGGAAAGGGGAAGCAGGAGACCTGGTATTAGTGAAACAATTTGTGACGAGAGTGTACAGCCTGTCCACAGCTTGTCAAAATGCTTGGAGCGTTAGGCTGAGCACTTAAAAAATCGATTTAATCGGCCGGAATTTTTAGATTTCTCGCCGGTCACTGATCGTTTTGCTACCTGGGCTGTCCCTTCGGATCCACCCTCTCTCTCAGAAGTCGAACGTGAGATCGCACTGTTGAATTTAGGTAAAGCCGCAGGACCAGATGATCTTCCTCCAGCCCTCTTCAAATTCGGGGGATCTGCTCTTGTGGATGATTTACACGAGTTACTAGTCAAACTGTGGGAGCAGGAAACTGTCCCAACCGACTGGAGTCGCTCTGTCATAGTCCCAATTTTTAAGGGAGGCTCATGATCGGAATGCGGCAACCATAGAGGAATCAGTCTGATCTCCATCGCCTCCAAATTGCTTGCCTCTGTGATCCTTCACAGACTGACTGGCACTCGTGAAAGCCAGATTCGTGAAGAGCAAGCTGGATTTCATCGAGGTCGTGACTGCATTGGCCACATCTTCACTTTGCGTCAGTTGTTAGAGCACCCTCTTATATATTGGCGGCCCACCGTTGTGATGTTCCTCCATGACAAAGATGCATTCGTTTCGGTGGATAGACATGTACTTTGGGACTGTCTGCTCAGGAAACGTGTACCTGAGCAATGTGTAAATATCCGAGCATTATATGCACGTAGCTCGGGCAGAGTGAGAGCTTACAGCAAGCTGTCGTCGCCCTTTAATATCTCCAGCGGTGTGAGACAAGGATGCACGCTGTCACCTTTCCTCTTCAACTCCGCCATTGATGGAGTCATGGAAATTGCGTTTACAGGACGCGACTTAGAAGGGTGTGGAACTACTCCCAGAAGAACGACTTCTTGACTTAGAGTATGCTGATAATATTGCCCTAATCTGTGACAGTCCACAAACGTGCCAAGCGGCACTGGACAGATTAGCACTGGCGGTCCGTCACTTCGGGCTTTTCTTCGCACCATGGAATTGCAAAGCGTTCCTCCAAGATTGGTCTGGACCGCCTCCTTCGTTGCCGTTGGTGGGGATCAGCTAGAAGTCGTTCAAAAATTCAACTACCTGGGAACTTGTATCAGTGCCCGTGGGATTGAAGATGAGATCACGAGTCGTATAGCAAAAGTTCGGGGCGCTTTTGCTAACCTCCGCCACTTATGGCGCCGGCGCGACATCACTCTTGCCCTGAAGGGTAGAGTGTACAATGCAGCGGTACGTTCGACCTTACTGTACGGTTGTGAAACCTGGCCCCTTAGATCAACGAACATAAAGAGGCTAGTTACGTTCGACCACCCGTGTCTTCGCAATTTAGCTCACATCTAGTGGAAACCGCGTGAGCAACGAGCGTGTTCGACGTCTTGTTTACGGCACAGGTAAAGGAAATGACCCGCTCAGCACCGTTATTTCGCGCACCAGGCTCCGATGGATCGGCCAGTCCACCGACTCCCGCGACGTGCGTTGTTTGCTCGCCGGGGGTGTGGATGGAAGAAGAGGAGGGGTGGCCAAGCGATGACTTGGTCAAGAAGAATGAAGGCTCTCACTTCGACGCTGGCCTCAGTTGGAACATCTCGGCTCCCTGGTTAGAGTCCGAAGGACGATGAACACGTTTGGCTGGATAAACTTGCTGGTATGGCTAGGAGCCGACCTCAGTGGCGTTCGTGCTGTGATTTTATTTGTCCCATCCCATCGCTTTTAGCCTCCCCCCAACTACGATCTCATTATTTAGCCTCATATAATTTTGCATAGTAATTTTTTTGCTGCATAGTAGCCGGCTGGTAGCTTACCGGAACGGTGCTCATCCGTTACCGGTAGCTCAGCCGGCTTGCACCAGTTGCATTTTTTCTTTCCTTTTTTCTTTTATTTATTGTGGCACAGTGGCTGAGGTGTTTCCCACCTCTAGCTAACGTGTATAATGCTGTTGATGATAGTAATATTTTACACATTATACAGGGAAATCTCCAGGTCGCTACACAGCTCCCTTCTGTAAGGGAACCGTGTGTGTCGATCTGCCTACCTGAGGACTTCCGTCGCCAGCCAACCTTATGCGGACCAAGTGATGAGACCTGATGCAGCTGCTGGGGGAGCACTGGTGCGATCGGCCCCTAACGGGCTCCCACCTGTGTCCTCCCTACGAGTGCAAAAAAATAAAAAGGAAAAGAACGTAGAGTTCAACCACGCAGCGTTTGGCCACGTGATGTTCGGCGGTGTTCAACAGTACGGGATTGGGGATAAGAAAAAGATGTAAAGGATGGACGTCAAGCACGTGCAACTGACAAGAGCAGACAAAAAGCGACAACACTTACCAAGTGCGATAAGGGAGCAAAACGCGGAGTCTTTTTGCGTTTTCAACAAATTTTGCCTTTTTTGGGTTTTTAAAACATCTTGCATTAATTTTTTGCGTTTCGGTCTGACCATAAAATCAAATTACGGAAAATGAGCGTCAATTAGTGAACTCGTCTACCGGACCTATTCGACTTTTACGGTTCGACTGTGGACGTGGTCGAGTTAGCTGTATCGTTTTGTGAGGTCTGCGGAACGGCACCTTGTGTGCTGTCCGGTTCGGCTTTAAGCGGCTGGACTGCTGACCTATAGTCGTCTTCGAGGTTGTTAGCGGATTCGAAATGAGCGATTTTGCGTCGGTCTATAGTAACGGCTTCGCGTTTGCCGTAGCGTTCATTAATAGACTCGGTTCTTGCGTTGAATGATCTTAAACGGCCCTTCGTATGGGCGGTCCAACGTTCTGCGAATGCCGTCGACACGGACGAAAACGTGCCACCAGTGGTATAAGTCTTCGGGAACGAAAAATTTACGCTTAGATTCCCGGGGATTGAACGGTCGAGGTATGCGTAGCTTATCCGCAAGTTCTTGGGCATAAGAAGCATCGTATCGGTAAGATTTCGGAACGAGAGAGTAGAAACCGCCAGGAAGCCGTAAAGCTTGTCCGTGGACTAATTCGGCACTACACGTTCGAAAGTCGGTTTTGATTGCTGAGCGAATGTCAAGCATTACCATTGCTAAGGCTTCAGTCCATTTGAGCGCATCCACTGCACTAAAGGACGTCTTCAGCTGCCTATGGAAACGCTCGACCATATCATTAGAAGCAGGACGGTACTGCAAATGCGGTGAGTGCCTAGCACTTTGAGCGTCTCTAAGAACGTGTTGGATTCAAGCTGTGGACAACCGTGAACAGCGACCCAACGGTCGACGAAAGCTCGCGGGACTGTTTCGGCTACGACGTCTGGAATCCGGATGGCTTCGGGCCAACATGTGCAGCGCTCCATCATGCTCAGGATGTAGATCAGACCCTTAGACGGTCCAACTATGCCGGAATGGGCATGTGCAAAACGATTGGTAATTGGAGGAAAACGGCCAGTAGGAGCGGATACGTGTTGCTGAATCTTTGACTTCTGACAAGTTGGGCAACTACGTGCCCATATCCTAATGTCGCTATGCATACCAGGCCAGACACAGCGCTCTGAAATGAGACCTGACCTGTGACCTTGGTACCTGGATGACCGATGCTGTGAAGTGTCGAAGACATTGCAACGAAAAGAATCGGGAACGATTAGATCAGGACCTCTAGTGGATGTGCCGCAACGGATAGTGCCATCGGATGACGCTAGCGGGTACGGAGAGATTTTTAAAGATGAATCTGCTAAGGTTGATTGACAATCGGTCTCGGCTTGTTGTGCCGTGGCCATGACAGATAGATCGATTGCCTGCCCGGCGATGGCAATTGCAGAGACGCGAGAAAGGGACGTCAGCAACGACGTTATACCGACCTGAAATGTGTCGTAGGTCAGTAGAAAATCGGCCACGAAATCCAGCTGACGGACCTCACGTGGTGAGTGTCCAGCTGATTGATTTCGGACGTCATATATAAGCGGGTTATGGTCGGTGAAGATAATGAAATTCTCACATTAAAGGACGTGCCGGAAATGTCGAACGGTAGAGTAAACGGCAAGCAGTTCACGTCTGCACGTGCAGTACTTTGTTTTGGCAGGTTGTATGCGTCTTGAGTTGAAGGCAAGTGGTTTCCATAATCCATCTGAAGTGGTTGTGGGACGGCGCCAACAGCGGTTTCCGATGCGTCAACAGCAACGCTGCGCTGCGCGTTCGTCTCAAAGTGCTGAAGCATAATGGCGTCGGCCAAGGCCTTTTTATTGGCCTCGAATGCCTCGGCGGTAGCAGCGCTCAGTTCCACGTTTCCGTTTTTACGTCCACGAAGCAGAGCAGTAAGTGGACTTAACAGGTCGGTACTAATTAATCATACCAATTAAAACGACGAATAGCGGCCAAGTGAGTCGGAACTGGCCAGTCTCTGATGGCCATACACCATGCTGATGGACATGGTGTCCGAGAAATTCGATAGAGGGTTGCAGAAATGCACATACATCTGCGTTGACAGTATTAGAGGCTAGCCTATCGAAAAAGTTATTCAGGTGTTCCACATGTTTTTCGGAAGCACTGGCCACTAAAATATCGTCGATATAAGGGTAGACGAAATCCAGACCTCTAATGACTTGCGCGAGAAAGATAAGGGTGGGCGACAGGATTTGTCATTCTCGCCAAATCGTCTATGGTACCAGCAATGGGTATGTGTCTTAGAAGGAGATAGCGAAGGAGACTTGGTACGTGACGAGCGGAATCGGCTCCTAGGGCGGTTATTTCCTGCATTCCCCAAAGCTACTATTACCTTTAGTCGTTTGTTTAACGTAGCAATGGTTAATGCTAATTGCGCGACGTTATCTTGCGGCGTGGACTGGAGATGCGCGATTTGCCGTTAGCTTCCTAGACACGGTCAGCCGTGTCGACTAGCTGAGGTAGATACATGTCTGCATTAGCGTAAAGGATGCTACAAATCTCGCGTCAAGTCGGCTAAGCCTTAACTCTGAGAAAGGAATTATCAAAGTTGACTGCTTTGGCTAGACTCAACATCTCACGCAGGAGCTGATATGGTTTCAAATCACCTAGCTCGGTTTCAACATGCAACTTCGTGACGCGTTGACAGTCGGAAATACCAGTTCGTTTTCAAACGGCAGCTTTGATCTCCGCGTAAGTTTTCTATGATTCTGGAAGATCTAGTATGTCATCGTGATCATCGACGGCCTGTGGAGGAAGTGCTGCGACGACGTGGTGAAATTTGACGTTCTCAAATCTGATATGACGCAACGAAAAGATGGACTCTAGTTGAGCGAACCACATTTTCGGGTTACCTTAACGAGTAGGCGGAATTGGTACGACAACACCACTAACTGAAGCCTCAGCGTCTGCAAGTTTAATGTCAATAGCGAAAAAGGTGCAGTTAGCAAAAATGAACCAGTCAGTAAAAATATGGGGAAAATGAAGGAAACGTGCAGGATATACGACCAAATCTGAAAAAAGGTTATTAATGGGCTTACCGCAAGTATTCGTAGGCCGGGTCACCAGTTATAGCGGAATAGATAGACGGACGCTATATGCGCAAAACCAACCAACGGAGAGTGAAAAGACAACTGAAAATAAATCGAGGTATACGGTTATTGCCGGAACGTCAGGCTCGCTAAACAAAAATGGCACTGAGCGAAGCTAGCGAGGGAGATGAAAAAAGGAACGTTCCGCTAGCGCAGGTTGATTCCGGCGGCCGAATCTCGGAAATGTGTAAACAAAAATGCACAACAAGCGACAGACACACTGCTTAATTTCCATGTGTACAGATGAAACTATGTTTTGGTAATATTTTAAACATCATACAGGGAAATCTCCAAATCTCTACAATCTGTTCAGGACGTACCATGAAATTCCAATGTCCCAGAAAAATACAGTAAAAGCGGCAGTGACCAACCCTTTTGGCTTGTACGACTTTTCTTTATGCCGTTAGATCTCCGGAACGCCGCGCAATCCAACGCTTCATGAACCAAGTTCTCTATGGTCTTGAATTTGTCATCGTTTACAATGATGTGTTAGTTGCAAGCGCTTCGACCACCTGCGAAAATTTTTCGAGCATTTCGAACATCATGGTACTACCGTAAACCCTGGCAAATGTGCATTCGATCAACTCCATCGACTTTTTAGACCACAGGATCGATTGTAACGGTACCAGTCCTCTTACTGAGAAAACAGATAATAATAATAATAATAATAATGTCAGCTGTTCGCCGTAACGGTGCTTCATTGACGTGCGAACACCACTAGTCGCACGCGGGCTGAGTATACCGCGAGGACGCCCATTGCTACGCGGATTCGGAAAACGCAAGCCATCTAGGATTATCCATCGCCTCAGTCCGTTAAGTCTACACTGTTTTCTCGACATGGTTAACTATTTGTGCACGGCCGCGCTACAACTCTAACTGATTTGCCTAAGGGTAATCCAAAAAATTTACTTTCACTATATAAGCCGAAACAGTGGTCAACACGGTCAAGCAAATCCGAGGTAAGCTAGCTTACTTGTGAACGGACGTCAGCGTTACTTTCGTCCTCAAGACACGCTTCACAATCCCTCCTTGGTGCCTTTTTGCAGAAGTCAGTGGGTAGCGAGATTCAATCCCTGTC
>OX104060.1:8961975-8977076 GCA_944474145.2 Dicrocoelium dendriticum | reverse complement strand
CTGCCATGTGGGATCACATGGGTTTAACGAATGTTGCCTCCAGATCTCATGTCTTCTGTTGATCGTAGAGCTCTGTGATGTACCTCCATTCTTCTATGTCGTGCTTCTGTCGTTCACTGCTATAGTCATGCTTCAATTCTGGCACAACTTGAACTAGTACCACATTCTTCGTCACAGTTTGACATCAAGAACTAGGGTTGGATTTCCACTTGTCTTTCTGCCCATGGCCTGTCAGGAAAAATGTGGGCACTGACAGAAGCGTTCACCAGAATATGGCTTGCTACTAGAACATCTTCCAGGTCGCTTGTGTTGTCAAACGTTGCTCATAGTAGGCGAGGTTCCCTTACGTGTCGAGATAATGGGTTTCGAGGTGGTAAGATTAGTTGGGAGAATTTTCAGTCCGAGTGTGCAGGTTATTTCAGCCCAGCTGTTTCGCTGCTCGACTTGTCTACCTTTTAGCGATTCGCTAGTACCTTCTTGGCCGTTTGAACAAATCACTGATATCGCCTTTTGCTTACGCATTAATTGTTTGTTCTGCACTTCCTTGTGAGCGTAAGTTTGTCGTGTGGGAGTGTCTGGATTATCTTCCGTGGACTACAGGCCAAGGCTACGGCAATATATTTTCACGTACAATGCCAATAGTTGCACTATCTGTACAAGTAAATTGTTGTTGCCCAGCTGCTGACAGAGGTAATCGTGCCATTTGTGCGTACCTTTGCATGCTTTGGTGCATTACGTGAGACTTGGGAGACTGTGCAACCGGCTTGTTGTCCCTGCAGTTTTTCACAAACGGTGATGCCTTTCGCTGGACTGGGTAGCGTTGTTGCTAGAGAGCTTTTGCCTATTAACTGGTCTGGGATTTGGGCTACGTAATAATTTGATCTGCACCTGGAGTTCTGAAGTTTTCCCTCCCAATACCGCCATCACTTCCTTTTGCTCTGCCAACGTAACAGCCATCTCACACAGCCGTCTAACAGACATCTCACGCCTTATCGTAACCGTTTGAACAATCTTCATTATCGGACTATCTGAACATCAGTCACAGAACCATAACCTATCCGCCGATACGCTGTTAGCTCCGTTATGTGTGATGTTCACATTTTGTCGCGTCGTAGAAACTGACAAACAACAAACACGTGGTTTTTGTGAGGATCTCATTTCCCCTGTTGTCTGAGCTGCGAGTGATCTTGGGTTTTATCAAAAACACCAATCTGAGGTAAATATTGGTTTTCAATGATTCATCTACGGTCCGGTACAAACCATTTAAGAGTAAAATACCAAGGTAAATGCACGGTGATTGGTTCAGATGTAGGTCAATGTGTAGACAGCAGGTAGATCGTCGCCGTCTTGCACACACACACACACACACACACATACAAAGATCGATAGATGTTGTGTAGGCAAACTGACTACGCCAGTGTCAGAGTGACGGTTAGGTTGACCTTTGTTCGGCCAGGGCAGACTTAATGCTTGAACAAACTTCTTTTGTGAGCATAGCGGATGTTGGAATATCCTAATCAAAATAGTTTTTGCTGCGACAAGCATTCGTAGACGCGGATCTTTTGAATTGTTCAAGGGACCTGGTAAACCATAGTAAATGCGTTCGGAAGGTTAACGCTGTGACCTGATTCGAATAGATGGGACAGAATTCCGCTTGCCAAAACTCCAGTGCCTCCGTTTGCCAACCATTTATAACTATGTTCCTTAATGCGATTGGACAACTGGCGAGCTGTTCAACCTATGTATGTTGCACCACAGGTACACTCAAATCGATAGATAATGTAAGAGGAAGTCAGCTTCGACGGTCTGTCCTTATTACACACAGGAATAAGTCGGTTGGTGTCAAATATACACCACAGTTCCACAGCTAGAAAACTCTTCCTTACTGACTGCATCAGCTTTCATGTTAAATGCTCCGCAATTGTATCGCCTTTAAACCCAAGGCGGCTGGCTTGCCGAACTACCTCCTCGTGGTACCAGCTGGGTGAATCGGGTGTACCCCGTTCCAGCAAAGTGTTCGGCGACAATGTTACACCTTGGTGGGACAGTGTATTCCAACTGGTGTGCTGCCTTCATGGGGAGTAATGGGCCCCTCTTTGGTAATCAACCAAACGAAGGCGCATGAACTGAACTTTCAGTCAACGCCTCCCAATGGGCTCGATTCCCTAAATTCGCCCTGCTGCCTTGCGGGCAGGTTATTTAGCCAAAGGCACGGGGTGGAGTCCCTTAAGTCAACTCCCTACTTCGGCTTGGGCAACCGGGTAGTATCACGCCGTCTCGCAAAACCTTGGACTGTATTACAACTTGCTCATCAGCTGCTTTTCTGCTAGTCACTTTCACGCTACTTCATCACAAGCCAATTGTTTGTTTGTCAACAATCCTCACTTTCCGTTACCCGATTCATGTGCTCAACAATCTGGCTGCGATTCCGGTTGCGCCGCAGACCAAGAGGTTCAACCTATTGCTCTCTTTCGTCCCCGATCCTCGTTCCGTCTAGCGTGCTTCAACGTTCGGACACTCATGCAGATCGGGCAGCAAGCTGGTCTAGCACGCACCCTGGATTCTCTAGACCTTGATGTCTGCTGCCTTTCAGAAACCCGATTGCAAGACCTCAGCATTGTGCTTACATTGACTTCCTCCACTGACCACAAAGCCAGATATCACTTGCCTCTTTCTGGAGATCCAGAAGCAGCCTCAGCGAGTCTGGCTGGTGTAGGTATAGCACTAAGTGACTAGGCCGAGGCGGCACTACTGGACTGGTGCCCGATTAACAGCCGACTATGTGCATTTCGGCTTCGGGGTTCATGTAGAATCAACAGGCACCGCGAAGAGAGACACAACTTGTTTGTGATCTCCGTGTACGCTCCAACTGACTGCAGTCGCGACTCGGTCAAGGACGAATTCTACCTGGATCTACATCAGCTCTTGACTAATGCTAAAATATCGGATGTCGTTATCCTTGCTGGGGATTTTAATGCACGGGTTGGCCGCCTGTTACCATAAGAACGCCACCTTGGTGGTTATCACTCGCTGGATGAGAACCGCTCTGATAACGGAGAGAGACTTCTCACCTTGTGCGAAGACAACCGTCTGTTTCTTTCGATCACTAACTTCAGGTATACGAAGAAGCGTTCTGCAACTTGGCGTCTCCATTCTTCAACACAATCGTGGTCTCAAATTGATCACATTGCTATTAGCTTCAGATGGAGCGGCAGCGTACTGGAATGCAGGTCCTTTTGGTCTACCTTCTTTGACTCAGATCATGCACTGGTCTGCGCGAAAATCTGGATGTGTTTTGGAGGATCCCGAAACACGAAGCACCGCAAGATTGATGTAAACAGATTAACTGATTCCTCTGTCCAGAGGAGCTATCAGTCTTCATTGGCATACGCACTCAGTTGCAATGCACCGCAAGAAGTGGAACAAAACTGGACTTGGATACCGAAGGCAATGACCATTTCCGGACAGTCATGCTGCGGTCTAACTCGGTGCCCCTTGGAGGCTTGGATTTCTGCTCGTTCCCTGGAGCTGTTCGAAAGCCGCAAAGATATCCCCGCGGAATCAGATTGCAATGGGCGGTGCCGTTCTGCCAAGCGGATGCTCAAGCAAAGCCTGTGCAAGGACTGCCAGACATGATGGTCTGAAAGTGCTTTAGAGATGGAGACTGCTGCCCACTCTGGCAACACTCGCAGGATTTTCCAACTCATTCGGTCCACTGGCCTCAGGAAGCCTGTTGTCAATGAGGTAATTTGTGAGATGGATGAATCTCCGATCACCAACCAACAGAGGCTTCTGGATCGTTGGGCCGAGCATTTTCACTCGCAGTTCAACTGGCCTCCACCATCTATCAGTACATGCTGTACACATTATTGTCCACCCTGGCTCGTCTCTCTGAATGCACCCAGAGAAGCGGAAGTCTGCCTCGAGATTCGACGCTTGAAGCGTTTTAACGCTGTCGGCTTAGACGGACTTCCGCCAGAATTATTCAAGTACCGTGGTGTGGCTATCATAAACTAGCTGACCGCGCTGTTCACAAAAATTTAGCATGAAGAGAAAGTGCCTTCCTCTTGGGGCGAATCAGTCGTTATCTCGATTTTCAAGAAAGGCGCTCGCACTTCATGTGCAAATCATCGCGGGAGTAGTCTTATTTCGGTTGCCTCTAAGCTATTGGCATCCATTCTGCTTCGCATGCTATCCCCAGTACGTGAATAATACTACCGTGAAGAACAAGCTGGTTTCCGTCTTGGTTGCGGATGCGTGGATAAAATCGTCATGCTCGCCAGCTCCTCGAACATCGCCACATTTATCACAGGCCTACTATCATTGCATTTCTAGACATACTTGCCGCTTGTGACTCCGTTGATCAACCTGCTTTATGGCGTTGCTTACTAAAGAACGGAATGCCAGAAAAATATACCGCCATCTTACGAACACTTTACCTTCATACATCCGGCAGGGTTAGGGTCTATGGCAAGCTTTCCTCGCAATTCACTGTCAATAGCGGTGTGCGACAGGTCTGCCCTATGTCCCCATTCCTCTTCAACTTCGGAATCGAAGACGTTCTGTCGAATGCCCTAGAAGGTTTCCAACATTTTAGCTTAGAGCTTCTACCGGGTGAGCGCGCGACCGACTAACATTATGCTGATGATATCGCCTTACTTAGTGACGAGCCTCAGGGTATGGAACTCATTCTGGATCGCGTGGCGGTTCAAGTATCTAAGTATGGCATGAGCTTCGCCCCATCGAAGGATAAAACGCTGCTCAAGGATTGGCTTTGACCTGCTCCCGTACTCACTCTCGATGGTGCACAACTTAAACAGGTAGATAGTTTCGTCTACCTTGGGAGCTGTGTTTCTGCTGACGACCCTAGCAACAAAGAAGTTTCTTTTTGTGTGGCTAAAGCTCGATCGGCAGTTGTCAATCTGGGGCACTTGTGGCGTCGTTGCGACGTCTCATTCTCACTAAAGGGCCGCGTTTACAGCGCATCAGTTCGCTTAGTATTGTTGTATGGGTGCGAGTCCTGGCCGATTCGCGTGGAAGACATCCGTCGTCTTTCTGCCTTCGATAACGGTTGCTTAAGGAGGATCGCTCGTGTTTGGTGGCAACATCGAGTTAATGGTAATGAGGTTCGACGTCGCATCTTAGGAAGTGTGAGTATTCCCTTCAACAAACTGGTTTTGTTGGACTAGTTAAGATGGCTCGGTCACGTCCTACGCATGGCACCTGAGCGTCTACCACGTCGTGCTCTATTCGCTCTTCAAAGACCTGGCTGGAGGTGACCGCGTGGTGGTTAGCCTTCCACTTGGCGGCAACACATGAAATCGCTGGCGTCGTGTCTAGTCGCAGTTAGATCCGTACGTCTTCCAGGATGGGGGCCCAGAGATGAGGAGTGCCAATGGCTTAGCACTCTTGAAGATATGGCCCGCAATCCGAATCATTAGAAGAATTGTGTACAGCATTGTACTGATTCACATGTTTAATACTACAAATATTAAAACGACAAAAAAGAACAAAGGCGGCGTGTGAAAAACAAACTAAAAATGTTTTGTCCTACTTTTTATCAAAATGTTCAATTCTTCCTGCAGAATATTAGTTGAACTGTGTTGCTCACCTTCAACTAGCATGCCACAGTGATTATGACGCGACGAATCTTCCTTATATGCTGCTCTCCATGGTTTTATGTAGGCTCTGTGTCTAGTTAATAGACTGTTGAGAATGGTTGGCGGTATCCGGTTTCGGATTTGCCTGTCACTGGGACCAGCCACAGGACGCCTGCGCTTACAGAGGGACCACGGGTGGCTTGAGCTGCACCACCCACAGCTCCATCCACACACCCCATATCCAGTGTAAACCCGAAATAATAAGACCGGGAGGCATGTGGTTGGGAACCACGTTTCATCAACGGAGCCGGCCCACACTCCTTCACAGGCAAACACAAGCACACTGTATTTGGGGAATCAAGCGCACACAAGGCGGTGGCTGGACCGTAGTCCGCTCCACACTGTGTGCATGGAACCAATCTTCGAGCCTAGCACGGCCACAAGAACCGTGCACCCCGTCCCCTCCAGCAACGACCAACTGTCTCATGAAGCGAGTATGGCCAAGGTAGTGGGTAATAGACAGGTAGGCACCTTGTCAACATGCACATCAAGCGCAGCCACACCGGGGATATCAAGCAACAGCCAATCACCTGGAGCGACAAGATGAAATAAAACAAATCCAATAATGCATACAGATACGGTGGCATAACTCTTCGCTAAATTAGCGTATGAAGTAAGTTGGTTAGCAACGAATCCGCGATAAGGAAAAAATGTCCACAAGTTAGTTAAAAATGCTACCAACGCAAAAAGTTACCGAAGATAAGAGCAAATAGCGTAAGCAACGTGGCCAGTTAATAGATTATTCAGGTAGACAGAATAAACCAAATAAAGTGGAATGAAATTTAGCCAGCTTAAAAAGACCCAATTTTAGTGTAAGTTGGTTTAGCCCAACTGCAGTGAAGAAGCATCATGAATGCAACATCAGCCATGTTAGATACGCCCAAGGAATCACTGTGTCTGGTTTGTAGCGACAACCACAGTACTTCGTCGTGCCGTAAGTTTGAAACCCCGGATGTAGGCAGGCGCTGGGATCTGGTTAGAGACAAGGGCGGCTGTTAAAATTGTCTAGAGACTGAGTGTCGCATCGCTAGCTTCCGAGTCAGCAAAGGTTACAGCCTTGTCACATGCAAGAGGCGACATCCCTCGCTGTTACATAACGAGTCAATGCACGACCCCCAAGAAAGAACCGGGCAACTGTTACAATACTTACAGCACTCAAGGAAATGTCTCGTTCGGAATGGTAGCTGTGCGCTTGATGGTCCCTTGCAATACACTGGGACCTATGCTTTAGTAGATAGTGGTCCCGATGTAAGCGTGGTACAGGAAGATATTCTACGAGGCAGGGGTAAAGATCGAGTCCACTTCGTTGAAAACGCAAACAGCGAACGCAGGTACCTCATTGGACGTGGGGCTTGCTAGTTTCCGATTGTCCTCTCTGAGCGGCTCCGATAGTATTGTCGTAGACCATGCACATTGCATGTGTCACCTGCCGTTGCAACCCCTGAAAGTATCGGTCAGCCAGTTAGCTGGGCGGTGGCCACATTTGGTGGACGTCGACTGCGATGATTTGAGATATCAGGGTTAGAATACCCCTGGAGGGGCCGATGTTCCTGAAGCCTATTGGCA
Organism: Dicrocoelium dendriticum; assembly: GCA_944474145.2. Lineage (NCBI taxonomy): Eukaryota > Metazoa > Platyhelminthes > Trematoda > Plagiorchiida > Dicrocoeliidae > Dicrocoelium > Dicrocoelium dendriticum. Next base: position 8,969,850 of record OX104060.1, on the reverse strand, counting down.
GATTGAACGACGATGCCGGATGAAAACGCCCTTTTGCTGCAAAAACACTACTCGGTTGGACATTGTTTGGACCCGTTAGTCGGAGTATTCAAACTTGTGCCTCCGTGAATTGTGTACAGGCAGGTGATATGCTACTCGAAGGGCAGCCAAAGGTCTTGTTTGATAGTGATTTGGAACGTACTGGTTCCAGTAGTCGGTCGTTATCCGGGAAAGATAAACCACCCCTGTTTATCGTCGAAAGCCCCGTACGCCTCGTTGATGGGCATTACGAGATAGCCATGCCCTGGAGAAATCGGAGTGTTGACTTTCTCAATAATTACGAGGCTGTTAGGCGTAGGATGGACTACTTGTGTTAACGGTTACTGAGTAATACTTCATTACGAGGATAGTACATCGCGGTTTTAAGGAAAATGCGAGAAGAGGCATCTTGTGTGCAGTGTCTTTTATTAATCACCCCGAGAGTCTAATCGCATCGCTAGTTATGCCCGTTAAGTTATTACTGTAAAGGTCTTGTGAAAACAAACTACGTTGAGATGACCCGGTCACTGGTGAATGCAATGACATCTGTAGTCCCTGCCTACGTGAAAAGAAAGCGTTAGATGTTCTGAAGATTCTGCGACGCACCCTCAGGCTTGGAGAGACAGGAGAGTGGCAATAACTGCATATCTTTTGTGATGAATCCAAAGCTGGATATGGTGCGGTTGCTTATGCTAAATTTCACACCGAAGACATCGTATACTGTACTCTGCTATACGCGAAGTTGGGAAACACCAGAGCTCTAGCATCCTTGAAGAGCTGGTTCCTTGGGCCAGGTTTGCTGATGGGTGTCCATGATGAGTGGCCCGAGTTTTGCCGGGTTATGAGTCGGTTGTCGTAGGACTGAAGCGTTTTGCTGCTCAGGTTTGTGCAACATCAAGGGTGACACAGTTGTCTATACCTATCATCAGGTAATCCGACTGGACAAAGGTACTAAAGATAGTGGTGTGGTTGTCTCGACTCAAGCAGCAACTTAACGCCCGTAAACAGGGAACTGATGGAGCCTCGCAACGTAATCGAATAATTAGGCTGTATGAACTCAATAAAGCAGAGCATGATGTCATTCGAATCGCCCAACATGAAGCCTATGGAACTGAGTAAGAACGGCCCGAAAAGGCGAATGCAGCTTCAGTAGTTTCCGGTGTTATGCTTTGGCATGCTTGTTGGCACTGTACATCATTTTTGAGCATCCGACCTCTCTGGTACGGATCAGAGCCGGACGTTATCCAAACTCTCAGCCAGAACAAGTTACAATTAGTATTTCCAAATGATCTCCTTCCCACTCTCCGAGATACTGTCTTCGAAGTACTATATGAGGGGACAGTGACATACCTCCAGTGTGATTCTGGAGGCTCCCCAGCGGCACTTCAGACATGGTATAGTTTTGGTCTCTTCAGAAATAAGCGCGCGGGGGACGTGGCCGATGGGGATCATTGACAACTACATAACTACTGAAGACGGGTTTGTCAAGACTGCGGTTGTTAGAACAAACAATGGGTTAATCATAAGAGATGTTTGAACGCTGTGTTTATTAGAAGGAAACGACAGGGGTGGGGAGGTAGGCCCGACTGTTGGCTATCTGCAGGAGGAGGCGGTTCTTCGGACCTGTTGAGAATACATAAGTACATACATATACCTTGAGCTGCATGTTGCGCAGTATGAATCTATCCCGATAACCGTTTTCACGTAGCGTGGTCTGTACGAACTTCATTTCATCCTCTAGAGCATCTTCAGAACAGATATTTTGAGCCTTCGATGTGAGACAAGGCATTAAGTTGCACCTGTATTTAAGCGGCACGAAACTACTGAATTTTGTATAGTGGCCGGTCCACGTTTTCTTTCTGTTGATCCTCCTTAATAGTGAATTAGCAGTTCGCCTACTCAGGTGTATATCCAAAAAGTAGAACTGGCCCTCTCGCTCAAGTTCGTATGTGAACTTGATTGCCAGGTGCACATTACTGAACTCTACCACTATATCTTCTGCACTTAAATTCTTTTTGATCCATCTAGCGAGAGTACAGGCCGAAACGATCTATAAGTGAACTCAGTGATTCATTTTCTAGTTTGACAAGAAAAATATCCGCAACCACCGGTCCGAGTAGAGACCCCATTGCGACTCCGTCAATCGACCGGTACTAGACGCCGTTGTATATGCATTGGACATTATAAGTGCATCTAAACAGTATTGTCTTCAGGCTTGGTAAGGGTATATCTAGATGAATATCGTTGTCATGCACAGAGTTGCCTAACTATTCCATAATTTCTAGCAGCGGCATATTCGTGGATAGTGAAGTTACGTCTAGTGAGAACATTTTCTCTTGTAGGTTCCCATATTTAAGGTGCTGTAAGAAGGTAGAACTATCAAGCACACTATGTCTAGCAATTCGCTCTTTTATAGGTCCCAACTTTTCTGCTAACCACTGGGCTGTGGGATGGTACACTGAATTTGTCATGGACAATATTGGCCACAGAGGTACACCTTCTTTATGAAGATTTGGAAGCCCATACTTTCGCGGTATAGATGTTCCGACTGGTCTTAAACAAGCAGATACTAACGCACTTTTTCAAGTTTTTCTCCGTCATGTTCTTTTGGTCTATCTTGCCCACTTCTAAGGAAAACTTTGTTTGGCCTTGGAGCGTCTGATACAGTTTTGAAGTGTAATCACTTCTATACATTATAACTATACTACTGCCTTGATCCCGCTTGCATACAACTGTACCATTGTTCTTCTTTAACACGTTTAATGCTGTCAGATGTGTACATCTAATCAGGCCACGTTGATTTGTCTGATATTTACAATACTGCTAACAACAATTAACCAATGAGGACTTGAAGCATTCGAGCGCATCAGATGATAGCGCGGCTAAATCATGCCTTTGTGCCAGCAAGCTTTTGAATTGCGTCTCGATATCTAGATGACGTTCGTTACGTTTAGGATAACAGATTTTGGAACCGAGTGACAACAATTCAAACAGTTCAGATAAAATGATCAAGTTAGCAAAATTATGGACGTACCTTACTGGATGGATTGGGAAGTCAGCCTGTGATTTCATAGGGATTAGGGACGGTAACAATGCATCACGGCTTTTCTGCATGCGGTTGGTTAGTTAGTTTCCCCAGCAAATGGATCAGCCTTCTGGTGGTTAGTAATTGGCGTGTTTCGCATCGAAATAAGCTCCGAAAACCCGTTAGTCACAGTGACCTGTAAAGTCCACCAGCATTTAACGGTCAAACAGTTCCACCATTTTCGAAGTTTGGTTGAAAGACCTTTCATGTAACGCAGCCAGAGTTTGTTAGAAATTCCTGAATTATCTGTAATTTCATGCTCTTGTTCAATGTATGGAATCAGTTACGTGGCAGAGAATCCTCCTGATGAACAAAACGTAGTGATAGAAATCGCTGGAACGACGTATGCCACTTATGTTTCAGGTCCTTCACTGTATACAGGTGTGTAGGTCTTGAACTCTGCGGCTTTAGATGTAAAGTATTCCTCGGTCTCCAACAACGGAATTTCGAAAAGTCTGCATTCCTATGAGCAAATAAAACGCCCGATAGAAGGTTTTTGAAAAAATTCTAGCTGAATGCTGAGGTCATTTGTCTAATGCAGGCTGCTTCAGATGTAAGCAAAATGTCTTCCCAGCAGCGTACGTAAACTTCTACCGTTCGGGCGTGATGCAGTATCATAACTTCAATGAATCGCGATTTAGATGCATGTTGAAGACAAGGTGCATCACATGTGAAAGTAAAGGTTGTTTAACTTAGTAGAAGCAATATAATCATCATTTGGAGTATAGAAATTTCATGCAGGCATTTCCCTTCACGAATTTCAGTAAAGCAAGAAGAAAAAACATTTTATCAGAATTTACTGAATTCAGCAATTTCACGTATTCTCATCAGCTGTTTACATACAGTTAGTGGAAAACAGTGCGATGTTAACAGCAAAAAATTTAAAGCGGTTGAAAGTCCTTAGGCTCGCGTGACACGTTCCGAGGAAAACGCAATCACTAGCCTCACCAGGGTAAGGCTAGCGTGGTCACGAAATCCGTCTGCTTGCAAAGATTTGGATTCAGCCGCCGAATTGCTATCGCCTCCGCAAACTGTATTAAGCGGGGATTACTTTTTATGCTAACCACCCTGAAGTTACCACGTGGGTTTTGGCATTCAGGACAGTCAAGTATGTGGCGGGCCATAGAGCTAGTCGGTAACTTCGGACCCTTAGCGACCTTGTTTCGTGGAACATGCTCTGCAATACTCGCTGACAGTCATTCTCTCAGTTCGGCCCATGTACTTACTACCGCAAGTACAACTAATGAGGTAAATGCATGAGGCGGTAACTTGAGAGTCCGGTGTGTCCAGGTTGGATTTACAGAGCAACCTTCTGACTTGATGCAATATCACTAGCTCAGCCGCATGGTAACACTTCTTAATTGATTGACGGAGGCGATGTCGGCATCTTCGGTCAACTTGATCTCCTTTGAACGGCAGTGTAATGAATACATATTTCTTTGGGACATCGGTTGGTGGTTTATCTCCTGATCGTATTTTCGCGTGCCGAGCTATAAATCGCGCTGGGTACTCAATCTCTTGTAGTGTCTAGGTGACTCGTTCTAGTTCACGTTCGATTGTGTCTAATGAGCAAATTTGACTAGCTCTAGCAAAAGTGGTACGTACTAAAGCTCGTTTATAGTTCATTGGGCAAAAGCTATAAAAGTTCATTGTCCCATTCATGTTGCTTTCCTGTACACAGATCGGACGACTGTATCATCTGGTTTCCTCTGTAAGTTAACATCAAAGAAGTGGAAAGATCCGTCGGACCCGTTTTCCATTGTGAACTTGATGATTGGATGGCACATATTCATCAGTTGCAATAAGTGCGCCGCCCGTTGAGGTGTGTCAACGACGATGAATGTGTCGTCTACATACGAGCAATAAAGGTGTACACTTTGTAGGTAAGAAGCCAACACAGTGTTTTCCAAGGGGCCGAGGAAGATTTCATCCAAAGCTGGGCCCAATTGGCTGTCCATTGCCACACTGTCGATTTGTCGATACAGGGTTACTCTGAACCGGAACTGAATATCTTTTGTGCATAGACGCAATAATGATTTGAGCTGAAGCGTTGGGAACCCGATTTTGTTGTGTTTTCTTTTGCTTTTTTAAAATTTGGAGTATACTCTCAAAAGGTTACTGCTGTGAATCAGTTAATCGAAACAGACAGATGCAAGAATATTATTGAGAAAAATTCGGTTATTTGGCTTGAAGTGACATAAGCAGTTATTCCCAAGAACAAAAATATTGGGCCTCAAAGCTTTTTATTATTTCCGTAGGATTGTACGTTGACTATGCCTATCTAGATTAAATGGCATTTAAGTGGCTTTAAATCGGACTAAAATTATCCGACTTATTATCTCGTTTTAGAATATGGCACAATATTGTCAAATATCACTTATTTTTGACACCGTGAAAGCATGAGTTATTTGGTTACGTTTCGCTCACCACAACATGCTGAATTCAACGAGTTCTACAAGATTAACATCTAAAGCAACAATCAAAATTACAAAAGTATATAAAGAAAGTTTGAAGAGTGTAGTTGATCTTCAACAAAATAGTCTCAAGTAGATCCTCACTAAAGGAAATTCTTGATGGCCGCACCACATCATAAGTCCAGGAAGCCACCGGTGCCGATGCGCAAACGGAATACTTGGATGCCCTTGACAATTTGCAAAAAAGGAAAACGGCTTACTACGAAATCGATCGTGCATCACAAATGTAGAACTAGCACGATCCAGCTGGACAGTTTAAAATAAAAAATGAAAATGAATTTTTCGGATTAAGAAGAGTTAACCCACATGTTCCGTTGGATGGATTGGGGGATATCAAAATAATAATAATGATAGTAATACTAATAAAACAATTCGAAATTTAAATATGAAAATCAGGACTACTCCTTTGTTCCGCTGTTGTCCTGTGATCCGCTTAGATTAGCAGTATCACCAATCAAAGTCAAAAAATTCATGGTAAAATCCAGGTGTAGAATGGAGACGTACTGCCAATTAACAAAGTGTAACTGAATGAGTGCATCAAGCAACCACCATTCAAATACACGTAGTGTCCGTGCAGTGACGACCGATACTGAGGGAGCATTTAACAGGTGACAGACACGATTAAAAACGAAATTTCTGCGGCTCTCCAAGCATCATAACGGTACAGCGAGTATCCATAAGTGGCCCCTCAGCGTAGTATTGGTGCTGAGTCGCAGTAAAGGGCGGCACACGTGATGTGGGTCCCGCAGAATCAAGTATGCCATAATCAGGTCACCTCGTATCCCTCGATGGATTCCGCTGAATACCCCAATGAATGCATGCTCTCCTGGTATGAAAGATTTGCGCATTCTAATTAGGTTATTAGATGCCCGACGTTGTAGCTGCTCCAGTACATTAAGGTCGTGTTTTAGCCATAGATGCTAGGCTGGTATCGCGTATTCGACAAGGGAACGAACAGACGCACTGAACATTTGCCAAATTTGGAGATGTTTATTTGTCAAAACGCCGGTCGCAACAGCTCGACGTGTTAGTTTTCAGTCTGCGGGGCCTTTTCCAATTGTTTGGAGCAACCCAAGTCATTTTGAACCAGGACAAGTAAGTCACGTTCCACAGTGGTTTGTTGCAGTATCTACGTTCCGAGCCGGTATGAGTGGCTGTTCTGATGTCCGTTTACACACGTTGAAATGCAGTAGAAGTTGGGTTGTGCACTCTCACCGAGGCTCCTCTACGCTATTCTAAGCTATTGCACGTCACTCAACTACGCACTGACGACGTCACCTCGATTAGTGAAGAAACGTTTGTAAACAAATTGCCCAGCCAGGCGAACAGTTCAACTGCCAAATTTGGGTTGATCATTGATATACCGTATATAGATCAATCTGAAGCAGTTGCTGGTCGGCCTTCGCCTGGATCGTGCGCCAGATCATGATGCCGTCGGCAAACATCAGGAAGTTTGAAGAGATTGCCTGTGCGAGGTCATTAATAAACACCAAAAACAAACGTGGACTTAGAACTGAGCTATGCGGCACACCAAACTCGACTTATATGGGGTCTGATAAACAGCTCCGAACTCTGACAACTAATTGCCGTTGAAGTAAAACGTTGGCAATCCAGCTTAAAAGAGGGTCGACGATCCCGTAATGCTTTAGCTTGTAGAGTAATATCCGATGGTCTAGACGATCAGAAGCTTTCGAAATATTCAGGTAGATCACATCAACATCTTCTCCAGCGTCAGATGAACCAGTCCAACTACTGCTTGTGATTAGTAAATTCGTCGTGTATGACCGCCCTCCACGGAAGACGCGTTGCTCAAGCATGATGATGTTACAGTTTCCAGATAGCACACCAGTGCCTTGGCAACTGTGGATTCCATAAAATGGAGAGCATATGGCGAAGGGTCACTGAGCGGCAGTTAGAGGGCTCAGTTCTGCTTCCATCTTTGTGAAGCAGGGTTATTATTCCAAGCTTCCACATGGCGAGTACTTGATTCTGGTCTAGACAGCACTGGAAAACTGAGCTAAATGTCCTGCTTGTTGGATTGTTGCTGATTCTGGTGCATCTGAACGAATGGTGTCGACACCTGATGATTTGTTTTTGCGTAGAAACGTCAGGTTTTGCGGTAAACATGATGTGGGTTATTGATTGCGAGGAGACAACAAGTTTTGGAAACTTGCTTGGTGGCAAGACATTCAAAAACGTGAGTGCATATTGCATCCTCAGTGCATTCGCTGCTTCCACAGTCGTTCAACTAGGGCCATCGTTCATGCAGAGTGGGGGTAGTCCTTGCCTCAAATTTCG
>OX104060.1:8885351-8961546 GCA_944474145.2 Dicrocoelium dendriticum | reverse complement strand
AAATGTGTGTAGTTTAATGAACAAACGTGACGATCTATATCACGTCGTTGCCTCCCGTCGTCCGGACTGACTAGGACTGGCCGACAGCTGGTTAAATCCTGGGTCACTAGCCAGGAAGTCCGGATCAGCGGCTACTCGTTCTTCCCATGCAACAGTCTATTAAACTATCGAGGAGGCGTGCGATTATTCATTCGGTCTTCACTAAGTTGGTGGCTGGTACACACGTACCGTAGCGAAGATGGATTGTGCGAACAGTTATGGTGCTCGATCCGTCTGAGTCAGGTTGAACTGTAATGTGGGTGCCACTTATCGTAGCACGGGAAGTCGACGCCTTCATTGGCTTCAGCATGTCTGAAACTACATGAGTCGACCCCGCTTTCTGCTTATGGGTGATTTTAACTTCCCTCGATTACGGTGGTCTGCGGTTCAATTTCCCCTCACGCACTACGAAATCGAGACGCCGTTTTCGGAGATGGTATTTGAAACTGAAGCAGCACAACATGCCTGCCAACCGACGCGCATTACACCGCATTCCGCCCTATCATGCCTGGGCCTACTACTAACGAGTTGCGAGCAACGTGACATGAACTTTAGGTCCTGGAGGCTTTGGCTGCTAGTGACCACTCGATGACGTTAGCCAGCCTAGAGCTGCCACTGCCCTACTAGCGTCCGCCGAAGCCGTTCTACTGTTTTTGGATGACCAACTTCAACGGTCTAAATCGCGCCGTCAGTGAAGTGGACTGGTCACTGCCGCAAGATTCATTTGTTGAAGCCTGATTGTCTGTTATAGATGACGGTGTGCAATCGTTGTTCTAGTGTTGTGGAATAAAGTCCTCGTGTCTGACTCTCCCGACGATTATGTGGCGTACAAAGGTCAGCGGAGTCTATGCAACAGCGCAAAAGCGCGAAAGCGTCGGCAGTTCGATGAGGAGCTCTAAACCTCGGCAAGGACGGCCCTCAAACTATGGCCTAGGTGTAGCAGCGACTGAGGCTCACAAGTGACATAGCTGTGTTAGAGGACACTGACGGATAAACTCTGACCTCCAGCACTGAACGTGTGTCCGCATTGGCGGAACACTTCGCTTCCGTAAATACAAGTGGGCATGCGTCTATGCCGAGCTCGACGTATGTAGTCCCTACTGAACTTGATGGCCTGGATAGACGTGTAGAAAATGTCCGCAGGCTACTCGCCAGTCTTGACGTCAAGAAAACTGTCGGACCCGATGGCCTTCACCAGCTAATTTTAAAGTACTTATCGGCCATCATCTGGCCTGCCGTGACGGATCTGTTCAAAAGATTGCTGTCCGTGGGTGCATTGCCGAACGACTCGAAATGCTTGGTAGTGAAGCCGATTCCAAAAGGCGGTGACCCACGCAATATGGACAATTACCGGCCGATTTGTCCCACCTCTGTTTTGCGTAGTTGCTCGATTAGATTGTGAAGAATAGTCTTCTCCAGCTGCCTGAGTCGAAAGACCTCCGAACGCCGACACAAAACTGCTTGATGAAGGACCGCTCGTGCATCACCACGCAGCTGTTGACGCGCCAGGAATGTTAGCAAGCCTTGAACCGGGGGAATTTAGTGTAAGTTATCCACACTGGTTTCAGTAAAGCTTTAGCTAAAGTGAAACATGAGGTCCTGCTCCAGAAGCTGAGGTTGTGTGGTGTTGCTGGCGCACTGCACCAGTGGATCAGTAACTTCCTTATTGCGAGAAGATGGCGAGTTCAGGTGGATGACCACTAAACGGAATGGTACCTGTCCACTGGCGTTGTATCCCAAGACACAATACTGGGGCCAATTTGGTTCCTGATCCACATCAAAGAAGTACCTCAGCTTCTTCGGTCGCCTTGGTCATTATTTGCAGACGACTTGAAGAGCTGGACAATTATTGATTCTTCCGGCGAATGTGACGTCTTTCACCAAGATCTTAACCGCCTATCCCGGTGTTCTGTAGAACTTGACCTACCGGTTAACCTGTACAAGTCCATGTTTTTGGGTAGTATTGTGTGTGCGTAAACCCTGGCAGGCCGCTAACTGCATCCAACGAGTGACGTTACAGGTCTAGGCATACTTTCACGTTGTGATCTGAAGTCTGTCGACAACACGAACAGACTGTACGCAAACGGACTACACCTGCTTTGGGCACTTGGACGCAGCTTTTTTACTTGGTCTGAAGGAATTGTCACCCATCTGTTCTCCTCCATGATAAGTCCGGTGCTTTGCTACGGCTAACCCGCCTATTGTCCGATCAGAATAGATGAAGGGCAGGGACTGGAGCGGGTCCAGCAAGCAGCTACTAGGCTCATTCCCAGTTTATGCGGTATGTCGTACAAGTATCGGTCAGCTGGTGACTAGGCTTTATGCCCTGTCATATCGTCGGCTTCAAGTTGATATCCTTATGACGCACTGGATTCTGCACAAAAGCCACTTCTCTGCGTTGAGGCCGCTGCTACACTTTTGCGCACCAAGCAGCACACGCGGACACCAGTACAAACTAGTGGTAGCGGATTTAAAGCGCATCGTTCACTCTCCATTCTTCGAGCGTGGTGGTGATATATTGGCACAAATTGCCAATTCCAAGCGAAGTCGGTGTCGGAAGTTAAGGGATTCCTTGACGCCGACTTTGTGGGCTACAGGTATAAGGGGCATATGGCACCTGGATAACATGTGGAGCAGCTGCAGTATGCTGTCACCGTGCTGGAATCAGCGACGTGATTCCGCGTATGTGTCCGTTTCACCTAAGATGGAGCGACAGAGGTATTTCTTTTCTCGCTTCCTTTTTTCAGTATTCAGTATTCATCTGGAACTCTGCAAAATCAGAGCGTCGTAGCATCGCCGTTTTTCTCCTCACGGATCATGCGTAACCATCTTACTGATTACACGCAGGAGTTTGATGGAAGCGGTCGACAAAGGTAGAAGTATCCACGTCGTTTACGTCGATTTCTCCAAAGCATTTGGCCGCCTGCATCTCCGCATTCTGTCGCATAACCTTGACGGCTATGAAATTAGGGATCTTGTCCTTTAGTAGATTAAGAATTTTATGCAGAATCGACAACTGTATGTCAGAGTTTGACTTGCGCCGCCTAATCCAATTCGTGTCAGATTTGGAGTTCAAGAAAATTCAGTGCTAGGGACGCGTCTGCTTCTCGAGTTCAGTGACAAGCTCATGCGTCTGATTGTTCCGGATTTCTTGCATTTTCCTGGTGCAGTGTCGTTGTGGCAGCCGATCACCGACCCAGGAGATCAAGATGCACTTCACCTAGAACTGGACAGTGACTATGAATGGTCGTTCAACAGTCTGCTTCAGTTAAATACATGTAAGCATAAGGTGATCCTGATGTGTTATCAGCCGAAGACATATAAAAGCTTGGAGACTACACTCCTCAAGCATTTACCCAGGAGAGCAAACTGGGCTACTGATTTAGGTTGATCTGTGTTGCTCAGCGTAATATGTGAGAGCGTCGAAGACGGGTAACCAACACGATTTTATTCTGAGTTTGGCATTCTGTCGGTTTTTTCTGTCAGCTCGCAGATGTTTAATAAATATATGTGGCCTTATGTAACATTTACACAATCAAGACCTAGCATCCTTTGCAATCGTAAGATCTCGCAACGTTTAGGACTCCACAGCCAACAACTACCAAATACTTTAAAGTATCGTTCCACCTTCCATACCAATTTAACCTGAAAACCTAAGGATTACGTAACAGTCAGTATCGACGACTACCTGGTGATCTAATAATGACTTACCAGGTTATGAGTCATTGTAGCCAAATCTGAAACACCTACTGCAACGTAAAAACAACACTAATCTGCGGGCAGTCTGCTCAAGTTAGCTATGCAATACAGTCATTTAGCATGTTATCGAAACCTTTTCTCTCTTAGTGTGCAGGTTTTCAGTAAATAAGTTGTTTCTGTCCCAATGTATCTGTGTAAATACTGACGATATTTCTTTAACCCATTTCCATTATGAGATATATCCCTAGCAGATTGAGATGTGATAGAACGTAAAACCGGTGCACTAACAAGCCTTACCTCACACGAGCACAGTAGATTGTTTTATGTATGCCTCAATGTAAACACTATGATGAGTCTACCAAAACATTTCCATCTCATTACTATAGTTTTTCGTCAGTTTGTGGTTCTAATTTTGGCCATTGATAAAGGAACGTGTTAAGCATTCGCTTTCTGTCCGCAATACACCACTTTTTCATTGATTCTTTTGTGGTCGGTATACTTAACGTAACAATCGATTCAAGATCAAAACGGCGTTGAGGCAATCCATTTTGTTAGCAAAAACAGAAGTAAAACATGCAAGTAGAATACAAATTGTATCTAAAATGTGTGATTATCTTCGATATTCTTGGCAGTATAAAGAGTAGCCAATCGCACAAAGGCTTAGCCACACCACACCACAACTGCAAATTGGAGACCGTAAAGTAGCAGCCATAGATTAATGCCTCTTCCACATAAGGTACCACCATTGGGATTTTCAGAACGTGGCACACCATGTAGACCGCAATATCAGCATGACCACTGAATCCCGACGGACTCTAACCACGCACGCTTTTATATATGAAGCGCAGTTACAGCCTGGTGGTAAAAAGTATCATCTTACAATTGACAACGCAGCATATCCACCAGAGGGCCACTATGATTTGCATTCGGTTAGAATTTAAGAGCCTAGGTGCGTTTCGCTTTTCACCGACGTCCATGAACACAGCTCGGCCGTTACGCAAAAAGACTCGATTTTAATAGTTCACGCCATCGGTATGACTAGTGTTTATTTAATCAACGCGCCATAAGCTATATACATTCGTAAAAACCCCTCAAAAACACCGTTAGCCATGTTGCAAAGGTGACTTAAAAATTAGGCGGATGTCCCGCAAACAACATTACTTATAATCTTCCGAATAGCAGCTCCCTTATCTTGCCAGCATAGTTATTTTCATTTGATACATTAAAATATCACTTTTTGCTCATTTTATCTGTTAGCGCATCAGAAACTCAGGCGCACAAATAACAATTTGTCTACACATGTTCCGTGAAGTACGAGACGGAATGAGGTAGATTTATCTTTCAATGTATTTTAACCCATTAAAATTACATTGTATTTCAGAAAAAAACCTTGCCTTGAGAAAACGCCGAAGGATCTCTAACGGAATGGCAACTTAACCACGCTAGAAAATAAGGACAGGTAAATGTTGCATGAAATTTGTTGCGCAGAATGGTAACGCTGTGAACAAGCCAGGAATTCGACTCAACCGTTAAACAGAGAGGAATGTGCCTCAAATATCTAGATGAGTATCATTTTGGTAGTTAACACTTCTCGGGGCAAGAAGTAAACATTTTACATCATCTCCCTAGTGCAGCCACAAATAACTGCAATCAGACAAGTGAGTTGCAGCTTTAGTATAGGTCTCTGTCGTTAACAATGTGCACGTGATCTAAAATGCAAACACTTCGCTCATAAAGCGCAACTACTCTAAGTGAGTAAATGAATGGTATATTCCTGACATTGAGAGACACAGACTAGCTGTTTGACCTGATCATTCTGTACATTATAATCGGCTACTCAAGAAAGTCTTAGAGTATTACAAATTACCTCCAACAGTAGCTTTGCGTTTTGCTTTCAATTACTTTTTTAACATGACGGAGAAGTAAAAAACAGGAATAAATAAAGTTATAGGCAACAGTTCAGGTTGAGCAATGTGGCAATCTCTGAAACGGTCTACTAAAACATTAACTGTAACCACGCGCACCGACTGTCATCTTAGTTCACAGCTATTTCTTCCTATGGTGCCAGCTGGTTGTTTCAGGTTTAAGATGTTCCAGTAAATAGTTTAGCGGTAGTGATCCAGAAGGTGACAGATTTATGCCTAGCCAAAGTTATATCAATAAAAGCGGAATATTTATGTTTAAAAACGTTGCGAACTGGCAGTTTTGACTAGACCAGACCAAAGTCGCAGCCACTTGATTATCCGGATAATCGAATCCAATCCACAGACGCCAAAAATTCAGTAGCACACTAACGAGGCAATCAAACACATACAAAACTATAGACGCATATTTAAAAACGAAGTAAGACAGCTACAAACATAGTTGGCGGTAGCCGGTTTTGGATTTGTCTGTCACTGTGGCTTCCATAAGACAGTCACAGGACGCCGGCGTATACAGAGGTACCATGAGTGGCTTGCCCTGCACCACCCACAACTCCATCCACCCACCCCATATCCGGAGTAAACCCGAAGGAATAAGACCGGGAAGCACGTGGATGTGAGCCAAGTTTCATTAACGGGGACGGCCCACGCACTTTCTACATGCACCCCAGTCGCGTTTCTGTCTAGCTATAAAGGTAATCATGCGTAGAAGACATACACAAGACGGTGGTTGTGCCCTAATCTTTTCCACATTGGATGGAATCCCATTTTGAGCCCAGCATGGTGACAACGACCGTGCAGTCCATCAACCCAGCAACGATTCACAGACTTCTGGAACCAGATAATCGAGGTAGTGGGTGTTAAACAGTTAGAAAACTTATTGACATTCACAACAAGCGCAGCCACAGCGGGGATAACAAAAAATCAAAACAAAGTTTGAGGGAAAACTGCTTGCAAAATTGACGAGGAATATGCAGTGAAATAATAGAACCGAGCAAATCTATTAAAGTGGAATGCTTTTTATCCATGTTAAGAAGGTCATGTTTAAGTGTAAGTTGCTGTAGCACAACTGCTGTGAAGAACCATCAACCTTAGCATGAAGCCCACATAGTTGGCAGCATCCGGTTCCGGATTTCCCTGTCACTGTGGTCTACATATGACAGCTACAGGACACCTGAGCCTACTGAGGGGCCATGGGTGGCTTGCGCTGCACCAACCGTAGCTCCATCCACACACCCCATATACAGTGTAAACCCGAAGCACATATACACACTTACATACATATGTGCCTCCATAGGTCAGTTTGTATGGGAAGCTGGTGATATGTATTGCATTCACCAATTCACTCGTCTTCTTACCGTGGTCATGTCTGTGCAGCCGTGCTCAGCTTTGTTAAGAAGAAACAAATTACTGTTTACTAGTTTATTTATTTATTCTCCCTTTTGGTCATGAGGTAAAATTATTGGAAGTATAGAATTTTATGCTATACTCACCAATATATATCACCGGTTTCACATTTCTTGCAGATCGGGATTTGTAGTCACTGGTATTGTCCAAATGGTGGAGGGACAAACCCGATCGATTCTGCGTAACAATTTGTGCTGAAATTACTATTTGTTTGGAAGCTGAAGAAAACAGCACCAAACATGCGGCATACATGAAAAGCGTCCTCATGTGTTCCGGCTGCGTTGGACAAGGGGAGATGTTGGTCGATTCCGTTATGACGACACAGAACCACAACCTGCAAAAGTGAAAGTGCAATTATAGAAACTAGTTTAATACTCTTTGAAACTACACTTAGTATCAATGTGGCACTTGTGTATATGAAATTCATCATTTAAATACGGTTGTACTGGGTTTTTACTTTCAATTTTTGTTCAAAAACTTTGTCACCCTAAATGTTCTGACAATGGCTAAATTCCAAAGGAAACCAAGTTGCCATTGTAATTTTCTCACAGTTTTAAGTAACATTTCTTCTGGAGCAATATTTTAACACATCTATAGCTACCGTCCCACAATCCTTACTTATCCAGTTGAAAGAAACTAACTAGTTCCACTTTGGATCAGATAAACAGAATGATCTACGATCCCATTGCGTGCGCATCGCCCTATCAAGCTAACGGATGATGACAGCAGATCGATTACTATAATTCCAGATCAAACAATATAGTTGAACTGAGCACATATATTTAACTCGGGGACGCAAAAAACTAAATCCGCAAAGGAAGTATCCAAGATATCAGGAGCGTCACAAACCAAAGACTTTCCGAGTGATACTACTTGGATTTGCAACCAGCGGTTAGATCGCCCCCATTTTCCATTAGTTATCTCTCTCGATAGTAATAAATGGTTTAGTTTTTTATGGATTGGATTAGCAGTGCTTCCTAGATAAAGGTTACCAATATTTATAAGCCCTGGACTATTGATCCAAACGGTGTATTATTTTGTAACACGATCTTTGCAAAAATAACCCCAACATCGATGCCAGTTCTCGATGACTAATCAGCGCACGTTGAAAAGCTGCTGATCTGCACACTAACATTTCGAGTACGAAATTACCGTTATTTCAATGGAACATCATTCATTAGTTTATCTGTCAGGGATTCAACAGTCTTCACCGGGTATCATCGATATTTTCTTCGCTTATATTATTTCAAATGACTAACGCTGTACTGAGCCAAGTTTTAAGGCGTTCTTTGAGATGTTGTGCGTGCCAAGCGTAAATTTATCAAACGCGCTTTTGCAACTTAAAGCATTATGGCCCCGACTGAAAGAATGCGATCCGACACAGTAAGTACAAAGTAAGGCAAATGGCAATTATTCACTTATTCGGCGGGAAATATTCTATATAAATACAGGACCGTATTCGGGAAATGCGTTATACCCGATGCGAATTATCCAAAATAAGTTTGCATTTTTAAATTTGCAATTTAAATCCATCCGCGGTACTTATTGTAAAATGCTGTAAACGCTCCCTTTCTTGTGTATATAGCCTGCATTGACCTGAGGTGTTTCGTGAAAGATTTGTTTTGTAATGCAATTATGTCCAACAGCAAGAGTAATGCCCTGTTTGATATACCATGTTAACGAGATGACAACGATTGAATCTAGTAAGAAATGTTGTGCTCAAAGGTCAATGGAAGTTGAGGGAGTTAGTACTAATTAAATTGCCTGAAGATTTCGCTACCCAAAATCCTGCAGATGTTATACGTGAAACAATAACGACAGATATTTCGGGCTAAATCTATCGACCTTACAAACTAACAGATGCTCGCTACATATAACTACCGCTCACAGTTTTGAATGTTGATCGGCGCATTTTTATACTAATTTTAAACACCAGCAAGCAAACCAAATGTAGCAAGTAGTACTAAAGTTGTAGTCGGAATAAAGTCTGGAAATACCAGCTGGTGCAACTACCGATATAACATCATGTTTGAACCAGCAATACTTAGCACTTTTTTGTTATCTCCAAAGCCGAAATCGTGATACTTGAGATGTGCACCTGGAAAATGCGTTATTTTATAACCAAGAAGAAAAGTGGTTTTTTAATGGTCCCTACTCCAAATAAGTTGATCGCTTATTTTGTGATTGAATGCGATTAGCTTGCTCAGCCAGCAAATGTTCAAGGTTTATTTCAATGCCGACTTTTGTTTGCTTTATCCAGTTGAAGTAGTCGGTACCCGCTCAACCGAACAATGACCACGGTGGAAGGAACGCAAATGGGGGTATGTTTCATATACAGTGAAACGGCCCAGCCAGTCTATACATACTAGTCTACCGCATATGTAGATCCCTAAGAAGATTCAGTGAGACCACATTTCAACTGAAGTTAAAGAAGGAAACAAAAGATCTGGGAAATTATTGTCGAGCTTCCCGACCTCACGATAAAACAATATGTGATGGCTCCGTCTGAAGTTCATTAAAAAAATAACACTGATGTAGAGACCACGCCCGCTTGCATTATATTAAAGAGGGGACCTAGCGCCAGGCTTATAGACGCAGACGCATGATATTCTCTGCCCATCATTCAGGTATCACAATAACGGCTAATTAACCCCTAAGTAGGGGACTTTGCTGTAGTGGTATTGTGCGTTTGTCGCAGGCTGCCACTTATCCATAAGTAAAAAAGATGGCCTTTTTGCCTCACTGGGTATGGTCGGCGAAGCGCATGCAGGGGCCAAAGCTGCCGTCTGCAAAGTTCACAACTTATACTGACCTAGAAGAGAGGTCGCACAACATCTGATATATCACTCGTGCACAACGACGGACCTACTAAGGCAGGCGGAGTAATTCCATACTTCCGTTGCGACCTTCAAGTCGACAGCATGAACGACCTAAGGTGCAGCCTACACCCAAGGTAGGCAATATATGCTTATTTGCAATTACGTACCATTTACAAACGTCCACTTTAGGAATGAACCTAGCTCTTGCCTCCGCTATGAATTAACTACTGGAACGATCTTAAAGTCACATTCTCCAGGTTGGGGAAATAAGCCTGCATACCTAGGAATCCTCAGCTACTCTCGCTAACCATTCAAATGCGAAATGGTAAGGGCTAAACGCTGGTTCACCATTCACCAACCACGTCATCCCTAAAATGTAATTCAAGACAGGAAACAAGCCAGCCATATTGGACGCCACTTTTACCAATGTGGAAGTCATGATCGACTTTGAACTAACCGGCACTCCTTTGAGCTGCAGTAATCATGAGACGCTAGTTTACCGCCATGAGATACGATGGTTTGCGTGCTTCAGAGCTCCATTGAGCAATACTGGGTGGTGCTTTTTTGCACCTCAAGAGCCAATCATATCAGACTGATCAATGGTTAGAGGCCAGACAAACTCAGCCTCCTGGTCCTTCAGGTTGGGCGTTGGAATAAGGTTGGCTCCTTATGCTTTTAAACGGACCTATTTTAGCCCACCGCCAAACCCGATGCCTTGCGGTCAGGTTTAGTAACCAAAGGCTTTAGTTGAGAACCCTAATCGTTCTACTGTCTAGGCCTGGGCAACCTGACAGTATCCTGCCCATGCAATACTACGAATAATTCGTCAAGTAAATTCTTGATGCTCTGACCACCGCAGAGGATTATCAACGGTGCCCCATCTGCTGCTTCGTGCAAGGTGGATAGGGATTTAGATGCTACTGCTCAAGCCCACTTTTCTTCTGATTCCCCCTCTTATGCGTTTCCACTTTTACTGACCCGTTCCAGCTTCACTTGTATCCCTCCTGTTTCCAACCCCCAAATTCTCGACCTTCCCAAACCTCGCTTTGATAGGTGTTTACCTTTCAGTTTCAAATCACATGTGAACGCAGAGGGTCATACCTGGCCTATCAACAGGCCCATGTCCAAGCAAGCGGTCAGGTCCAGTTCATCGACTTCCATTTGGAGCCCATGATCACCCTTCAGACTGGATGCCTCAATGTACGCACATTGCTTCAGATTGGTCAACAGGCAGCACTTGCCTGAACATTGGAGACCCTCTCAATCGAGATTTGGTGCTTATCAGAGACCCGTCTGCAAGTTTGGAGCTCAGTGCTCACTGCGATTCCCTTCAGATGACACCAGCAGCACTTTCTCATTGCGCCTATCCGGTTACGATGTAGCTTTGAGTACCGGCCAAGCCGGTGTTGGAATTGCTCTGAGTTTTCGGGCTGAGGCTGCTCTGTTTGATTGGATTTCAATCAGGAGACGGTTGTGTGCGGTCCGATTGGCTGGCTCGTTCAAAGCTTTGAAAACCGCACGGGACTAACAGGTTTCTAATCGGCATCGCTGCTTATGCACCCACAAACTGTAGCGATGATTCCGTAAAAGACGTCTTCCATCGCCCACTGAACAGGCGTCTTCGCCACAGAAGAAGTTCGGACACTGTTATGGTTGCTGGGGATCTGTAAGCTCAAGTTAGAAAATTATCCACTGATGAACTACATCTTTGCTGCCAACATGGTGCAAACTCCCGTAACGATAACGGTGATCGGTTACTTCATTTGTATGAAAATGCTCGCTTATTTCTTACGAGCACTAACTTCCGACACAACTCCCGCCTAAGGTTGACTTGCCGCCCACCAGCCTCGAACCAGCTATATACGCAAGTCGATCACATTTCGCTAAGTTACCAACGGAGATGCTGCGCCCAGAATTGTCGCTCAATTTTGAGCATAAGTGTGGACACCGATCATGCATTTGTATGTGCTAACATGCGAATGCGTTTTGGCGGACGCCCATGTTGTGAGCCCACGACCTTGTAAGCGTACTGACACCAGCCAACTGGCGAAGCCAGCAGTTCTAAATGCCTATCAAAATATACTGTCATGCATGTTGGGTAAGTGCTCATTGGATGCAGCTGAAGCTCAGTGGTCTCATATTCGCCAGACCTTACTAGCAGCAGGAAAATCCTCAGTGAGTTTAATCGCCAACATGGATATTGGGTCGCTTCGCAGTCTCTGGAACTTATCGACGCTCGCCGGCAAATTCCGGCAGGAAACGAACACAATGAAACTGGCAAAGTGCTCCGGGCGTAACTTCGTGCTAGCCTGAAGAGAGACCACGAATCCTGGGGGTATCATCTTGCATCAGAGATGGAAATCGCCGCTGCCCTTGGTAACAATCGTAAGTTATTCCGTCTGATACGGGAAACGGGCAGCAGGAGACCTGGTGTTAGTGAAACTATACGGGACGAGAGTGGACAGCCCATCCACAACCTGTGGAAACGCTAGGAGCTTTGGGCTGAGCAGTTTGAAAGGCAAGTTAATCTGTCTGAATTGTTAGATTTCTGGCCAGCCCCTGATCACGCCGTTCCTTGGGCTGTCCATTTGGATCCACCCTCTCGCTCAGAAGTCGAACGTGAGATCGACTGTTGAAGTTAAATAAAGCCGCGGGACCAGATGATCTTCCTCCAGCCCTCTTCAAATTCGGGGGACCTGCTCTTGTGGATGATTTATACGAGTTACTAGTGAAACTGTGGGAGCAGGAAACTGTCCCAACCGACTGGAGCCGCTCCGTCATAGTCCCAATTTTCAAGGGAGGCTCACGATCGGAATGCGGCAACCATAGAGGAATCAGTCTGATCTCCATCGCCTCCAAATTGCTTGCCTCTGTCATCCTTCACAGACTGACTGGCACTCGTGAAAGCCATATTCGTGAAGAGCAAGCCGGGTTTCGTCGAGGTCGTGGCTGCATTGACCACATCTTCACTTTGCGTCAGTTGTTGGAGCACCGTCACATATATTGGCGGTCCACCGTTGTCGTGTTCCTCGATATCAAAGGTGCATTCGATTCGGTGGATAGACGTGCACTTTGGGACTGTCTACTCAGGAAAGGTGTACCTGATAAATATATAAATATTATCCGAACAGTATACGCGAGTAGCTCAGGCAGAGTGAGGGCTTACGGCAAGTTGTCTTCACCCTTTAATATCTCCAGCGGTGTGAGACAAGGATGTCCGCTGTCACCTATCCTCTTCAACTTCACTATTGACAAACAAATGGTAATCGTGTTCATAGGACACGATTTAGAAGGTGTGGATTTGCTCCAAGGAGAACGAGTTCTTGATTTGGAGTATGCTGACCACATTGCCATAATCTGTGACAGCCCACAAACGTGCCAAACGGCAACGGACAGCTTAGCGCTGGCTGTCTGTCACTTCGGGCTTTTCTTCCCGCCCTCGAAGTCTAAAGCTTTCCTCCAAAACTGACCTGGACCACCTCCTACGCTGACCTTTGGTAGGGATCAACTAGAAATCGTACAAAAATTCAACTACATATGAAGTTGTATCAGCGCCCTTGGGATTGAAGTTGAGATCACGAACCGTATAGCAAAAGCTCGAGGCGCTTTTGCTAACCTACGCCACTTATGGCGCCGCGCGACATCATTCTCACTCTGAAGTGTAGAGCGTACAATTCTGCGATACGTTCGACCCTACTGTACGGTTGTGAAACCTGGGTCCTTAGATCAGTGGACATAAAGATGCTAGTTAGTTTCGACCACCTGTGCCTTTGCAATTTAGCGCACATCTATTGGGAGCACCGCGTGTGCTACGAGCGTGTTCTACGCCTTGTTTACTGCACAGGAAAAGGAACTGAACCGTTCAGCACCATGATTTCACGCAAGAGATTCCGATGGCTCCGCCACGTGTTGCGCATGCCAGGCCACCGACTCCCGCGATGTGCGTTGTTTGCGCGCCGAGGGTGTGGATGGAAGAAGAAGTGAAGTGCCCAACCGATGACTTGGTCGTGAGGAATGAAGGCCCTCAGTTCAAAGCGTCTCGACACCCTGATTGGGGTCCGAAAGGCGGTGAACACGTTTGGCTCGATACATTTGCTTATATGGCAAGGAGCCGACCTCAATGGCGTTTGTGTTGTGAGTTTCTTTGTCCCACCCCATCCCTCTTAGCCCCCCCTCCAACCACGATCTCATTATTTAGCAGTCTATAATTTCGCATAGTAATTGTTTTCGGTTGCATTGTAACCTGCTGGTAGCTCACCAGAACCATGCCCATCCGTTACCGGTAGGTCAGGTGACTTGTTCCGGTTGCATTTTCCCTTTTTTATGTATTGCGGCCCAGTAGCTGAGGTGTTTCACACCACTACCGAACGTTTATCATGATGATGATCACTAAGAACATTACACGGAGTATCTTAAACAACTACCGAGGAGTCTCACTTCGTAACCAAATATGAAAATTTGTCCGATCTCATTGGTGCAACAAGCTGATCTTTCCTAGCCGAATAATCCCCTAATGTGGCCTAGGTGGGAATTCGTCAACAGCTTGAATAGGCTAATTGCAACACTATCCAAAACCAAAATCCACTCCATGAATACGATGAAGTAGTCCTTATGGAACAGGACTCGTAAGCGCGTAGCATTGAGAGATTCTGTTTGGCTCATCAACATGTTCTCCTTAACTGAATTCACCTAAACTGTCCAAAAAACACGAAAGCACCACTGCGTCAAACGCGTCCGGGAGGATGCAGTAAAGTAACCATAAGAACTGTTGATAAGACTTTGCTCTTACATCAAGATGCTTTATAGATACGTGAAAAACTTCGAGGTCGAAGCGTGAAAATTTCGGTTTGCACACTGAATACGAGTTAGCGCAAACGATGCAAGACAAGGCCAACTCTCTTGTACAACAATTTTCTCATACCCATCCAATGGTACAATCACCTTATATCCATACTATACAATTCAAGCTCCCATCAGGGATTAATCACATATAGTTTGTTACCATGGATATCCTGAAGCGACTAAAATCCTTACGAGAGTACAGATCGCCTGGTGCGGATGGCATTCGACCTAAGCAGTCGAATTAACTACCATGAGTTTAGCTGAACCGTTAGTAATACTCTTACTACGATGTTTTAACAAGATGCATGTTTTACTTTGTGGAAACATGGACCATCACCTCAATGTACAAAAGTGATAGCATTGCAGAACCAGGGAAAGATCAGCCGGAAGCACTTAGTCCGATGATCTCCATTGTCGCTGAGGCACTCATGTGGTACCTACAGAGTAACAGTATTCTCACTCCGGAGAAGTACGAGTTTCGTTAAAATGGGTCCTGTGATTACAGCCCGTTGATCGCTCCTGTATGCTGGAGGGAGTCTGTGGCTACTGGTTTAGGTGTACATTCAGTCAAACTGGATTTCTCGAAGACACTCGACCGACCGAGCCATCTATTCCACTGCACAAGCTTCAGAAGTAAGGAATTGAAGATCCCGTTCTGAGCTGGATAGCTCACTTTCTCTTATAATACCACTTGAATGGAAGGGTTCGCAGCAACCTATCCAAATCCGTCGAAATGCAGTGCGGTGTAAATCAGAACTCAGTAACCTGGCCCAGCCAGAACGCAGTCTTCATAAATGAGCTCACTTGAGTGTTATCTTCTAACTACTAACTATTTTATTTAGTTTATCGTCATTAGATTACAAACCGCATTGTAAGCTACCAATCCGGAAAAGCACCAGACGATCGTTTCATTGCAATAATTCTCGTCAGTGGCGCACCATCCCTCGGTCCCTGATGGGATCCAACCCAGACGGCTAGTAGCTTGCAACACTAGTTATCAGCTTGTGTCAATGAGCCATGGGGGACGATAGCTGACCATCACGGTTTGAAGCCTAACCGACCTATCCCGCACTACCATGCAATTTACTGCCCGTGTAGAGGACAGTGGGTGGTCGTCCGGGTAGTGTATGTCCTTGCCAGTGCTGTGAATCCACAAGGCATTTTAAAGATTGAAAAGTTTAGTTTTGATCACTAATGGTCTAGTTTTATGGCGTGCTGCCACTACACTGGGGAATCACACATTCCTACGAGATAATCCGGTTAAATTGTACATATGTTCCATCGACAATTTGCTCCAGTTGAGCCCCTCCAAATGTCAATTTCTAAGCCTTCGTCATGAAACCACTCACGACAAAGCGTTAGGTCTACACTTTTTACAGCGAGCTCCTCAGTATTACGATTTGAGCGATTTAGTTCTAGATGACTTTGGTTGTTTGAAACAGAACGAAAAGGCATCAAAGAAATTAACGCAGAATTTGGCCTCCTGTGTAGGACATTCGGAAACTTCAATGCCTCAGTCTTTCCGAAAATATTCGGAGCCTACTTGAGGCCGAACGCGAAATACACTGTAAAAGTGTCGCAATCTTGGTAGTAGCATTACCACACCGTCTGCTACTGTGCAACGCAGGGTGATAAAGAACCTCAAAGATTTATCTACGTTCTCTAGCAATCAGGTTTACAAACTTTAAAAATCTACTGTAGACGTTATCCGCGTCTAATAGGAGAGCGCAGTATGGTGTTTCTAATCGTAAACACTCCAACCACAGTTGCCGAGACCTTTTTTCAAACCCAATTAAAACCCCTCTTTGGGGGTCGTTGGTTTATGTTGGCTACGCAGCCAACTGCAAGGTCCACAAAACTCTTTCACCCCACTGGCACTCCCAGCGTTTACAATCAACGCCCCCCATCAATTCCCTATATACAAAAAACCCTTTACGATACCCTGACACCTTTACACTAGGTGATAAAAACCCATGACTATGGGAGGATGGTGCGAGCGTTGAACTGTTGATTTTGTCATTATCCTCTTAAAACTAGACGAAGATAGTAAGACCCTTGCAACCGTAAACCTCCTAGAGCGTTGTATTTCTAGCATTTTCTTTTATCGACACAGTGTTATGTTTTCAGTTGGGTCATCACAATTAACTTATTAGTCACGTAGGTAATTTATTAATCAGTAAACGTACCAGACGATCGTTTCGTCCTATTGGGACCCGTCAGTGATACAAATTCCCTCGGTACCCTTGTGGAGATCGAACCCATGAACACTGGTAACTGGTACCACAATCCAGCAACTCACGCCACTGAGCCAAGGGCGACGCTAGCCAACCGACACGGGTTGAAATCCAACTGTGATATAGCTTTTGCTTTTATACTCGTTATAAACCATTGCTCAAGTCTTCTATCGCATATGACTTTTGATGTTTGGTGGTCAACAGTCATCCCTATGTGGTCTATTTACATAACCTCATGGTTGAAAGCGTAAATCACAGGTGATCACAGGTTCGGTTTGTGATAGGCTAGGGGACGCGCACCACTGACAAGTACGAATCGGACGATGCGGCAGGCTGGTAGTTTTTCTAATTATTTGCCAATCATCCGAATTTGGAGTTGCAGCGATGAAACCTGAGTGCAGCTTCATCGGGGATGCGCAGGCATTCGCTAGAAAATGACAGTACATGGCTTCCATGACGAAAGCAACAGAAATGGAGTTACGCACAGCCAAAGTGCGAATATGTTTCCGTCTGCTTTCTAGGATACCATGAATTTCGTTCCAAGTTAATCGAGTGACCTACGTGCGTTTTAGGCATTTGTTCCGGCGATTTCTCCTTGTAAAAGGATAGGTTGAATGAATGTGTTTTAACAGAAAGCTCATTGATCTTTTTACCTTCGTATGAATTACTTCAGTCTAAACTAGAGTAATCAAGATGCAGCTTCCTGTGTTAAGGATCATGGATCTTTCTTTGGGTGTTAATACGTTTTCTTCAACGAAGTAACCCTGTGATCCGAATTAGGATTTCCAGTGCTTGCAAATTGTCGAAACAACGCCTATGGCTGGATTCAGGGACGCCATGAACTACATTTTGATGACATATATTACCCATTACTTCCTAGCGCGACTTTGGTCCGGTTGGATATTTTCTGTTTTCAAATCCGTGTACTGCTTTTTTGTCCGCAGTAATGATTATATTTGATATTAAGTAGCTTGGTTGATGTCTACTAGCCTTGGAATAACAGCGATAAGATGCATTCATGTGGATAGTCACTCGGGCAACATACAAAATTATTCTACTCTTCATTCTTTTTTCCGGAGGTTGGAAAATTGAGTCAGCGAGTACAAGTTGTTTTTCATCCACTTACAACTCAAACCTGTAGTTATGTTCCAAGATCCACTTAAAAAGGGTAATTTATAATTCACCAGCACTTCGTTTCCAAATAATAAGATCATTCTGATTTATACAACCTCCTAGAGCTCTCGGGCAGTTAACCTCGAAGCCTGTACCTGGTGCAGATGGAATCTCACATTATTCCATCTTTATTTATATTCCGTTTTCGATCAGTACAGTGGTCCGTCATACTTTGTGCCCAAATGCAAATATAGCAACGTCAAGAAGTATTCAGGAACTGTGGACAACAGCAACGATAATGAGGATAAATTAGCTGACGATGATAATGGTGACAATGAGGATGATTATGCTCACTTCTTAATACTAAATTATAGATCGAGAAAATACAAACCTGTGCATACGCGGAGTAGGGCTAATTACTACCGCGCATCGTCAAAATAGTTCGCCTGTGTGGCGTCTTATACGTTCACGCTGACACAGTCGACTAGCATGTCAGAGAGGACCTTCTGCAAGCATACAACTGTAACGTGAACACTATGACCTTGCTGTCAACGTCAATAACAGAACAACTTTTACCATAGAGGATGAGTCATTCAAATGGTTCATAACATTTGCTCAGCAAGCGCGATGCCCAGTATGCCACAGTCTAATGATCTATGTGGATCATGTTCCAAACTTGTTAAGGGGGGCATTCTGTGCCGTAATTGTTTAAAGTATTTCCGTGTGAGATGCTTTCGAGTTAAATCTAGTCAGGTCAAGTTATCTACAAAACAGATTCTCTATGTTTCTGCGTGGAATGCACATCTATCCCACTGATAAAAGGTGTGCTCTTATTATCTCAGAAGCACGATCAGCTACTAGACAACTTTGAGGAAATGGTGACCACCAAATTCACCACGGTTGGCGTAGCGCGTCAGTGTATTCATAGAAAGCTAACTGGTATGTTGTCGTCTAGTGCAGCTTAGATAGCGCTTTTCGTTTCCTCTTCTATTTACCCACACATTTCGTCTTCAGTAGAGTTAGAGCCACCATCTCTCATGGGTGTTTTTGCACCATCTTTCTAGTAGCCTTGCGCTCGGTTCTCTACGGGCAGCTGTGATAGTATTGCTCAGCTAGCCACGAGATGTGACACAGGCATACCGTTCATAAAACTCCGACACCATCCGCCTACGAATTATCTTCTTTGCCTTCAGCCCCCTTGGTTTAATACGACGCAGGTACGCCCCGGACACAAAAGCCCTTGGAACCCATGACCTGACGCACATTACAGTTGGAGTAAGTATAGTGGACTGTGTAACCCAAGCCTACTCAATTGGTGCTACCACTATCCCGAAGAGAACAACTAGTAACACCGTAAGCAAATGGACACCAAAAGCCCAGAAAAGCAACTGCTGTTCTACTACTACAGGTAGCTCACATTTGACTAGTGCACTTTCAAGTTCGATCGGAATAACTACGCGTAAAGCCACTTCCAATCTCCCGACGGAGTGCGTAGAAAAAAAGCAAGCCGGTACTGGCTAAAGTCGGTATATGCTTAGTTACCAGGAGAGCCGTCATTTACAATTGACATCACCTTCAGCTGGATCGGAAGCTGAGGAGCGTAGCAAAATTGTACTAGTGCACCACCGGTTTCCTGCAGTACATCTCCGAGTACTTCAATCACTAACCGCGACATGTCGAAAGGTGTAAAGAAACAACTAAATGTACTGAGCGTACTGTGCTCCAATATCTGAGAATCAAAGTCGATATAAATAAGAAGCAGGCAGTTGGATGACCTCAAGCAGTGGTATATTATTAGTAACCTAATCGGAGTTGTACTGAAACCTGTACACGTAGTGAGTATTACGCAGCACCACAACTCTAAGTATTACGGAGAGCGAATACTACTGTGCTTGGTGCAGAACACCATCACTGAAGTAGAATTATTACTACTGTTGACAGGTAGTCGCCGAAATGAACACTGCTTCGTCCGGATAATTCCAGACATCCCATGGGGCGAACGTCATCGAGTCAACCGCACCTTACGGGACTACCGGAAGGACATTTTAACCAGAACCATACTTCTTCACGGGGTACCTGAAACTGAAGCATGTGGTAAGCATGATATAATAACCCATAATAAAAATCAATGGTGTTATATTCGTAAAACATTCCGTTTGTGTGATGGGCTAGCGAAATCCATGTCACGGCTGCCTAGCTCACAGAACCACAAAGGAAGTGGGCCGAGAGAGTTGAAGGTGGTCTTACAAGCAAAACGAATGGTAGCACGGCTGCTAGAAAGCTGGTTCACGTTTCTTTGTAGGCTACGAGCTAAGCTTCGGCTGAAGACATCAGTGAGATGCTTCCTAAAGATGATACGTCACTCGACGAAGCAAACGCGATTGGATCTATATTAGAACAATGCACTAGTAATGTTTCTAGTGAGCCCCTATCAACTGTAGATGATGTTGACCAGATACCTTACACTGCACCTAGAGTATTAAACACGGGACTAAGTACGCAGACGATAAACAGAATGTTGAGCATTTCGCCAAATACGTACCGGAAAAACCATTAGTCGCCGGCCACCCACTGGTCGGCGAAACTTCACGCAGGAGCTGCACAACCTCCAAAACATTGCTTACATCTGAGAAACTTTCATATATCTAAAGGAACGTCCAAGGGCTCTTCAGTAAAGTTACCGAACTTCGGTTACGTTAGGCTGCGAATGCTTGTGATTTAATTTCTATTATCGAAACTTGGTTGCACCAAGATTTGACTGATGCTGAGATAGAGATAGCAGGGATACCACTCATCCGGAACCAAGGCACCAGCAGTGGAGATGGGGTTCTTCTCTACCATCACAGGGACCTGCAGTGTGCAACAGTTGGTAATCTGAAAACTCACATTATTGACTCTCTCCGTTGCCGTCTTCGAATAAGACACAACGACACATTTTTCGTAGTTGTCGTAGACCGCCCCCAACGTCCACTCTGCAAAATGAATTTCCACTTGATTTTTGTCCTGAGCAGAGTAACACGCACTAGGTACCACCACATTCTCATCTCCGAGGACTTCAATCTACATCATCTGGAGCTATCGACGTCACCCAAGGAACAGTTCAAAGCAGACTTACATGAACTAATCGCTAATACTCCCTTGTACACTAATGTCAACATGCACACTACATTCAGAACAGCAAACAAACCGTCCATACTGGACCTTGTGTTCACGAATCAAGAGCTCATGGTTGACAAGTTATCCACAAGTCATAGTTGCCACGTAGTAATAGTGTTCAACTATGTGTGTTATGCAGAGGATCCATCTGAACACCCGGAACTAACTCATGCAATTACACGCTACCATGTATTGAAAGAACTCGTCGATGCAACTGCTTGGGAATTCTCAAACAACAGTCCGCTTGACAACGTTTGGACAGAGTTCGTTGAAAGACTCAGCAACATCGTCAGCGAGCATCAGAGACCAAGCTCTTTTGTCCTGCAAAATGGCCTTTAATAAATAAGGATCAGGACTGGGAAATGCATGGCGATAATTGATGCAGCATGGCGTACCTACAGGGTTAACTTCGACTCCGAGACTTGGGACGCCTTCTGAACCCTCGCAACCAATGTAATGCACTTGTCAGTGAGGACCAAGTAACTTATTACCAATGTTTAGCCACAATATTCCTTTGCAAACAACAAACTGCTGTATAGGCAAATCAGCAATCTTCTTGATGTGAAGCATGGTAACTCTCAGTTTTCACAACAGGCTGTAGAGCACAAGACACCGAAGAAACAGGTAATGCCTTGTGGCTACAGTACGCCTCAGTTTTGAACTCGCAGCACCTACCTGTCGCATAATGTCACGCATATTATCCACTATGTTGTTTATAATGCAATTTTCAGCCCATCAATTGTGCTAATGAATTTACTCACACTTCGCGATCATAGCTTTCCGGAAGCCGACAACATCCGCTCTAAAGCACGGAAGGCTGCGGCCACCAAGCTAGCTGAACCACTGTCACAGGTCTTCCATACGTGCTTTGATGAACAGCAAGTTCCCACTATGTGGAAGTGTAGCAGTATCACTTCAATTGTTAAGGGCGGTGGCCGCTCAGATCCCGCAAACAATCGCCCAGTAACTCTCCTCCTTGTGCTGGTGAAGATGATAGCAGGTCTCGTCACTGAAGCTATAGTGGAATACCTGGAAATATGCAACATCCTGACACCGGAGCAGCATGACTTCCGTGAACATCTGTCTTGCACCACCAACCTGCTGATTGCACGTAGATGAATGGAAGTGGATTATGATGGGGTCGGAGTTGACCTCATCCATCTGGACTTCTCCATAGCCTTCAACTGCCTGGATCACTACATACTACTTCAGAGACTATAGAGCTAGAAATTAGAGATTTTGCTCTTGGTTGTATTGGCAATTTTCTTCACCAATGGAAGCTTCAAGTGCGTGTTAGGGGATCACTCTCTAGCTCGATTGAGGTAGAATATGCTGTCCCACAGGGTTCAGTGCAGGGACCGACTTTATTCCTGGTGTTTATCAACGACCTAGCAAGAGTTATCTCCCCAAACTTTCTGCTTTTTGCCGATGACTTCAAGATATGGCGGGCGATTAGTAACAATGACGATTACCTTATACTCCAACATGACCTAGATTGCTTTTATGAATGGTCAAAGAGGAATCTGTCTCAGTTGAACAAATTGCTAAATGCAAGGTGACCTCTGAGAATACACAGCAGTCGATATTGGTATTCTGCGAAGGACCTCATAAAGTGTTACCAGATTCTGAAGAAGTTAAAGCTCATCTGCCGTCTGCTGTTGGAATTGAAGCACAACGCTGACGAAAGAGGTCATCAATTGAAGCTGCAAATACAGTATAGCCAACTTGAATGCTGTAGAAATTGCTTTTCACTCCGCGTGTGCCATCCTTGGAACATCCTCCCTAACTATGTCGCCCCTGTTTCCAACCTGGCGAAATTTAAAAGAAAGTTGACAATGCGTTGTTTCATTCGCATTTCATTTTATGACTTGTTAACCAGAGGCTACAACATGCAATCAAACGGCTTCTTACCCAACTCCAAACCAGTGAATTTATACGTTTAATACGCGAACATCTCCGCTATTTTACATAAGTCTATGGTGCATCCACTATAACGCTTTTCACTTTACCATGCAATTTAGTTTTTGCAAATAGTTTCCGTATGAATTGACCTGTTAAGCATTGCTTTTTTACACGTAATACACCATTATTCCATTGCGGAAATCACTCAACTGAAGTATCCTTTGAGTTTTTATGGGGTTCGTTTGAAGCAACCGACAGGAAATGTGTACAGCCCTAGTCTTTTTCATCGATCTTCTGAGAACATACACCATAGGCTGGGGATGAGGCTGATTTCTACATGCTTCGACCGTTCTCTTTTATGTACCGCGCCACTGTTCATCATACAATAGGCGGATGAGTGGTAGTTTAGCATCGTTTTTCTAAAGAATGAGAAGAGGCGAGCGGCAATCTCTTCACATCAGGTGCAGTAGATACATTTAAGCGTTAAAAGCATGCATATTGGGCATCAGTGTAGCCTTCATGTGTTTTCCAGGGATCTGAAATCACATTGCGAGAATAAACATAGGTCATTCGCTGAGGGAGTGAGACGCAGCGGAAAACCGACCAGAGTGTACGATAGCCAATCATCATGACCTCCGCAGTCTACATGAACAGCCGGTCAAGCTTGTTATAAAATAAGTTGCAGTTATCGAGGGCATGGTATACCCTCCAAATTTGCAGATCGTCTACAAATAAATAGCATTAAAACCGTGGAAGCTTCAGCGGATCGTCGATAAAGAACGGGAACAAATGATGCGTCCGTGATGTGCCTTAGTTTGCGCCACTAGCAGGGGAAGGCTAACCAGTTAGTTAATCATCTGCCTATACTCCTCACTTTCGTCCTACTGAAAACTTAATGCTCCAGCTGACGCAGTGAGCCATCCATACAGCACTGTATCTGCCTGTGCATTGTTCACTTTGTGGAATGTATTATTATGTTCAGTGTAGATCACGTGGAGTTGTATCCCCATGCTCAGAGTTTGTGGTCCTTTAAGCCCCGATGCAAATGGGGCCCACTGCGATTGTATGGATCATCCTTTATCAGAAGTAAATCTAAGCTTATTTTTATGATAGCGATCATGGTCGTTAGTAGTAGGTGGATAAAATGTTGGCAATGCTGAAGACAAGGTTATTCTGAAGGATATGCATGGACGAGATATTCAAGTAGGAAGGTTTTGGAAATATGGGAAACAGTGATCAAACATCTACTCAGATGTACTCAAATAATGACCTAAAATCTAAAAATATCCTTTTGGCAATAGAAATAATGCGCCACAGTGGTACATCTAATGTACTGCTTAGGTAAAAGTTTATATCAACTTCAGCGTTAAAGCAGCCATCCATGGTGAGAAAAACGAAGCTTGAATTATGGGGGAGAGCAAACTCAGGATTTTTAAAGATAGTTTTCAGAACTTTACACTGGTATGGTGAATTCATTTCTAAAATGTTTCAGATTGTTGCAACCTGCGTAAAATATACACTAGCGAGGTCCACACCCATTTAAACATGCATAAATTATAAAAGGACGAAAGAATAACTAATTGTTGGTTACAAACTTTGAAGGGCCCTAAATAATTCCCTAGCTATCTACACTGAATCTGACATGATCGTCAAAAGATTGGTCAATAAAAGTGTATTACTTAGACTAAATGTTGGGTTAAATATTCTTGCTTGTATAAAAGACCAATTGTTTGCCTCTTCATCTTCATAAAGTCTAGCTATGACAACGAATTGTAAACACACGTTGGAACGTTATAACAAGTCCTCAAGCAAAACTTAACAATGGAGCAGATGGCTAGAAAAACTGCTGTTTGGCAAGAACTGCCGCTGGAAGAACCTTTCAGGGTCAATTTATAAAAGGTTTTGATGAGAATTCAGCTGCTTTCACCGCTCCAACAACTTGAAATCGTATTGTCGCTAATCTTTTATGGTGGTCGTACAGTTTATTTGGGTCGATCAGGATCAGGCATGTTGTTGCAAGGTTACAACGTAGGCATCGGTAATCTTTGCTGCAGATAAATATTAGGTTTTGCCTTTGAAGTTCTAGAATGGTCGGATGCCACCAGTTGAGGAAAAGAAAAGAGAGAAAATATGGCGCTCTTGCGCATCCACTAAGTCAGGAAGGCATACTTTAGTGGGGGTGCTTGTATGCAGGTATCACTGAGGAAACATAGGTGGATTGAATCGTCTGTATGCCATGTGGCTGCGCTTGATGTGCATGTTGACAAGGTGCCTACCTGCCTATTAACCACCACATCATCCATACCGGCTCCAGGAGACACTTGGTCGTTGCTGGAGGGGACGGAATGCGCGTCCCTTGTGGCCGTGTTAGGATCAAGTAGTGGTTCCATGCACTCAATGTGGAGCGGATTACGGTCCAGCCACCGCCTTGTGTGCGCTTGATTCCCAAATACAGTGTGCTTGTGTTTGCGTGTGAAGGAGTGTGGGCCGGCTCCGTTGATGAAACGTGGCTCCCATCCACATGCTTCCCAGTCTTATTCCTTCGGGTTTACACTGGATATGGGGTGTGTGAATGGAGCTGTGGGTGGTGCAGCGCAAGCCACCCATGGTCCCTCTGTAGGCGCACCCGTCCTGTGGCTGGCCACAGTGACAGTCAAATCCGAAACCGGATGCCGCCAACTATGCAAAGGTAAGAGTTTAAACTACCCCTTTACGCAGATGCAGCTCTGTGGCACATGGATGTAGATGCCAACTTGTAGTCTCAACTTTCCAGGAGTATGTTGTGGTTCTTCTCTGCCCACTTAGTAACTGCAAGCAAGCAAGAAACTAATCTCGGAGCGCAAATTTGTGGACGAGTTACGTGCATAATTAGGCCGATCATGATATGGCCCTAGTGACCGAAACGAACGTGCGCTACTTTCCTGTCAGTTGTGCCCACGTTGCATTTTTTCGTTGTAATCTTTTCTCAAAACGTATATTTCAAACAAACAATACGTCTATATGTTCCTTTTTAGATCTACATCAAAGGTCTGGGTTATCTGGTTCAATTACTTCAAGGTCCATCTTATGTAGGCTGGACTGTACGTTTCGGTGCCGTATCCACCACATTTGAAATTTTTGACGGCGTGGATCCAACACTTTTAACGGTAGTTAACCGGAATAAAACAAAAGTCAATTACATTGTGTTTCGGACTGAATTGCGTTGCAGTGTTTGTAGGCAACCTGTTGTCTAGATAACCGGCAACATTATTCGGTCCCCAATTCTATGCGAAAAACTTGAACAAGTCGCCTTCAGAAGTTTGTTTCTGAATACACATGAAAATCGTTTCTGCAATAGTGAACTTTTATACACACTTTACCGAAATTCTCTTGGTTATACCAGAAGATTAGACTATGGCACATTTAAATGCCATTGATGAACAATTTTTTTCACTGACCCGGGATAATATCATCTACTGCTTAGTTCCAAAGTTTGTAGGTTTGGATTCGATGGTTAGAACGACCTGTTGCTAATGAGAAGTTAATCTAGACGACGTCATCTTTTACCACAACACTGAGAACTTCTGTTGAACACTGTGGGGGACACACACTTTCCGTCTGCTTATGCTACTGTCCCAGTGACTGCATTGGCCAACATGCAATTCAAAGTGAATCGCGGTATACATTGACATTGTGCGTCACAATCCATGTACACAACGAATGCATTCAAAATTATCATCTTATCAGATACTCTCATTTTTGCAGGTTGCCAACATGCAATCGGCACAAGAATTGTTAGGGCGTAATCTGTGTAGTTAAGCACCAACGTTATTGTGGTTAACCAAATAAATCATGCATGATTCCGTGCTAACAGCTTCCACAAAATAAGATGGATTGTCAACCAGCGTAATGTTTCCTTATATCTGGCACTTATGCAGTTGAGTATTGATCGTGAACACAGAAGGTCACATGATTCGTTGACTATGACCTTGCGTTACCATCCTTATTTCACTGACTTTTCGTTTCAGCATTTCTAGCCACTGTGAAATAGGATTTTTTCATTAAACGGTAACATAAAAACGCTTGCACTTTCTGTTTCGCCCATCGGCTGGGGGCCATACTTCACCATATCCATGCACTGGAATACTGCATGCGCTCTAGCCAGTGTTGTGAAAATCCACTAGAATAGTTAACTTATTTGTGGTCATACACTTCATTGCTTTTACGTGATGCTTATCGACGTGCCTAAAATTTTGGTGGTGTCATCTATTTACGAACTAGTAAAAATGATGATATGCTGGAGAATGGAAGTGAATTGTTTATGAACAGGGCTGTCCTCTGCGCTGGGCGTACGAAGACAAGTAAAGTCAAAGTACGCTTTGTATTCCAGTATGGACGAATTCTAAGCAATTCGGACTTATACAGCGGATACAATACAAAAAGCCTTAATGAAAAACGGCAGCAATTAAACGAGAAAGATGCATCTTCATTCAAGCACCTGGGCAACCATATAATGTTTACGCTTGATGGGTCGAAGAGCGAGAGCGAAAAATAAGACGGGCTGGAGTTGTGATACGACGAGGTACGAGGATATTAAACGTCAACTTTCGCCCGCATCGTATGAGTGGATATGGTGTTAGCTATGGAAGGATATATAGATAGCGAGAGGGATCGTTTTGAGTCTTAGAAGAAAATATGATGCTACGATGAAATACTGGTTAACGGAAAGATTAATAGACGGTTTTTCCTCACTCTATAGCAACGAGAGATAGCTTTTAGCGGGCCGTCAAGTGGGACAAAATGCTTTTAAGGAGGTTCGGGGAAAATCACCGAGGAACAGTGTAGCCAGTGAGGGAGAATGCATGTTGTTACAAGCCTTAGAATTAATGCTGCATTAACGAAAAACACTTTTTCGTTTAGACAGAGGAGTGATGCAGAGTGCGTTTCATTAATTGTATCCTCATCCCTATTGCGAAGCAACGGCAGCCTTGTGATATAAAGACCTCCGGTGAATTGATGCATAGAGAAGTTTTAAAGCGTGGCAAATCAGGTCGTTCTTTACTAAACGGTTTCTGATTCTTGCCTGTCAGGACAAACATAAATCACCCAAGAAGTCTACGAGTCCACTCAATTGGCTGAAGAATGCCTACCAGGTAGCGGTTGAACGCCGCTCAAGTAGAACAGGTCCGCTGATTGCCCTAATGAGCTCAAGGTGAATGTTAAAGTGCCTGATACTCTGGGACTCATCTGCTCTCCTATCAGCATATCTTTTGCAACGGAATCAGTGGGACTAGTTTTTCAGAAAAACTGTGGTACAGAGACTCTCCCATTTTACTTTGTCTAGTACACGTTCATCGTCGCTTAGCTCGGGGTCCAGGATGACGTCTTTGTCAGTTGTTGTGGGTTTCACAGGGAAAGTCTTGAAGTCATATATCATGAAGTTAGCAATTAGATCACGCTAACTATGAGGATCTGTCGCTGCTTAGTTGGTTGAACGGACGCCATACAAGTATTTCTGTTTCAGGTGATGGGATGCTAAACAGAGTTATAAGTTTAGACCCTTTGGTCATCTATGCGATTGAAAAGTCACGCACCTTTATGATACATACTAACCGCACTTTCTCTGCAAGATTGATAGTTTGATGAATGGGATAACTGAGGTAATGCGAACTCGACGCTGAATTTCTCACCATCCAGGCATTTCTCGATTATTATAATGAAATAATAAGATTTGGCTGTAAAATTAAGAGTGTTTTACCACGAGTCCAATCGTCATGTACTACAAGACCTGAAGGTAACGCAGTTATCAAATGCTTAAGACAGCCGGTCAGAACCTATTCCTTCGGTTGGCTAAAGCATATGCGTGGATTTAACTTGGATGATCCCCCAAAGATACGTGTCCAGTCCCAAAATGAAGATAAGGGCTGATGATAAAACAACCGGTTTTTTGAATTAGGCTATAGTACTCGGTTATTTAGGCGCAATTACCTTGGGCTCTTAAGGCTAGTAGGAAGAGTTATTTGCGCGCCAAAGTTAATTTCGCCATGCGGTCTGTTGGATTTGGGTACTAAAGTGGCGGTTATCGAAGACAACGCAGGTACGGATGCGAGGGATTCAAAAAAAGAGAAATGTACTTCACTTGGTCTGAATTCACTACTGTAGTTCTAAACCAATCAAGTAAACTCGAGGTAGATATTCCCGATTATTATGCTAACAGCAAAGAAATAATTATCCTTCAGTCTACAAGGGTGAGCCAAAGACATTTCATTAACAACAACCAATTTTTTTAATTAGTTTGTTACTCTGTTGGTAGTCGGGGACTTGAGCAAATGGTGTGGATAACCAGACATGCTAATCATTGACTCGCCATACCCTAGGACCAATTAAGAACAAGTTGTATGAGACAAATCGGTACAATCATGATATCCTTTGTTTTCCTACCATCATCTATCAGACTGCATTCTTATTTTAGCTCATACATCTGATTTTCCTATCCATTTCATCCTCGTAGCTGGCCTCTACAGAGCAGATGCACCTTATCATAATTTAAAAATTTTGCAATTACGAAGTACCCACAAAAATTAATGTTGATGGTTTGTCTTTTAGTCTCTCATTGCTCCAGTAACCGCGGTTGATCAGTTTCGACCGTGTTAGTCAAAGCAACATTGATATTTTATAAAGACTTCAGATGAAACAAAAATAGTCAAACTAATGAAATAAAATAAGCAGCCAAGTAAAAGTGCATTTTGGGAACATTGCCCCTCAGAAATTATTCCGATTGCGTCATTCCCACACTTATCTGGTATACTCAGCTCAGGTTGTTTGCATGAGAGTATACTTTGATCAGCTATTTCACATACGGTATATACCATTCTCCGGCAACATCGAAAAACCTAAACACGACTACCATGTGAGAAAGTTGCCGGTCAGACACGTGCTAAAGTTTCAGAGTTAAAATCTATTGGAATTTTTAAGCGAACTAATACAAATTGACAACTGGACTGGGGTTTTTTCCTTCACCTACAAGCACAACACATACATATAATCGGTTCTGAGAGGTTAGATGATTAGAAAGATTTGAGCAAGATAACACCTGAATTTGGCTACGTTTGGTATCATGTGTTTGGCTATAGATATCAGCAGTGCTCAAGTTGGGTGAATATGTTTGTCATTCAGTAGAATTATCAGCTGAGGACACGTATTTGGACATATGGCAGTTCATCATGGTTACCCTGTTTCCCATACGGTGGAGACTGGTTAACATTAGTAAAGAGCTCATCGACCGAAACTGACCTTTGATTAACTTTGCATTAATGATATAAGGTAGCTGCACAGGTCTGACATATCAGCTGAAGTTTTGTTAAGTGAGATTGTGGTGACAAGCTACCATTTACGGTGCGCCATCTTAGTTCATCTGGTTGCGTCTTCGGTCACATATTCCATTTTTCTTGTAAGTAGTTAATTGTAACGAAAATATTGGCACCAAAGACTACATATAGCAGTGATGATGCTTAATAAAACGACTATTTTGGTTTCACTTAATAAACATAAGTTACTAGTACTACTGTATCGCTAGAGTAAATGGCCCCTTCTTGAAACGGTTAGCTTCTCACTAACTTGACTAGGATATTTCAACATAAAGCTAGTAATGAGAATAGTTATGTAACTTGTATTAAACGACTTAACAATAACTTGTGAAAATGTAGGACGCAAAAAGCGCCAACTATCCTTCGATTAACATAATAAACGCCATCATAGTCATCAGCTCTTATTTGTTCTGCAAGACGTGCTTGGTTATCGCGAATTTAGACAGTATCTCTCGCTCGAGAGAAAATGGCAAGCATGTTATTTGCATAGTTAATGATTAGACGTTTCGAAAACCAGAGTTACGAGTGGAATCTGCATCACCACCATGAATAAATGAATGGAATAAACTGCAAATGTTAGTTGGCGTTTCGGTTTGCTTCTATTCCCAATGCAAAACTGTCAAGGGCACTATGTAAATGGGGAAAGAAACTGTGGACACATTGCGTGCGCGCATTGTTCAAACTGGGCATTATTACAATAGCTTAATGGAAAGCATCTGCAAAACAATTACTTGAATGTTTCAAATAAAAGCTTTTCAATTGTTTATGTTGCCGAATGTGTAAATGAACGAACTCGGATCGTCGAGATATTGTGACGCGTATCAACTGACGATTGATTTGCATTTTAACTTCGGTTATTAAAAAGAAAATATCCCTTTATTTCGGGCTTTCCAGGACTGTATAACACAAGGTTTGAGGCAATGTTCGGATGGCTAACCAGCTAACCAAATTTAAATTCGGCCCCATAGATTAAAACAAGTATTTTATGAATTGCGTCCTTAGAGGCAAGCGACATGCTAGCCGCTTCCGTTAAGTTATATCACTACATAACTTTCTTGCTGACTGCGGATTGTAAGATATCCCACTGTGTAACTTTTGTGTGAAACGCCATGAGCTAAGGTACTTCTTTGGAAAGGACACCACAAAAGTCGTTGTCATCATTCTCCTGCGTCTCTTAATACTCTTAGTCATCTATCAGACGAGCATTCAAACAGGCAAGAACTGTTAGCAGATTAGCTCAGCAACAAGACGGTAATTACTTATATATTAGATCTTATTCAGTTTACTAATCTTCCACTGATTGTTTTAATGCTAGGGATTTATAACCATCTAATATACTGTTCTTTTGCATGTTGCCTATTAATTGTGTTGCCGTGTGTATGACGCAGCCACAAATGTATATGCCTTATCCATCCTGGTAGATTGCGAATTTGCTGAGATTTTTTGTTTTGCAACTGCACTTGAGTCCATGCATATGAAAACGTAGCAATGCACTGATTACTTAGAAAGGCGAGGACAGTCTATCCTTGTCTATGTTGCTGGTCCAACTGCGGGAATTTTACACTAGATATCTTCTTCTCCTGTTTTCCATACCATAAACGTTTAGCTGCATATTTTATTCCAGAGGCTGGTAAAATATTTGCCATACTGTTTACATGTTTGGACATCGTAAACTAATGGAAGGTTAAGCTGCCTGGCTGTTAATATCCGCAGCTGTTCCCGGGTGCCAAACACTTTGCCTTTGTGGTAAATAAATTATTCGTGTTCGTAAAATGTGTGCGGCAACTGAAGAGTAACAAAACTCTATCAGCAACAGCAATGATGGAAGAAGCTGACACCGGCTTCTGTTCAACAGGGCTCATTGTGGTGGTCATTGAAAACCTCCGAATCTTCCGGTTACTTGGCGACGGTCGGAGAGCGCAAGGAATGAGTTGGTGAACCTGTGCTCCTTGCTATTCCACGTTAACTCCTTTGGCAGGGCGTTGTCCCAAATTTTCAATTCATGCATAATGAAACTATGCTTTAAGTATATCAATACCATATTACTCTATTGTCTATTGTTGATGTAGTGCGTTAAAAGGTTGAGAAATTTCAAGCTTCATGACGTAAAAGCGAGAGAATAACTTCGCTCAGTTTCTTAATGCTAAAACACACACGCAAATGAAACATAATAAATGTGCTTTGCTGTGGGTACACCAATTTTTCACTTATCAGTTTCCAAAATCTTCGCGATGAAGCAAATTCTATGAGCGATGCCTAGCAATGACAGACGCCCTTTTATGCTGTTCATTTACCAATTTCGACAATCACGAAACCACGATTTTACTGAGCTGGTTTGGCCTTCATTTTTGGGCCACGTATTACTGTGTAACTCGGGCATCCACAAGACAACAACCGCGCTTCTGTGCGCTCAGACTGAGAGAAATGTCAGCCGAAGGAATTGTATTAAGAATGCTACTGGGTCGCCTCCAAATCAAATGTCCTATCACGCACGCATAAAATCACCAAACATCAGATTCATCTTAACGGACCTTGTCAGTGGTGCGCATCCCGTGCTCTATCAAGAAGCGTACCCATCAGTTCTTGACAGGAGAAGCATACGCCACCAGTCAGCAGGCTTTGTTATTTGGCCATAGATGACGATTGAAGGCCGTCATGAGTAATAAGCTAACTACAATATAGTGCGACTTACCCTGCACTGCCATACGAGTTTCAATGGTTGCAATGATCAGGCATTGCCACCAGAATCACGACTTCCTATAGCAACAGACGTGTACGAAATAGCATTTGTAAGCTATTAGAGCGACTGTGTTGATGAATAATGAGTAAGGGATTTGACGCAATTGAGTTGAGAGATTGTCGCATGATCTCTCAATGCAATTACATCAAAATCCATACTCGTTCATACTCCAACGAAACGTTACTTTTATGCATGTCATGCAAGAAAGTACCATGGCGAAAACGAGAACATGCAATACCTAGGATAACTCGATTGATAAGCAGGGATCATAGGGGATTTGTACTGGTCGATCTAGGAGCATTTTCAGTTCCAGCTTTTCGTCTATGGCCAACAACACAGTTGGTTACCTTTTATCCATTTCCCCTATATTTTGCCTTTATTTTTCATGAGTTCCAAAGTTGGTCTTTTTCATGGCGTTTGCATGTAAAGTTTTACTTAAGTTGTAAAGTTGGTTAAAATGGCGGAATAGGCTTTTAAAAAGTAGTGATCAAATGTTATTACAATAAATTCTGATTGGTAAGGACGGAATCCTCAAGCTGTACTGACAGAGAAAAATAAAAACTAAAGCACTAATTTAAGAGCAATTAGTTGTGGACTGTGAACTAGTCATATGATATACTAGAATCTTAATGGCGGCTTTTATCGATCCGTCCACGCCTCAGTATGGGTGTCTCTAGTCTCCTCGTTTGGATGAATCGCTTGGTTGACAAGCGCAACAACCGCGCCGATCAGAGCGCTATCAATTGACGTGAAGTGTCCTTGTCAGCGCAGTGTTCAGCCTAACCTGAGACCTGCCATCCGAGTTCTACCAACCGGGGACCACGAGGGTGTAGCATTCGGTCCATGTGAGCGAACAATTCCGACGGGATAGATTCGAACAAGCAAAGTTATGCAAATTAACTTTGGTCAGATAATAATGCGAGCGCGCGTTGTGACAGCGCTCATGCTGAACGGATGATAGCTGCACTCTGGACATAAGAACTGAGATGGAAACCATGGTTTAAGCGAAAACAATAAAAATAGCCGTTTATCCGAGTGATGCATGAGCAGCAGAGCTAGCGCAACACTGAACAGGCTAACTTCCTGGACATATATTCGTCGATCTAGAAGCAAAATTACTCAAGGTCTCGCCCATGCTAATGTTGTACTTGGCTCTCGAAATACTATTGAAATAGCTAAGTTTAAGTCTACTTGCCACTACAAATCTACTCACCTTTAAACAGTTCTATTATGAGTTGTGTTAATTGTAAATATGCCTGAGTATTATACGTGTAGTTGTGTTTGCGCTTTCAGTGTGTCGAAAATGGCAAGTTTTCTTAAATGTTATGTTATAATGGCAACATTGCTGACGATGTGTTTGTTGATATATTAATGGCTATCGCCAAAGACTTTCGAAGGGTAAGATTGAATTTGATAGCTGACATTAAGTCAAGCCATGCAATAGATGAAATTTGCTTGCATGCATTCATTACGCACGGTTGTTAAATGCAAGCTTACATGGAATTTTAGGACATAAGTTAATGAAAATTCTGTCCACCTGTCAGCGAATGGTGCCTACGGCTTGTCAGTTTACTAGACGAGAACTCAATTA
The DNA here is from genome assembly GCA_944474145.2 of Dicrocoelium dendriticum. Classification (NCBI taxonomy): domain Eukaryota; kingdom Metazoa; phylum Platyhelminthes; class Trematoda; order Plagiorchiida; family Dicrocoeliidae; genus Dicrocoelium; species Dicrocoelium dendriticum. The sequence goes on along the minus strand of OX104060.1, from coordinate 8,926,736 downwards.
TGTCTCCTCTGTTTAGTCTAAGAAGGCTCAAATTTAACGGAGTTCCGCGAACAATCGGGAACCGCATAGGGAAAAGCAAGAGTCAGGGAAAAGTATTTTTAAATAATTTTTGGAGAACTAAAATACCAGGCTATTTCGCTCTGTTGTGCTAGATATAGTCGCTACGAGGCGGATTACTACAATAAGAATTTCTTACCATTGTCTTATGTGACACGTAGGAAACGTGAATTCCGAAGACCCTAGAGAATTGCTTGTCAATACTTGACTTGAGCTAATTTAATACAGATGACGATTCCATTAGGTTTCAGCTTGCAGGTTATGTGTTGCTGAACTGTTATTGCCAACGCGGAAGAAAGTGAAGGAACTTTTCTCTATTCATAATACCTACCGTCAAGTGATGAATTAGAAATCTCACTGGACCGAACTAAATCTTCTGGTCCGATGAGCAGGGACAATTTGCAGAACATTCGGGTAAATTTGGAAAGACGCACGTCCCGCTGGCGTTACCTGGTCTCTGAATAGAAATCTCCTGGTTCTTGATAGGAAAAGCCCAATAGAATCACTTGCCACTTGTGTGATTGGAAAGACATTCGTAGTGGGTTGTAACAACCGTGCATTATTGGAAGAACTAGAGATTGGTTATGGTTACTGTTGCCACCGTAGTTCACGAGAGACATTAAGCACAATGCCTAATTATATCAACGCAACGAATGTGCTAACTGAGTTTAGAGCACTTGGCCTTACCAAGTTAAAGATCACAGGACGTAGAGTAACAAGAGACATTGGGATGCGGGATAGCCATTGGAGCAGCGAAAGCTGTTGCTTTCTGGTGTGTCCAGCACATGTCAACTACTTATGCGTGCTGACGCTCTGATAGCGTGTTAGACAGTCAACGATTCCAGCATTGTATTATCATTCATTTATTACATATCTAAGAACAATATTGATAAATCCACAACAAACACCCAACGAACATGACGACTCCCTGTAATACTACAACGATTACCATTAAACCAACCATCCTGAGATGTTCTCACTTCGAGTAATTCCACTTGGTTAGCTTGAATAGTGAGAATATTTCTGCAGATTCATCAAAAAATGACAGTTGCAAGTTAATTTAACCAATGAAACAGACGTACAGCCCAGATTCATGTTTGCGAATCCGGTTACCCACATTGATTGACCTTGAGAGAAGTTGCGTGCTAATCGCTCACTTGTGCACTCGTGGTATTTTAACTGTGGTTCAGCGACAATTTGTCGCACACCTTTGGATCCATACTCATTCGTCGTGCTTTTACAAGCTCTACTTTGTGATACCAGTTTCCCGAGTATACCCCAGTGCATCCTACATTTACCCTGATTTCTAACTTCTGGGCCATGTTTCGTCGATATCCAAGCGGCAAAAGTTGTCTAACTCCAATCATCGGAAACATTGTTTGGTCTCACTCGATAGACCATTTCAACGGCTTTCGAACGAACTGTCACTCGTTCAAATCCAACATTGCTAGGTGCAGCTACAGGTCTCAAAGCAAATTCACCCGGCGCGATCCATAGGCTAAACCACGAAAATTCTCAATCACACCTTCGTGTATTCTGCCCCACGTTCAAGCCATCACCTTCAACTGGCACGCCAGAGAGGACAGTATAAAAGTACACAACTGCAAAGTGACCACTGTGACCTTACCGACAACGTCAATAACAGAACGACCTTTTACCATAGAAGGTGAGTCAATCAAATGGTTCGTAACATTTGCTCAACAAGCGTGATGCCCGGCGTGCCACAGACTAAAGACCTATGTGGATCATGTTCCAAACTTGTTAAGGGGGGCATTTTGTGCCGTAACTGTTGCAAGTTCTTCCATGCGAGATGCCTCAGAGTTCAACCTAGTCAGGCCAAGTTATTAAACAAACCAGACTCGCTATGGTTCTGTGTGGAATGCACATCGATCCCACTGATAAAAAGCATGCTCCTATTATCTCAGAAGTATGACCAGCTACTAGCGAAGTTTGAGGAAATGGTGACCACCAAAATCACTGGGGTTGGGGTAAGCATAGCAGACTGTGCAACCCAATCCTCTCCCGTAAGTGCTTCTCCTAACCCGCGAAGAACTGTTAATAACACCGTAAGCAACACGACACCTAGAGTCCAGAACATCAACAGCTGTCCCAATACCACACGTAGCTCACATTTGACTAAAGCGGTTCCCAGTTCGATCGGAGTAACTACACGTAAGGCTACTTCCAAACTCGCGACGGAGTGCGTAGAAAAAGAGCAAGCCGTTACGAGCGAAAGTTGGGTTACGGTTGCCTCCAAGAAGAGCCGTCATATAAAAGTAACATCACCCTCAACTGGATCGGAAACTGAGGAGCGTAGCGGAGTTTTCCAGGTGCAAGCACCACCGGTTTCCTGCGGTAAATCTCCGATTACTTCAATCACTAAACGCGACATGTCGAAAGGTCTAAAGAAACAACTACCTGTACTGAGCGTACTGTGCTCCAATATCCCAGAATCAAAGTCGACATCGATAAGAGGCAGGCAATTGGATGACCTCAACCAGTGGGACATTATTAGTAACCTAATCGGTGTTGTACTTACACCTGTACACGTAATGCGTATTACACGACACCCCAACTCTAAACATTTCGGAGAGCCGAGACTTCTGCGTGTTGTGCTGAACTCCATCACTGAAGTAGAATCAGTACTACTGTCGGCAGGTAGTCTCAGAAATGAACACTGCTCCATCCGTATCTTTCCAGACAACCCATGGGGCGAGCGTTATCGAGTTAACCGCACCTTAGAGGACTACCGGAAGGAAACTTCAACCAGAACCATACTTCTTCACGGGGTTCCTGAAACCGAAGCATGTGATCAGCATGAAATAACAATCCATGATAAAGAACAGTGGTGTTATATTCGTGAAACACTCCGCTTGGATGATGTGGTAGCGAAATCCGTGTCACGACTGCGTACCTCACCGAACTACAAAGGAATTGGACCGAGAGTGTTGAAGGTGGTCCTTCAGTCAAAACATATGGTAGCACGGATGTTACAAAGCTGGCACATGTTCCGTTGCAAGCTACCATCTGAGGTTCGGCTGAAGACAATCAGCGATATGCCTCCTAGAGATGATATGTCACTCAAAGAACCAAACGCGATGGGATCTATGAGAGAACAACGCACCAGTAGTGTGCCGAATGAGCCCATACAACCTGTAGAAGATGACATTGACCAGACACCTTACACTGTACGTCGCAGATCAGATACGGGACTAACTACACGGACGATGAATAAAATGTTAAACCCTTCACCAAGCACACATCGAAAAAACGATTAGTCGCCGGCCACTCACTGGTCGGCGAAACTTCACATATGAGTTGCAGAACCTCCGAAACATTGCTTAAATCTGAGAAACTTTCATGTATGTACACTAACGCCCAAGGGCTCCTCAGTAAAATTACCGAACTTCGACTACGTCAGGTTGCGAATGCTTGGGACCTAATTTCTATTACCGAAACTTGGTTACACCAAGAGGTGACTGATGCTGAGGTTGAGATAGCCGGAATGTCACTCATCCGGAACGACCGCCCCAGCAGAGGAGGTGGGGTCCTACTCTACTACCGCAGCGATCTACAATGTACAACCGTTGATGATCTGGAAACACACGTTACTGACTCACTCTGGTGCCGTCTCCGACTGAGACACAACGACACGTGTCTAGTAGCTGTCGTTTACCGCCCCCCAACGTCCACTCCGGAAATGGATTCCTGCTTGATCCGTGGCCTCAACAGAGTAACACGCACTAGGTATAGCCACATTCTCATCTCCGGGGACTTCAATCTACACAATCTGGAGGTTTCGGCATCGCCCAGTGAGCAGTTCAAAGCAGACTTGCAGGAACTGATCGCTAATATTCCTTTGTACAATCATGTCACCACGCCCACTAGATTCAGGACAGCAAACAAACCGTCCATACTGGACCTTGTGCTCACGAATGAAGAGCTCATGGTTGACAAGTTATTGATGGATAGTCCATTAGGTCTCAGTGACCATGTAGTAATAACTTTTGACTATGTGTGTTATGCAGAGTATCCATCTGAACACTCGGAACTAACTCATACAATCACACGCTACCACGTATTGAAAGAACTCGCCGACGCAGCTGCTTGGGAATTCTCAAACAAAAGTCCCCTTGACAACGTTTGGGCAGAGTTCGTTAATAAACTCAGCGACGTCGTCAACAGAGCATCAGAGACCAAACCCCTTCGTCCCGCGAAAATGCCTTCAATTATAAGGAGTAGGACTCGAAAATGCCTGGCGATAAGGGATGCAGCATGGCATGCCTACAAGATTAACCCCGACTCAGAGACTTGGGGAAATTTCCTGACCCATCGCAACCATTGCACTGCACTTGTCCGTGAGGACAAAGTAACTTATCAACAGAGCCTAGCCAAAAAATTCATGGCAAACAACAAACTGCTATATAGGCATGTCAATAAGCTTCGTAAAGTGAAGCATGGAATCCCCCCACTTTTCACGACAGGCGGTAGAGTACAAAGCGCCGAAGAAGCAGCTAATGCCCTGCGGCTTCAATACGCCCCAATCTTCGAACTCGCAACATCTACCTGTCCCATAATATCAAGCACATTACCGACACCTTTGTTTACAAATGTTATTTTCAACCCATCAATTGTGCTAAGGAAGTTACTCTCACTGCGTGAGCATAGTTCTCCGGAGCAGACAACATCCGCCCGAAGGCACTGAAGGCTACGGCCACCAAGCTAGCTGAACCACTGTCACAGTTCTTTCAAAGGTGCTTTGATGAACAACAAGTCCCCACTATGTGGAAGTGTGGCATTATAACCCCTATTTTTAAAGGCGGTAGCCGTTCCGATCCTGCAAACTATCGTCCAGTGACTCTCCTCCCTGTGCTCGCGAAGGTGATGGAAGCAGTCGTCGCTGACACTTTAATGGACTACCTAGAAAATGCAACATTTTGGTACCGGAACAGCATGGCTTCCGTCAACACCGGTCATGCACTACCAACCTACTTATTGCACGAGGTAGTTGGACGGAAGTGGTCGATGATGGGGTCGGAGTCGATGTCATCTATCTGGACTTCTCCAAAGCTTTCGACCGCTTTGATCACCGCATCCTACTTCAAAGACTACAGAGTTACGGAATCGGTGATCCAGTGCTTGGTTGGATTGGCAACGTCCCTTAACAACGAAAGCTTCAAGTACGTGTTAGGGGATCACTTTCTAACCCAATTGAGGTGGAATGTGGTGTCCCACAAGGCTCAGTGCTGGGACCGCGTTTATTCCTGGTGTTTGTCAACGACCTGGCAAGGGTCATCTCCTCAAATTTCCTGCTTTTCGCCGATGACGTCAGGATATGGCAAGCGAATTGTAACAAGCCAGATCACGTTGTGCTCCAACATGACTTAGATTGCATTTACGAATGGTCAAAAAGGAACAAGCTTCAATTGAACATAGCTAAGTGCAAAGTGATGCGTCTGCGTCACCAGCCGGTGAGCGCTTACAAGATTGGAGACCACACTTTGGCGAAGGTTTCTCAGGAGCGTGACCTGGGTATTATTCGACTACTATAATAATAGTCCGTGTCAACCTCATCACTATCTTCTTCACAAAAATGCATACCTACGGAACACGTTATCCAGTGTGAGTTACGTTCGTGAGCATCTTAACACGGCTTTGTGTTTGGCTTAGGAATTTTCCTAGCACCATTTTATCATCAGAAGTCATTATACCCAACGTGTCCCAGATGAGTTATGGGAACACTGCTCCGATCGACTATAGGGGCAAATTCTTTTAGAATTGAAGGTTCCGGTTTTCAGACGAACTCCTTTACTCCTTTACAATGTTTCATTGTAAACTGCAGAGCAGAACAGTTCAGATTTTTGCCACCTCTTTACCGTTAACAGTATGCAAACTGTGGAAAAGTAACAATACTATTGTCGTCTCTACATTCATGTCAACAAACAAACTGCTTTGTGCATCTACTTAATTCTCTGTCTTGGTATCCTTCGACAATGGCAATAAAAAGCCGCATATCTGGCCTGCTTATTTAGCCAGCAAGCTAGTGCACATTTTTACCTTTTTCGGAAAACCGAACATTGATTCCAGAAACGTTCAACACATGGTGTACCCAGAAGTTCAGCCTCTCCGATACGTCGCAAAAGCGATGACTCGAAGTCGTGCAAATTCGCTTGAAGTGTTTGATCCACTTGACTTATGGTTCAACATGAAGCATTTATGAATTTTCTGCCCATGTGATTTGCATGATTTGTTCAGCAGGCAGCGTCACCAAATACCTATATATATGTATATATATACATATCAAATATACAACTTAGTTTTTAGATCATTTTCAATCAGGTGATGCTGAAGGATTGAGGATTTTTGACTATTAATGACTGATGTCTTATAGGATCTTTACTATCGCAGTATTCGCAAACTTAAAATGATGAAAGTTTGCAATCTTTCAAACGGCTTCATGAATTCAACCTTTCAAAAACACTAACGGAAGCAAGACCGAAATAATCTACATAAGCTTGAAATAATTCCTTTCACCACAGTTGAAATGTTTGAGCACAAGCATAAGTCTATCTGATTACAGAAGAGTAGTAGGGGGAGTTGAATGGTATCGGTAGAATTTCGTCACATCTAGGCTCACTCAGACAGCCGCCACAAGCCCGGAAAAGCACTGTACGCGCGTTTCATCCTTTCGGGAATCATCAGCAGTGCGCATTCCATCGGACCCTTGGTAGGGCTCGAAACCGCAACTCGACTGTTGCCGGTCCATGGTTGAGACCACTGAGCTACGGGGGACGGCAACGACCATCGTGAATAAGTTACTAGATGTGATATAGCGCCGCTCACTATCCACTGACTTACACGTTACTGCCGTGCAGAGGACAGGGTAGCCCCCTCACTAAGACACGCGTCCTACTGTCCGTATGCAACACCAACATCTTCGAGTCAATAGTAGATTCCGTTATAAGAAAGAAACTATTCCACGAAACTCTGTGTTACTTAAATCATAACATCCTATTCGCTCTGACAGTCTGGCGTCAACCAAACTAAAAGCCCTAAGAAAAATCAACACTTTAGGTAATGACAAATTCTGCTGATGAAGGGCAAGTAATGGTGTTGTCTACACCTCGTCTCCTTAGGCTCGCGTTTTCTCCTTTATTCTCTGGACGATTTGTAAATAGGTGAATGGCGACCTCAAAGATATTCAAAAATCCGTACCCAGAAGGACCCAAAGTTCATCATCATTCTTTGTCCGGATGATATGGTGAGCAAGAAACAACCTACAACCAGAAGTAGTGGAGTTAAATTTGCGAGACCCTTTCTGTTGACAACCCTACAGAAAAATCGTTTTCTGCGTGTAATTGCAAGTCACAAAGTACGTGTCCAAACATACTGAAGCTTTGTAACAACTGGATCCCTTTAGAAATTTGAATAAAGCCATAAGAAGACGAACACTGGCAGAGACAGTCGCGATCAGCCGTATCAAACCCGCAATCTGTGTGCAGAAACAGTTCTTCATATGCCTACGGCTGCTCTGTGCGTAGGGGTGTCACGTCTGCCTTCTACCCTGTTCTAATTTGTTCCGGTCTCAACCTACCTGTCGTCTTATATATTTTCATGTTATCGTATTGGCACTGAATAGACAATACGAAATGTCGACATATGCCAGTATTCGTCTTCTTATGGCTTTATACTGAAGGTTGTCCTATTATGTAAACAGACGCCAGCAATCCTATTGTCATGTTGACACATACAATGAAGCAGGCTAAGTACTTAGTTCCTTCTCATGTGGCATTCTGGCAGCAGGGTAACGAATTAACAGACTTATTGGAACTCTTTGACTTCAACGAATCAGCTATCATTACGCAACCGTCCCTCTAAGTTGGTTGTCGCATTCCGTGTGTACAAAACATTGATCGACGGATCAATCTGGATTCGTAAATTATACCCATAGAAAAGCAATAACACACTTTTGCGACGCCTACTCTTTTCCACAAATCTCCTCAGGCATTTACAATCATAAATGGAAGCGCATAGCACAAATAGCTGATGAAGCCAAAGAGGAGGGAATAGTGGAATCAGGACAAACAGAAACAGAAAAGTCTTTGTCGATAACGTTAAATAACAACGCACAGAGCACATGATGGTTGATCAGTGGAATGTCAAGCGCACCCTCTGAGCAATGTAGCCGCACAATTTGATAAAAGTTGGCGAGCTAACAAGGGCCAAGGTAGAAGACACCTTGCAGCAAGGCCTTCTGTTTGCATAATTCTAGCTGAATTATGCTAATTGCGATCGTTTCGGCCATCTGTAGGCTTTGCTTCCTAAAACCTTTAGTGTACCGTTTCTGTACTACATAAATTATTTGGAAAACATCAGCAGTCCTAATCTGGTGTCCGCTTTACACCAGATGTTCCAGGATGGAACTGTTGAGGTGACTGATGATGCCTTCCCGCAAAGCCGCTGGCGAGTGCTCCGCAAGGTGTTTAGACAGACGCCTAGTTGTGTGTGTCACTTAGCTCGCGTCACAGACGCAGTTAAACTGGTATAAGATGTAAGTTTGGGACTGCACCGGAGGTTTGTCCTTAACGCGTTGGGCCATAAAGAGAGCGGTTTATGCAAGAACGTTTGGGCAGGCGGCTGGGAGATTCGAGCCACTGCAATGGAAATCATGCTGGTCAGCAGATCAAAGGCAAAATCGTCTTTAAAGGGAACCGATAGGAACACGTCCTTCTTAGGAACGGTAGTAATCACTTTACGGCTATCGCAGATCAGTGCAGACGTTTCCATGATTTGTGTCGGGTAAACGTTACCTTGCATCATTTTGAGAATACGTATCTTTTCGGCCTCTAGTGTCTCTTGACTGCAAATTTTCGTAGCACGAAAATACGAGCAGTGAACAAAATTACGTTGGTAGCTCAAGGGTATAGAGGGTAGAAAATGTGTATATTGACAAACATATGTGGCTTTCCGAAATATACTCCAATAAACTGTCATTTTTTATGATTAGCAACGCGTCCAAGAAGGCTAGCTTTCCTTCACTTTCGGTTTCGATAGATGAACACCATTTAACTGGTTTAACAAGTTGGAGACATCGGTGTTTGAATCACAAATAATAAACTTATAATCCACATAACGACAACAGACATCAAATGAACCGACGATGAGTCGTATTGCTTCGTGCTCAATCATAGCGCGGAAAATATCAGCAAGGAGTGGTCCTAGGCGGACTCCATTGAGACACCGTCAATCTGTCTGTTGTAGACTCCATAAAATAAGAATTGTCGGTTGAAATTTCACCGTTAAATTTATTTCCTTCAGTTTCCTTACCAGAATGCTCAGATCCAGGTTCTTTTCATTCACGTAATCACGTACAAAATTGACAGTTTCCCCCAATGGAACATCCGTGAAAAGTGACTCAGCGTCCAGAGTGAGCATCAGTTTGTCATTTACTTTCATGCATTCTACTCGTTTCACAAATTCAAATGGCTTTCACGGTGTATGTGCATAACTCTGCGTACTGGTTCTAGCAAACCCGCAAGCCATTTCGCAACCGAGTGAGTAGCCGAGGCTGACATGTTGATTATCGGACGCAGAGGGACTTGTTGTTTAATGTACCTTCGGTAGTCATTAAAGGCGTGGGGGATGGGAACCCACTGGAGTTAGCTGTTCCAGTTGGTTCATTCGCTTCAGCTCCTTCAACGCGAGTGGTTTTAAGCACATCCAACGCGGTTTTCTCTCTTTCTGTACAGTTTCACAAAAGTACGTACTCTTATCTTACATACTGAACTGCATTTTCGAAACGTAGTCACATCTATCCAACTACCCATTCGGAGCCCATGTCGGGTCTAGAGATAATGAAATCGGGATTTGATCCTAATTCCTAGATGGATTCTCTGTATTTTTTAGTTAAGACATTAAAAGATTTGATTTTGTAACTCACATACTACTGCAAAAGATGGACCAAAGTGGTTCTGAGAGTATCTTTGGTAAGTGACGACGTAGGTGTTAGCTCGTTTAATTGTCGCAGCAAGTTTTCAAACAGGGTCTCCAGATGAATTTATCCATGCTGAGGCTGAGAGAAATGAAATCTTGGTCAAATTGCTAGCGCCTCAAGTTGCAGCTATCTCAGCTGGATTCGAGGTGAACTCTTTCGTCCGTCACATACAAAATCCATTAGCAGTTGACCATCCAACGTTAGACAAAATATCATAAACAAAAAATTTGCTCCTGGCTTAATACCATGAACTGTAAGCATTCCAAGTAAGTACTCCAACGCACATGACCTCAAGGAAGCTGCTGAACTTGGGGCATGTTAGGCATTAACGGCTGGGAATTCATTTCCGTAAGTGAAGCTTGGCTGCTCCAGAAATTACTGACGTGTGGATGGTCACACAGTATGATCATACAACTGGTTGTTCCATCACAGGCGGTTAGGTAGTTGTGTACTTTGGTGAGGACATACGGTATCATGGACACTGGTGCCGTCTGCGACTAAGACACAACGAACCTTATTCTTGTGGATCGCTTATCTTTCTACAGTGTCGGCTACAGATTTAAATTCCTGCTGGATGTTAATCTTGGAAAGGGTCCAATAATCAATTTACCGACATTTCCTCATTTTGTGGGGATTCATTGTTCAAAGGATGAAGTTCTGATATCTCTCAGTGAAGCATAACGCTGACCTGTAAGTGTTTACTGCAGTCGTTATACCTTGCGGTAACTGCAATCAGTCCGCTTGATCAAGTGCGGTAAACAGTCTAACAGTATTTTATGTATCAGGTTGCAGATTAATGGCTCATATTCGACAAGCCACTGATTCAGCGTCCGATAGGTTCCAGTACATTTGTCAGCACATTTTACAGTTAAATAATTGCCTCGAAAATCCACAGGAACACATCGATCTGGCGCGACCATCCCACGCCACCTTGGCCTACCAGGTTTATGTGGAGAAAGCACTTGGATGTTTCTTGATGAGAGTTCTATTGATAGTGCCTAGGTGAATTCTGTCGCAAACGTCAGTAATTTTATAACAACCGTGTCTAAAATCAAACGCATTTGTTTCATAACTGCACTATCATTCTTCGGAAGTAAAACCTGCAACTTCGTGTTAGTAAGCTGGGAAACAATTCTATGCGTTTTTTCTACCTTAAGTGGAGACAATCGGACGCACTATAACTACGTAGGGGAACACTTTTGTGCTAATAACACTGAAAAGAACAAGCATATCAGCAGTGTTACGGGCGTGAATCGTGCTGAAATCTGACTCATCCAAACATACTGCATGACGAAAGCTTGCGGAAGATGATTAACTCTCTACTGCTGCAGTAGTTTCCAACATTCTAGCGTGCCATCTGGTTGTGTCATCTACCTGCCACTCTCACCAAAAACAACGAGATTTGCTTACTAACATTGAGTTCAGTGGCTTCAACGAGGGAGCTGCCATCCCTCACCTGTCACAGTGCTCCCGGAGCTGCAAAAATCCCTTAGTTGCATTGAAAGTGGCCCAATGTTTAACTGTGTGCCTTATTCTGATGTTCATTAAGGTGATTGGATGAACAAGAGTCCGGTACCTAGTGAAAGCAGGGAATAAATATCTCAAGTGATCTTCCTCCTGGTTTCTTTAGATGTGAAGAAGAAATCACTCACGAAGCATTAACACACGATTTTGAAGGAGCTGGCGACGCAGAAATTCAGCAGCATGGCTTCTACCAATAACTTTACTTTACTACCGGTATATAATAATTATAATACAAATAAGTAAAGAAGATTCTCGATTCCCAGAGAGTGGCCGGACAAAACATGATCAAAGATTTGTAAACAATTTGAAGCAGACCGATCGCAATTCCGTCGAAATGCATGGCGAATAATAATGCTGACATAGGTTTCGAAGGACAATATTTTTCACTCAGAACACGATTGCATTAAGAAAGGAGGAATAAAAATAGTTTGAAGGCGTTTTCTGGCGTCACTTCAGTTATACATGGATTTTCGTCAGTTACCAACCAACTGAAACTTTTAGAAGGGGCCGAAGGTTAATGCTTAAATTTACGGGTAGTTAAACCGAATTTGTGATAGTGGGACCGGAATCGCTATTATTAATCTTGACTTTACCAAATTATTTGATTACTTAATCACCCTATCATTGAATGCAAGCCATAAAACTTCTCTTTGGCGCCTCGGTCATTTGAAATTTTGCTAGAAACTGCATGTATGAGATTTAGGCTTATTGTCTTGTCTGATTAAGGGGAAGTGCGGTGTCCTAAACGATACACCGCAGAGTTTACACTTACTGCTGGTTTATACCAACAACTTTGCGCTTGCGAGCACCTTAAATATGTTAATTTTTATTTACAACTTTCTGATATGACTATCAATCATTAGTCCTGAATATCAAGAGTTACTGTAGTGCGACCTGTGCCGCACTCCGGAAATATCAAGGAAACACACAACCCGGTTTATCGTGGATTGGTGCAAAGTCGTCCACATACGTCATCACTCATTAGCAAGCGTGCACTAGAATGTTACCTCTGGCAGTCTGTGTTACAACAGCTTGTCCATAGGGTAATTTTATCAGATGTGGTAGGCTGTCCGAATTATTTTATTGAGGTTCCTAAAACCGGGAATCCCTATGCTGGGCATTTGATGACGGTGGCAAGTTCGGATCCTTCTATCATCCAGCCAACAGCGGAGGCTTACTCTAGACATCGAATGCGATGCGCTGCTGAATTCCAGCAACCCTGGCGGAACGCTGATACTTCTGCGATTTGGATCACACCGCAGAATATGACCCAGAATTTTGTGGATGTATTTCATCACCTTGTCAACGGGAGGTGTCTTCCAATGTGTAACTTTATTTTCGAAAAATAGCATTTGAAAAACCCCAGTCACATTTGTCTTCTCTTACTGAAACATAAACATACCAATAAACTGGAGTCACTAAATGAATTTGGTGCAGAAATGTGGCTTTTGGTAGGTTACCGTCAAATCTTCCCTCCGGTGTAATCAGTCACGAAGCGCTTTTGCTACTGTTATCATTCCTGTATATCAACACTATGCGTATATAAAGTGATATGAGATCACGTGTCAGTATGCGCCTTCTACGGATGGGGAAACAATGCGAGAACACTGTGCTCGCCACTTTCTCAATAACAATCTTATCATCGGATATATCTTTGTGTTAATGTCACTATTTCGGTTTACCTTACAGGTAAATTGATTCTTGTAATTTATCTACTGCACTTGAATAGTCCTATGAGTTTATTAAGGTTTATCGCCCTTCCTTGTATCTTGTCATTTTTTCCTATATTCCGCAGGACATGCTCATTTTTGATTTGCTCATATATATACAACGCGAAACTTCTGAGTACGTTCAAAACTACCGCTGCTCAGCCGTCGGTGCTCACATTCCCAAGGAACTGCGCTAAACGTTTATTGAACGTGTTTCTAAACCCACTACTTCGCATTAAAATGCAAGGTGTCCAGGTGGGTGTGACAGCATGCATGCAAGAACAGAACAATTTTCCCTATATCAAATGTTTAATAGAGGTAAGCTGTCCATCATGTAATTTGCACCGCCGATCGATTGGCATGCACACTAGCTGTTTTCTTGCCTACAGTAAGCGAATGGAGAAGCAAAATAAATTTTGCATAGTTGTTGAACGCGACTGCACAATAGCTTGTGCGTTGGACGCCAGTGTCAACCTAGTTATAACAGCAGTCCGATTTTGCCCCCTGTTATCATTCGCCTACTCTAATAGCAGACTCGGTAATTGTTCTTAAGCTAGCCCGAAGCAAATGTAAATTTTAACTGCAGTCATGTTCGCTTCCCCGCATTTTAATTTTTGTAACAAGTGCACATTGCCGAACCAGTGTACACGATGACGCAAACGTGAAGTAATTTCATTTTTCTAACACAATGCAAAGATGAGTTTTACAAGATGGTGACATGTCAAGCTCTTTAATTTCATGCAAACTAGCAACATGGTAAACGATAATTAAGAGAAAGTACCATTCTTCGGAATGATTCAAAAATATTGGTATAACAAGTCACAGCCTACAACAGATTCCCAGACGGTGAAACAAGTGTCATTACCCTCACGGAAGCTTAAGTGCTAAAGTCAACTGCTTTCGTACACAAGGATAAAGACGATTGCGGTTGATGGCCGCAGCTTCGGCGATCTTAAGTAGTTTGGTGTGTACATTACGGTATATGACTTCAAACGCTAAGTCCGTGTCAACTTGTTGACCTGAAATTATTAGGTGTTTAGCAAACTATGCAGCAGGCATTTTGGGGCTTGACGCTTGCCCTCGCGTTTGGCATCAACTTGATTTGAAATACGCTCCGCGATTCTCTTACCTAGACACCGGTCTGTTTCCCCCCACTAACTGTTTTCGCAGCCACAGACAACATGATAAATATTTTTGTTCTTCGCAATCAGTCGACAATTCAGATATGTTGACCATCCATAAGTAACACGATAACTACAATGTTTGTTGGCGGAGATCGGTTGGTATGCTTGACACGGGGTGCGATTCACTTGATGGTAGTCCATAGAGGGCACAGTTTGGCCGCACGAAATGTCCGTGGCATCGCGATGACACCACGCCCCTTCTAACTGCCTTGCTACGGTATCCCTTTTGAACTTCAATTGGACATAGGAAGAAAATTTAGCACGGTACGTGTTTTGCTTTTTTCTTTCTATCTGGCGATCGCATAACTTAATAAATGCAGCCAAGTAACCATTTTCTTGCAGCGTCTGTGTAATAAATTATCATTCAGACTACAAAAATTAGGGTACATAATCTATGAGTTCCCTGAAACAGGGTTTTGGTGAGACACGGTTTATGTTGTAGAGACGTGAAGCTACCGTAGTGTTCGTACAGTCCTGCCAAAGTGAATTTTAGATAGAGGTATGACTCTATCCTGCCGCTGCATTTCTCGTCGATAGCATATGCATACAATGAATGAATCGCCTTTTTGCATATGGTGTTCATGAGAAATACAGACGGATCGATATGGCGATCTGTCCATTGCGATTCGACGGATATTCAGTGTGGTCAAATTGTGTCCTCTAGGGACTACCACCGGGTTACTCACGCCTTTTATCAAGCCTACGCAACCGATCTCCGCTACCACACATTGTAGTTATCACGTTATCTGTAGCTGAGGAAACAGTTGGTTTGGGGAACAGACCGGTGTCTAGGTAAGAGAATCGCGGAGCGTATTTCAAATCACGTTGATGCCAAACGCGAGGGCAAGCGTCAAGCCCCAAAATGCCTGCTGCATAGTTTGCTAAACACCTAATAATTTCAGGTCAACAAGTTGACACGGACTTAGCGTTTGAAGTCATATACCGTAATGTACACACCAAACTACTTAAGATCGCCGAAGCTGCGGCCATCAACCGCAATCGTCTTTATCCTTGTGTACGAAAGCAGTTGACTTTAGCACTTAAGCTTCCGTGAGGGTAATGACACTTGTTTCACCGTCTGGGAATCTGTTGTTGGCTGTGACATTAGATCTGCTATATTTTTTGCATCCTTCAAAATTCTGATTCATTCATTTACTGATCGTCTACTATATTGCGCTTTTGCGTGTGACTATGCAATGCAAAATCTGTCTCTTCATTTGGTGCTTTGGGATTATGTAGGGGACAATGCTTCGAATTTCGTTATGTATGTCAGCATTGCGTGTATTCAAGTTGCCGGTTTTACCGCAAGTGACTATGATCCAGTGTATTGCGTAGATACTCAGGTACAAATCGTTCTTATCTTGGCTCATTTCGTCGGATAAATTTCGACCGGCGAATGCTTCACTTGGGCTTCGGAATCTCAGTAACTTACCTACACATCATTTTGCTTTGTAAAAATGGGAATAGAATCAATGAAGATTTACACCATTCTGCCGGCTTCATAGAATAAACATACTAAGGAAAAGGAAGTTCTATTTTCAAATAAGCTGCATAATGATCCTGCATAACCTATATGGGGTGGTGTATTATGCGCCTGGATTGATCAGTGCATTCGCCAAGAAGTTGGTGGTTGCTTGTCGGTGGTCTTTGCATAGAGCTCAAGCTGTCCCCTTATAGTCCTGATTTCTCTTGTGCACCGATAAATTTGGGGGACAATTTAGCTTGTGTTTGTTTCACTGGAGCAGAGAAATAATGGGTGATAAAATCTTGAGCTGATGGATAGCAAATTTACAGTTTTCAGTTAGAAAGTATAGAAACGCGATGGAATAACTAAGACCTCGAACACCAAATTAATGCTGTAGTAACGAATAGCAACATAAGGGATTATACAATATGATTTGTTAGGAGAGACGAATCACTAAAAAATTACAATGCGCTCAAGGTTGGCAGAAGCGAAATGTGAAATTCCACTGTGTTGGTTTCATGCAGGGGTACACTGAAGTTTACAATTTACAATACCAGTGAAAATTTAAGTGGCGTCTATCCAAAGAATCCATAAAGGTAGCATTCTCCTGGGTATATTGAACTTATGAAATAATGAAGCAGTGTTTTTTGGACGCTAAGCAAACATGCCTGACATTTCCGGTAAGGTAGAGATGTTGAGAATTACAATACAAAAAGTGCGGTGATGGATTAGACCTGAAACTACTGTTCACCTTGTTGGCGTATATGAACTAAAGGCGCTTTTAACTCACGCTACAAGCAGATTAAATGCTCGTAAGTGACCTTAATTGCTTCAACCGCACAGTGCAGGTTGCTGAAGGGTGTCTACGATAATCTGCAGGTTAATTTAGCGGTAGGCACCAGATCGATAGCGGGAAGACGTGGTCACTCGGCTGACCTACGTCAGCCAATCGAAGACTGTTATTTAAATCAGAAACCGATCAAAAGACACACGGAAATTGCAACGGCCTATGAGACTCCGCGAATCAGGACTTGACAATCACTCTCAGAATATTGCCTATCTTGGCAATGAAAGGACTGAAACAGAAATGCTCATCTCTGGAAGCAAAACATCGCTGTAAACTCTGTTGTGATTTTTGACGATCTTTAAAAAAATTAAGCAGGCTTACTCAACCTGCATTAAGCATTACTGCAGATGTAGAGAAACTGTAAGATTTCTGCAATGGCTATAAGTACCCAATCCCTGAATTATATTTGCAATTGTATACGTTTTCTATCGAATCGTTACCCAATGTCAACAGTGATAAGGTACACTAGTTAATCCAGTATTTATACTCAGGGAAAGCAAGAGGTCCGGAAAAACTGTCTCGTTCTGTCTTTAATGAATGTGCTGAATTCTCAGTCAATGCTCTAGGTACCTTATAAATATTGCTTATTCAAAAACATAAAAGTACAGCCAGGTGAGGTGCAAGTAGTTCACAAATATCAAAAAATGGACAGAGCAAATCTCTACCAATTGCTTTTACTTCAGTATATTTGAATATGATAGAGAATATCATCGTTGAAATGATTTTGGGAAAGAAGTGAGCAGATGATTCTCTTTAATTCACCTACCGCATTTTGAGGTCAACCCAAGGTGCAGAAGCTTGCCTTGTGCATCCGGTTCTATCATTACTAAATACCGGAAACCAATTCACCCGAATCTCTTTTCTAGACTACAGCAACGCGTTCAGCTACGTACACGGTTAATTGCTGTTGAAAGGTCTACTTGTTGCTGGACTGAATCCTGCTATCGCCCGTTTGCTGAGGGATTATTTTGTCGGTCGCCCCTGATCATAAACGACGTTATTCATCAAGGAGCTATTTTGGCATTACTACAGGCTCCTTGGTTGTGTTGCTGAATTACGCAGATGACATTGACATGGGTGCCATTAAATCGACCACCGCCTCTCCAATCAGAGTACAGGATATTCTTGACAAACGCAAGTTTTAGTTTAAAAGCAACGAACTGTTGATTACCGTGTTATAGTGCCGTGGCGTCATTTTTCACCACACAGAGTTGATATCAAAACCGCTCAGACAATAACCGGAACTCCGCATTAATGACAATAGTTTACACTGTTCCGCAACACGAACGTATCTGGGTGTCGCACTTAACTTCGACCAATCTTGGTCAAATCATAAGAACGGAATGTCCATCAAATCAGGAAAGTAAGTTTCTATGACTGACATCTACAAGTGTTTCTGTACCCCGTCATACATCATTTTGTCAGGGCGTATTGTTTACACACAGGAGATACTATTCTCCAGTGAGACTTCATCGTCTACTAGGCAAGCCATTCTGATTAATCATCTGGTCCTTGGAACCCATGTCACAATGTAGTAGTGTGCAAAATTGACTTTTGTTGATATTACATTGGCTATTTATGTTAGTTCTTGTAACTGGTTAGCGACTACAGTGTTTATCGATAAAAGTGAGTGTTCCTGGTCCTCTTCTTTTTCTAATTTCAAGTTTAACGATATACTCCAGAGAATAAGAAATGGTGTTGCGTTTATCTTTGCTGTTGACATTTATGTTCTACTCACAACCATGTGGAAATACTCAGGAAGCCGTACGTCGCATTCAGCATGACCTATCTGCCCTAGCCTCCTGGTGCCAACTGTGGCAGATGTCATTTGCCGTGGACAAGTGTAATATTTTGTCGTACAAATGCCAAGTACCGCCAGACAGTTTATTACTACAAGACGCATATATCTCGCAATGCAGGGCAGTTCGCGATTTTGGAGTGCGATATTCAGTCACGTTTAACTTTTCTGAGCAATGTGACTTCCAAGTTTCAAAAGCCATGAAGACCACCGGTTACATCTGCCATCGTTTTAACTTCACGAAATCTCGTATATCGCTTTACAAAATATATGTATTGCCGTGTATGGAATACTGTTCAATGGTACAGTCTAATCTGCGGAAATCTGACCAGCATGCTCTTGAGAGGGTCCAGAGACGCTTCACGAAAAAGCTGTGTGGATATTCCTCAAAGTTGACATAAAGGGAGCGATGTGGTAAACTTGGATTTGACCCAGTTTGGCTTCGGATAATGAAGCTGAACCTATGTTTTCTTTACAGAATCATAAATTGTCAAATTAGCAGTCTTGAAAACGGTGTTCATATATCCTTAAACCGCATATATCCAATACGTAACAGAGAGGTAAAGTTCATGATTCCAAAATTTACTACGAGAATCAGAGTACGTTTCTTTCTAACCCAATACTCAAAGATTTGGAACAAACTTCCAAGTGATATCAGAATATACTAAACACTTTGCAATTTTACGCTTGCGTTTATAATCATTTAACTGTCTAAAATGTGATCAAGATGTTCGGGACATCACAGTCCATATATAACGCATTCGAAAACGGTATCCATGGTGCCTGAATAAATTTCCAAAACACAACATTTCGGAAACAGCCCCTTTCATTACATTTTTTTCTCCGCCCATATATCTGTCAGGTGATTGTGAAGAATCCTGATTCAATGGCAGGAAAAAAATAGCAGAACGATTCTGATTACTCTGTGTGACCTAATATGCAATTGCGCCCATGTTTATATCTAAAAATGTCTTAATGAAATGTCATGGAAAAGTTGTACCATTATTTGATCTGTTTTTTCTAGTGAACAACTTCTCGCATCGTCGAGGGATATACAATTTATTTATTTAAGTCACTCCCTTCCCTGTGCATTATCGGAATGTGTATCAAACTTGTCAACCAAACAGAACCACACCATTAGATATACCCAAAAAACAGTTTACCCTTCGTAACTGAGCACATAGCTAGCAGAAATTCTGTTATACCCTAACAAAGTCATCGGAGAATTACCAAAATAGTTAACATTGTAATAATATTACGTTTCTTATTTTATTATTCCATCCCTTTTGTTTTGCAATACCTCTTGCTACCCAGATGAAAACGTGTGTTTTACTGTTGAATATTCAGCCGTTCTGGGTGCACATAGTACTTTTTTGACTTGAATTGATTGGATTGAATATAGCCCATAAATAGGTACCGTTTGAAAACTATCATAGAATTATTTCCCTAAAATCCCTTAGCTAACTATAGCTGATGGTCACGGACTGAGTAGGTCACAGAATTTCAGTCTTACTATATGACCACGTCTGCGACTTAAAAGACGCCGTTGCGTGCGTCACGGTATTTAAGGATAAACTTGGTCGTAGATAATGATTATTGCACCGAATTCCGTCTTGTTAAGACTGTCGAAGGTGCTGAACCTACTTTCATTGCTAGTTAAAGTGGTTATTTTGGAAACAGAAATCTACAAGCAACTTCCTTGCAGTGTTCTTCGCCGCAGAAACAATCAAACAAGAACAAATGTTTGTAAAAGTTTAAATTCCATAACATTCTTAACTTTTTTTAGTATTCCGTACAAAGTGTGTAACAACAGATGTAATTGTAAAACTTCATATTTTCGGGTAAAAGTCAATAAATATAAAACACTCGCTGATGCAATAGTACACTACAAATTTTAGTTTTTTCTTTTTTAAGGTTCATGAAGTTGCTTGTAGACCAGTTATTCTGGTAATTAAACACCGGACTCCCCTGCATAGAACACGACTTAGAAAACGTGGAGCTGCTCCTAGGTGAACGACTACTTGACTTGGTGTATGCTGACAATGTTGTCCCCATCCATGAGAGCGCAAAAGACGTGTCAAACGGCATTGGACAGATAAGCACTGGCTGCCAGCCGTTTCGGGCTTTGGTTTTTACCCCCGAAGTGCAAAGCTTTCCTTCAAGGTTGGTACGGACCGCCTCCTGCGCTGATTCTTGAAACGGATCAGCTAGAAGTCGTTCAAAAGTTCAACTACATAGGCAATTGTATGACAAAATCACGAGGAGCATTTGCCAATCTTTGCTACGCACGGTGCCGGCGCGACATCACTCTCTCCCTGAAGCACAGAGTGTACAATTTAGCCGTACGTTCGACCCTGCCATACGGCTGTGAAACCTGCTCTATTAGATCAGCCGACATTAAGAGCCTAGTTACCTTCGAGCACCGGTGTTTTCGCAGCTTGGCTCATAACCTGTGAGAACATCGTGTGAGCAACAAACGTGTACGACTCCCTATTTATGGCAAAAGGAAGAGGGAATAAACCGCTCAGCAACTTTACACCACACACCAGCCTGCGATGGCTGAATCACGTGTTGCGCATGCCAGCCCACGAACTCCAGTGACGTGCGTTGTTTTCGCGCCGTTGGCTTGTATGTAAGAAGAGCAGAAGTGGCCAAGCAATAACTTGGTCAAGAGGAATGAAGTCTCTTAGTTCGATTTTGCTCTCGGTTGGAGTCCTAGAAACGATGAAGAGGTTTGGCTGGATACAGTAGATCACCTCACAAGCAGCCAACCTCACTGGTGTTAGTGTTGTGAGTTTCTTGGTCTCTCCCCATCCACTTAGCCTCCTACTTCAACCACAATCTCATGTACTAGACGTTACGTAACGCATAGTTTGCGGAAGAATAGCGTGATGTTAGCTCTCCGATACAATGGCCATCCGTTACTGGTGACTCAACCGGCGTGCCCCTGTTTCATAATTTTCTTTTGTATTGTGGCACAATAGCTGAGTTGTTTTCCATCTCTAGCCAAAGTGCACAATGATGGTGATGGAATTCGCTGCATTATAGGTATTGTGAAATTATATCTATACAACAGGCCCACATTTGTACAAGTGTTGTGGCTGCTGTCTCCACGTATCACGAAATGATCATAAATGGCTTCTGGTGAGCCGCGATCGTATCTACAAAACGTAAGTGTTTGGATACCCAGTTTGTTCTTTTTTGGTAGATGACGTCTCCTCGTGTTATGCAGCGAATTCTTTACTATCGCCGAACAGGATAACGTACACTACTCCGCCTACCATTTTAGGTTGATCCAGCAAATATTTTTCACTTGGCTCCCCCGTAAATGACTTGGGATTAGTAGTCTTCAGATAAGTATTCAAATAACAGCCTAACGAATGGCACACCTCAAATGCCTGTTCCACACGTTAAATCTCCTTGGCGATAAGGTCGAAATTACACTGCAAACCACTGCTTCGTAACCCGTACTATTGCCTTGTCGCACTATCTGTGCCTAAGTGCATGAATTTGAACTTTACTGAAGTCAAATATGCCCAGCTCAATCGAAATTAGAAAACCGCCACTAAATGAACAGACCATGATGGAAACTAAATAACTTCACTTTCAATTGCATTTTAATGCATTCGGCTGTAAAAGTGAGCTCCGTATCACAGTGCTAGTTTGTCTAGCTGGACTTCTAAACTGTTTGAGGAGGCTTCAGTCAGATGTTGGATACACAAGACCACTTCTTCTGCATATTTCAGCAATATCACTTTTTCAGGTACAGGTAATTAAGTGCCGTTAGCGGAAACGGGGTACGGAGCAAGTGCGGCGCTCTGAAGAACTCCGGTGTTTGTGTTGAGCACTGAGAACCTTTCGCTCCTAAGTAGAGTAAACTAGGTACGTACAGTGTAATGGTCTCTCAGCAAGTGGACAGTAGAAGATTAAATGCGGGCATCATGTAGGTCTCTCAGAAATGCTAACGGCCCACACTACTAAAAGCATTACTGCAGTCAAGAGTGCATACTCGCAAGGCTTTGATCTTGTTGTCTAGTGACGTCAACAGTGAATGTGTGGCAGTGTATACTGTTTCCACATTGATGCCTTCCTTCGGTAAACCAAATCTTGAGCAACCAGATGTAATCACGACCAAGAAACAGAGTACTTCTGTTGCTAACTGTGATGTTATCTATTCGATGTTTCAACCTGTAATCAGATAGAAGCTCATTATGGTTCTCTTGTAATGCAATTAGATCAAACACATGTTAAATATGTACAGCACACTCCTGGTTTCAAAATCAAACATCTACCTCACAACCATTCATGAAACCGCGCTTCACCGTGTTTCGTACTGTTCCAGTGAAGTGCGCAGACAAGAATATTAGATCCCTGATGATTTCGCGCATGCTTATTAAATGCACATATTTTTATGTTTACTAACAGTGATGGTATCTAAAACCGGAAGCTAAAACAACAGGAATACTTTGCTAATTTTTGCTGAACCTCTTCGCCTTTATTGTTTGGTTGTTTCTATCCCGCATTCCACCAGAAATAGTCGGTCCAAATGGAAACCATCGGTTTTCTGATAAGCAATATGTCTTCACCCAGTCTTTGGTGTCAAGTTTTATCTCTCTGCCTTGACATGCCCTAGACATAAATGGGGGATGCGAACATTCATCTCAGTCACTCATAGACACAGTGTGATAACCGCGCGCAAATAACATTTCAAACATCCAATTTATGAGTGTTGAGCCCTTTAGACAAACGTACTCATCTAAACTCTGCAAAAGCGGT
Source organism: Dicrocoelium dendriticum (assembly GCA_944474145.2). Classification (NCBI taxonomy): domain Eukaryota; kingdom Metazoa; phylum Platyhelminthes; class Trematoda; order Plagiorchiida; family Dicrocoeliidae; genus Dicrocoelium; species Dicrocoelium dendriticum. The sequence continues at coordinate 8,903,382 of OX104060.1, read as the reverse complement.
TTTTCTTCAGACATGCTTAGCCCCTCTTATGCTTCCGAGTATGGATGTAATTACAACAGCTGGGACTTTTCCAAATGCTTAACCAGTGAACGTAGACACTTGTTGCATAAAAGCATAATATTGAATTCTGAGCTGTGCTCCGGCATGCAAATCAAGCCTAATGTTCATATTGGGTACTTGCATTCCGTCTAGTTTCTCCGACCGACATCATGTGGTCAAACAAAGGCCATCAAACAGCAAGTTCATCAAAAAACAAACAGGCTACAATAGGTATATTACCGACAGTAAGACTTGTTGTAAGGTGCATGAGAACGCGCTTTAAAGCAAAGCAAACTTTGTTTTATATGAGTGCGCATATGTACGAAATTCCGATGTCAATTTTGAAAATATGACGCACATTAAATCGGAATATGGGGGCCCGTGACATTTATCCATTTGCTGCCAAATTAGTAAACCTGTTCCGCTGGTCATTTGTACTGTCATTTGTGTGAAGCGTTTTACCGGTGGACGCCGTCACACAAGTTCAAAAATATCTCAACTATCAACCCAGTACAGAGAAAACGACAGTTAATTTATGATTTACTGGGAAATGCGACACAGTAAATGCAGCAAAGGGAATCTCATTGCTGTCGCTTTCACTGCACTCGACTGAGAGGCAATATTATCTTCAACTGGCGCAGGTAGTATCCAAACATAGCGAAACAAGGTAGCGCAAACGATTAAGAACATGGTCTATTGTTTGCTAGAATGCACAGATCTGTTGTTGAGCCATAGGACTTATCTGAACCAAGCAATGGATGGCTTCTACACTCAACTAAAATTACAACATTTTACCTAACCGAAGAAAAGCTTGCGTTTTTAGTGATGCCGGTGAACAGAATGGCACAAGGACATTTATGGTAATGTATCGTAAATATATATATATATATATGTTTATACCTTTAGGTCTCTATTTATGTACCGGTGTTAGTGCTTACCTCCTTCCAGTAACCGTGCTGCTGCATAGTACTCACAGTTCATTTCATGGCATAAAAGTAATCTGTTAGTGACAAAACGTATGGTCAACGACACCACACTCCCGGTCTTAGATGATTGCGCATGCTGTACTACCTAAGGGTTGTATATGGAATTAACAGTCAAACTCGATGCTGCAAGTCTGCGTGTGTCGTTTTACCAAGCCACATACTAAGATCGACGATCATCTTTTAGACATCAAATGTTGTTTCCTTCTCGCTTAGTCCTCGGGATTTTTTTTTAGGTACTGTTAGTCCAATCTTTACCCTTCCATGTTCTCTTCATTCATTCAGATCAACCTCAATCCGCTCGGTAAATAAGACAACGACACCCTACTCTTTATTGTGTGTTAGCTGAAAGTATCTTATCTCCAGTGTGGTCTTTTATTAGGTGGCTTCAGTAATCACATCCAACCGCCGACGTGACATTCTATTTCATTACTCTCGCCTGGAATATTACAACGTACGCACACAGAAATCTTCGGAATATTTAACCGGATGCATATCACACTGCGTTAGTAACTGTTGGAATTCATAGCGTGTACTTGCGTTACACAGATTACATAACGCGGGAAAAACTTTATTCTGTTCTTTTAGCAGTTGCCATTGTGACGAAGGGTAAAACAAGCTTATGAACTTGACCTGATGTTAAAAACCTTGGTTGTTTCGAAAAATGGATGGCATTCATAATCATGCGAATCAGTTGGTTATTGTAATGGGTACATCGGATTTGGAGGTAATCACTTTATTTCTCATACAGACAGTATTCTACGTGTTTTTCTCGCTTAAGACGTAAGTAGTGACATTATAGAGAACAGAAGACTGTGAATTGCGTTTGACAATCTCAAATGAGTTGGCAAACTATCATTTTGAGTTCACCCTTACACACCTCAAGGAAGTAAAAGAAAATGCACCAAAGGAAAGGAAAAAAGAAAAAAGAAAGAAAAGAAACGACAGTCATAATGTGCTTTGCCAAAGATAAGTGGTTGTCTAGCTGTAACTGCACCTGGTGAATTCCACCGTAAATTTCCCCTTAGTTGCCGCAATCTATGAGCACAGCAACACAAACAACAGTCTGGACATACTTGAAGCAGGTATAAGGAACTATTTTACAAACTTTTGCCTCTCGCTTGCTACTTCATCTGCGTGACTTCTTTGGAGCTTCGTGTCCTGCATTTGCCTGATTTGCAAGTTATTGTCATCAAAAATGAACGGGTTTAATATGTTCATCCAAAATGAAAGCCAGACAAACTTATGAACTATATGGCTAGCGTTGCTTCGCATAATAACTTAATAATGGATTTGAGGGGTGTGTATTACTGACCAGTCCAGATAAGTTGAAACAGCCGTCTGGTGCTCTTCCGAAAGATTGAAGAACTACAAAAATTTTTGTGCGCCTTCAAAATCTACCAAGTAATTAAAAGTGTTGAGCTCCATTCTGAGTGGGATACATAAGATTACCACACATTATAGAACGTGAGGCATTAAGCCAAAAATACTCGTCTTTAACCAACACGTACACACTTACAAGTACTAATTCTTGATAGCGTGGATCGCCCACAACATGACCCACTTCTATGTGATATTTTATGCCCTCGGTGGTAAGGGTGATGCGTAAATGTTAGAGCCAGTAATGGACCGAGTGAACTTACATTACCTGCTGGCACATGGGACTTCACGTGTCATGAATTCATGTTCGTCGTCTTCAGCCTATTGAAGGAGATTTGAACTTTGTACATGACATTGTGTACATTGGGCAGAATAAATCGTGGAACCATATAGGAGCCAGCGGAGAAGGACGAAAACTGGATAACGGAGTATGACGCATCGATCCGCCACTAAACTGTGCGATACCGGAGTGTAAGCCCGCTCAAAGGTACCCAAGGCGTACATCAGCCTAGACGACGCTCCCGAGAATCCGCTGGCATTAATGCATTCCTAGTCGAACCTGATTGCCGCCACAGTTGTGGATCATCACAAGTGAATGACAAACATACACTGATGGGACGAAACTGGACGTAGACCTAACAGCTAGATCCGTGGCAAACAAACTACCGTTCCGTAACCTCACTTTCACACAATAACTTAAAATATCCGTAAAATGAAGATAGCTTTAATATGTTACACTCAAGGGTGATACCATTGTCTATTGGAAATATTGTCATAATCATAATTCAGGAGTTTAGCTTTCCCCCACTCTTATCGATAACTGTCAAATTCCATTTCTGCCCCCTCTGGATTGAGACAATATATTTCCCGATGAATATTCTATTCTCTTGATAACCGTAAAAAATTCAACCTGTTTCAATATGTTCACTGCTAAAAGTAACTGTTTTCGCCACTTACTTGGCACCTCTGGGAAAGTCTCAGTGCAGATACTCCAGTAATGTGTTCCTCATGTTTTCCGTTCCAAGTGGTCTGGAAGTCATTCGGCCAACAGGAGTGTATGTGCGTGTGGGTGTGTGACGATGGTTACCATTACTAATATTGATCAGCAGTGCATATGACTCGCCCACATAGCAAAAGCACGCGAACGCTCGCGCGGTGCCCACTTGCGCACATACGCAGGACTTATACACATGCGAAAATATCATTTGCCCCATCCAGTTGGCGGTCCGTATGCGCAACAACCAATCAGTCAATGTGAAGTCATTCAATTGGTTAACCTACCCCAACCCTATCGTGTGTGTTTACGAAGTGGACCGGCGTTTATGATCATCGCTGATCGCATGCGATCATATGGGTGAAGGCGTCCTAAGCCCATGTCACCTTAACCACCCAGCTCTGGGATGCTCGGTTTCCCGCAGGATATGATAAATGGCCGCTTAACATGAGACATTAAGCATTGTTGTCCAGCGGGTTGTCAACACGCCTTGACACACTCCTTACGTACCCGAGGGCAGTTGTTTTTCCTCCATAACCAGTGCTCGATATCTAGGGAGAGTCGCAGAAATTCACTCACAGAAATGGCCACAAGTACTTAGTTACAAAACAAAAGATAATAGTAGGCAGCGCGTGCACTGCATGTGAGCCACTAACTAGTCTCCTGGGTTAACTACGGCATTGATAAGTTTGTATGCAAAACTTTGTTACTAATGTCAACGGTTTTATGGTGATTCCAGAGATGGTTTGAATCTATGGTGAAGGTGAACTGGTTGACTGAAGTCCGCGAGTTTTCCGACAGTAATTGAAAATCAGATGTTGACAAGGGCAACTGGTAGTACTGAAACTACCAGTTTAAAGAAAGTAGCAAAACTAACATTCTTCGCACCCTCGTTTTGATCTCCATTGAGTCAAGAAATAGATTTTGTTATATTAGCTTATGGTGGATAACTGAGAGTGAGGAAGGAGGTGCAATAGATTTAAATCACGTGGTGGACAGACGAGACTCAGCATCGAGTATAGCAAGCAGAACAGATAGTCTGGAGCCCAGCGAAATCCAAATCATATCGTGGTTAATACAATGACTTTGGTGCAATAGTTCCCTACTTTACTGGAATATGACCGCCTCTTGTATCCAGTTTGTGGAAAATAAGAAGTTGGTTCCAATAATCTACCTTATATTCTGCAAGATGAAATCAGTCATTGCAAATATTTTGTGTAGTTCTGCGAGTGAACTACACGTGGAATGTATTGCGTGAGATACAGCGCCTGTAACAGAACACATTGACATTCACCCTAGGGAAAACGAGTTCAAGGTTAGAGCTTTCGTCGCATTCAGTCATTAAACTTGGTGATTAATATAACGAAATATTGGGTCAATAACCGTTGGGACAAACATTTCGTGGTTCGGTGGTGTAGTTCCAAATGTCAGAAGTTAATTTATACTCCCCTGGACTGAGTTGCATTTCTACGCTCTCAGCCCGATAAATGCGACCACGTACGCTACCCGTACTATGATGAAAAGACGAAGCAACATCTTACCAGCATTAATAGTACAAAATGAAATTTGTCCTATCTGGTCACAGACAGAGAGCAGTCACTCTCATCGAATAGCAGCGTTTCATCTTTTCCGAAATCTGCAGCAGCACCCATCCACCTGATTCATGTGGAGTTAGAGCCCACGGCGTTGCCGTTACGCTTCCGTGGTTTGAACCAACAAGTAACGTGGACGGTAATATCTCACGTGGCTAATGGAATAACAATGATTTTATATGGGTAAAAAATAAAGCGTAATAATTCCCGTGTGATGATTATGGTGAGCATAACAATATAAAATAATCATGTCAGCAAAAGTAGTCGTACACTGGTGGACTCATCAAAGTATACATCTTGTAAACTGTAAATCCAATTTAAATCCATAAGGAATGACAACAAATGGGATGTTGGTGAACTCTTGCCGTACCCTGGTAAACACGTATTGGAGTAAAAGTTCGGATATATCCTAGGAATTGACTGCCAATGAACTCATTGACTGGCATTCGTGCTTAGCTATGAGCAGTGAGTCATGTGACATGATAGAGAGAAGTGAGTGCAAAGAAAACGCGAGCAAAGCGATTTGCCAGGATGGGAGAAAATAATGGTGGATTCCGGAAGCGCGTTCCATGGCTGGAAACGAGTAGGGAAAAGTAGTTAATACGGCATTCATAATGACTGTATTGCTCTGTGAGCTTGAGATGGTGGACTCTCAAGTAAATGTTAGGGCTGATCTACGGCAAACTACGGCGCATATGAAAAGTGAACAAAACAAAATGAATTTATACAGCTTAGGAAGCGTTGATTTACAACTCCCATTGAATAGTTGGTTGGGGATATCAAAATAATAATAATGATAGAAATACTAAAAAAACAATTCGAAATTTAAATATGAAAATCAGGACTCATCCTTTGCTCCGCTGTTGTCCTGTGCTCCGCTTAGATTAGCAGGATCACCAATGAAAGTCAAATAATTCATGGTAAAATCCAGGTGTAGACTTTACAAAGTGTAACTGAATGAGTGCATCAAGCAACCACCATTCAACTACAAGTAGTGTCCGTGCAGTGACGACCGATTATGGGAGAGCATTCCACAGGTGAAAGACACGATTAAAAACGACATTTCTGCGGCACTACAAGCAGCTAAACTATACAGCGAGTTTCCATGAGTGGCCCCTCAGCGTAGTATTGGTGCTGAGTCGCAGTACAGGGCGACACACATGATGTGGGTATCGCGGAAGCAAGTATGCCATAATCAGATCACCTCATATCCCTCGATGGATTCCGCTGAATACCCCAATGAATGCATGCTCACCTGGTATGAAAGATTTGCGCATTCTAATTAGGTTATTAGATGCCCGATGTTGTAGCTGCTCCAGTACATTAAGGTCGTGTTTTAGCCATAGATGCTAGGCTGGTATCGCGTATTCGACAAGGTAACGAACAGATGCACTGAGCATTTGTCAAATTTGGAGATGTTTATTTGTCAAAACGCCGGTCGCAACAGCTCGACGTGTTAGTTTTCAGTCTGTGGGGCCTTTTCCAATTGTTTGGAGCAACCCAAGTCATTTTGAACCAGGACAAGTAAGTCACGTTCCACAGTGGTTTGTTGCAGTATCTACGTTCCGAGCCGGTATGAGTAGTTGTTCTGACGTCCGTTTACACACGTTGAAATGCAGTAAAAGTTGGGTTGTGCACTCTCACCGAGGCTCCTCTACGCTATTCTAAGCTATTGCACGCCACTCAACTACGCACTGACGACGTCACCTCGATTAGTGAAGAAACGTTTGTAAACAAATTGCCAAGCTAAGTGAACAGTTCAACTGCCAAATTTGGGTTGATCATTGATATACCGTATATAGATCACTCTGAAGCAGTTGCTGGTCGGCCTTCGCCTGGATCGTGCGCCAGATCATGATACCGTCGGCACACATCAGGATGTTTGAAGCGATTGCCTGTGCGAGGTCATTAACAAACACAAAAAACAAACGTGGACTTAGAACTGAGCTATGCGGCACACCAAACTCGACTTATATGGGGTCTGATAAACAGCTCCGAACTCTGACAAATACTTGCCGTTGAAGTAGAACGTTGGTAATCCAGCTTAAAAGGGGGTCGAGGATCCCGTAATGCTTTAGCTTGTAGAGTAGTATCCGATGGTCTAGACGATCAGAAGCTTTCGAAATATTCAGGTAGATCACATCAACATCTTCTCCAGCGTCAGATGAACCAGTCCAACTACTGCTTGTGATTAGTAAATTCGTCGTGCATGACCGCCCTCCACGGAAGACGCGTTGCTCAAGCATGATGATGTTACAGTTTCCAGATAACACACCAGTGCCTTGGCAACTGTGGATTCCATAAAATGGAGAGCATATGGCGAAGGGTTACTGAGCGGCAGTTAGAGGGCTCAGTTCTGCTTCCAACTTTGTGAATCAGGGTTATTATTCCAAGCTTCCACATGGCAGGTACTTGATTCTGGTCTAGACAGCACTGGAAAAACTGAGCTAAATGTCCTGCTTGTTGGATTGTTGCTGATTCTGGTGCATCTGAACGAATGGTGTCGACACCTGGTGATTTGTGTTTGCGTAGAAACGTCAGGTTTTGCGGTAAACGTGATGTGGGTTATTGATGGCGAGGAGACAACAAGTTTTGGAAACTTGTTTGGTGGAAAGACATTCAGAAACGTGAGTGCCTATTGCATCCGCAGCGCGTCCGCTGCTTCCACAGTCGTTCAAATAGGGCCATAGTTCATGCAGGGTGGTGGTAGTCCTTGCCTCACATTTCGTAGGCTAGTGACGTGCTTTTACATCAGCTTCTCGTCTACACTGAAGGTTTTCGATTTGTTCTGCTGATATGCAGTTTTCTCATCCCTTAGCAGTAACGTGCACTGGTTACGAATTCGTCCTAATTTTCTTGTGCTGGAGCTTCGTTATGCAATCGCCATGCTGCGTAGTTTACTGTCATCTATTTTTGAGTTCTGCTCCTAACGAAAGAAACTGATGTGCACTTATTGCAAACTTTTATTTCTGAAGCCTCTGCAATCAGGTGACTTAAATTGTTGTCGAACTTGAACCAGGATACTTCCGAAAGTTCTTCAGTAATTAATGACGAGCAGGGCTCCTGGATCATAGCTTAGGATGGCTCGCACAGTCTCATCATTCTCATTCCGATATTCCGCAAAGCAGATGAAGTTGCAACTGTTGGCTGCGTGATTATTGCAACCGAACGGGCAGTCCAAAACCAACGCATTAATCCTATGTTCCTCCTCCTTAAGCACATAATGCAGCACCCATGACCTGTGATCTCTTATGAACCGAGTGGGCAAATTGATGTCATGGTAAACAGGAACAGTGGTTACGAGTTCTTGTAGATCGGCTTTAAACTGTTCTCCGATCGTGCCGGGAGTTTGCAAGCAAGGTACGATGAAATCACCCATGATAAGTTTATGAGTGAACTTTAGTTGTTAAAAGCATTTTAAAGCAGCAGCCAAGTGGCAGTAGGTTTCGTAGTGCAGAGTAAGGTGGCGGTACACCAAGACAAAACAGCAAGCATCTTTGCATGTTAGCTGCAAGCGGCATCAAAGAGAGACAGGGAAAAGCGAGACGAAATCCTAAAGTGCTTCGCAATCTAAGTCGTATCGGAATTACACGATCAAACCTACTCATCTCCAGAGCAAACCGTTAAGGATCATCGATATGACCGAGAGAGAAAATTAAGCGTTCGTCACTAACGAGTGAAACAACGTCCCAGGGACACCAATTAATTAATACGAACCTAAAACGTAGCGATCATTTAGTTCGGCAAATTTAGTAAAAGCACCCTAAGATGCGTAGGCTACAGTATCCGCGTTTAAGTGTGCTTGCGGAGAGCAAAACCTTATCTACGTCGATGGACGCTTCTAGTTTTACTCGAATAAGTCTTGGTTCTCCCTCTTGTGGCGAGTTTGTACGACGAGTAATTCGTGATAACTGTATGCGAGTGGATTCGACACTCGTCAGCACGCACACTGAGTTACATTGGTCTTGGTCGTCCGATAACATACGTGGCAATGTGATGACGGTAAACACAGGGACATTTGAGCATACAACAGTCCGGGCACTATTGTTGGGTACCATTTTCGTTGATCTACAAGGTACAGTAATCATTTGTTTTAATCTGTTGACAAGTGTTGAATGTATACTGTTTATCTCTCTATTCGCGTTAACGGTGTTTACAACAGAAGAGGCCGAAACGGGGACCACACGGCGGACCCTTACCGCAATCACTGCATTTGTAACTGATGTTCCGGAGAGCTTTATCTTGACAAGAGACATTTAAGCTACAGATACCGATGGTTAGTGTTCGGCTGCTTTATCCTTTTTAATGCTAGATGTCATGTTCAGTGGAATTTGCTTAACCAGACGTTTCGGGTAATGATTCATTTTTGTTTCCATGAGTACTGTTTGACTCTAGAAGTTACGGTCAGTTTTCCCCTGAAGTTCTACCAAATTTGTAGAAGACGACGGAGATGGGGACATGGCTGATTGCGGTTCAGGGGACGCGCATTGTGCAACCTTCCGCTGCTTACAGGCCGCTAAGCTTCCGTAGTGCATATTCGCTTCCATTAATGCAAACTTATTGTTGATCCCCCGCAAAGCTTATGCGGTTAACCTATCGCACTTCCGAGCTAGGATAAGCAAGTACTTAACGAGTGGGATGGTGGAGCACGCAGTACCGAACCAAAGCGCAATTTAGGAGCTATTTCGCTCTTGTACCTGTAGTTGGGACACATTTACACATTTCGGATGATACCATTCCAAACAGTGCGAGCAAGCCAGGCCGATGTTATCTACTTGATGTAATTCCCCTAACCCTCAAATGCCTTTCTCTTGGGACCTTTTCGGACTCGCATTTCTGGCATTCAACGTGGTGTCGTTACCTATCCCAGTGGGTTGGTTGGCGTTCTATACATTTCCGGCTTTGAGAGCGGTGCACATCTGTCAGGCGAGAGTGGTGGTGTACAGGTCAAAATGCGGTCGGCGTGGTTGCGAGTTTCGTGTGATTGGTTATGCAGGCGCACTGGTTACCAAGCTTTCAATGAATGGTGAGTGACTGGAACCTGCTAACTGAATCTGAACACAGCGTTGAACACAGATTAAGAGCTCACAAAAGTTTCACCGCTGTGCTGTAGAACGCCGGATCGGAATAAGCTTAGGCTTTTCGGAATGTCTAGAGTACGCTGCATTGAACGGTGTCACAAAGGAGAGTAATCGATTTAACGTGATTGACTTATCCTCTTGCGTTTAATCACGACTGCCTAGTTAAAAGGTTTAGTGATGGCCGGCTCTAATCGTAGATCTTTCCACGTAAGATTAATTAATATGTAGGACTGGTAATTCGGTTCGTATAAGCGTACGGTGAAAACGCTGATTGTTGGTGAGGGGATAGAAGGAAACATTTCGGATGAACTAGGAGCACGCAGGTCACGCGGAAGACACTGGTGTGAGTGGTGATGCTGTGGTCCTCGGTTTCTCAAGTGCATTTGAACGGTGTGAATATGGCATTCTGCTCTTTACACTCCAGAATTTTGCTATGGATGACGATGTACCAAACTGAAGCAAAAGCTTTCTCCTACAAGGTTGCTTGGCGTTATGAGTGCGTGAATACTTAGCCGATCACATACAACTTCTATATAAAGTACTACGAGGATCGATATTGGCACAACGGTTATTTTTGACGGACATCGACGAAGTTATACGCTCTTAGGCACAAACTGCTCGCCATATGCAGGAAACATCAAGGTGTTGAGTGTGATAAATACACCAGATAGTATTACGCTACTTCAAGTCGAACTGCTTAAGGGTTACGCGTGGTCAATCCAGTATCTACTCCGATTTAAGTTGGATAAATGTTGTGTGTTGTACTGAAGGCACTTGTCTACGTGATGTTTCAAACTCAGCAACCAGGAGTTACAAACATTTGCTGACGAAAGTGATCTGGGCGCCTTAGTCTATTCCGACTGTGATGTTCGAATCAGGTTGAAACGGGGTCAAGAGGTGGCACGCAACAATTGAGCCTTTTGCGATTCGCATGTAGAAGACTCGAACCGTTGCTTTTCAACAGCTTTTCGCTCATACATGCGTCCGCACGAGTTATATGCTATGTAGGTCTTGCAGTAATGGTTGAGGAGAGATCACATAACCTTGAAGATACCCCTACGCCGAGCAACTAAGGATGCCAAAGGATAGTATCTTTTACCGTATAAGCAAATGTTACGAGTTCTCGAGGCCTTCAGCGGGCAATGCCAGCGATTACGTGGGGACCGGATTTTGACTTACCGGTTTTTAAGATGTCCATACACACGCGAGACGTGCGTGCTCCTGGTACCTTTGCATTCTTCCACTCTAGCCTCCTTCCAGCACGCAGCGTTGTCACTGTACACTCATACGAGCATTTCTTTTCACGAATTTCAGGAGAGCAAGAATAAAGCACATTTTAACAGGATATACTAAATTCAGTACTTTCGTGAGTTCTCCTCAGCTTTTGACAAAATCTTTATGGAAATGATAAGCTGCATGGCAAGAGCGATCAAACTGCAATGTTATCGGCGAAAACTTAAAGCGTTCGAAAAGCGGTAAGTTCAATTGATGCGGTTAGAAAAAAGACGACACTAGCCTCACCAGAGTAGGGCTAGGCTGATCACGAAGTCCGTTGGTTCGCATAAATATGGTTTCAACCGACAAATCGCCGAGGCCTCAGCAAATTAAAGTAGCCAGGGACCGCTTCGATTGTGGATTAACCTAACTATGTTTAGCGTCATTTGATATCATTGGTATCCCTGAGACGTGGTTTAACTCGGGAATGACGGTCGCTGAGTTTTCGCTTTTGGACATGTCGCTAACCCGTAACGATAAGCTCAGAATGGGAAGTGGGGTGATCGTGTAATTCCGATGCCGTTGCGGATTGCGTCTTTCAGTTCCCTGTCTCGTTTTGATGTCGCTTGCAGTTAATATGCAGAGACGCTTGCCTTATTTTCTTGATGTACCGTCATCGTACTCTACACCCGGAAACGTTCTGCTACTTAGCCGCTGCTTTAAGATGCATTTTACAACGAAAGTACACTCATAAAATTATCATGGTTGATTTCAACGGACGTTGCGTAGAAGCTTCTGCCACGATCGGAGAACAACTTAAAGCCGATCTACAAGATCTCACAACCACTGTTGCTGTTTACTATCATAGCACTTTGCCCACTCGGTTCATAACAGATAACAGGCCATCTGTGCTGCATCATGTGCTTACCACCAAGGAGCATACGATTAATGTGTTGGTTTTAGACTGCCAGTTGGGTTGCAATGATCAAGCAACCAACAGTTTCAAATTCGTCTGCTATCCGGAATATCGGAATGAGAAGGTTGAGGCCATGCAAACCATCACAAGCTACGATCTAGTAGCCCAGCTCGTCAACGCCACAACTTGATCCTTATTTGCTGAAGAAAGCCCAGAAGTCGCCAGGCTCGATTTAGTCAACAATTTAAGTCACCTGATTGCAGAGGCTTCAGAAATAAAAGTTGCAATAAGTGTACATCAGTTGCTTTCGTTAGGAGCAGAACTCAAAAATGGATGACAGTAAACTACGCAGCATGGCGAGTGTACGGCGAAGCTCCAGCACAAGAAAATTAAGACGAATACGCAGCCCAAACAAACCAGTGCACTCGACTACTAAGAGAAAGCGAAGGCGCACATAAGCAGAACATCGAAAAAACATTCAGTGCAGAGGAGAAACGGATGCATAAGCACGTCACTAGCCTACGAAATGTGAGGCAAGAACTACCCCCACTCTGCATGAACTATGGCCCTATTTGAACGACTGTGGAAGCAGCGAACGCGCTGCGGATGCAATAAGCACTCGCGATTTCATGTGCTGCCGCCAAGTGAAAGGCTGACCACCACGCGGTCACCTCTAGCCAGGTACTTGAAGAGCGAATAGAGCGCGACGCGGTAGACGCTCAGGTGCCATGCGTAGTACGTGACCGAGCCATCTCAACTGGCGCAACAAAATCAACTTGTTGAAGAGAATACTCGCATTCCCCAAGATGCGACGTCGAACCTCATTACTAGTAACTCGATATTGCCACCAAACACTAGCGATCCTCCTTAAGCAACCGTTATCGAAGGCAGAAGAACGACGCATGTCTTCCACGCGAATCGGCCAGGACTCGCACCTATACAACAATACTGAGAGAACTGATGCGCTGTAAATGCGGCCCTTTAGTGAGAATGAGATGTCAAGACGACGCCACAAGTGCCCCAGATTGACAAATGCTGTTTGAGCTTTAGCCACACGAAGAGAAACTTTGTTGTTGGTAATGCCGTCAGCAAAAACACAGCTCCCAAGGTAGACGAAACTATCTACCTGTTCAAGTTGTGCACCTTCGAGAGTGAGTACGGGAGCAGGTGAAAGCCAATCCTTGAGCAGTACTTTACACTTCGATGGGGCGAAGCTCATGCCAAACTTAGATGCTTCAACCGCCAAACGATCCAGAATGAGTTGCAAACCCTGAGGATCGTCACCAAGTAAGGCGACATCATCAGCATAGTCTAAGTCGGTCGCGCGCTCACCCGGTAGAAGCTCTAGGTCAAATGTTGGAAACCTTCTAGGGCATTCGACAGAACGTCTTCGATTGTGAAGTTGAAGAGGAATGGGGACATAGGGCAGCCCTGTCGCACACCGCGATTGACAGCGAATTGCGAGGAACGCTTGCCATAGACCTTCACTCTGCCGCATGTATGAAAGTAAAGTGCCCGTAAGATGGCGGTATATTTCTCTGGCACCCCGTTCTTTAGTAAGCAACGCCATAAGGCCGGTCGATCAACGGAGTCAAAAGCGGCACGTGTGTCTAGAAATGCAATGATAGGGGGCCTGTGATAAGTGTGGTGATGTTCGAGGAGCTGGCGGAGCGGGAGGATTTGACCCACGCATCCGCGGCCAGGACGGAAACCAGCTCGTTCTTCACGGTAGTATGATTCACGTACTGGGGATAGCCTGCGAAGCAGAATGGATGCCAATAGCTTAGAGGCAACCGAAATATGACTAATCCCGCGCTGATTTGCACATGAAGTGTGAGCGCTTTCTTGAAAATCGGGATAATGACTGATTCACCCCAAGAGGAAGACACTATCTCTTCATGCCAAATTCTTGCGAACGGCGCGCTCAGCTGCTTGACGATCGCCACACCGCCGTACTTGAATAGTTCCAGAGGAAGTCCGTCTAAGCCGGCAGCCTTGAAGCGCTTCAAGCGTCGAATATCCAGACAGACTTCCGCTTCGCTGGGTGGATGTAGTGGGACAAGCCAGGGTGGACAACAAGGTGTACAGCATATGCTGATAGATGATGGAGGCTAGTTGAACTGCGAGTGAGTGCTCGGCCCAACGGTCCAGACGCCTCTGTTGGTTGGTGATCGGAGACTCATCCACCTCACAAATGACCTCACTGACACCAGACTTCCTGAGGCCAGTGGACCGAATGAGTTGGAAAAGCCTGCGAGTGTTGCCAGAGTGGGCAGCAGTCTCCATCTCTAAAGCACGCTCAGACCACCATGTCTCGCGATTCTTGCGTAGGCTTTGCTTGAGCAACCGGTTGTCAGAACGGCGCCGCTGGTTGCAATCTGATTCCGCCGGGATATCTCTGTGGCGTTCGAACAGCTCCAGAGAACGAGCAGAACTCCAAGCCTTCAAGGGGCGTCGAGTTAGGCCGCAGCATGACTGTCCGGAAATGGTCATTGCCTTCGGTATTCAAGTCCAGTGTTGTTCCACTTCTTGTGGTGGATTGCAACTGAGTGCATATGCCAATGAAGACTAATAGCTCTTCTGGACAAAGGAATCAGTTAATTTGTTTACATTAATCTTGCGGTGCTTCGTGTTTCGGGATCCTCCATAACACACAGATTTTCGCGCAGACCAGTGCATGATCTAAGTCAACGAAGGTAGACCAAAAGGACCTGCATTCCAGTACGCTGCCGCGCCATATGAAGCTAATTGCAATGTGATCAATTTGAGACCACGATTGTGTTGAAGAAGGGGGACGCCACGTTGCGGAACGCTTCTTCGTACGCCTGAAGTTAGTGCTCAAAAGAAACATGCGGTTGTCTTCGCACAAGGTGAGAAGTCTCCCCCCTTTATCAGAGCGGTTCTCATCGAGTGCGTGATGACCACCAAGGTGGCGTTCGTATGGTAACAGGCGGCCAACCCATGCATTAAGATCCCCAACAAAGATAACGATATAAGACATTTTAGTATTAGTCAAGAGCTGTTGTAGATCCTGGTAGAATTCATCCTTGACCGAGTCGCGACTGCAGTCAGTTGGAGCGTACACGGAGATCACAAACAAGTTGTGTCTCTCTACGCGGTGCCTGTTGATTCTACATGAACCCCGAAGTCGAACTGCACATATTCGGCCATTAATCGGAACCAGTCCAGTAGTTTCGCCTCTGCCTTACCACTTAGCGTTATACCTACACCAGCCAAATCCGTTGAGGTTGCTTCTGGATATCCAGAAAGAAGCACGTGATATCTGGCTTCGTGGTCATTTGGGGATGTCAATGTAAGCACAGTGCTGGGATCTTGCAATCGGGTTTCTGAAAGGCAGCAGACATCAATTTCGAAGGACTCTAGGGTGCGCGCTAGACCGGTTTGATGTCCGATCTGCATGAGTGTCCGAACGTTGAAGCACACCAGACGGAACGAGGATCGGGGACGACGGAGAGCCATAGGTTGACCCTCTTGGTCTGCAGCGCAACCGGAATCGCAGCCAGATTGTTGAGCACATGAATCGGGTAACGGAAGTGAGGATTGTTAACAAACAAACCATTGGTTTGTGATGAAGTCGCGTGAAAATGACTAGCAGAAACAGCAGCTGATGGGCAAGTTGTAATACGCCAAGGTTTTGAGAGGGCGTGATACTATCCGGTTGCCCAAGCCGAAGTAGGGAGTTGACTTAGGGGACTCCACCCCGAGCCTTGGCTAAATAAACTACACGCAAGACAGCGGGGCGAATTTAGGGAATCGCGCCCATTGGGAGGCGTT
The DNA here is from genome assembly GCA_944474145.2 of Dicrocoelium dendriticum. NCBI lineage: Eukaryota > Metazoa > Platyhelminthes > Trematoda > Plagiorchiida > Dicrocoeliidae > Dicrocoelium > Dicrocoelium dendriticum. The sequence goes on along the minus strand of OX104060.1, from coordinate 8,887,387 downwards.
GACTGAATGATCAGTTCATGCGTCTTTGTTTGGTTGATTACCAAAGAGGGGCCCAATACTCCCCATGAAGGCAGCACACCATTTGGAACACACTGTCCCACTAAGGTGTAACATTGTCGCCGAACACTTTGCTGGAACGGGGTACACCCGAATCACCCAGTTGGTACCACGAGGAGGTAGTTCGGCAAGCCAGCCGCCTTGGGTTTAAAGGCGATACAATTGAGGAGCATATAACAAGAAAGCTGATGCAGTCAGTAAGGAAGAGTTTTCTAGCTGTGGAACTGTGGTGTATATTTGACACCAACCCACTTATTCCTGTGTGTAATAAGGACAAACCGTCGAAGCTGACTTCCTCTTACATTATCTATCGATTTGAGTGTACCTGTGGTGCAACATACATGGGTTGAACAGCTCGCCAGTTGTCCAATCGCATTAAGGAACATAGTTATAAATGGTTGGCAAACGGAGGCACTGGTGTTTTGGCAAGCGGAATTCCCTCCCATCTATTCGAATCAGGTCACAGCATTAACCATCCGAACGCATTTACTATGGTTTACCAGGTCCCTTGAACAATTCAAAAGATCTGCGTCTACGAATGCTCGTCACAGCAGAAACTATTTTGATTCGAATATTCCAACATCCGCTATGCTCACAAAAGAAGTTTGTTCAAGCATTAAGTCTGCCCTGGCCGAACAAAGGTCAACCTAACCGTCACTCTGACACTGGCGTAGTCAGTCTGCCTACACAACATCTATCGATCTTTGTATGTGTGTGTGTGTGTGTGTGTGTGTGTGTGTGTGTGTGTGTGTGTGTGTGTGCAAGACGGCGACGATCTACCTGCTGTCTAAACATTGACCTACATCTGAACCAATCACCGTGCATTTACCTTGGTATTTTAATCTTAAATGGTTTGTACCGGACCGTAGATGAATCATTGAAAACCAACGTTTACCTCAGATTGGTGTTTTTGATAAAACCCAAGATCACTCGCAGCTCAGACAACAGGGGAAATGAGATCCTCACAAAAACCACGTGTTTGTTGTTTGTTAGTTTCTACGACGCAACAAAATGTGAACATCACACATAACGGAGCTAACAGCGTATCGACGGATAGGTTATGGTTCTGTGACTGATGTTCAGATAGTCCGATAATGAAGATTGTTCAAACGGTTACGATAAGGCGTGAGATGTCTGTTAGACGGCTGTGTGAGATGGCTGTTACGTTGGCAGAGCAAAAGGAAGTGATGGCGGTATTGGGAGGGAAAACTTCAGAACTCCAGGTGCAGATCAAGTTATTACGTAGCCCAAATCCCAGACCAGTTAATAGGCAAAAGCTCTCTAGCAACAACGCTACCCAGTCCAGCGAAAGTCAATCACCGTTTGTGAAAAACTGCAGGGACAACAAGCCGGTTGCACAATCTCCCAAGTCTCACGTAATGCACCAAAGCATGCAAAGGTACGCACAAATGGCACTATCACCTCTGTCAGCAGCTGGGCAACAACAACTTACTTGTACAGATAGTGCAACTATTGGCATTGTACGTGAAAATATATTGCCGTAACCTTGGCCTGTAGTCCACGGAAGATAATCCAGACACTCCCACACGACAAAGTTACGCTCACAAGGAAGTGCAGAACAAACAATTAATGCGTAAGCAAAAGGCGATATCAGTGATTTGTTCAAACGGCCAAGAAGGTACTAGAGAATCGCTAAAAGGTAGACAAGTCGAGCAGCGAAACAGCTGGGCTGAAATAACCTGCACACTCGGACTGAAAATTCGCCCAACTAATCTTACCTCGAAACCCATTATCTCGGCACGTAAGGGAACCTCGCCTACTATGAGTAACGTTTGACAACACAAGCGACCTGGAAGATGTTCCAGTAGCAAGCCATATTCTGGTGAACGCTTCTTTCAGTGCCCACATTTTTCCTGACAGGCCATGGGCAGAAAGACAAGTGGAAATCCAGCCCTAGTTCTTGATGTCAAACTGTGACGAAGAATGTGGTACTAGTTCAAGTTGTGCCAGAAATGAAG
>OX104060.1:8664593-8885273 GCA_944474145.2 Dicrocoelium dendriticum | reverse complement strand
CCCTTCCATCAAAGCAACGTTCACATGAAACTCAAAAAAATAAAGGTTACCAAAGCTTGTGGTCCGGATGCCCTCTCACTATTGGCCTTGAAGGATTGTGATGATTCTCTCACACTGCCTCTAACAGACCTCTTTAACAAATGCCTGACTACGGATGTGATCCCGAACATTTGGAGAACAACTACTATCATTCCAGTACCAAAAGCTGGACCTCAAAAGTAGCGCCCAGTTGCATGTACATCTGTGCTCCTAAAACTTTTCGTAAGACAGTTAATTCCGCGGATTTTGAAGCTGCTCCTGAGGACGATATGTACTAGTTTGCGTATAGACCTCAGCGCTCCACATTGGATGCAGTGACATATTTTGTTCATTCTATAGCCACTGCACTAGATCAAAAATGTAAACCCGTACGGCATCTCTTCGTGGATTATTCGAATGCCTTTGAAAGCCAGTATAGATCAATGTTGCCAAATTTGCTATTCAAAAATGGAGTTCACCCTGGCGTGTGTAACCTGTTATTTGACTATTTTACAGATCGTACTCAAGTTAAAGTTAAAGTTAAGAAATCCTCTGTCCTCCGTGCCGACGGTAGAGTTCTACTAGGAGCGATCTAATCACCTTTTCTCTTTTACTTTATGTTGAAAATCTCTCTATACAAACGACGTTTATAGGGAGTAAATATGCTGATGATGTTGTGCTGGGATGTATGTCCCCCACTAACCAGGATTCCTCATCACTTGAACTTGCATTGGAAAATCTGATGAAATGGTCTTCATCCAGAGCTTTTACGCTTAATGTTACTAAATGCAGTTACGTAATTTTTCTTTCTACTTCATGATAACCTGCAGTCCCTCTTAGCTTTCTCTCACACTTCCTGTGAATGGCAATCACAAACCCAGCTCTTCAAATGTGAAGTACCTCGGCGATATTTTGTTCCAAACCTTACTTGGTCCGAACAGGTCTGAAAAACTTTTTAAAATGTCAGAAAACTTTCTTTGTATATCCTCAGACTTAAGATGCCTTCAGTATCTTGTAATTTAATATTCAAGTTTGTGATCACTTGTATTATTCCACATTGGCTATACTTCTCTCCCGTCATTTTCCAGGACTGCTTCAGAAAGACTACATCTTACTGGTGTGATCTATAAAGCACACATCTAGATGCAGCGGTTTGTCCAGAGATTCTTTAGTTGATTTGATCAGTTCTAGACATCCTGATGTCTGCAATGAGTTTGCTTTTAATCTACTAACTGATCGGTTTGACCCATTTCACAATGATCTTTCTAGAATGTTATCTCTCTTCTACCCGTTCGCGATTCAGAATTTTATTCTGCCGCAATTCATTATACGGTAATATTGTTTTGACTTATCTCGCACGTTGGTTTGTTGACACAGCAGAAATCACTAACATGCTGCTCGAGTGGTTGTTGAAGTAACAGTTCTGCTTTTTTCCCACTCTTCTACTCATGTATATCTATTGATATTATCATCCAGGTGTCCGCAGTAGTGGTGTAAATACTGAAAATGCAACTATTATGGTATATAAAGCTTATTATGTCTTGACTTGACTTGATCGGATCCTGGAAACTACCGGCCTATTACTAGCTTCCCTGTTTTATCAAAATTGTTGGAATAGGTAATCGAAGATGAACTGACGCGATACTTTGAAACGCAACAAATAATTTCTAATGCCCAAAGTGGTTTCAGACGCAGATGATTTTGTCTCACCAATTTTCTGCTTACTCGGGACTCATGGACCAGGGCGCCTGCTGAAGGAGTCCCCATAGGTGTGATTTAGTTGGAATTTTCTAAAGCATTCAACTGGGTCAATCACTTTCTTCTCCTCCAAAATTTTGCTGCCTAGGGTATCAACAGTTCCCTGTTCACCTGGTTAGAGGACTACTTACGAAACAGAGAAATCAAGGTAAGAGTAACCGACACTCACTATGCAAACCTGTGCGTCTCCAGTGGTGTACCGTACCGTTCCGAGGATCCGTCTTCGGTCCGCTACTGTTTTTAGTCTACATTAATGACCTTCCAGCAAACATTCTATCTCCAATGCAAATATTTGCAGACGATGCTAAAATATGGAGAGCAATTCGCTCAACATCCGACCGTGTCTACCTCCAGGAAGATCTGACCCGGATTAACGAATGGGCAGAAAAGAACCAGCTCCAACTGAACCCTGCAAATTGCCACCTGCTGCTGGTGCGCAGTAGCTTCGTCAACAAACACCTGTTGGGGCAACACGTCCTGCAACACGCGACTAGTGAACGCGACTTAGGTATAATCGTGCAAGAGAGTCTTGGAAATTCGCTCCAATGTTCGAAAGCAGCACGTGTGGCGAACTTGAACTTGAGACTTTTGAAGCGAGCTCTCGGCACTTTTGAGCGACGGCCAGTACCAATGCTGATTAACTCCTATATTCGTCCTCATGTTAAGTATGCAATTCAGGCGCGGTGTCCATGGTTAAAACGAGACATCCGCTAATTGGAACAGCCCCAAAGAAGAGTCACAAAGGCAACGCGTGGACTATCCGTTCTTAGTTATGAACTGCGTCTTCGTGTACTCCGTGTATTCTCCTCAGAATAACGACGGCTTCGCGGAGATCTTTCACATACCAGCTACTAACTGAAGTTTACCTCCGTGTACATCACTGTTGACCCTAGCCCCTTATACAGCCCATGCAACCACCTGAAACTAATGACACAAGACTCGTTTGAATTGTAGAAAGTATTTTACTCATTTACAACCTGTTCTCACTGGAATGCATTACCAAACTATGTGGTGAACGCACCAGACATGACGACATTCGAAAGAGTTAAACTTTCATCTTAGTGATAAACGCTATGCAACATTTGCTAAAGTGCAATGGTTTAAGCACTGATACTCCACGTTCCACGCTGGAACTTTTTGAATTTAATCTTCTTTTGTATATCCATGCTGTGAGTCTTGAAAGTTATGATGCCTGTCCCATCATAAACCATTGATCTATTGCGCTGAAATGCACCTGTGAGTTACTACAAACCCTTGAAACTGCAAAATCAATGAATAGCACGCACAAGTTTACAACTCATGCGTGAGCATGAGATATTCTGAAAAATATGAAATGTGCTAAATATGGCCACAGTTTCTCACTCGATGAGAAGTATATCTATTATTATTATTATTACTTGTCAGTTTACTGTATTTGCACAATCTTAGGTTAGTTATTACTGAAAGACTGTCTTAGGCCCTTTTGTTTTAAGCAATACTTATCAGTATGAATTGTGAGGTCTCACTGATTAAATTATTTGCGTAATACCCACGGACCCGATCTTTTGTACTTGATGGAATGATGTTCTTCTCTCTTGCAGACACCAAATATGTCCGTCTAAACTGTTTACGAAATGTACTTTGTCCCTTCGTGCCGGCTAGCGACCTGGCTAAGCGATTTATTTATTAAGCTGTAGAGTTTGTGTGGATTACTTGGAATATTTACCTCACAACTTTGATAAACAGCGTGAGAAGAATCATCCAAGCAACTGGTAGCGCCTCCAGTATTCATCTATTTCCACCTGCTATTTATTCATGTGTTACTAAGCGAACCATTATTGATCTGAGTTAGAACTCAAGTATCCTTATCAGTCGATTTCCATCAACTCAACATGTTCGGAAATAGCTGTAGACACGATAGCCTTGAGGCCATTTCGGGAAATGCGCCATCAGTTACGTGTATGTGCGACAGCATCTGATACATGTACAATGGAGTTGTTTCCGCTAAGTGCGTTGTATCAAGTGGAATCCCCATCAGGTTTGATGTTGCTATCGCAGATGGACTGTGCGTCTTGTCATGACCCGAAGTTAGCAAGAATGTTCCCTTCATGCCACAGGCTGTTCCAGATGCAATCATCTATGAGTTGACTAAACACGTATCATAAATTTATTGTTTTTATTTTCGTTTGGTGGCTCCAGTGAGACAAAGTGGATGTACATACTGCTTAACTCATTGGTTGGTCACTGTAATCCCAAGTTGTTAATGGAAGTTTGCACGAACTAGGCTAACGAAAAGGCATCTTCCACAGTTGGCATTTTTATGGCTGTTGATGTGTGCTTTACATTGATGAAACCCTGTGTGTAACGTAACGATAAGCACACCACTTAGTAAACAAGTATAGTAGAATGAAATGATTCTAAGAAAATGATTTTAGCAAAATTTAACCATTCTTATGAATGAAAATGATACACGTTGAGATACGTATTGAGTGCGTTAGGGGGAACTTCATTAACTTTCGTAAAGTAAACAAAGTTAAACCAGTCCGGCTAAATCCCAGAGATAAAGTCTCGAAACATCTACTTCTATCAGTTAAATGTGGACTTTAAATGTCATCCAGCTGAAATTCCTCGTCCAGCGAGAACAAGAAACGAACTTTCTTAGGACTAAAATTAAGTTACGTCCTCGTCCCTTGTACTCTAACAACACTTTGACCCGTGTTTAAACTACTCCGGGTGAGATAACCACACTGCGGGGTGCATTCTGTAATCTGCTGGTGTTGCCTAACTCATTCACCGCAAAACTAAAGTGTAAATGCTGACCATTTTAGTTAATTTTTGGAACAATTTGCCCTTCTTCAGTTTTGCACCCTGATATCGATTCAGGAAATAGAGATTTCCGTCCACTTACGAGACCGCTGAACTCACGCTTTTCAAAGGAGCAGTTTGCTTAGTATGCCATTTGCTTATCTACCAGCGATATCAAACCTCGGTTTCTACTGCGCTAAATCATCTACTGAACGGTGTTCAGTAGAACGATATTATCATGAGTGCCTACCATGGAAATCAAGAACTCCACGTACCACAATCCAACCACACAACGAGTCATTTCACAAAGATTAAAGAGTAAAGTTAAGCCGTTACAGAATGAATGTTCATCGGACTTGGTTAGTTTTGTGTCTTTAATGTAGTGTCAGTATTTTCATAACGAATAAGGCTTTAGCTCTAATGCGACACATGCGCCAGTAGTTAGATTTCAATGGTAATTTCAACATTTCGCGTATTCAATGTGTCCAGGCTAGTACTGCATTTCGATCGGGCAGAAGTAGCAGAATTAGCATCAACAGTCTAATAACAGACATAGAGCCAAACATAACAATGGGTTCCAGCGAAAATAGATGGAATCGTCGCAGAATCATCACTATGACACATTAATTGAAGGTGAGCACCAGCTCTTGGCTATTGTGTCACAAGAAGAACGTAACCACTTTTGCTATCTTTTCACGCCCACTTTTCTTAAAATATCCTTCCTAATTGTTAAGTGTTAAGTATCTGAATCTAAAGAAGTAGTTATACATAACTTCCACCGGTTTCGATTAGACGTCATATTCTACTTGTTTCGAATCATCGGCAATTTTTGTCCTTAGTTCTCCAACTAGTCAGCGTGTGGATCCGACGACATCAAGATATGAAGTCAATGATTTCATTAGATGTCACCAGAAGGGTGGGTGACCACTGCGTGGTCCCTCCCATTGGAGTCCTTTACGAGCAAACAGCGCGATAGGGCAAAACGCTCAACTGACGGAGTAAAAGCAACTTGTTGAGTGGCATACTCGCATCTCATAAGACACGACGTCTGACTTCACCGTTGCAGACAAGCTGAATAGATTAGACATGAGTGTATAATATCGCAGCCAAATTATATTATTATCCGAACTGTTATGTCAGCTCTCATATAGCGTGCCGGCTGTGCGGAATAGGAAATGCGTGCACCTACCCCAAACATCAAACCTCTGACCTGCTCGATTACTGCTTCAGGTAAGACACACCGTGAGAACAGTTGTGACTATTTGGTAGTATAATTCTATGCTGCATAGCTCCTGTTACTAGGACAGCTGACTTGAATACGAATGAAGTCAACTGACCGCGCAAATCGGCGATTACAGGTACGTAAATGGTCTCCGAGGCAGAGTAAAACCGAAGTATCATGATGGAGAAAATTGAGTGAGACTATCTAATAAAACTCAGAACCTTCTATATTTTGCGTGTTATCGCCGCAAAAATTGGTGCTTTCTGCTCCAAGACAGCATAAGGAGTAAATAAAATGGGGAGATGCTCAAATGGAGTTCTAGTCGAACTTCTCCAACTTATTGTATTCTATGTTAGTCTGTACAATCTTTCTGAAATCTACCCATTTGCCATTTGGCTTGGCCACAACAGTTTGAAAGTTTGTCAAATAATCCACAATCAGGCTCGCTGTCATTTTCCAGACAATCCCCCTGAATATTTGGTTTTCCATACAAAGAACAAACTGCACTAAGACTTACAGCTGAATTTCCCCCTCATATTAACATGCAAATTACAGTTGTATGCATCTGTAGCTTTGTGTGTGCGGACTGGTTAAAGTGGTTTGGTTATGCTAATTTCCTATCTGATCTGGGCCGTGAGGGGGGATTGAACCGGTGGTTGCGTTTCTGTTGCATTGGCAAATCGTTTAGCCCTCACAATTTATTTCAGTTCAATGAACAAGAAAGATACCAGGCACACGACATTAATGGATTTACAAATAAGCAATCGACAAGTTGCCAAGTACTGTATGCCAATGGCATGTTTCGGTGTGTTTTCGGATAGCACCGGTTGACTTTAAGCGACACATTGTGTGTTGTAACTAAATCAAATAGAGACAAAAAGGGACACATGTACCCATGCACTTGCGGTCCAATTGATCAAGTTGTATATGATCCAATCCAATGCGAATGGCAGTGCACATTGAGACCATGCGCTACACATCACTCAATTATTGTTGCATAACGACTCGTCTAAGCATTTGACATCCAGAACGTCTTAGCTTACTTGGAACCATGTCCCCTTTCGGAAGATGTTCTTTTCATACGTAACTGGACATCGAGTTAAGATTACTCGTGGTGCTGGTTTCGTATCATGACACTCCCCGTAGATTGTGATCTATTGCCTATTTCAACTCATTTCTTATACCGTTTTGGCAATCGTAATGTTAAAAAACGAAAATAATTTACTAACATTTGAACACAGTGAAACACGTCAACTTTACAATATCAATGAAAGTTGTAATGGAAATCACTAAAGCCAAACCGGTTCGAAGTATTCGATCAAATAAGCGAAAAGACGCCGAACTTTGTTCTATCACTTGGAACTTTATTTTCCTTGTCAGTCTTCTCTGATGGCGGTTAACAATAAAGCCAACTAGAGTTCAGCTGAACGTAGACATCTATCGCTAAGTATCCAAGCGCTAAAGATGGCAAATCGACCGGCGGTGATTTGAAGCAGTTCAATACTGATTTGCAACTGCAACTCGGCTATCACAAGGCGTGAAACGAGTCACTCTGATTTATGTTTTCGTTTAAAAAGGCAACAAGTACTGTGAGGGATAGTGGAAAGCAAGAGTAAAAATACTAGCTAATGCTAACTTGTTAACCTGTCTGATGTGCAGCCTACGAACGACTACAAGTTCGATTCAAACAAGTAGGTGCATCAGTTACTGCGCTTTATCGGATGTGGGCAAGATGGATTCGGAGGCCTCCGTATTGGAAAACTTCACACGTAAGCCCAACAAATTCCCCGTTGATTCGCGATGCTTTCAATATATGGTATATCAAGCCCCCTTGGCATAATCGGTACCGGCCACATTAATTTAAAACAAGCCATGCCAGCGTAGACTGTAGGGGGAAAAATCAAAAACGAACTCTAGTGGAAAACGATCTAGTGCATCGGCACAGGAGTTAAGGTCAAGCAACAACTCCAAGGATTCTGTAATAAATATGACATACTCATACAATGCAATACGGGTACCTGTGAGTACTGTTATATTTACGACTATATTTGGTGAACAGGGAACATATCGCTGCATCATAAATTGGCCTTCGGCGCTGAGATCAGCAATGATGCACAGTGATTTTTGCACGCTATTTTGTGCTTTTTTACTCATGTCGCTAATTTACTACCTGTTTGACCAATCTAGCCTTTATTCGTAACTTCTACGTCGTATTCTATATACAATATTACTTTTTCCATGCGCATCCAAATTTTCGGTTTTGACAGAGATTTCCTCAACATGGTAGGTGGTTTGTGTGGAACGATGAGGTGGTGCTGTTTGAGTAGTCTTGTCGCCGTTTCGGATATGTTCTTTAAATAAGACAAAACAACACGTCTCTCCTTCGTTGGTGTAGACTGTCTGTTGGCGTTGTTGTGGTTCAGACAACTTCGGATGAAGCTTCGCGGGTATTCGTTGAGTTGGAAACATTTCAATAGGTGCGGCACTTCTTGTTTTTTGCCTCCGCTGTACTGCAGTGTGTTTGCATTCTACCAAATAGTGTGCACACACAGCTTACTTGGTAACATTTCGGGTGGTTGCTATTAAAGTGCAGACTTTGTTCCGTATGTGTCCATTTTCTGTAAACTGATGTTTGCAGCCTCTCTTACATGGTTCTGGTTACAAACACGTCCACGAAAGACAGTTGGTTTTCGTTCGTCATTTCCATCCTAAACCGGATACCTTCAATAGCGTTGTTCAATAGCTTCAGTGCGAATGTAACTTGACTACGTTTGATGATCACAAAAGTGCCGTCAACATATCGGACCCACAATCTCGGATTAATGAGTGGGAGTACATCCCCTTCCAATTTTGCATTACCATCTCCGCGACGGGTCCTGATATAGGTGATCCCATTGGCGCATCTTTCAATTGTTCGTAGATCTTCTCTTTGAAAGAGGAGTAGATTGACAGACATAACTGGAGTAGCTTGCATACATTTTTGGTCGTCATGTTCCCGATTGGTTCTTCACTGCTGTTCAGTCGTTCTCTGATGACTGTTGTTGCGATTTGTAAGTTAGTAGATGTAAGGAGGGCAGTCACGTCGAAAGATACCATTGTTTCCTTATCATCTATTCTCAGGTCTTAGAAAAATTACAAGATGCCGCTTGAATAGGCACAACTCGAGCGACGACTTCCGCCTTGGGGGAAGTAGACAGTGATCACGAGGCGCAGCTCGAAGCCGTCACTTTCAATAGTCACCTGCACCCCAATCACGGATTGACAGTTAAATCAACGAGATTACGGTCTACTTCTTTATGCACTGATGATGCCAACGCGCATGGTGATGAAACGTTGCAGACAGGTTCCTGGGCTCGGCGAACGAATAAGCAACTGAATCCCCGACCCGAGCTACCAGTTTTCCGAAACATTTTACACAGAATGCATATCCATTTTTATCAACAAATGACAGAGTCACAGTCAAGTATAATTCTGACCGCTGCCACAACGAGAACATTCGTAGACACCTACATAACCAAGGCACATGGTGTGCCACCCGTTGTCTAACCAAAGCAAGCAGCTACTCACTGCTCCAAAAATGAGGACACTAAGCAGCGTCACAGCCGTATTACTGTTATACATTCCAATGTAGCTGAATCCGAGATGTACTCCATCAAACGCAAGTTGCTAGGCGACCAGAAAAGTAGAACTCAATGTGTCAATTAATCGGGGTCCAAGCAAAGCCGTACAGTATGATGTGTCTACTCCATCTCCCAAGCTCGGCACACTACAGTGAAGCGCGTAAACTCAAATAAACATTACAGTCTGGAGATGATACAGGGAAAGTTTTATTATCAGCCACTCGCCTCCGAACAACTCAATGCACTGTTCGCATTTTCTGAGCTGTACCATGCAGCAAACGCGAGTAATGCAAACTAAACTCGGAAGACTACTACGAACAAAAATAGCTCCTGGCCACCGAGTCCCCGAACTTCAGACTCCAAACGAGCTAGGGTATCAAGGAAGGGACTAAGAGGATTCGCGCTTCATTCGTGAAGCACTCGAACCTGAAAATGTGTGTCAGTTGCATCTCAAGGTTGTTATTATCATCTAGCTACAAAGCAGGCAGTCCACTCGTGAGAAAATTAACACTACAAACCAGGTCCAGCACGTAAAATGTATTGTAAAGTTGTCTCAAAATGTGCGAAATGCTACCATCCATAATTCTTTCGAAGTCGATGGACAAGTGGCCGCAAATTGACAAGATAATGCTGAACAAGCAGGTCTCATGTGCGACCGCGTCTGCCTACCACTCAGAAGCGGAATGCAGTCTTTACCCTGCGTCATCCGAAGAATGTTTAGGTTTGCAGCACTTACCGACACTAACGAATCTACATGCTCATGTGGAATTACTCAGGGCCAGCGATTACGGTTCAACAAAGAAACCGAGCAACAGCCGAACCTACGCACTCAAAAGCTAACTGCACAAATACGTTGCTAACCTCTGAGGCTCTCACTTGCTTATATATCAAAGCGCGAGTTTCTCTCAGTAAGGTATTCGAGCTTTGTACTCGTCACGTTTCCAGTGTTTGGGATATCGTCGTGATAACTAAATACTGAGATCACTGATGCTGTGATGCCTCGCTAGGCATGACCCTTCTACGAAACGAATAAACCAACAGACAGGCGGAGTGTTTTTCTATTACCGAACTGACATACATTTCGAAATCATTGACGGTCCAGATACGTAAGCTTCGATTCTCTCTGATGCCGCCTGCATCTGAAAGATGGTGAATGTGTTTGATTGCAATAATTTACTGCCATCCAAGTTCCTCCCTAGAAATGGATCACCGCCTGTCGTCTGATGTGAAGCGAATGCCGGGCCGGTTATCGAGTCATATCCTTCATGTGGGGAATTCAATATGCACGCAGTCGAAGTCACAGCTCCGATTAACTGACTTGATAGAAGTAATCGCCGTTACACAAATATACTACCACCTCTCCCCTCCCACGAAATTGAAAACTAGCCACGTACCATCTGTTTTGTATTCTGCGTTCGCCAACGAGGAATTAGTGACCGACGCCAAAATAATGGGGGTACCGCTTACCCGTAGTGATCGTACGACGCTGCTTTTCGTTACATCTGCTGTGCAAAATACATCTATGGAAATAGAGAAGAAGTTCACTTCGCCACCCATTTTGAAACACTGCCTAACCTCGTTCAATAAACAAACTAGTCCTTCCTAGGTGAGAAACCTCCCGAAGTCGCCTAGAGGGAGTTTGTCACTCTTATCGCCGGGCTGATGCCAAATGCGTCGGAAAACAAAAGCATTCGCAAGATGTTAAGGAATTGTTTCCTGATGAGCTTGACACAAGAATACATACCTATAAAGCTTTTGGTCTGGAGCGCTTATGAAGTCTGTCCGAGTGGACAGGATTGGGATGCCTATATAAATCGGCGAAATCATACTGTGAAATTGGTTCATTAAGACAAACGCAAGCATCAAAAGGACAAGGAACAATTCAGTGCTTAGCCTACAGGCTCTACAGGCTCGTAACAAAGATCTGCAGAGTGCAGTACTGCATCCCCGTCTTACGTTTAGCATATAGTCCGGCACCCACTACACAAAATACGGCGAACGCCCTTCGGCAACAGTTTACCCGCAGTTTTCAGAGGGAATTATCTAATCACCTGTTCTTGACACAGCTCAAACCACCCCGTAAGATTTTGCCATGTATAGTTTCTTGCAGCGAATGTGATGAAAAAACTATTCTCCTTTTGCGTGTACATCTCTCTTGGTATGCCTGACGTAAAATCGAAGTCATTAAAAATAGCCACCATAAACTTTGCCTAACTGTAAGCTCGGTTGTTTCAACAAAAATTATTATTCCGCAGTCAACTTGCTGATGAGCGCTAGTCCGAATTCCTACTTTTCGCGGAAGATGGCAAGAGCCGGTACGTCATCAAGACCCTGGGTGACTAAGGAGCACTGCAGAGTGCTCTCGACAGGGCTTATACGTGGTCATTCGAAAACCAGCCCAGTTTAAGTTAGAGAAGTGCAAAGTCCTGCACACACGACATCCCTATACCCATGAGTTTCGACTAGGAAACCAGCAGCTACAACTTTCTTCGCAAGAAAGCGAGCTAGGATTAGTCGTGCAAGTCAACCTTGGCTGCTCAAAACAGGCTAAAATAGCATTGAGAACAGCCAGTCAACAGACTGACATCCTACGAATGTCGTTCGGGAAGTTCCAGCCATCAAGCTTTCCATAAATGTCGAACAAGTACCTGAAGCCCCACGTGGAGTACGTGATCCAAGCTTGACGACTTGGCGAAAACACAACGTTGACATGCTCAGAAAGTCACAATGTGGTGACGAAAGTCGGAGGACTGTTTCCCATCCGGTGACATTGCAGACTGTAAGTCCTATGCTTGTACAGCGGCAAATATCGGCGCCTGCGATGGGAGTTTATCATGGTGTACCACATACTCGCAAACCTCAGTCATGCATGTCGCAAGCTGCTGTAAGTCAACCACAATGCCAATCCAAGAGTCAGCCAATTCAAACTGGCTATGCACTACGATCGACTCGATTGCTGTCAAGACGTTTTCTCCCTTCGGTTATTCCCAACATGGAACGCTAATCCAACTCAATTAACTTGTACCCCCGCGTCAATGCTTTCTAAAAACAACCGGACTACACATTACGCTAGTTTCATTATGTGAAGTAGTCCGTTTCTATCGCAAAACGTAGTGACACAAATTGAATAATGTGCTCAGTAAACCTTCCCACTACTTAGTGTTGAGGAGACTAACAGATGTTTCCATGCGAATAAGCTGGTGAGTCAAATACAACCCAAATTTTCTATTTTCCTCTCATCTTAAAACCTATGTTTTGTATTCCTCACGCCAATCACCTTAACTGTCAAGTAATCGCTTTACCGTCTGTTATAGATGATTTTGCATTGTTCGATTAAAACAAGGAAACCGCGGCTTAGCTTAATTATAATAACAAGAAACATAATTCAAAAGAAGGGAAAGTGGTCCAGGGAAACTAACCCAATTATTGTTTGTCAAGCAAATTAAAACGGATAATACAAACTTGTGAAAATTCAGATGTGGCCCCTTTTCCTTGGTGCCATACGTAATGGTTGCATCTGCTGCGACAAAAATGTATGACAGCACTTCAACATGACTCCCCACCGGCTCGCAATACAGTTGTGCCCAGTACATTGAATCATTCCAGTTGTCAGTTGTTTATATATGTTTATGTGGCAGTGCGACAACCTTTCCGAAATAATGGACGTTTTGCTGAATAGCACAAGCGCTCCCTTGGAATTGAATTTGGCTACTTTCGTACCTTAACTACCACTTCTGGCTGCATCTCTTAGGTGGGGATTAGAATCAAATGCTCCAAGCTCACTTCGCCGTCTATGTCTCCAATTTCTATTGCACACTTCACTCCCCTAAGTAATAAGGAATCCAGCGTGCCTACCTCTGTTTCTTTCAGCGGTGCTGTCTACATTAACTCAGTGACGATGATGGCAGTCCGGATTCTGATACAGTTCACCATAGAGAAAAGCTGAGCATTCTACGCATCGGTCAGCTCTCCTTAAACGCCAGAGAGAGAGGAATACCGACTCCGGTTATCGCATCGAGAAGAAATATGGTAACTCGTTTTTCCACAATAACTCAAAGAGTTAAAAACGGTAGCGATAAAACTCTCAAACCGATAGCAATATTAAGCAAACAGGCATCTTAACTGTCGGTTGCACATATGCTCCAGAATAGTAAGCCAGTATCATAAAGAAAGAGCTGATAGTCGACCGTAACCAGTGCAATTCCATTTGTGGTATTTTGGTTGAGCGTACGACAATTAGATGGGGCAAACGTCACCTAAATTTAATAATGGAACGATGCTGTATTACGGGTAAAAAAGCAATGCTTAACAAGTCCCATCGGATGGAAATTATTGTGAGGAGTAAATTACATGATAAAGTTAACAGAGTTTTGGTGGACTCACTACAGAAGTATGTAGAAAAACTGGGACGTTCTCGTATTAAAATTATAAATCCCTAATTGCATTTCTTAGGCGTTTGGTAAAGCACCGTTTAGTTGCGTTTTATAGCCCACTGGATAACAATTCATTAAATGAAATGCACATGAGACAACGCATCATCAACTCGCTTTTTAGATATCGCCAGATTTGTTGCATAGACGACATAATTAGGGAGGGCGTTCCATGGATGGCACACACGGAGGGCAAAGCAATTTCTACGGCATTCAAGCCGACTATACTGTATTATCAAAATTAGTGGATGACCACTAGATTAGTGGTGTGATTCAAACCCAGCAGCGTACGGCAAATGTGGTTTGGGTTCTTCGGAATCTGGTAAACCATTATGAGATCCCCAGCAAAAGCCGATATCGACTGCTGTACATTCTAAGAGATTTCGGTATAATCTGATAGGGCAGATGGAAGAGGCCCTTGACGTTTTCGGTAGCCCTTCGTTGAGGAGTCTCGAAAGCAACGAAATCCTGTTTTTGCCACGGCTGCTACGCCTGGATAGCATATTCCATGTGCGGCCGCACCTAGGCATTAAGCATTTGGGGAAAGATTGAGGGTTCAGACTGACCTAATGCTCTGCGAAGCAGGCCGAAGTGTTGCTTTCCGCTTCGCGTTGCCTTCGCTGCTTGTTTTTAACACTTGAGCTTGTCCTGTATTAGTACATCCAGGTCACACTCTTGAAGGGCCTTCTGCGTGGTGTAGTCTCCAAGCTTGTAAACACACACCGGCCGCTGACGCAGATGGGTCTCTTTGCACTTATCTATGGTCAGCTGAATAAGGTGACTCCATGAGCGTTCAGAAATGCGATCTCGATCATGTTGGAGTAGATCGCGACCTCCGCTGTTATTAATCGCCTGCTATATTTTGAAGTCCTAGGCGAAAGGCAGGAAATTTAAGAAGAGAATTCTTGCCAGGTAGTTGATAAGCACCAGGAATAAGCACGGTCCCTACACTGAGCCTGTTGTGACAACATCTTTCACCTCAATCGGGTTGGAGAGGGATTATCTAACACGTACTTGATGCTTCTGTTGGAGAAGAAAGTGCTTAATCCAATCAAGCACAGGATCGTCTATCGCGTAGCTCTGTAGCCTATGAAGTAGTATGTGGTGATCCAGACGGTCGAAAGCTTTGGAGAAGTCCAGATGAATGAAGCCAAATCCAACCCAATCATCTGCAACTTCCGTCCATTTACCTCGTGCAGTCAGCAGGTTATTGGTGTACGGAAGCCGACAGAAGCGGTGTCGACGGAAGCCGTGCTGTACATTCTGTGCATTAAGGTGAACCTCGATCAACTCAAATAACACGGAGTTCCACGGATTACGCGGAGGCAATTCTGCTGTCTTTTATTCGGCTCCTCAACTTAGCACGTGAGGCGCATAGCTCCTCACATACTTTGGAAGCAAAGTTCGAGAGTGATAGAACCTGGAGGAAGTTAGTAAGTCTGATGAAAAACGGTTGATTATTGGTCACTTGGTTATGAAGCATCAAAATTCTTCTTCTGAGAAAGCAGAAACACACATGATCGGGAGCAATGAGGTTACATCAGCCAGGAATTAACCCTAGAAAATATATTTTTGCTTTACTGTGGGGACGAATTCCAGTTTTGGCGTATATTAGAAATGGTCTACGGTTGGTCAAAGTAGAGCTTCAGCTTGAGACATTGGCACCTCCTGTCTTGGTAAACTGATCTAACCCATAATAGGATGACTACGGAACTTCGGTTGAAGGCAGCAGGCGACTGACGTATCATTGTCGACGGTCAACTCAGGAGGTCCTCCTGTCATGCAATTCCGCGAAAAGACTGTCCTGGTGTTAATCACAGTATCCGACAGAATACGTCAAAATATAAGCAATCATCGAAGTCAGTACAGCCTGGTGCAACCGTACAACCCAAGCCAATTTCAAGAGTCAACAACTCATCAAAAAGGTTGGCTAGCAACTTCAAGACGGTAACTACAATCTCCAGCATTGGTTCAACAACCATTAACTTATGTTCAACAAGTGTATGTTCTTCTTGTACACTAACACACAAAACCTACTAAGATGGTCGAACTGTGTCATCATCAGGCATCAAAGCCTGGAGATAGTAAAATAAGTACGGAAACGTGGTTCCGCTGTGAGAGGACCGATGTTGAGATCACTCTATCTGGTACGGCCCTTTTGCAGAGGGACTTAAATGGTAGGAGAATTGCTGATAATTTATTACAAGGAACCTATGTTGTAAAATCATGGACATTCCACCTATGTGCGTCACAATTTTCTTTCGATGCAGATTATAGTTAAATGGCGACGAATTCTGCCTTGTATCCGTAGTTTACCGACCGCACAATGCAACTCCGGAAATAGATCGCAGACAGACATCAGGTTTTCTCATTGTGATACAGCAGGAAAACGGTTGTGTCCGTATTATAAGAGATTTCAATACCACTGAACTGGAAAATTCGGCAACCGACAGTGAACAGTTCAAAGCGTATCTGCAAGGGATCATCTCGTCAACGATCCCACCAGGTTCGGAACTGCGAATAAGCCGTCGCTGTTAGACATACCGCTCACCATCAATGAGCCAATGGTTGATGGACCAGGTGTGCACAGTACTTCGGGACGAAGCCATCACGTAACTCCACTGTTCGATTACATTTTCTACTTCATATATCCTACATTACCACTTATTATCCGCTAGTCCTTGTCCGATACAATAAAAGGGAACTGCAGCCTACTGAATATAGCCGTCGCTTGTTCTTGGTCTTATTTAAAGAGCTAGGGTGAGCCAATACCCCAGAAGTTTACTATTCGCAGACAACGCTAAGGTTTGGTGCGAGATCAAAGGATTGGAAGACCTCGTGGTCCTCCTCAGCTACCTCAATATAGGCTTAGAATTGGTCAGAAAGGAACGTGCTGCGTTGTTCACATGTGCTGTGGACACATTAACATCTACAGCCTTGGATACATGAACTGCATACCATCTCTCAGGGATGTGACCACAGGCTGCTGGTGCAGAACGACCCCGGTTGTTCCAGACAGTCCGATTGCGCCTCAAAAGAAGATTACCAGCGCCCACGAGTTTAGATTCATCCATCTTCTCTCTTATGCTCAATTGTATGTACCTACTTACGTAGACTAAGCCACCTAGGCTTGGTAACCTGGGTAAAACTATGATCCCGCTGCGCTTGAGACCGCGAAACTTGGAACAACGTAAAGTATCAAGTGTTTGCGCCATCTTCCGTACCAAGATCCACTGAAGAAACTCAGAGTGTTCTGTAGGCTCCGTTCGGTGGCTACATGAAGACCTCAAATAACCATACCAACTACTGAAAGACCCCAATCACCTAGGCATCTACCTTCAGAAACAACCCAACCATCAACAGTAGAGATAATAGCTGGAAATTAGATCAACTGTACAGCCGTTCACACTACCGATGAATTTAATTCCCGCTCCTTGTCTGCCTAGGTATAAGGTACGTTTACCCATTCCGTTAGTAAAATAACTACTGAGATTTATGAACTCGTTTCAACTAACGAATAACTAAGCCTGCAGTTGGGTAGTTCGTTGTAACCACGTAGGCGGGTTATCTGCATATCGCGCTAAGGCCAACTTGGGGTAAAATGGGTGCTCCAACTGTTAGGCAACCTGATACTCCACTTAACAACTTACAGCCGACAGTGACTTTATACAGCGTAGTACGAAACGGAATTTTTCCATTGGCCTAATCTCAGATGAGGGTTGCAGAACGCAGTTTTCTAAGGGCAGGCGCTAATTCGGCATAGTCAACCAGACGAAACATTCAGCATGTTTGGCAATTCAAACCCATGGATATATGTTGCATCTTCACGTTTATAACTAACGACCCTTCAGACTCGATGAGGTTCCTCTTTTAACTCAGTTAAACAATCGTTGAGTAACACACAGGAATATCGGCCAATCCGTTACGTTCCTACTCTCAGTGGCTGTCTGGATAGAACGGTTGGTGAATCCGTTCACTATGATTTGACACTCCATCACAATGAGGTGAACACTAGCTGATGTTAATGAACGCAGAGATGCACAACTATGGTAGCCTACAAACACCATCTGCCTGATCAGTAATGATACCTAGACGGTCTTCACAACTACGTCGCTATGAGACTAGACCTTGACGTGGTGCGACGATTTGCGTATCTCCTTGACTAATTGCGCTTTACTGAGTGGTGTCGCCGGGCCCCTTGAGAGCTACTCTAAATAGGTTGGTCAGACAAACCCAGTCTCCTGGTTCTCCAGTTTGTGGGTTTGAAATGGAATGGCGTCCATTTCTGTAAATAATTGCCATCTCCCCGCTGCTTTGCGGACAAGTTTTGAGCCAAAGGCTTTGGCTGAGTACCCTAATCGTCCTACTGTCTAGGTCTGGGCGCCCCGGCAGTATCTCAGCCCACATACAACTATTACTTATTCTTCAAAAATAAACTTCATCCTGCATCAGACGTTGTGCCTTATCTGCTACATACAGCAGGGCGGATAAACAAAAACCTGCTCCTGCTGGTACCTCCTACCTTTCTTTTCCATTGTTTCCCTTAATCCCATGCAGACCCCCATTACTAACGTTCCTTCTACAATTTTCAGCTTAATTGACAGCAGCGGTAGTGCTACTGGAGCAGAACTATCTGCAGCCACCTTCCCACAACTTCCAGCGGAAGCCCATTGGCAACAGTCCCTTATAAGGCCGCACTATCCCGTTTCCATTGCAGCGTTCAAGCTTCGCACACTAAAATGGGTCAGCAGACTGCACTCGCACGCACCTTGGACACACTGGTAATTAGTGTGTGTTGTGTGTCCGAAACTGGGATCAATGACCCTAATGGGGTCGTTGAATTAACTGCTTTTTGGCTTGTCCTTTCTTTATTGGTTGCACGCATCCGGAGACGCTGATGCTGCACTCACCGGTCAAATTAGTGTAGGTATCATTCTAAGCTCCAAGGCTGAGCCATCCTTGGTTGCTTGGATTCTGGATAACAGCCGTTTATGTACGGCCCGTTTGACAACTTCAGATAAAGTTGATTCACGGATTAGGACAAAATGCTTTCTGTTGATGATTTACGCTTGTGTTCCCTCCGACTGCATTTCGAATCCAGTTAAGGACATGTTCTATCACGAACTGAACGTGCTACTATGCATTATTACTAGTTTAGACAGTATAGTACTTGTAGGGGTTATAAAAGCAAAAATAGGGCGTCTGAGCACTTCGGAGGCTCAGCTAGGTGGTATTTATAGGTTTAACTCCGAACAGACTGACAACGGAGTGCGTCTGATGCGACTGTGTGCGAAGCACCAGTTGTTTCTTAGTAGCACTGCTTTTAGACACAGTGGTCGCCGAAGAGCCACTTGGCGTCCTCCTGCAGCTGGCTAGCGATGGACCCAAATTGACCACATAGGCATAAGTTACAGGTGGCGTGGTTCCATCCTGGAATAATTGCGTTGGCTGTGGTCATTCCTTAGTACAGTGTCGTTACTCCATGAACTTTACCAGGAAGCGCGCCAAACATCTCCTCCGATTGGCAACGGCGAAATCGTCTCAGCCCTTGGTCAGGCAAGCCCAACAAGGGACACTGCCTTCCGAATTTTTGATGTTTTATCCTTATGACACCGAGCTTCAGTGGAATAGAATTTCGGCCTCCATGCACGACGCAGGAGTACCTGCTTGTGACACTACCCATGGTCACCGCACCAATCACTAGATTTCAGAGTGGTCGATGAATCTTTTGAATCCAAAAGAAATCTCCCGGCTGGCTCTGAGCACAATGTGATCGGACGGGATATTAGGCGCAACTAAAGCGGAGCCTGTGTGTCGACAAGGAAGCTTGGTGGACCAGTTAGGCTCGAGAAATGGAAGAAGCGGGAGCAGTAGGCAATTACCGCAAACTTTTCCAGCTAATCCTCACCACTAGCCCCAGGAAAGCAGGCGTCTATGAGATAAACAGAGACAGCTCGGGTACACTGATACATAATAAGGAGCGCCGTACGGCTCATTGGGCAGAACACTTTCAAAATTAATTACTCTGGCCCCCGGCTCCCGAACATCTTCCTACTCAGATGACGCAGCACAAGCCATGGACCTTTAGTTTAGGGCCTTCGTCGGAGTCCGAGGTCCAAAACGCGATCACAGCCCTTGATTGTTTTCGTGTCGCTGACCCGGATTCCCTCCTACCTGCACTACTTTAGGATGGAGGTGAGGTTCTCCGCAAAGCACTGACCTCCCTATTCTAACTTATCTATTAGCTAAAGGGTGTCCCGGCTAGCTGGATCGAATCGATTATAGTGGCAGTATAAAGAAGGGTAGTCTCACAGACTGTGCTAACCACAGGGGTATTAGCCTAGCGCTAGTTGTTACAAAAGTTCTGGCCACCCTTCTTCTTCGGTGCCTCACTGTGGAATGGGAATCTCGGACTAGAGAAGTGTAGACTGGTTCCCGCCCTAGATGTGGCTGTATAGAACATATATTTACTCGGTGACAGGTGCTAGAGCATCGACACGCATACCGCAGACCGACACTAGCTGTGTTCCTTGATTTCAATAGTGCTTTCTATTCAGTCGATCGATGCGTTCTTTTAAAAGTACTTGCGTGGAAAGGTGTCCCCACGAAAAATGTGAACAACTTGCATGCGCTATACTCAAAAACTAAAGGCTGCGTCAGGGTCTACGGTGACTTGTTATATAGCATTTCGACCACGAGTGACGTTCGTCTGGTTTGTCCGGGTTCCACGTTTTTGTTCAAGTTCGTCATGGACTCCTTCACAGAGTATTCACTCACCGAACTTCACGATGTGGGCGTCGATGTACTGCTTGGTTAACGGTTTGTTGAGTTGGTTATTCGGACGATATTGTCTTGTTTTTCGACGATGTTGCGGTGGCACCATTAACCCTGAATAGCGTGTCTAGAGTAGTCCCATTATTTGGTATGCGCTTTGCAACTTCAAGGTGCAAAATGTTGTTGTAGGACCACCAGCCAATTCATGTTCCCTTCACCCTTGATAACGAGGAGCTCGAGGTGATTGACCGATTCACTTACTTTGGCAGCTGTATCAGCAACAATGGGTGCAGAGCAACTGAAGTCAGTTCACGCATTGCAAAGGCCAGAACTGTCTTCTTGAACCTGCGGCACTTTTGTCGACAGAATTGCATTGGCCGTGAATACGAGGCCACAGTGAGGATCGTCTTGCTCTATCTTGGTGAAACTTGGCCCCTTCGGTTTGAAGATCTGAGGCGCCTCCAAGTCTTTGATCATCATTGTTTGCGGAACATCGCCGGCGTCGGATGACTCTAGCATGTTCGCAACGATGATATGCGTAGCAGAGTACTGGCTACTGATAATAATGCTAGCTACCTAGAACAACAGATATCACTTAATAAGTTGCGTTGGCTCAGGCATGTACTGCGTATGCCTGGTCACAGCTTACCTAGGAGGGTCTTGTTTAGTATGTCAGGTGCAGGGTGGCGCAAGGCTCGAGATGGACAGCAGTTGACTTGGCAGCGCGAAATGAAGTCTCTGACGACCAAACTTGGTGCCGCTGGTTCTTCTCGCCTTCCGGGCTCGAGTCCACCTGACTCGCCTTGTGGTTAGCACGAGACTTTACAGGACATGGCTCGTAACCGACACCAGTGGCGCGTCTGCTACCGTCTCTTAATCGGATTGCCTGTTTAAAGTGTGTTTGGTGCTGAGTTATTTGCGGGGTAAGGGCTGATTATAACGCGGGACGGTGAAAGCCGCAAGGAAGCTATCTCGCCGATGTCGCCTTGTCTTTGTATGATTCGCTGCTGTTTGTGACCGTATGTTGTCTACACAAAGTGTAGGCTCCTTGACCTTGAATGTTTGCTTATGGCAGTAAGGTTTCCAGGTAAGTTCCCCACTCTGCCTTTTATTATTCTTTATTCCATAGGTCATCATGCTTGTATGGCAGTGAAGTCTCCATTCAAATGGCTGATATACTGCTGTTGTTGATGATGTTGATGATGATGGTCTTCACGACTACGTTCGGATGTCGACAATAATTCCGTCCATTTCTTCTTATCGCATCTAGCCATTGCCACGGGTGCATAATTGATCAGATAGTTGAGTATTGGGACCTGCTGCTACGTCTGTAGCCGACAAACAGTTGCCCAGGCTACTTGGCTTTGTGTTACTATTGAAACCATAGCATCAGACAGTGGAAGAATTTTCAAAACTTGGACATCAAAATGCACATACGAGTAACGTTAGGTCATTCTCAATCAAACGGACGGGTTTAGCAACTTGCTGAATCTTTCAAGTGTTCACTAATTAAAGCTTCAAATTAACGACAGCATTCAAGCACCTGTCACGATCCGTTGTATCACTTCATGTCCAGAGTGCGATGGAATTCCTCTCAATTCAATCTTGCCAGTTCGACAGATTCAGTCTGTCTGCTATACAGTTATCAGTAAACGAAGATGCCAAACTCTCTGAACAGGTATAGCCCGGGAGTGGTTTTACCAACACCTGCTTCTCAGGGTACTAATAGCCGGTAAAAATATGTGGGCTTTACAAAGGGTTACGACATGAACTTTTAGCTTTAATTATTCAGTAGGTATTTAAGGGCACGTTTGGAATTATGTGGCAGAAGCAGCAATGCAGGTATTCGTCCCAACTTTCCAGATTGCTCGAAATATAAAAAAGATGAACACTGAATAATGATTTAGCAAGGGTGGGAAAGCAAGTATTTGACTAATCCCGTAGGATGGTTGGGTGAATACTATAAAACCAACAACTATATGAGTCATCTACTGGGTGTACAATGAGTTAAACGTGTTACTAAGTAATATTAATGCAAAGCTAAAATCGAACGCGAGGTGCGGTGATCGTTGATGTACGGTGTGAGAAAGGTAACAGGTGTTTACTCAATCAAGACCCATCTCCTTGGGACAATGTGGCACATGAATCCGGTAATGGGGCTTGATCAATACACTACACAATAACAGTTTAGATGCCGAAGTGCTGGGAGCTAAGACCAACATCCAATCAGTTTTTGAAACGGCCAAAACTATGCGAAAATACAACAGAGTTTGCCGTAGAGCTTCAAGATCAGAAAACCCGAAAGGAACATTTCGTTGGCATTCCAGACGGCGGCATTGCGCACACAGTGTCAGGTAGTTCCTTCTGTGACGGTATGCGTGATTATGATTTCTCACTGTTTGTTAAATTAATATGCGATCGTAGCACAGCTTTCGGTAGGATCCGTTTGAAATTCCTAGCAACTTCAGCCTCCGCAGGTAAGAGTGATTGTGTATACCCTTGACAGTGTTTCTTGCCCTTGCTGTT
Organism: Dicrocoelium dendriticum; assembly: GCA_944474145.2. Taxonomy (NCBI): domain Eukaryota; kingdom Metazoa; phylum Platyhelminthes; class Trematoda; order Plagiorchiida; family Dicrocoeliidae; genus Dicrocoelium; species Dicrocoelium dendriticum. The sequence goes on along the minus strand of OX104060.1, from coordinate 8,862,141 downwards.
GTGGCTCTAACACCTTCAGGTCTCGCTTTAACCATGGTTGTTTATCTTCGATGGCGTATTCAACATAAGAGTGGATGTAGGAAGTGTGCATCGTTGGGAAGATGGATGGCTTAGATCTCCTAATGTCCGTCGGCTACCAGAGAGCCACGATGTTTCTAACCTGGACAATTTTGCTCTTTAAACCTTTTGCCAACAGATCTCCGAATTAGGCTTTTAATCGGTACAAACAAAGATATTGAACGTTTAAGGAGGTGCTTTTCCAAGTTTTTACTAACCATGATATCGGCCTCACTTACGTTGAAAATCACACAGTTAGCACATATATATTTAGACAAAATATCTGTTCACATGTGGACCGGCTAAGATATCCGAGTCCATTTTATATAATATTAACTAGCGGGCGTTATTCTTGGAATGTTTGATCGCTTTTTACTAAACTTGTGTTAGAAATGTTTCTCTGTTGAAAGATGGTAGTATGAGCGACGATCAAAATAAAGACAAGCTTAAAGGGGTGTTGCTATCAAATTCAAGACGTCCTGCATTCTGTTGGAACACGGTACGGGGCATTGAATATAACGCAGTTGCATAAAATCTCAGATAACATTGCTGGTTTATTTGCACTGTGCGTTGTGTGAATGGATCGCGATAAAAATTCTGGAACTGAAACTAGATTTCACTTATAGCCCATCACACTGTTCGTTGTGGCGGCAGCCACGTTTGATACGACCTGGTGTTAGGTAATTCTAACTGTCAACATTGGGCTCCACGTCCAAATTGGTTCGGTTGAACTGCTCAGGCATAGTTAAATAAGCTGTCAACTGCAATTGAGATGTGCAGATCACCGAATAATGCCTCTACACTGACGCCATCCGGCTCCAATAGTAAAGACAATTTTACAGCGCTTAATGGTTGATTAATGGTTTTGTTTGCAGTACGTGTGTGTAAAAGAGCAGCGACGCCGGTTTCCGTTTGTTTCATCTGATGTCCAAGTGACGGAACTGGGTTTGGTTCACTCCAATAGTAATCTGGTCAACCTTACTATTTTCAAAGACATCGTTCCTGTTCTTCGCGTAATCTTTAAGCAAAAAGCAAGATACAGCGCATGTGAAGATGGACTGTCCCGATTGAAACTCTAGCTTGCAATGCTGGCTTTGCATTATTTTGTCTGGAACTGTAATTGTTGCCCTTTTACACTGATCGCTTATTCAAATGACACTTCTACACAATGTCCTTGTATCCATTACTAAAGTTTAGTTCTGATAATGTAATTTAGGTCGTCCATTGTCAATAGTGTAGACTACTGATAATGTACCCATCTGAATACGTAAAGCCTACTATTAATAGACTTGACGACTTGATAGGCCTCATGGAATTCACATACCGTCTGTTGCAAAATCACACCGATTTATTACTAATAGTAGTTACAATGTGTACATGGGACTCCGAAACATGGAGCAATTGGCGTCAGACGGTAAATTTGACGTCACGAGTTCGAGGTAACATTTTGCTCTCTCTCTCTCTCTCTCTCTCTACCTCACGAGTGCAAACATACACGAAGTCGGCATTGAGGCGTATTGCTTCGAATAGGTAACACTTTGCATTTATCCATCACCAAACCTTACGATGTCTGATTTACATACTTCTACCAATTCTTTCAAGCCGGCCAGACATCAAGCAGAGCGTCAGTCAAGCTATGCTTGAGATATCTAACAAAATGCATCATTCCAGACCTTAGTTAGCTTGTCCATAGCCTCGTATTTTTCGTTGTTAATTTTTATTGCCAGCGGCCTCTACGATAAAGGATAAGCAATAAAACAGGACAAGACAGAGTCCAGGGATGAAACTCGCTTCCGCTTAACGAGCATCCCGTTTCGTGTGTCAGTAAGCGGAACAGCCCCCAGCACTGAGACTTGATAGAACATCCTTGATTCTATAAAGGTGAAAAACAGAAGCGTGCAAGACGATCAACACACTATCATGTAATAATGAGATAAGGAGCAGTCACTGAAGTTCAAGGAAATTCGGGAAACAGTGCCAGCCAATGTTTGTCTAGGCTAGGTTTAAATTCCACCACACTTAAGCATGCTAATAGAGCGGAAGGAAGTTTATTCCAAACAAGCCCAACACGGTTTGCAAAGAACGTGGCTCTTAACTCCCGTCTAGATCTATGATGCTTCAATCCCATGCAGATCTATAATCCTTGTAGAACTCGCTCACTAACGAAGCTACATAATGTCTTTGTTGTGGCAATTTCAAACCAAACCAGCTTAATCCCGCCGACTTGATTAATTGTTATGATGAGATCCAACATGCCACATTGATTTGTTTACTAAAAGTTTGTTATACTCATTACTATGGATAAAAATTACTTGAGTTCTTCGCAGTTGTTTTCAAAACAGAGAGAGCTCTAAATGCCAGATAAGGCTTTAGGCAGTCTGCTTGTTCAATTGGAACTCATGAGTACATCCATATGTTCGCCCTGACAGTTTCTAAACGTTATATCGCACTATAAGTGGAAGTCTTGATCCTAGGACCTATCCTGTTCTGCGCTATTCCTGCATTCATGGCGTTGGAGGATTGGACGCGCTACATCCAAACTAGCTGGTAAATCATGACAATCCATCTGTGACTCCAATACTCTGTGGAAAAAGCTGGTGGCTAGCGGTGCAAGCCCATAGTACTCCTAGGTCCGGATCTTGGCGCAGCTAATTAAGTTCCACCATTTATTAGCCTCGGCAGGGCAAAACTGCCGTGTAGTGCTATTTCGGGAATGTGGAGAATGATCTGCTTTATGAGCCCTCAAAAATATCACCTTTTATTAAAAATTTATTCCTTAAATTTCAATGCAATCTTATTCCGTGACTTCGGTAGGGAGTCATAGAACGTCTCCTCTCATAAGACATGGAAAAGGTGTGCTCCTCTTTCTTGTTGATAAAACACGCAGTCCTGAAGAGTAGTCACCAACAGACAAGCAAGAATTGTTGGAAAATGAAAGGGTTAGGTAGGAAGACTAAAGTGTAACTTAGCATGAGTACGGATATTATGTTGTGGCAAAGGAAATCAAAATATGTCCAGTAAGATCGATCATAAGATACTGACTTGAGGCAAAATGATTCAACAATGAAGTCATGTGCGTATCTCTGATTTTTCCTTATCCAGTGGATCATTCTTCTGAAACGGATTCGAAGAGATACGGTGTGGGGTTAGAAGCACAAGCGCGTTAACATTGCAGACAACTGCGTCTCTCTTGCAGCATTCACTTATTTTGACACATCACATTTCCTATGTCACATTTCTGTGTCTTGTCCACCAAAGCAGCAAAATTGGCTCAATTATATACTCTACGCGTTAACTGCACTCGTACTTGTTCTCAACTGGCTTAAGTTAACCACCTATTCCAAGGCCATTCGTTTTACAGTTGACACGTAAGAACATTAGGTTTCGTACCCAAGCAAGTACGGCCAAATATAATCTTTTTGCAAATTTGTTAGTATTTCCTATTCCAAACTGCATCACTTGGCTGAGTCAAAGAGGCTGGCGATGTTACCTGACTATCATAACAGATTTCTGTAAGCTTTCGACAGCTGAAGTAGAAGAGAGTTATAGTTATTCATTTGGATCCAGGAAGTTCAACGAAACCAAAATAAATCGATCGAAATCTTTTACGGACATAAAGCAACGTCGTCTCACCTTTTCCTAACACAGTTATGCCAAGTCGTAATTCATCTTGGCTCTTCCACCGCTTAAGCCTGATGAAAGTGCGCAAGACATGAAAATAGTGAAAATAGTTTTTAACTTCGACATCCTATGGAATGGCAATTGGTGGTCATTATTTGGCTCTCAGTGGCCGTGTTCTAAGCAGTGGCGTAGTTGCTACTATTGCCGATCGGGGGCACGATAAAATTTTCTCCCAGACTAAGGGCATAAAAGGCGCGCGAATGTCACGGTGTGGGCTAAGGGCAATGTGCACCGGTTATCATTTGAGAAACTGTGGTCAACGTGTTGAAAGTGACCACAATGGGACAACTAAGCGGATTGCTGGAAAAAGCGTTTGCATAGGTCTGGTACATGGCGCGATGATGTTGTTAGTCACACAGGGTAACATTAAAATATTTAACCCTCAGCTTGTGCACATAACTTGTCCATTAGACTACAAATGGCGTCTTAGAAGAACTGCCCTCCCCATGTGACGCACTGGTTCTCAGGATGGTTTCTTGGTGGATTTCCCTTTTGCACTGAGGCCGTTAAATGCAAATTCCCATTCTGATTCTACGTTACCCGAGTAGTTTAGAAAATCAGTTATTAACCTCTGCTTCATTACTTGCCAATATCTTGGTTTTCCATTACTTGAAATGACGTAACAATGTGATTGTGGTAACTGTTCTCAGGTTGTCGGACATCGGACGCACACAACCACAAATGTGTTTCCGCATTTCGTACATGATTTTAGCAAATGAGAAGGCTTGCTGTCCTCGTGACATGTAACAAAAATTCACTTATATATTGTTTAAGAGGTACGGGCAAGACAAGCAGCTTGAAGGTGCAGGACAACGACACCATCCGGCTTGTATGATGCAACAAATGGCTGCAGACAACGTCGAATATTTAGTACTAAGGCTAACCTGATTCTCGTTCGATGTTTTGAACAGCCTTCATGTCCGACCGGTGGCAACCCGTCAGATTCACATTTGCTATTACGTGAAAGCGGTTTTCAACTCAAACAAATTGTTTCCCTGTGTTGGCTACTGCAGGCGTGATGGTCCAAGTGTGATATTTTTGAGTTATAGACATGAGAAAAGCACAACAAAGGAGAAACAGAGAAAGGTAAAAGAGCCATGTGCTGCGGTTCAAATAGTTTCCAAGACAGCGAAAATCGGGATACCCATCCTTATGTAGAATATACTGGGATCGACCGAAAGCCATACCATTTCATGGTCTTTCACAAGCCTGATTTCAGAAATCTAAATCTCTACGTGTGAACATCCATACACGCTAGGACTCAATGGACAAGAAGGAATTCGGGGGTAATCACCCGCGCAGTCCGACCCATTGTTTACTGTTGCAAACACTTGTATAGACTAACGGATAATGGCGGTGCCGTTCTGCACATCAACCTTTCCTCGTTTTGTGAGCGACCCATGCTAACTACCACAGCAGCGAAATCGCATTTGAGTAGTTGGTATGTTGGGCACCCCACTATTACTTTTCTAAGCACATGGAGGCCTATCTGAATTGGAATCTGCTGCTAATATCTCTCGAATAACTATCACCTTAGTTTCGTTACTGAGTGCATCAAAAGTTAGTGCGTTCTTGGATGTGCTGCGTCGCTTCGCATTATGGAAAATATTGGAGCAGTGGGACAATCATTTAGCACGGGCAAAGCAGCACATGCGTATGTTGGTAAGTGAAGAAATTGTGATATCAAAGACCATGAAAGTGCACAGAATGAAGTTTTATTACAATGAAAGAGGGATTTATACTGGTTAAGAGCAATGCTTTGAATGTTTCATCCGGTGGTTTTGCAGGTTTCACAAACAAGAGTGGGTTATTTCTGTTTAAAAGAGGGACTTAGCTTTTGATTCGCTGTGGTCCTGCGATCAGCGTGGTTTCACAGCAAAAACATGTAACAGCAACTAAATCCAAAGTATATTCCGGAAGTGGGATGGAGATGTAGTACTATGTCACAAAGTGTAGGTCGGTAAGTGTATCATTCAAACGTCTTTTAAACATGGATAGTGACCATTCAGAAATGATTGGTTCCGGAACAGCGTTCCACGGGTGACAACGCGGAAGGAAAAGAAATTCCTGCAGAAATCCAGCGGCTGTACTGGTCTGCTATTTTTGTGAGTGACCTCTTAATGTAGTGTTACTGCTGAGTTGCAGTAAATAACGGCACACATGGTGTAGATCGTACAGAATAAGGTACATCATTACCAATTCACCACGTAAGCCGAGGTGACGTCCGCTGAATATCCCCAATCGTTCCAGCCCCTTCTCTCATAAAAGGTGGTGCATTCTACTGACGTACTTTGATCCTCGACGTCGGGGTTACTCCAATGCATTAAGGTCGTGTTTTAGCCGTGTGTGCCAAGCTTGGATGGAATATTCGACATTAGGACGAACATCCAACTAAGCATCGGCCTGCAAATAGAGCGACCTGTTTGTCCGAAGACCCGTCGTAACATGCCCAAATGTTGGTTACCAGTTTTGGTGCCTTTCGCGCATTGCTTGGAACAACCCAGATCATGCTAAATTAGTAAGAGCAAATCCCGCTCTGTGGCAGCTTGCTGCAGTACATGCGTTCCGAGTCTGTAACAGTGATTGCTCTAGTGTCGTATGGAGAGCACCTTGCATTTACTCAGATTGAACAGAAGTGCATTTTTGATGCACCAAAACCGTACCGTGTCTAGGTCACCCTGAAGCAATTACTACTCAGTATTCCCCTGAATCTTGTGCTAAATCTCGACGTTTTCAGCAAACAGCAGGAATTTAAAACAGTTAGTTCCCTTCAGTATTTTGAAAAGCGCAGCAAGAAGCCAAAGTCTCCGTCTTCTTACTGTGCTTTCCAAACAACTGGAAGCTAGATGTAATTACCTGTATGAAGTCATTGTTAAATAGCAAAAGCAATCGGAGAACTAGCACTGAGCCATGCAGCACATCACATTCAACTTGCATGGGTCAGAGAAGGCGTTCCTAACACTGACAACCAATTGCCGCTGAAGGAGATAGTTAGGGATCCAGCTTAGAAGAGGGTCATCGAACCCGTGACACTGCTGCTAAGGACTAGGGAATAAGTACCTCCTTAGATGCGTTACTGAGTGCAGCAACAATTTAGTAAGTTCTTCCATGTACCAGCTTGCATGGCATTATAACAATCAATGAACCGATGGGACAATAATTTATAAGGGGTAAAACAGCATATGCAAAAACATGTCCCTAGGTTGGTAAGTGAAGGAATTGAAAATTCTAAGCACAAAAGTGAACAAAATAAAGTAGCATTAATTGAGAGTCCGTCGCACCGGCTTTCAAATCAACTAGTCCTCGACATATCCGGGATGGCATTAGACTGCTGTTTGAACTTCCTGGGCATCATGAATAGTGTGTATCCAACAGATGCTTCAGAATTCGACACTTGACCAGTGGCAGCTTGCACCGTCAGTCATCACGATATGCCAGTGGGCCACAATGGACCGCTTTGGAGTGTCATGCTTTATAAAATAATGGCGATATGGTGCATTTTATATTCCACTTCTATGCAGGTTGCGAACATTGCAGAGAACAGCGTTGGCCCCGAAAGACAACTTTCAATGACATTGTGTATCTTCGACAGCATTTAGAAACGCTCAAGGCGGATATTTTTATATACTCATAAACGGCGGCTTATGATGAACTAATTTGAGGGTTAGTCGTAACTGCTACTAAATTAAACAGTCCAGGACATACCCGGGATGGCATCAGACTGCAGTTTCAATTTTTTGGGCAACATCAGTAGCGCACCTCCAACGGATCTTGCCGAATGCGACACTTGACCACTAGCAGCTTGCACCGGCACTCAACAGCTTCTACAGCTGGGCCACAGTAGATAGCGCCACACTGTCATGATGTAGAAGCAAATGGTTTGAAACTGTAGTCGAGTGCATTTCCGGGCATCTCAATGACTATCTGATTTGGAAGCTGATGCGATTAACGCAATCAATTACTTATCGATAGCCTGACCAGACCAAGGTGAGGACAGTCACAAAATCCGTCTGCCCACATAGATTGGGTTTCAGTCAAAAAATCGCTGAAGCCACTGCAAACTAGAGCAGACAAGCAGTGCACTGAAAATTAAAAGTTCTGCTAGGATCCTGTTGTGTTTGGTACGTATGCACAGGAGTATATGTTGGGCGATGGAGCTTGCAAGCAGATCAGAGCCATTCTACACCAGGTTATGTGAGACAAGTTCTGGAATCTTCATAGATAACCTCCTGTCAGTTCAGCCCACGTATCCGAAAGGGCAAGTACAATGAAAAAGTTAAATGCATGATGCGGTAACTTGGGGGTCTGGGCAGTCCAGGTCGGATTTTCAGAACAATATGTTAACTTGGTGGAGTAGTACTAGTTCGGCCGCAAACTAAGATATTTTAATGGACTGGCGAAGGCAATATCGTAATCGTCCGTCATTTCGATCCACATCAAATGGCAGCTTAATAAATACCTTCTTCTTAGGAACATCAGTCTTACATTATATGATAGTTTTTTTCACTCGAGGGGTACACAATAAATCTCTCGGGATACCCGTTTTCTCGTAGTGTTACTGAAACACGTTGTAGCTGATTGTCAGTTGTCCCTCCGGAGCATATCTTACGAGCCCTAGTGAAAATGGTGCGTACTAGTGCTCGTTTCTAGTTGATGAGAGAGAAACCGTTAATGTTGGGATACTGTCCCTCCCAAGTAGGCTCATGTTACACCGATAGAATGAGTGAGTGAAGAATAGGACATACCTTGGCCAAATTAAGCTGCGGGCGATGTATCCTCTTCCCATGAATAGAATGAATAACGGCTTATCTTACGTCGGTAGATATTCTGCCACTCCTGACTCGTTTAACTCGCTGTAGGCTCCTGCCATTATGCCAATACACAAGGCATTTTCAGTAACTTGGTGGAGCTGAAAGATCAACAAGTTTTCTGCCCTGAATCTAGCGGGCTTATTGACATGATTTTACAAGGAAATGTTAGCGATAAGTTCCTGTTAGTCGGCTTTGAAGTGCTCCTTGTCTGACTTCCATACCTCCAGATCAAGTAGTTTAAATTCCCCGGAGATGAGAACGTGGCATTACCTAGTGCGTGTTACTCTGCTCAGGACACATATCAAGCGGGAATCTACTTCCAGAGTGAACGACGAGAAATGCATCGTTGTGTCTTAGTCAGAGGCGACAACAGAGTGAGTCAGTAGCGTGAGTTTCCAGATCAGCAACTATTTCACATTGTAAGTTGCTGCGGTAGTAGAGAAGGACCCCACCTACTGTGCTGGGGCGGTCGTTCCGGATGAGTGATATTCCTGCTATCTCAACCTCAGCATCAGTCACCTCTTGGTGCAACCAAGTTTCGGTAATAGAAATTAGATCACAAGCATTCACAACCTAAGGTAGCCGCAGTTCGGTAAGTTTACTGAAGAGCCCTTGGGCGTTCGTTTAGATACATGAAAGTTTTTCAGATGTAAGCACTGTTTTAGTGATTGTGCAACTAATACGTCACTCTTCGCCGACCAGACAGTGGCCGGCTACTTATCGTTTTTTCGGTATGTATTTGGCGAAAGGTTCAACATCCTATTTATCGTCTGCGTACTTAGTTCCGGTGTTTAATATTCTACGTACAGTGTAAGGTGTCTGGTCAACCTCACCTTCTACAGTTGGCATGGGCTCATTAGAATCAGTACTGGTGCATTGTTCTAATATAGATCCCATCACATTTGGTTCCTTGAGTGGCGTATCATCTCTAGGAGACATATCGCTGACTGTCTTCAGCCGAAGCTCAGCTGATAGCCTAAAAAGAAACATGTTCCAGCTTTATACCAGCCGTGCTACAATATGTTTTGACCGTAGGACCATCGTCAACACTCTCGGGGCACCTCCCTTGCAGTTGAGTGTAGTACGCACCCGTGACACCGATTTCGCTATCCAATCATCCAAGCAGTATTTCATGAATAGAACACCATTGTTTATTAGCATTTGATCATTTCATGCTCATCACATGCTTCAATTACAGGAATCCCGTGAAGAAGTATGGTTCTGGTTGAAATGTCCTTCCGGTAGTCCTCTAAATTGCAGTTAACTTGATGACGCTCGCCCCATGGGATGTCGGGAAAGGTACGGATGGAGCAGTGTTCATTTCTGAAACTACCTGTCATCGGTAGTACTGATTGTACTTCAGTGATGGAGTTCAGCACAAAACGTAGTGGTATTCGCTCTCCGTAGTACTTAGATTTGGGGCGGCGCGTAATACGCACTACGTGTATATGTTTCAGTACAATTCCGATGAGGTTACTAAGAATGTCCCACTGGTTTAGGTAGTCCAACCATCTGTCTATTATTGATGCCGACTTTGATTCTGGGATAGGAGAGCACAGTGCGCACAGCACAGGTAATGATTTCTTTGCACCTTTCAAGATGCTGCGGTTAATAATTGAAATACTCGGAGATGTACCTCGGGAAACCGATGGTGCTTGTACCAGAATAACTCCGCTACGCTGCTTAGCTTCCGATCCAGCTGAAGATGATGTTGATTGTAAATGATGGCTCTTCTGGGAAGCAAGCGTATACCGACTTTCGCTAGTACCGGCTTGTTTTCTTTTCTACGCACTCCGTAGGGAGATTGGAACTAGCTTTACGTGTAGTTACTCTGATCGAACTGGGAACCACATTATTCAAATGTAAGCCACGTGTGGTAATGGAATAACAGTTGCTTTTCCGGGCTTTTGTTGTCGTTTTGCTTACGGTGTTACCAGCCGTTCTCCTCGGGATAGGAGCAGCACTTGCGGGGAGAATTAGGTTACTCTGTCCACTATGCTTACCCCAACCGTGGGAATTTTGGCGGTCACCATTTCCTCAAACTTCGCTAGTAGCTGGTTGTACTTCTGAGATAATAAAAGCACACTTTTTATCAGTTGGATAGAAGTGCATTCCACGCAGAACCATAGAGAATCTGGTTTGTTAATAACTTGGCCTCACTAGATTTAACTCGAAAGCATCTCGCACGGAAAAACTTGCGACTGTTACGGCACAGAATGACCACCTTAACAATTTTGGACCATGATCCACATAGGTCTTTAGACTGTGGCACACTGGATATCGCAATTGCTGAGCAACTGTTACTAACCATTTGAATGACTCACCCACTATGGTAAAAGTTGTTCTGTTGCTGACGTTGACTGCAAGGTCACAGTGTTAACGTTGCAGTTGCGTCCTCGCAGACTGTCCCCTCTTACGTTACCAGTCGACTATGTCAGTGTGAACGTAGGTCAGATTAAATGAGGGTGTGATTAAGATTCTTCGGATCCCGCCGGGTGAATTTGCCTTGAGACCTACAGCTGCTCCAAACAATGTTGGATTTTAACGAGTGACAATTCTTTCGAAAGCCGTTGAAATGGTCTATCAAGCGAGACCAAAGAATCTTCCCAATGCTTGGTTGTGCAAAATTTTGCGCTTGGATATCGGCGAAACACTGCCCGGAATTTGGAAATCAGGGTACATATAAAATACACTGGAGTGTAATCAAGAAAATAGTATAACAAGGTGGAGATTATAAAAGCAGGACGAATAAGTATAGACCCAAAGGAGTGCGACAAATTGCCGCTGAGCCACGGTGAATGAAACCACGAGTGCACAAGTGAGCCGTTTACACGTACGTTCGCTCAAGGTTGCACGTCGTGTTTTCCGAACAGATAATGGATCATCTGGATGCTTAAAGCCCTGAGTTCCCTTGATCATTCTGAATAAGACAATGAGAAGACTAGTATTGCGAGATGGAACCATTTCGTGTTATCTGCTCACTCGCAAACTAACAACATAAAGATGAATCACGTGACGGAAAACTCGAAGATTTGAAACTGGTCACAAAGAAAAATTACGTAGACGTAATAATAACAGATCAGCAAGCTTAATCGTAGGGTCATGAGCCCCAAGGAAGTTTCAGGGAGACTGTTAATTGTTTTTGTACACACAGGATAGGGCGATGCCGAATAAGTGCCACCGCTTCGGCAAACCTCAACACTTTGGGGTTGTCGTTTCGATAGGGAACTGTAAATGTTGACCTAGGGTCAACCAGATATCCTGCTTCGAGTAGATGTCGGGCTATCGATGATGCCGGCAGCTCAGATACGCTTCCATGTTTGGCTGCTAGTTGTGTCGATATTTTAGCAAGCCGTTTTGGGATATACTCTCCAATGCGTTTACCCATGGATCGATCAGTTCTGCCAGAGTAACTACTACCGCAGTTACGAACGAATTGGTAAATACAATGTGTTGTGGCAGAGATCGGTTGAGTAGGCTTCACTGGAGGCAAAGGCAACTTCCTGGTCTCCCAAATGGGGCATAATTTGGCGGCATTGAATGTCCGACGAATCGCTGTATGCAAACGACTTTCGAGTTGGGGGGTCACGATATCACCATTGAAAGGTAATTGTAGGTAGACAGACAATTTGGGCACAGTAAGTACCCTCGTGCTGTTTGCGTTCAGTTGGCTGTGGAATCGAATAAACGCTTCTGGATATCCGTTGGATCTTGTGTCAACCAACAAGTCACATATAGCTGACGTACTGGTTGTATATTGTCCTTCGCGCCCTAGTGATCATGCCGTCATCAGTTTCGACTTCATCTGCTATGCGGAATACTGTCAAGAGAACCATGTGTTGGTGCGCACCATTAAACGCTACGACCGCATAGCCCAGCTGATCAGTGTTACAAGCTAATGATTTTTCGCCGAAGTACACCCGGAAGTCGCTTGGCTCGAACTCATCAGCAAATCCAATCAAGTGGTTAAGGATGCCTAAAAGACGAGGATTTGCAATAAGCCAAAACCGTATTTTATTCCGAATCAAAACTCGAAAATAGGTTACTGAACGAAATGTAGCCTGGTGAGAGTATTTATCATCACCCACGCCAGACAATTAGGACCAATACGTAGCACATAGTAACCACTGCACTCAACTGCTCAGAGACGAAAAAGTGGCATGTTAGCAGAATATGGCGAAAAGTTTTAGCGCTAACCACAAAGCGCTGTACTAGTATGTTAATGAGATGCGTAAGGTGAGGCAGAGAATTCATCCAGTCCGGGTGGCTGATGGCCCAACTAGAACAGCTATAGAAGCAACCACCATGTTACGGACGCAATATGCTCCCACATTGCATAGTGTTTTACCGTCAGGCGATCATCCTGCTTATGTTTCTTTGATTCCGATACTCACCTACATCTCTTGTACTGCTGAAGCTGAATTGCAGCGGCTGATGCCTTTGCGCAAATACAGCACTCCGGGAGTTTGCACCATTCACCCAGAGGCACTGGGAGTAGCAGCAAGACGACTTGCAAGATCATTGGCACAGTTCTTTTAGCGCTGATAAGAACCTTGTTCCTGCCACGTGGCAGTTTAGAATAGTAACTTCGATTCACAAAGGCGGACACAGGGCTAAACGCTCAAACTACCGTCCTGTGTATCTTCTACCTTTACTGTCCAAGTTAATGAAATCCATTGTTACCGATGTGTTGTTGTGTTATCTAGAAAACTGTGGAATGATTGTTCCCTAGCAATACGACTTTTGTCGACAGTGCTCGTGCACAACGAACTTATTAATCGTGCGGACTAGTTGGATCAACTTAGCTGACACTGGAGAGGCCATCGATGTGATCTATCTGGATTTGTCAGATATTCGATCATTTAGCTCATGGGATTCTCCTTTCCAACCTTCGATATTACAGGATCGGTGTCCCTCTCTTGGGTTGGATCACCAACCTTCTCCTGCAAAAATAAGACTATGAACAACAAAATGGAGGGTTTCGGTGTGGCTCTCTCCTATCCCTGCACTCCACGACCGACGGTTTCGTCTTTGTTTAGACTCATCAAAATATGAACAACAAAAATTTAATTTGTATAACAAAAATGCAATGTCCCTATCTTATATAATATACTCCACTGATTGTACAAATGTACTCTGATGTTACCTAGCACGTCGGGTTACATAGTCATAAGTCAAAGATGATTTTCAGTAATGTCAAGTCCAAATGGTACGGGTTATAGATAAATGTACTGAATCGCAAGGTATACAGAATGCATTTATGTGGCGCATATGTTTAAAACCTCACTGCAACACTCGCCGCCAAGTAATGGCTGTAGCTTGGCATTGGAAAATGATGATTTCACCGAGATTTGTCGCTTGTATGATCCAGCGCCTGCAAGCTGCAGAAACCAGCAAGTGACGCATCATAAAATGCGTGTACTTGCAACTGTAGCGCTGCTCCAGGACTGAAGTGTTTTGGTGAAAGCACTCATCATGCTCATCATTAACAGATCCCGTTCTAAGGGAAAATGCAAGGTAATTATGCAAAAGGTGCATCTTCAGTGACGTTCAAGCACCAACAGCCGGATAGACCGCAATGAGCTTTTTGTGATGTGTTGGTAGTTTACTGCCTTTGTTCTGTCCAAAAATCCTGTAAACACTGCCCTGCTTGATCGCCACGCTTATAACTCAAAAGAAATCAACTGTTATTCGAAAACACTGTCTACCATTATCCTGCGATTATCAGGCCCAATAAGTATCCTTTCCATGAGGTTCGAATAACTAATCCTCAGAAACATTTGTTTCAGGCACGGAAAAGCGCTAGGGCTGTGACGAAGCTTTTAATCCAAACAAGCTTGATGTGCAGCATTGGTCTATAGATTTGATCAGGTTGCACAACAGATGTATGCTTTACACTCATTATTCCTGCAGCATACTCCGTCCACTTCGGCCAATTTTCGGTTGGGTGGTCTTGTTGAGTTGCTCTACCGTCCCACAGGTACAAGAAACTGCAAAATTTTACATAGTCTAGTGGTCTACTCATTAGATTTAACGCGTTTATCTACCCATGAAATTCTTCTACTCTTCGCTTCGTGGTCTAGTCTACAGACCTTGGCCGATCGTTGATGGATATCGACCAGCGTTCACGTGCGCCTCCTTACATTCCCATTGTTAGCGTTGCAGGTGTGTCTGCGTGTGCTTGCTAATCCCGGCACTGGTTCCGTGCGTGTGCGGCTACCGACGACCTTGGATCTCCAACCCTTCTCTTCGCCGAACTTGACACTTTCAGCCCGGAGCATGTGTCGCACCCCCTCCCCTGTTCACTGGTCGCTCGTCCAAACACCATGATTAGGCTTGCCATTAAATTCTCACCCTGTGATTGGACCATCCATTGATTGGTCACCGCCATTATTCTTAATACTCGTAAGGTAAGGTGACTTGTTCCTTTGATTGTCCGGCGTAGACAACTCGTTCCCTCCTAATGTTTACTGACACCTTGTTGTCAACTTGCATACACCGGGATACTGAACAATTGAAATATGTCCCAATTATCAACTGTATATATTTTAATAGTACCATAGCATTTGTGATCCGACTTGTTTTGATATCGGAATCTTTGGCTACGCGTTATTCAACGTTCACGGTGGACGTTACATTAGGAGTCCAATGAGTTGGAAGTAAGCATTGATGTTCCGACAGTATTTATCGTAGTTCAATGCAGCGACCTTACTGCACTTGACCAACCACAATATCCGGCTTCCAACTACATCAATGGAACGCGCCACCTTCCATACGAGCAGAGGCTGAAACGTTTGGGAGTATGCAGCGGATGGTATCGTCGACTGCGAGACGACTTTCTTATGGCATACTTAGTTGTACAAAATCTAAATCATGCGTGCCGCTCTTTACTACTACCCAGCAGTAACATCTAGCTGAGTGATCCCTCCATAGAATTAGCAGAACAGTACAACCGTCTTGTTTGCCTCAGAAGTTTGTTTTCCATTCGTGTGGGTCAACCAAGGAATGCTCTCCCCGAATCGGTTGTTTCCGCACCTATGCTAGCAATATATAGAAGTCGGTTGGATGACGCATACAGTCACTTACATATTGGTGCTTAGCTCTATCTCTCGTTCTACTCCCAGGAAATACCTTGAATTTATGATTTTCACCTATTCAAGCTGTGAATCTGCGATGTGTGCAGGACTATTGCACTATAAAGGATATGCCCATTCCTTAGAGAGAAAATGTACAAACTGCCCTTTTATTGACGTTTTTCGTTAACCCACCAGATCAGCCAACGGAGTGTGTAAGGCAGTTCTTTCTAATCTGTATAAAGTTATTGTACATTGTTAATTGTCCAGCATTTGCTGGTAAGGAAGATAAAGCGGATCATGGACATTTTTCGTTGCTTGAGTTTTGGGCACTCGAGCACTGCGCTAGCACTCTTTAGGCAAGTTTGCTATGCCTAACTAGCGTATTCTACATAAAACCAACAAAGGCATTGCGTATGGTAGACAGGATGAATGCATCTACTTTCTACGGTGCCCACCGCAACAAATCAAGATAGTGGTTTCCTATTTTTGAAGCGGAGGCAGTGTGTCTGGAACAACCAAGGTCATTTTGTACGTGTATACAGAGGTCACCTTCCTTAGAGTCTCTATGCATCTCGTGCTCTCCAAGCCTGTACAAGGCTACGTGTCAATGGTGGATGTATACAAGTTGACATTTGTCTTTCTTGATCAGTAACGCATGCCTCGCCGCCCAATTCCTGCCCTGCTTAATGTTAATTTTGTATTATCTATTGGTTATCTGATACACTGATCCCTCTCCAAACCTTAACCTTGTTCGTAAATAATAAAAACTGAGGTGACAGATAGTTAGTTGATATTGGGAACAGAGGAGGCCTAATAAGTTCTCGACCTTGTAGGATGTCGAACTTAAATCTAATCGGATTGGACAAATGTTAGGGTTCTAACCACCAATTGCCGTCCTCGAAGTTACCGATCCATTCCAAAACTGAATCACCGATGCTATATTTCTGTGACTTGTGAATCGATGATCCAGGCACCCGAATGCAACTGCAATGTATAAGTAGAAGGCACCGGTTCCTGTTCCCTTGTCTAGTAATTCAGTCCATTCAGTCATTGTCTAAGCTGCCTACCGCAACCCGACGGCTAGTCAGTTGCAGATGTTATATCCACTGGCCACCCTACCCATCGATCAGTACACTGGGCGGAAGCTGGAAATCCACAAGAACTTTGGAAGTTGTGGTAACGTTCATGGAAATGGTGCCTGTTACTAGAGCGGTACGACCTATCGGCCAGACAATGCAGGTAAAACCGCTCTCAACACCTTGGTATCTTAACCCAAGGATAACGGGATGCGAACAGCAACTTCATGACATTGTAAGCTAGAGCCAATAACAGCCAGCGACCACCCAATGCTCATCGCTGTCATAGAACCATTTCTGCCACATTCCCATTCGCTTTAGCTACCTTACATCTACTAGTAAAATAAGTTTGAGTATCTTACTCGAGCCAGGAGCACAGCAAACTTGTCTTTAGCACAGGCTGCATCTGTAGAAATCTAAATGTCATGTTAATTAGTGATGCAAATTGGGGTTACTGTACAATATTCAAAAGTCGGATCAGTCAAAACACATGGGTCCAAGAAGTATGGCAAAGTGGCCTGATGGTGGGGCAGATAGTAGAACATTTTCTTCCTCTCTGGCTCGGTCGGCGATTAAGAGGCATATAAATTACGGCGGAAGATTCGTTTCTTTGCGAAAACCAGCAAGTACCGGCATTTCGAAGTGCAACTTGCAACCGCCATCAAGACCGGTGGTAGCGTTCTCAGAAAGACATCCCATAACTTCCAGCATAGAGGGATTGTCCGCTTTTTGACACAGCTTGCCTATGTGTTGGTAAACGGCCTGGTGTCTGTACTGAGTTCAGCGAGATCAACAGTCAAGACTGTAGTGTTACAGAGGTGCGCCAACTACTGGTCAGTCTTGAGGGCACCAAGTTTCCTGAGCCTTACAGGCTTCGTTCACTGATCTTATATCGTCCATTATTTCACCAGCTGTGACGCTGTTTAACAAGGCACAATGAGAAGCTTCACTGCTCACTGGTTAGATATGTTTGGAGGTACACCAATTCTGGAAGAAATTGTCGACGACAAAGTGGGCACGTACAGGCTGAATCGTCTGACATCTACTTTTGCATGGTAACTGAGCAGATCTGGGTGGAGGGTCAGCTACAACTATTCTTGTCCAGTTATTTACTGAACCTGCACAACATTGCCTCATTTCAGTGCGTTAATGTACTACAAACTGGTGCTGACACAGGTGGATGTTTGCAAGCGATAAACTTAAGACAGTGGTTGGCATGCTCTATATCGAGACCAGTAAAGCATTTGACAAGACAAACCGTAAGGTTCTGTTCCAAAGGCCTAGAGGGTTGGACTGTGTTGACTTCTCATTTCACTAGTGGATTCGTTTGTTTCTCTTTAGATGCTCATTTGACAAACTTGCATTCCTTGCCCAGAGTGCAGGTTAAAACGCTCTTGGTGTTTCGCATCAAACTCAACAGCTTACCGCAGTCTCTGCGGACACCGTGTGCCTTATTCATGCAAATATGAGGAGGAAGTGAGTGGCAAGTTCTTCTGGTGACTTCAATCTACTGCAATACCAAAACCGTTTGCTGGTCATAACAGACAAGACAATATTAAGGGGTCTTTGTAAGAGTGGTGACGTTCGAAGTTGCATACTGGGGAAAAACGGCTCCATTCCACTCTCATCCAAGCATCTAGGTATACTCTCAAACTGCAATCGAATTGCGTTAAAAACACTAACTGCATGCACGTAGACGGACTGTGAATGTTTTGAAGACTCAAATGGAGTCTTTGAAGTTGGTCAAGGGTGATCGCTAACTAACTTTCCTCCTCTTCCGCCCATTGCCCGATCACGCGATGTGAGGCACAGCGGATCAGATGTGCTGAAACTGCAGTACCAGGCTCACACTCACGCTATTGTGCACACCATACTTTGTCCGGTAAGAGAGACTAGGATTCTGCACTCTAGTATATCGTTCTGTGTGGGTCAGTTCCATCGTGACCTACTGTAGGTTTCAACCAAGTGCTATCCAATGCAGACGCAGTTGCTCGCCTGCGCGCACAAGCCAGAACACATGAACACCGGTACAAACCTGTAGTCCTGGACATATAGTGTGTCATCTTCTCTGCACAAGATTTTCACGGAATCACGTTCCCTAACTGATTCAAAGAAACTTTACCTGTAGGTACTGAGATATAACACTTTGATACCATTTTCTGTGAAGCATACATCTATAAAACGTCACTGGAAAATGTAGTAGGATGAGCGTATTGGCAATTGACATGTCGTTATTTAAATGTCCCTAATCATTTTCTACTTGAGCCAACAATACAGTTTTCAATGTTGATTTTTAGCTAACTATGATCTAACAGCAGTTCTACCATGTTGGTGACATTTATTGACAAGAATATCCCTCAATATTAGTAGTGTTCTAAAATGTATGCGAATGCTTTAAATTGGCTGCTACGATTTTACTGGAACATCATTCGTAACAATCTACTGCAGAGTTATTAGTTTTCACTAGTTATTTTTAAAATTGTGATCGGTATATTTACTATATCACTAATGCTTTTTCCGCTGCATTTTTGAAAAGTGACTTTGTGCTGCTGCGCAAACTAAGCGGAATTATCAAAAGGCAATTTTTAACTTAAGGAACCAGCGACCTGATAAATATACTACTCTTAGACACTATTTCGCTAACAGGACGCAGATTGGGGACCGTTTACTCGACAGGCGGTTGCGTTGCCAATACCACCTTTCCATTTATAAAACCCTGCATTGTTAATGGTGCTGTTTTAGAGTATCCGCAATAGTCATGGAAAAATGTTGAAATTGTATCTACACAGGCACATAAATTTGATATTGACTTTAGCTTTAGACGTTTAGTGTTGCGTCATTCTGTCTAAAATCATCACACGGATTTGGAAACGGTAAATCTGGGCACAGCTAGATAAGTGAAAAATTATCTGCCAAGGATAGGAAGGCAAATAACCAACTGATCCTGAAATTTCATCATTCGCAGGATTTCTCATGATGACAGTTTGGTGAAACATGTCTGAATTTGAGACAAAGGAATCCGTCATGTAAATTGACAGTTCTACGGAAAATCTGGCAGTTCGTGTTATCCCATACCTCAACTTATTAACGTACATTCATTGAACTCTAAATAAATTGACAACCTAATAATTTGGGTCGTTGTCTGATAAACGTCGTTTAAGGACGCACGTCCATACACAAAATGGATAGGTTAGGGTTAGCACAAAAATACGGGTCGTCAATTTCAACATTTTTACTTAGATGTTTTTAAATGTCATGCTTTAAAAATGTAGCATGCTTCTGACGGCAGATAGACACGATTGTCATAGACACTAAGGCAAGATTGAAGGTACGGTAGTGATGTGAATAGGCCAAGTAGTATGGGATATTTAAGGCAAAACTCAACGACTTTGACATCTCCGAAGAAATCGTGTGGTTAACCTATTACAAAGGCTATATGGAGGATATCTTGGCGTTATGGTCGACATAAATACTGATCACACAGCTGATAACATATTTTACTTGCCTTTCTTGTGAAGATGAACACGGGAACTATCTTCTCTGTTTACCTATTTTCATCAGCCATAGAAGGACGGACTGGCATAGAAGTCTGTCTACTGGATAGCAACCAGGTTGGGCCTTTAGCTGCATTTTACTATGTTCATGCCAATGCGGCACAAGCGGACGCTTGTGAAGATCCTGTTTAGTCGTGCCAGACGAATACGTTCGATCAATTGTCTGGCCGATGAAACTAGACCGATTACCAAGACGCAAATGGCAAATGGCTATCCTTCGAAATTCATTCGGCAGCACAGTCCTATTCGTGAAATGAGAGGCACCTACTGTACCTAGAAAAGTGGTGTTCGTAGAACTGCTCTTTAAGGGTGACTTGGCTTCATTAAGGACGACAAGGCGCCTAATTTCGGCTACACAGTGCACTTTCTGTGCTTCCGGATTTGCAATCAAGGACCGACCTCACAGGCTGTCGCTACCTTCATTGAAGGAAACTCAGTCTATTCGGACAAATTCCCACTGCGTAGACCAATTCGTACCCAACTGCGAGACTGTGCAACAAGTAGGCGCAAGCCTGACTACGTGTTTACGTTGTTAAACCGTAGTACCGCTAGGCATGTAACGCACACTTCCGAGACACGTAATCCCAACAACCAGAACACATCAGGAGAGCAGCTGGTTTATCAAACAATTGAGGAAGGAACAAGACTCATGAGACTCACGTTGCGAGATCGGAGGAGTGTATCAGATGCTTGGGTGTCTCATATGGGTGGTAACCAATCCGGGCACAGCTGAAGTAAACGGATCGAAGTCGTTCGCGTAAGTGACAGCCGATCAGCAGACACTTGTTTACCTGCGGTCATCAAATTGTGGTCAACAAGGCGTTCAGATTCCACTGCACCATACTAATCCCCGGCTCCCCCGGTCCGCCGGGGCTGTTGCCATAACTCGGATTAAACCAGTGCTTGGTGTTCAAAAGTATTTATCGGTCCGCTTCAGGTTGCCCTGGATGTAGGCTTAAAAACCCGTTTTTTCCTCAGTTTTCTCTGTGTGAAAGTCTGTACCCACAGACAGTTGTATATAACTATCAGTTATCATCATCGGCACCGATGAGGCGTTACAGAATGCGTAAATTTGAGGAACTTCATTTATTCACTGTGCTTTACAAATATTTTTCAGTTGCTTGTTTTCTGCTGCAAAATACAACAGAATAATTCATGCCTTTATCTCGCAAAACCGAGTACAATCAGCATAAGGAGTCGTGAATTCTGTATGAGATCACTGTTTATTAAACCAGTAAAATGCAACACACATCTGTATCAGTTTTCGTCCCATTGATTGAACAGACCGGGTTCAGTTCGATGAGAATGGTACTTCACGCAATCATTGCGCATGGTAATCCATTCATTTAACGACCGCTTCAAACTAACCTTCCAATCAAGCACTAATCGTTGTGACAAACACTACCGGCCGTGACTTGGTGGCTTCGGCGTAAAAGTTTACAATATTCTTCCAAAGCCCCTCGATCCGGTCGCCACCTACTTGCTGAGATCAAATAACATTGAAGCTTGTCACGGAGTGCAGTGTTTTCGAGCGTGCAACATCCAATCTCCACCTGCTTCATCAGTTACGCTCCCAGTGATCGATTTGACCAAAGGTTACTTTAATGAAGTCGCGGTCTACCTTGAGGTAGCGCGTCGCAATTCATTTACATCAAGACTGACTCAGTCAAGCATGTACTTTTCGCTTTGAAGCCAATTTAAACTGCTGCTTTCGTTGGTACTTAAGAACTGATGTGTTCCCAGAATCGAACCTCCTAATTGGTCACTTTTTAGACAATTCCGTTTATTTCGAATGCATCCAAAGGGTTAAAACATAGAAAACAAGAATGGGGCTTAATTAAAAAAGACGGTAAGCATGCTGTGGTGACCACGTAGCACTTTTCCATAACAACTAGTGGGAATTAGTCAATGCACGTCGAACAGACTGCCTCCTTTTAAAACGACAGCATTAGAAACCTTGTTCTTCTCAGGTTTCCAAAATGTGCTACACGTCCAAGATGCAATTCGCTGGTGGTTACGGCTAATATCATCCATCTACGTAGTGGTCACTAAGTCAGATACGTAAGTCAGATAGGTAATTTTTCCATATCAAAGCAAACCCATTCTCATGTTCAAATAAAGCTGAGTGCAAGCTGTTACATCTCCCTTACCGTAAATCTAAGCTAAAGTACGCTGTTTTTCCCTTAAGCTTTGAATACTGTGCGCATCACAGTGGCGCAACTTACGGAAAACCGATCGGAAAAATTCCGTTGCTTTTATCCATTTGCTCATTCTCATCGCGTTTACCATGGTATTCTTTCCTCATGTGCATATTCATTGAATGAAATGATATTTCACGTGAGGTTAACTCAACCCTCCAAACCGCCACAGCGGTAATCTAAAGACTTTATGGGCACCAGCGACGAATTATTTTTATGACTTACTGATATTCTCTGGTCCTCCGTTTGCTCTGACAGTCACAAGCTTTAGATCAATAAAGTTTAATTTAGCCCGACCATCTCGCGGGATCTGAATAACAGACGATTTTGCTGACTTGAAGCACGAAATGCTCTTTTAGTATTTTATCGAAGTGCTTCATCGTATCAGTCTAAACTCTGTCTGAGTTATTGAAGTAAAGTGTAGAATTGGTTGTTCGCCAGGAATATATGGTAGCGAAACCCAAAGTAGTATGTAAATCGGTTTATGACTTCAACATAAAAACTGGCAACTGAGGTTAGATGTAGATCAGTATCTGATCTTGCGATGAGTTGAACGTACATTAAAGTTCTCTCACACAGATCTAAATTAAACGTGTCACCTAGTTTTGAAACCTATATCCTGCGCTATGTTTACATAAGTATGGGTTAGTTTTACTTTTCCCTCTATGTTAAACAACTATTATAAATTTGAGCTGCTATTCTCCGAATATATTTTAGCGTCGATTGCAGATCAACTGTTCACCAAACACAATTGGTTCTGGTTACTGACCGGTTCCTTTTGGGGTTGCGACATCACCCGCGCCTTAAAGCAGCATGGTGCTTATCCGACGAGTGTGCACTTTACCGTGTGTGCTAACACTCATGCTAAAATTAGACAAATCTGATGATTGTATCTCCGCCACACAAAGTTATCCAACAACATCCCATGGTCCCTGACGCCAGCAGATACGTTCGGGTACATGCCAACTAATGCGCCAGTGTACTTTGCCGAAACGCGTTTCTAGTCAAGTACACCTAACACACTGGATCAATATATTATGCTGAAATTCTAATGCACTCGGGAAATAGGACTATGGTTGTCTTTTGCTACGCATAGCCTTTCGGCATCTGATAAGAGAGAGAAAATGGAATCCGCAACATCAACGCTACGTGGCTAAGGCTCCTGTTGCTGTAATCACCATTTTGTAAGTATGGAAGACTACAACTCATGAATTGCGCCCAGTTAGGGAAGTGATCACTTTTCAGTAATTCTAATCTAGCCATTACAAGTAAGGGTGAGATCAGGTAACCTAATATGCTACTGAAAGCTGAATTTAATTCTGCCCGTTCACAACCGTTTGAATGATACCCGTAAACTGGATGCACACTTAGGTCAGCTCACAGGGACACGCCTCGCAGCCGATATCGGGAAAATGCCTCGGGCGCAAAGAAGAGGCGGAACTGTATGACAGATTAAAGCTAGCACAGTTCAGGCTACCTCAGCCTGATAGTGGTTGATTCAGTCGTCTTCAACCGCTTATTGGGAGCTTAGAAAAACGTAAAGGCAGCAAGTGGAAAACTATAAACGCATCTGCTTTCCAGATTTTATGCATACTTAAGAGTAACTGCTAAACGGATGTAATATTGATGCTTCTAACTGTAGCTGTTCGTTGGTTGCGTTATTGGGCAGCCAGAATCCGTTGCTCAGAGACGCTAGATGACGGGAAAGATTGTCGCAGGAATTTCTACTCATGGCTTCATCGATGATCAGCTGTCCGGGAAGCAAAGTAGCTCATCGGTGGCGATGATGATTACAGACCATAGCTGACCGGCGCAAATTTTTAATAGATGTTTACCCTTGGCTTAAACTTGTTAACCAAAAGGCAGTTGACAAAATAAGATAACAAACTTAAGCCATACCATTCTGAATAACTAAAACATTCTGTACACCGATTGCAGCTCGCAGAATTGTGCTAAGTTCTCAGTAAAGATTTTCTTTGACAGAATTGTGACACCGCAAGTTTTTGGTGGAATTAGTAATCACAAGCAAGTGACGTCTGGCGCTACCAGTGAGGTTTTTAAGCCAGACTGTACGTAGACGAAAGTCAGCTTGAGTGAGTTAGCCATGGAGAACCACGGATGTTTTGGCTAAAGATGAGTGTGCCGCACCACTGCGTGCGTAGCTGATATTCATTATTGAAGTGATAAAGTCAGCAACGTTAGCATGATAATAGGGAAATGAACATAAATGTTGGCCTTAAAGTAACAGCCAGGTGCGCATAAAAGCACAACTCCTCTATTTGTTTTTAGGTATCGACCATGAACATCCATGAGGAAATGGTTCTCGCGAGTTAAGGCGGAATTCTAACCGCAGGAGATCTACGGGCATGACAGTAAGTTGCATGCAAATGAAACAACTCCGCGGATCTCTAGCTTTTACCATTAAGCGGGAGCAAAGGAACGGAAGCTTGCTACTGTAGACATGGTCGATAGTACAGAAAAATACAGAGAGAAAAGTGAGTAGAACGTCCTATTGGAAGGAAGTTGGTTATTGCAAATGTATGGTTTGGGAAAAACACTGCAGCAACTTTTCGTCTGGCTTCAATTATTTTTATTGCTTGCTCATCCAGCTGACAACGTCATCCACAGTACTGGATCAACAGTGCTACCTTCATTATGAGGAACGTGTGGATGCGCTTGCTTTTCTGACCCCAGCTGTTCAAACGTTCCGTCAAAAATGAATACCATGGTTTTAAAAGGAGATTGATTGCGTTTGGAGTTAGACGAACTGTAAAAGTACTCAAAGTAACAGCAACATTGTATGCATTATGGTTATATCGTTACTATAACGACTGAAAAGTTGACTGAGGTTTATCTCACAGTGAACTGAGGTCTCAATAGAGGTTGCTAGTCGCAAGCCAACTACACAGCGTGTTCCATAAATTCAATTTTGAAATGTTTTCCGCTGTGCCAAGCGTTGCTCGCGGATCTCAGTTGCATAGTGTTCAGTGCGTCAGGCGGGAACTACTAGGTTCTGAGTTTCATCTCATCTCAGCCTATCTCCACATGATGAGTTCAAGCCAGGAAGAAACTGTCGTCGTGCGTGTCAGTGTTGGGAGAAGCAACACCCAAATATTTCTTTTCTACATGACGGAAAATGTTCAAATAGACTGCACTACACGAGATAATTTAATCGGTACGGGAATGTTGATCAAAGCAGTGAGAAAGTTTCTGCAAGTTGGTTTCATTTGATGTCATCCGACAAATTGCTATCACTGAGAATTGTCCATTGTGTGACTCATGAGGAGCTGATTACTTCCGGTATGTCACATCAAACGTACTTGCCACTCATTTCGCTGTTTTGGACCAAAACCGGACACAGTGACAAGCTTATGATCACCATCTTTGTCTAGTATTGAAGCATTTGTGAGAAACCGTAACGCAGGTTGGAAATCCGTTTAAATTTTCCAGACCGCCTGAAGGCATCGTGAAGCTGATATCCTGTACTATAGGACGGTATGCCAGAATTGATGCTAACTTTGTAACGCTCTTAATAGTGTTCACAGCGATTAGCAACAATCATCAGGTTTCAACCATCTTAACAGGAGAATAATTCAGTATGCGCGGTCAGAACCGTCCTATGATGTTACACCTACAGCACATGTATTTCACCAAGTATACCGACGGCGCAACCACGTAGGGGAGACCGCAAATGCATGCCCCCTGTTTGACTAATGTCCTTTGACGGCCAACAAATAATTTGTGAAAGACATAGGGAACAGGTTTAAGCGATCGGTAGTAAGAAGGATCGCTTGTTTCAGTGAAACAGGGCATGTTCTTAAGAAGAACCAAAGAAGAAGCTACTGCTGCCTTACGCGTATGAATGTAAAGTGATCCGTATGTGTTAGTAGCCATCTGGCACATACACACTCGCGTAGTCTGTCAGAAACACATCCTTGACGTGGTAATTCAAGATGATCTCAGGTGTTCAATGTTATATTTGAAAATGTAGGAAACCTAGAACCGCAGCTCCTCAGTGCGTAGATGACGTGCAATGTGGATGGCGCTATTCGTGTCCCACAGCGTTGACAGAGGCATGATCCCGATAGGCTGGATACCACACGGCCAAGAGCGGTTGTGAACGTTTTGCACCTGACCAATCTCCCATAATAACCTAAATTAAATGCCCTAGGAGCACACAAATAATGACATAGGCGCCTACTAGCCTAGCTTATATTGAGCAGCAACATCTTAACGAATCCCATTCATGTTCGCCTCTATACCATGAAATATGGTAGCAATACTGCAATTGGTTGTCAGAAGCTAACTTAATCATTTCGCATACCCGATTTGCATGGTACCAGGATGTTGTTTCCCTCTGTGACCGTCATCGCTATATATTGTTTAACGTAAACCCTTATTATCGTCATACGAACTAACGTCTCTCCATGAGACACAGGCTTGCAATTGCCTATATAAGAAGATCGTAGTCAGTCAACGGATGCGATATTCATTCTGTTTGTAATGTTGTTTAATATGCAATTATCAACCAAACTAAGCAATTGCTTATATATAACTACTTTACCAGTAATAAACTATTGTCCTCTTCTTAAGTATGTGGTATATCCGGTTAAATGAAGCATCCAGTGGTAATCTAACAGCACCGCTTACGTAAATATTTATTTGGCCAAAAAACCAGTGGGTTCGAGAACTGTTTTCAGGATTGGTGTACTACTGTCCACAAGTTCCCATCCCACTGACACTGTAAAATTGCTTGGATTCAGAGATGTTGACTCTCAAATCAAAACTTTGGCCGTTGGCCGGAGGTCACCAGTAGGAATCCGCGTAGGAGAGGACGACTTTTGGGTGCGTTCAGCCCACTCGCAACCGAGCTGAGAAATGCGACCGGTTAATCGCAGAAGCAGAGCAGAGGATCGACCATAAGCTTACTTCAATGGAAGCGAGTATGGATCACAGAAGCTTAGCGGCTGCTAAACAACGGAATGCTGAAAAATCCGCTTCCTCTGCACCGAAATCAGCTACGTATCCATCTCCGTTGTCTTCTCCAACTTCGGTAGAACGCCTGGCAAAAACAGACTGTACCTACGTGAATCAAACATTATTCACAGCAACGAAAATTAGGGACCATTCAAAACGTCTGGTTAAGCAAATTCCACTAGACCTGACATCTAGCATTAACAAGGATGAAGTAGCCGAACACCAACCCTTGGTACTTGTAGCTCAAATATCTCTTGTCGAGACTAAGCCTCCCAGAACACCAGTTACTTATGCAGAGATTGCTGCAAAGGTCCACCGAGAGGCCGCCGTTGCGTCCTCTTCCATTGTAAACACCGTTAACGCAAATAGAGGGAAAAAGAGCAAACAATCACTTGTCAACAAGTCAAGACAAATGAGTACCATACCTTGTAGATTGATTAAAAAGGGATCCAACAACAGTGCCTGGACTGTTGTACGCTCAAATGTCCCTGAATCTACCGCCATCACATTGCGGGATAAGTTACCAGACGACCAACGCCAATGGAACTCATTGTGTATACAGATGAGTATCAAAGCCAAGCCCATAAACTTGTTACGAATTACTCGTCATCCGAACTCGCCACACTATGGTGAACCCAGACTTATTCGAGTAACTCTAGAATCCTCTACAGACGTAGAAAACGTTTTATTCTCCGCAAGCGCGCAAAAACACGAATCCTGTGGGATACGTATCTATCCTGATGTCCCTTGGAGCGCGCGACAACCAAAACGAAACACCGAAGAGGGGCACAGCAAGCAAGACCGCCTAAACACAATCTTCATACATGGCTTGCCAGAACATCCTTCTAAGGATGTTCAAGAGACCGGAAAGCACGATTTAGAACAGTGGCGGTTCATTCGTGAAACACTTTCTTTGGATAATGTTGTGCCACTATTGCTCACCAGGATACCTCTCTCATCGAATTATAGAGGATGCGGCCCTAGAATCCTAAAACTTGTGGTTTGGTCAGAGCAACAAGCAAAGGAAGTTTTGGATCGGTGGCGGAGAAATCGGAAACATCTTCCTTCCGAAATTCGGTTAAAGGTCGCAAACACTTTGCACAGCTCAAATATTAAAGCAACTGAAGCAGCAAGCATACTGACGAATGTACAGAAGCTTAAGTTGACTGCTGCTTTAATTGACGCTGACGTAAGTCTAAACGAAGGCTGGGACGCACCTTGGCCGAATCAAGTTGCAAACGAGGTATCATTGACCCATCAAAAAAAACGAGTAACTGCCGACCTCCCATCGGTCGGCATTCTCCCACACTTGACAGCTTCAACTCTCTGCGGGCTCCTAGAGACCGAGAAACTGGCCTGCTTGTATACAAATGCTCAGGGTCTTTCTAACAAACTGGCTGAACTGAAAGATCGCCAAGCTTTCGGCTCGTATGTTGTCATTGGTATCACCGAGACATGGTTGCACACGGGAATGACGGACGCTGAAGTGTCGCTACCGGGCATGTCGCTGATCCGGAACGACGGGCTCACAAAAGGAGGAAGGGTAATCCTGTACTACCGAAACGACTTACAGTGCGAAACCGTGGAGGATTCAGACTCGCATTTCCCTGACTCTCTTTGGTGCCGGTTGCAGTTAAAAGGCAGGGACGCTTGCCTTATCGTCTTGGTGTACCGCGCCCCTAACTCAACAACCGAAACCGACTACCACCTAATGGCTGCTTTAAGTTGCAGTTTACAACAAAAGTACACTCACATTCTTATCATGGGTGATTTCAACTTACATGGTTTAGAAGCCCCTGCCACGATCGGAGAACAATTCAAAACCGATCTACAAGATATAGTAACTACTGTCCCTCTTTACAACCACATCACTTTGCCCACTCGGTTCAGAACTGGTAACAGGCCATCTGTGCTGGATCTTGTGCTTACAAACGAGGAGCATATGATTGATGCGTTGGTTTTAGACTGCCCGTTGGGTCGCAGTGATCACGCAGTCATCAGTTTCAACTTCGTCTGTTATGCAGAATATCTGAGTGATAACGATGATACTGTGCGAACCATCACAAAGTACGACCGACTCGCCCAGCTAGTCAGCGCCACAACATGGTCTTTCCTAGAAGAAGAACCCCCAGAAGTCGCCTGGCTCGAGTTCTTCAACACATCCAGTCAGCTGATTGCACAGGCTTCAGAGATAAAAGCTTGCAATAAGTGCGAATCAGTTTCTTTCGTTAGGAGCAGAACCCGAAAATGGATGACAGTACGCAACGCAGCATGGCGAGTGTACGGAGAAGCTGCAGCACCAAAAACTTGGGACAACTACGTAGCCCAACGTAACCACTGCACTAAACTGTTAAGAGAAGACAAAGCCGCCTATCAGCAGAACATCGCAAAAACCTTCAGTGCTAACCACAAACTGCTGTACAAGCACGTTAACAGCCTACGAAAGGTGAGGCAAGGATTTCCTCCACTCAAGACGGCTGATGGCCCAACAAGAACGTCTATGGAAACTGCAAACGCGCTGCAGATGTAATACACCCCAACGTTTCAAAGGGTCTTGCCCCCAAGCGACCTACCATGCTTTGTATTTTGCTCACCCGGACTAACCCACATCAATTTTACCGCAGTGGCTGTATTGCAATAGCTGACTTCTTTACGCAAACACAGCTCGCCGGGTAGCGACACCATTCATCCAGAGGCATTGGGAGCAGCAGCAAACCAACTGGCAAGACCTTTAGCTCAGTTTTTCCAGCGCTGCTTAGACCAGAACCAAGTTCCCACCATGTGGAAGCTTGGAATAATAAGCCCGATTCACAAAGGTGGAAGCAGAACTGATCCTTCCAACTACCGCCCAGTAACCCTTCTTCCTATACTCTCCAAGGTCATGAAATCCATAGTTGCCGATGCACTGGTGTGCTATCTGGAAAACTGCAACCTCATCACTCCTGAACAGCACGGTTTCCGTCGACAGCGGTTATGTACAACTAATTTAATAATTGCACGCAGTATTTGGACCGAGGCAGCCGACGCTGGAGAAGGTGTTGATGTGGTCTACCTGGATTTTTCCAAGACCTTCGATCGTCTAGACCATGGGATACTACTATCCAAGCTGCAGCATTACGGGATCGGAGACCCTCTTTTAAGCTGGATCGCCAACTTTCTACTTCAACGACAATTAGTGGTCAGAGTTCGGAGCTCTTTATCGGACCCCATACAAGTCGAGTGGGCTGTGCCGCAAAACTCAGTTCTAGGTCCACGTTTGTTTTTGGTGTTTATTAATGACCTAGCACAAGGAATCGCTTCAAATTTCCTAATGTTTGCCGATGATATCAAGATCTGGCGCAGGATCCAGGCAAACACCGACCAACATGTGCTTCAGAGTGATTTAGATACGGTGTATCAATGGTCGACCCAAAAGTTATTGCATTTCAACGTCAGTAATTGCAAGGTGCTTTCCATCCGACATCAAAGCAGCTACTCATACCGACCCGAAACGGATGTACTGCAACAATCAACTCTCGAACGTGACTTGGGTGTCCTGGTTCAAGATGACTTGGGTTGCTACAGGCAATCCGAAAATGCCTCGAAGACCGGGAACCAACACGTAGGGCTGTTGAGGCGGGCGTTTGGAAAAATAAACACCTCCATATTTTGACAAATGCTCAGTGCGTATGTTCGCCCCCATGTCGAATATGCAATTCAAGCCTGGCATCCATGGCTGAAACACGACCTTAATGCACTGCAGCAGCCACAACGCCGGGCCTCTAAGAACGTAATTGGAATGCACAATCTCTCCTACCAGTAGAGGCTGCGACGACTGGGATTGTTCAGTGGAAGTTATCGCAGACTACGAGGCGACCTGATTATGGCATACTTGATTCTGCGAGACCCACATCATGTGTGCCGCCCTTTACTGCAACTCAGCAGCAATACAAACCTGAGGGGCCACTCATTAAAACTCGCAGAACAATACAGTCGTCTGGAGTGCCGCAGAAATTTCTTTTCCATTCGTGTCTGTCACCCGTGGAATGCTCTCCCAGAATCGGTCGTCTCTGCACTGACACTAACAATATTTAAAAGACGGTTGGACGATGCACTCATCCACTTACACTTTGTTACTTAACACTACGTCTCCATCCTACACCTGGAGTTTACCATGGAATGATTTGTTGTTAACTGTGGATGCTGTGAATCTAAGAGGATCGCAGGACTGCGGCGAAGCAAACGATAAGTCCTTATTTTCATATTTAAAGTATTAACTATTTTACTATCCTTATCATCATTATTGTTATGTTGATATCTTCTACAACTCTCCAACGGGACTTGTAAAGCAACGCTTCTTAACCCGTATAAATTCATTGTTCATTGATGGTGTTCGCGCTACAGAGAATCGTCGGTACGGTGTGCCGAAGCGCTGCTTTTGACTTTCCATTTTTTGCAATTTTCCAACTTTCCAACGTTTCATCATTTACCAACAGTGGGCGCGCTGATGATAAACTGTCCGAAGTTAAAAGACGGTTAGGACAAAGTGGTATTCTGTTATGGTATATGAAGCAATGTGATTTTTAACTAAATCCCATCGCGCTTGGTCAACACCATTTATCTGCATTATTTTTCTCCAGTTAATGATTCATTGTGTGTTCCTTCGGAAGTGTTTGTCTTACAGTTGGATTGCGACAAAATACTTCTACGTAGAATGCGATCAGTGCGGTCTTCGGAGCCGTATATAAAACAGAAAATGCAAGGTGTCACTCGTAAGTAAAGTACATTCCAAGGCGAATCAGTCTATCGCAATCCATTCAACTACAAGTACTTAGAATCGAACCAACAGTGAGTCAACAACGGCTGTTAGTAGAGTTGTCCGCGATCCATTGGCAGAGGGCTAAACGCATACGCTGACATAATAAACCTTCTGGGTACCAGTCTAAGCACTACCTTCTCTGCGGAACGCATGACAACAAGTACCAACCGGCCGTAGACCATATTGTCGCAATGAGTACCACCAAGCGTTTAAAAGTTGCAGCCCGGCTAGCAATGATAAAACTAGCGAACATCCACATTGCTTACGGTATACTTATGAATATGGGATATGTGATGTTGCCAGTTAGGATTTCGTAACAGCATTTTCCAAAGCAAATATGCCTCCACGTGCCCGGAAAACACTTGACTGCGGTTTCAATGTGTTGGGCATCCTGGTGGATCAGAATAACCAGCGCTACTTCTGTGGAAGGTGGTGCAACGCACTCTCAATCAATCGTGTTTGCTAATCCGGTTGCACAAAGTGTGCTTCAAACGGATCGAAAATGTCTTATCAAACGAGCACTACAAGTTCACCTTTTTTCTACTGATTAACTCTGCACAGGAGTGCCGCAATGTCTGCTGCAGAAATTCCGATTTTCCATCCTAAGCACAGCCGGTTTACGAGCGCACGGGAATCATGTGTGCGTATGTGTGTCTCGTGTACAGCATCATCTAACCTCATTCAGACTCCAGGTGAATGAATGAACTGGACTATGAATTCCATGGCTCGTAACCTTATGCTCTTCTTCGGTTTCGGTCGGAAAACGCAATCCTGCTGTTGAACGGATTCTGACAGCTCGTTTTCCTCTTTACGATTCATCCAGTAGGCTGCATTCCTATTAATTTGTCTGAATTCTTTCCAGCAAATAAGCGACCGGGATGACATTTGGTACTACCATTTAGTTTGCGATACTAAAGCCATATGTTTCGCAAAGCTAAATCTGCGCCCTCATGAGGTGCATTTTGGGAAAGAATCTATTATTTCTTCATTCATCAGCCGCGTCGTTAACAGGCAGCATCTCAAATAATCCGTTAGCTGCCAAGTAGGTCGTTTGTTACCAAAGATTTCAATCATTGTGCTGATTTAGCCAACTCCACTAAAAGATGTTTAAGGCACACATCTGCTTATATGGAATAAATCATTTTCACTTGCGCATCGTTCAATTTAGGTTTACTGACCTGCTGTAGTCAAGGCATCCATTGTTTGGATTTCAGCGATCACCTGTATGCGTCGCATCATATGCTTGCGCTTTCATTAACTTACCACAAATTGCAAGAAACTTAAATTAATGTACTTTCAAGCGGAGATCAAATGTGTGTAAATTTGCAACACCTCATTTCATGGCTGGTAATGCTACAAACTTATTAACACTTCTGGAACCGTTTTTCTGTGGTGTCGCAGGCTTATCAAACTAATGGAATTCAGATTCCCGGTGGGAGGCTGAAGCAAACCTACAGTTCCGACTCTCGTAGTCAGAGATTTCTGATAAGCTGCTGGATATGAAAGTGCTTGCAACCGATTACCGCACGGGCACTAATACTCCATGCTCCTTTACTTAATGAATTTTAACATGGGCAGAGGGATGAGGTATTTAGACTGGAGGTCCGATAAGCACACACGAGATTCCTAAATTGCTACCAACGCTCGACTCCACTTACATCTCTACCATCGTTGTGATGCGTCTTCCTACTTTAATATTTCAACACAGGGCACTTCAATACTTTTAGTAATAGTGTCTTCACTCAGTTACGTCTTCGGTCCTAAATACGGTCCGGTGGGAACTATTCCAATGTATCCATTCCAACCTACTCTTAGTTATATATCAATAACGAAAAATAGCAAGCGCTAGAATGCCATATCTATGGGCATTATGCGTACATACTGAAAAAAGCATTATGCTTTTAAGACCTGTCTGTGCTCAGGGACCCAGTGCATATCTAAACTCTACTTAGAGTTTGTATCTTGAATTTCGGTATCCATATTTTCCACCTATAATCCATGAAACCCTAAATGATTTTGCCATGTATCCAGACGGATAAACCGCATGAATCCTTCATATGCCTGGTAGATGGACGCATAAAGACGAGACAAAAGTTTAGTGAATGGTCATGGTGCTGTAATAATTAACTTGTTGTTCCAATTTTTTCCACCCACAAGAAACCATAACTTTAGTCTGTTTTGTATCAAGCCTGCAGTTCGCTGACTAACAGTTGAGTTATTTACCTGTTCGAAACCATGATGTGACCAATTCATCTCGTCGGTCTTCCGGCACGGGTTAGGCAGTGTAAGTAGAGAGATTCAAAATGGAGCGTGGTTGTTATTATAAGGCATTTGGTAACAACACTCAAAATACAATGTGTTTGCTTGGAAGTTTCAAAATGGTCAATGTACATTGTTCCCTTCAAAGGGGAAAGGATGGAACCAGTTATTTGAGATTATTTGAAAAGGAGCTGAGTCCCATGCTGTCAAAAAAAATCCGTTAAAGGATTTTGTCTCTGTCGCGTATTAATTGAAATTCATTGTTATGCAGCATCAGCGATAACAAGAATAAGATAAACAAAATAAATACATAAATATCTCGTAGTTATCTTCGGTAGAAAATCAAAAATAAATGAATAGTTGTTAGTAAATTGTTGAGCAGTAACTGGAAATTTTACATGATAGTGAAACAATCATTCGTAAAAGGTCATAGAGTGTTGTTATCTATGTAAGGCTGTCGATACTCCAAAGCGAATGGCCACTGTAGTTCCGTATCCTGTAAGTGCTCACGCTGAGGCTGACGTCACATTCTTGATCCTTCTTCACCGCAGTTTGGCTAAACGAACTTACACTTAAAATAGGTCTTTTAAAGCTGGATAAATATTATTCCACTTTATTTGGTGTGTTCCGCCTATCTGAAAAATCTTATAATAACTGGTCACGTTGCTTACGCTAATGGCGCTTAACTTCGGTAACATTGTTCCGTTCGTAGAATTACTAAGTTACATTTGGACATATTTTACTTATCGCGGATTCGTTGCTAACCAACTTACTTTATGTGCTAATTTAGCGAAGAGTTATGCCAGCGTATCTTTATGCATTATTCGATTTATTTCATTGCATCTTGTCATTTCAAATGGTTGGCTGTTGCTTGATATCCCCGGTGTGGCTGCGCTTGACGTGCATGTTGACAAGGTGTCTACATGTCTATTACCCACTACCTCGTCCATACTGACTTCAGGAGACAGTTGGTCGTTGCTGGAGGGGACAGAGTGCACGGTCCTTGTGGCCGTGCTAGGCTCGAAGAGTGGTTCCATGCACTCATTGTGGAGCGGACTACGGTCCAGCCACCGCCTTGTGTGCGCTTGATTCCCCAACTACAGCGTGTTTGTGTTTACCTGTGAAGGAGTGTGGGCCGGCTCCGTTGATGAAACGTGGCTCCCATCCACACGCCACCCGGTCTTATTCCTTTGGGTTTACACTAGCCAACCACCTTGTCTATGCCATCTGCTGAGGCACTTGATACCCATTCGTTGTCTACCTCCATGCGATTAACTATGCAATGCTCAGTGTTTTCCTTGCAAATCACACCATGGGTATGTAGATCTGCTCGTTCATTGTTTTCCTAGCCATGTCTAAGTGGTACCATTGCAAACCCCGCTGTTGGCTACCATCGTGCCCCCTAGTCACAGCACATACCCATTTTAGCTATTCTCCAGTTACAGTTTATCATCCACTGTGTTATTCTGTTCATTCTAAATCGACTCGGTGACACACTATACCCATCATTTGATGCAATGTGAAGTTAACCTGTCCCGTATGGTTTTTGAATACGATTAAAGAGGCGAGTCATTTCCGCGCAGTACTTTGTATTGTAATCGTGTTGAACGGTGGCAATTGAGGTGATTTACCTTCCTTCTGTGTCTTGCAAAGATTCGGTTGTTCTGGGACTTAGATACGTACATACATCGCTGGAGTGATATTTTGTTAAATTGTACCGTAGGTAAAGTCTCGACTTCGTTCCTTGATTGGACAAAAGAAGTTGCTACGTAACACTTGAGTCCCAAGCGAATCTGTCGCTTATATAAATAGTTTATCACCCCAGTAGATTATACAGCCACATTTGCCTACGGCTGAGTAATTAGATGCTGTACAAGCTACTTCTTGTAAATATGTTAAAACAGTTTGCACAATCTTTCGAAATCCGATGGTCGAACAGGGAGCAGCGGAATTTACTCCATGTGTTAGTGATGTGATATCGTCAAAGCGGCTATCAGCGAATATATGACCAAATCGCTTACTATTGCATATAGCAGACAGCATATATAATACACAATAACCATAGGCCAGCTGTATTTTACGGTACATTTATGTGTGCATCATTCTACCTGGTAACCGTATTCATGGCATTTGACTCCATTTTTCCATATCCGTCTCTATCAATTTTTGATGGTCCCACCTTTGACTAAATTTATGGCTATTTTTAGGTTGACGCTTAAACGTTAACTAACCAACGATAGTCGTGTTGGTTGCCTATAATTGTACTTGAGATTTTCCAACACTAGTGGAATATGGCTGTTATTCTTACCTACAATCCAAACTCGAGCACATTCGTATTGTTATTGCTCATGAGGGTTATTGTTTCTCCATCCAATTTACGGTAGTCCATACATAAGTGTGAACAAATGCCCGTTCGCAACACTGCAGTATTAGAACTCGAACCAGGGACCTTTGGTACATCAGCTGATATCTCATGTTGAATGACTATACGGAAGCCAGTTATAAACACTTGTAAGCGCCCCACTTCAGCTTGATAGACAGATGTCTAACTGGGGTTCGCCCAAATTACAAGTTCCGCTAACATCTGTTCGTGTCGCGCTACGTTTCCACTTGATAGATTGGTATTATTACCTTTCTTCTCGTGTGACACCGTGAATTATTGCTGGTTGCGACATCTAGTCAATGCATCTCATCTCAAGTGCCTCTATACGCCCCATTGTACTGCTGCCGCCTTCAGGTAAATTCAGTGAGATTCAGACAAGTCATCAAGATTACTTCCGGAACACCGGCAACACGAGTTTACATCCAAATGGAAATGCTTGTACCCAGGTAACATTCTAGGCACTGATGAGTTGGTCGAGATATGCTAGTGGTCAGAACGAATGACTAGGGGGGAAAATATTAACACCGGATGGATTGCATGGTTGTATTACATCCCGGTTGATTCTCACTCACCTCGAACATGAGACGATCGGACCGGCTCTGGTTTACCTTCTGCTACGAATAGTCTGCAGTAAATAATATAGGCGATGGCATTCACAACACACACCAACGATTAGCCATCATTGTTCCATCGGGTTTTTACTTCTTTGTTAAAGTGAGCATAGCTATAAATCCCGTTCGTTCTCTCACCGCGGATTTTAGCAGCTGAGCTTATGAACAGTAATAGAATTAGTCGCACCATTTACCTGCTAACTTGAAAAGTTGCTTAGTCCATCACCTTCATTTTCGTTGCGTTCTTCCTTATGCTATATCCCGCATGCAAGTCGCACTTGGGGACAGTTTCATTCTGGAATGAGTAACTACTGAGTTTATTGTACTTGCCTTGAACGGATGAGCCACATCTGACTTACCTTTAGTTGACTCACTTATCTCGGTTTTATATCATGATCATCTCATGTGTTTTCCGTTACAATGTTGAAATCATCATGACCTATGCTATTCTTACTAAGTTCTCAAATGGAGTCTACTATGGTGACGTACCGAGACGGTGAGCTCCGGCATCTTCCTCTTCGTATTATTATTCGGCCCCGATTCACATCACTATGTAAGATCCATGGTATTACTCACCAGACTATTGTATCTGCATTCTGCTCCTTGGAATCGATTTTTAGATTACATGAACCTACCATTACCAGCTGACCAATACTAAATAGCACGATGCTTACAGAGCCGGTGCATCGCAGAACAATGGTTGTTCAGTCCATCCATGAACTCATTCCTATTTGACGTGCGTGCGGAGTCTCCAAGCTAATTGTATGGTAGATACGGATCAATGCTCGGGTGGAAAATTATTTTGAATGTCTCAAGTTCGATGGATACGCTTGAATCAAAAGGTTGCCAGCGCTGGGCCGCTTACAGTACGCATATAGTGTAAAGTTT
Organism: Dicrocoelium dendriticum; assembly: GCA_944474145.2. Taxonomy (NCBI): domain Eukaryota; kingdom Metazoa; phylum Platyhelminthes; class Trematoda; order Plagiorchiida; family Dicrocoeliidae; genus Dicrocoelium; species Dicrocoelium dendriticum. Next base: position 8,823,772 of record OX104060.1, on the reverse strand, counting down.
GACATTTTGAACACAATGCTCAACGACTGTCTCCCGTGTGACCACGGACTATGCTTTGAAAGATAAATTTCCCTGGATATTCTGTGGCAAGTGAACAATCCCGACAATTCACCGATGAGCGATAATCACTATGTCGACAGTTCATGTTCCGCTCCACATTTTAGTAATGAGAGGGAGCATCGTTATAGTTCCAGCTGTTCCTCAGCCATACTGAATTTACCGGGGATTATGAAACCGTACGTACTAAGCGGATGGAATTCAGAAGCGCCGAGCCGCCTACGAGAAGCTGTATTGCACATGGCCACTCCATTGGATAGACGAAGTAATGTGTTAAACCCAACGGGAATGGTACACAAGTGTATTAGTATATTACATCGGAAAGTAATCGACGCGTAGCGACATTCATTTTATGAACACCAAATGGCTGCACTCGGAGACGTATGATGCAGATCCTTAGCAAATAGCTTATGGTCACAGCAGACTACACATCGGTATGTACAAACGGTTGAAGATTTGGACATTTGCAAAACAATGCGAACACTGTTTGGAAAATCGAATGTTTGACAGTGGGTAGCGGGACTTAGTTGATGTCACCTGTCAATATCAAAGTTTGCGCATCAATCGTTCTTTGAGAATGTGTACTTACCTCGGGTAGCAGATGGTCGGACCAATGGGTGACACGGAGATTTAGAAAAGGGCACTCCATTGTATTCGCATGCTGTGCGATCTACCCCATCAACTACGCAAAACAGACTGTACATGTAGACGGCAAATCTTAAGTGCACACTATTTTACTGTACCACTAGTTTATTTATCATTCTACCTAGCACTTGCTTCACTATTGCTATATCGCTTTCCTTCAAATATGGATGCCCAAGATTTAAGGATGTCACGTCTAAATGTTGCAGAGAACATCAACAGTTGGTATTGGGTACTTATTCTCATGCCTGAGAAAGTGGATGTCGGCCTGACCTCCAAACGAAACCCATACACGTTTGTCGTACAATTGATCATGTGGTCTAATGTGTCTCTATTCAGTTTGTGGCAGCTCAAACTTAAGTTTGGATAAATCCATGTGCATATGTTGTATTCGAACTGCCATTGGACACGGATGACCCCAATCCATGTACATATGTATACCGAACGAATTCGAGGAGGATACTCATACCGCTTTTGTACGGACAAGTTAGTGCAGTGAAACAGCCCTCAGGCAAACCGAAAATAACATTACCAGAACATGAAGAAGGTGAGTTTATGACAAACTCATGTTAATTACAGGTGTTGCGAATCCAAGGCAATTTTCGCTAAATGCGAATTACGTGGACTACTAAAAAGGGTGGTTGCGCAGGTGCAGGGAAAAGCACTATTGCAAGCGAAATAGATGCACCATGAGTACGCCAGCATTCGGTTTAATAATCCAGGCCAATAAGGTGGCGGATGTGGTACGTTTGCCTGCGTAATGAATAATATTGCGTTTTAGAAGTAGATGTTGCATGAGCTCCCCGGTGTGGCTGTGCCTGATGTGAATGTTGTCAAGGTGCTTACCTGTCTACTATTCACGACCTAGTCCATACTGGCTCCAAGAGACAGTTGGACGTTGCTGGTGGGGACGGGATGCACAGTCCTCGTGACGGTGCTTGGCTCAAAGAGTGGTTCCATCCTGTGTGGAACGGGCTACGTTCCAGCCACCGCCATGTGTACGTCTGGTGTTCATGTGTTCCAAATGGGCCGGAATGCTTCTGTTCTGCTTGTTGAAGGAGTATGGGGCGGTTGCGTTGATGAAATGTGACTCTAACCCACATGCCTCCCTGTCTTATTCCTCCGGGTTTACTCTGGATATTTTGTGTGTGTATGTGTGTGTGGTGCAGCGCAAGCCACCCAGGTCCCCCTTTAGGCACAGGTGTTTTGTGACTGTCCCCATGGAGGTCAAAATAACAGGCAAATCCGGATACTGACGACGCCAAGTCAATCATATTCATGGTTGGCTGCACCCGGTTTCGGATTTGCCTGTCACTGGGACCAGCCACAGGACGCCTGGGTCTACAGAGGGACCATGGATGGCTTGCGCTGCCCCATCCACTACTGCATCCACACACCTCATAGCTAGTGTAAATCCGAAGGAATAAGGCCAAAAGGTATGTGGATGGGAGCCACGTTTCATCAATGGAGCCGGCCCACACTCTTTCACAGGCAAACACAAGCACGCTGTATTTGGGAATCAGTCACATACAAGGCAGTGGCTGGACCGTAGTCCGCTCCACACTGAGTGCATGGAACCCCTCATTGATTCTAACACGGCCACAAGTACCGTGCACCCCGTCCCCTCCAGCAACGACCAACTGTCTCCTGAAGCCAGTATGGACGAGGTAGTGGGTAATAGACATGTAGACAACTTGTTAACATGCACATCGAACGCAGCCACACCGGGGATATCAAGCAACAGCTAATCACTTGAGAGAAAGATAACAAAGAAAATAAATCGAGTAATGCATTAGGAAACGTGACAAAATCTTAAATTAATGAACATATGAAATAAGTTGTTAACAAAGGATCCAAGATAAGTTCAGTGGGTCAGAATGTATGTTTTACGAAAATGACAAAACCGCGAAAATGTTATCGCAATTAACTACGATTTGCTTAAGCTACTTGTAAAGTTTGATAGAAGAGCGTCCAGGTAGTTATTGATATGAGAAAGCAAAGCATTAGGACAAAATTGAAAACCCATCACCTGGAATAAAAAGAGTAAACATGTAAGCACGCGGTTAGTAAAGCGAATGCAGCGTACCTACAAACGCTGCGCCGGTTCTGCCTACGTTCTCTGCAGGAACCGTCGTCGCTTCGGTAATGGGCCCGAGTGGCCTCGCTCATGGCTCACTAAGCATGTCTGACTCAGGCACTCGCGACCGCATGTGCTACAGCACCATGCGCTTGATGTCGATGGAGAACAACCCATCGGCGCCTGTCGCTTCCACACTTGCCGCTTCTTCTCTGCATGCATGAGGGCTATCTCCATCACTTCGGCAACTGCCTTCATGATTAGATCGAGCCATGCACGCCGATCAACCGCCTTCGATTCCCATGACCTGCAATCAAGATTAGAACGTGTGAGGCTCACTTTGATCATGTCTTGGTAACGTAACTTTGGTTTCCCCACATGCCGCTTCCCAATACTCAGCTGACCATATAAGAGTTGCTTCTGTATCCGCGTTGAATCCATACGGCTCACATGACTGAGCCACCTCCGATGCCTCAGCAATAGTATGCAGTCCACTGCATACATTCCACTACGGCGCAACACTTCTGTGTCTGCAACCCTGTCGCCCCAACCGATACGTAAAATCCGTCGCAGACACTGCTGATGGAACCGCTCGAGATATCGCACATCCCGCCGGTACATCGTCCAAGTTTCACTGCCGTATAGAAGAACGGACAGCACCATAGATTTCTACACCATCAGCTTCGTGCCAATGGTATGCTGACGGTTGTTCTACACTCGGTACTCAAGCTTCCCGAATGCCGCCGCTGACCTTCGACACGCGGATATGCCGATCACTGTGCAGCTGCTGGTCAGTCGACATCCCACTCCCAAGGTAGCACAAGCGCGTGATGGTTTCTAAAACTTTAGCACCAATGCTGATTCGCGGCAATATTGAAGATTGCACCTCCGGTAATGGCTGAAAGAGACAGACAGTTTTGCTTGTGACGATGGGGAGCCCAAATTTTGCCGCTGTCGAAGCCAGAGCATTAGTCGTGTGCTGCAACTCATCCGCGCTGTGTGAAAACAACGTCCAGTCGTCAGCAAACAGCAACATACGGATAGTTGTCTCACATATTAGAGTTCTCGCACCGAAACGACGGATGTTCAGCCACCCACCAACAATACGGTGCTCCACACGAATACCGTAAGCACAAGCGGCGTCAAAAGCATAGGATAACATTGCATGAAGATATATATTAAACAGGGTAGGAGCTAGGGCACAGCCTTGCTTCCCACCATAGACAACTGCAAAGTCATCCGAGATCTCTCCACTCAGCTTCAACCTCGCTCGCATACCACTGTGCAGACATTCAATTAAACCTACAAAGTTACGCGGACAACCAAACTTACCCAACGCCAGCCACAATGCCTCGCGGTTCACCGTATTAAATGCCATGGTGAAATCAAAAAGCGAGTACAATGGCTGGTGTCGTTCTCTGCACTTCTCTTGCAACTGACGAGCTGCAAACACCATATCTATAGTGCTGCGACCCGAACGGAATCCGCATTGCTCTTCCGCCACGTTAGCTTCCACAACCTGACTGGCGAGGCGGTTGAGCATGATTCGGGCAATCACCTTACCCACACAACTCAGCAAGTTGATGCCACGATAATTCGTGTAACATTGCTTGCTCCCTTTGCCCTTGTACAGTGGTAGCACAAGGGCATCCTTCAGCTCAGCAGGCACCTCCTCCTCAATCTACACGCATTGTACTAAGTGATGCAGCGCAGTCAACAACGCGGGCCCGCCGTGTTTCAATACTTCAGGTGGGATCCCGTCGGCTCCGGCACACTTGCCGTTTCGCAGCTGAGCAAGTGCTCTCTGCGTCTCATCCAGTGTCCGCGTGTCCGCCACACTCTTCCTCATATCGTGCTGCTTCAGGCAATTCAATTTAGGCCAGTCGATCTATGAACGGTTGTTCAAGAGACAGTCAAAATGTTTCCGCTAGATCTGTATAACGTCTGCAGTCTGCGTGCAGTTAGCGCCTGAACTACCATCGATCAGCGTCCTCAGCGGCTCCAATCTCGGTCCATACACCGCCTTCAAGGAGTCAAAGAATGCCTTGTGTTGGCGGCTTTCGGCGTAGCATTTCAGCTGATTCGTCTTCTCCGTCCACCATGCAATTTAATGCGACGGAGCTCTCGGGTCAGTCGCCGTCGATGTTAGCGAAATTGACTACTATTCCCAAAGTCAATAGGGTCTGCGACATGTGCAACAAATGCTGCATTCTTCTCCGATACCAATGCGCCAACCGTCGCATTGTTGTATTCAAACCAATCAGGCCGCTTACAGTTTGTGCGCCTGATGGTCTCCTCGGCAGCAGCTGTCACCTGGTCGCGAATGTGGTGCCACAGGTCGCCCACTGTGGCTATGCAGTCCACATCACCACACAGGCGTGCAGCCATCGCCTTCTCCAGCTTAGAACATTTCGCCACAGTACCGAGGGAAAGAAGGTTAAATTTACGCCGATTCACAGTGGGAGTGCAATACATGGATTTACGAAAACAAATGTACATTTTGGTCTTCACCTATTTGTGATCAGTGCCACACTCAGTGCCTCTACTTGGCATATCACGCTGACGTACGATGACACAGTCGAGCAGGTGAGCGTGACCACTCCGTGGTTGCGTCCAAGTTGCTATATTACTCGCACTCAGTGCAAACCGAGTGTTCGTGATCGTCAGGTCGTGAGTGGCACAGAGTGAGAGCAGCCTGTCGCCGTTCGCATTCGCTGAACCAATGACATGCGAACCGATAACATCTGTCCACACCGATGCATCACGCTTAACACGCGCGTTGAAATCACCCGGCAGAAACAGTCGGTCTCTCCTCGGCACAGACCGTATCACGGAGAATAGCGCAGTGTAGAATTGATCACGCATGTCATGAGGATAATACATGGTCGGACCGTACGTGCTTATAAAAGTAGCAAACTTACCTCTTCCGAGTCGTAGGCGAATAGTCAGCAGTCTCGCGCTGATGCCCGTTGGTTCACCCACCAACTGGCCATGGAGGCGATCGGATATTGCAAATCCGACTCCATGATCACACAGTGTTGAGGCGGCGTTGCCCACCCAGTAGAATGTGTAGCCAGCACCTGCTTCATGCAACTTACCTTGCTCAGCGAGCCGAGTTTCACTGAGCGCCGCAATATCGATTTTGTAGCGCGCCAGTTCCATCGCGACCAGTGCAGTGCGTCGCTCCGGGCGCTCGCTGGAGTTCCGGTCCAGTAGTGTGCGCACGTTCCAGCACCCGATGATGAGTGCTTTGCGCGCAGGCCTACGATTGCATTGGTGGGCAATCTCAAGCGAGTTGGCGGTTGTGTTTCGGAGGTTTGCTTGAGGGAATCCACCCGGAGCCTTTGGGTCAATAGCTTGACCCACAAGGCAGTGGGTGATTTGGAGTTTTGCTTGAGGGACTCCACCCGGAGTCTTTGGCTCCATAGCCTGATCCACAAGGCAGTGGATGGTTTGAAGTTTTGCTTGAGAGACTCCGCCCGGAGCCTTTGGCTCAATAGCCTGACGCACAAGGCAGTGGGGAGCAGATCCAGCTCGGGAATGTGATTGCAGAAACAGATGGGGATCTGCTTGACGGCCGTCAAACGCAGCCTTGGAGGTACTGGAACTGTTTATATATGTTTTGCTACTTAATAGGATACAGCTGCGACCACGGCCAGACGCAGGTGGGTTTTTGGCGGGTTTGCACCAATTTGACCAGGGACTGCCTGGCTTGAGGCGGGCAGTAGCAAACCTTTGAACACCCAGAGGTGCCCTCCCACCATCAGAGACAATGCGTGGAGCTCGTGCTCTACGCCAATCGAGCTGTGAACTTATAACCCGTAAACCTGTTGTCTCCCATGGCTAGGTTTTACGGGAAGAGGGCTATCGACCACTTTCTAACCTCCGAAATGGATGGACTAGGATACTGGCTGGGCCCCCACACCTGACAGGAGAACGACTCGGGTCCTCAGCCAAAGCCTTCGATTAAATGTACACCCGAAAGGCAGAGGGTCTAGCACATTGTCAGTTTACCGACTTATGCGGATTGGTATACTGGGTCTTAGCAGGGAGAAGGGCGAATCGCAGCTCCTACCCAGCGGTCGCCACGAGGTGGCGCCCAGAACATGAGCCAATGGCACAACAGTAGCAGCAGTGGGTAGACCATCTGTGAGGATCTAGCCATCAAGAGCCTCAGCGCACCCTAGGCTCTCCCGCATATATATATATATATATATATATATATAGGTGCCTACATATTTCACCGAGTGAGTTTTCTCGTGTTCCTACTCATTCCTAATGATACACGCTATACAACCAGATGTCTAAATTGATGAGCCGGAAATGTAATCAACACATGGCATGTTTTTCAAATGATCAGCAGAATGTACACAGATGTGTCGAATCGCATTATCACATCCCGCAACGCTGATCTCACTGGTGATTGTTCTGGCAATGCGTTACAGAAACTGAAACCACACCAGTTGGGTCATGAGGTGCTGGGGATCTCCGGCCCGAAGTTCATCCTACTGCATTTTTATTACATTCTTCACTCGGGCCTTCACCACCTGCAAAACATATTCGTTGGGATTGAGGAACGGGGAGTATAGGCTCAATCTCAGAATGGTAACCCTTTCGTATACTTTGACGGACACAAGTGCTTCCAAACGTGTGTGACATGGTGCATTGTCACACATTACGACGACCTGCCGTAGCTCCACTTCCAGCTTCAGCTTGTGTAAAATGCCGCGCAGCCATTCGAGAGATAAAGGTCCAATGAATACACCTCCCCGGGTAGTCGTTGAAACGGTTCCCTCCATTGTTAGTAAACCGATGATATGCAACTTCAGGCCTCTACTAACCCACAGGCCCTGACTCTTCTGGGCGCCCCACCACGAGTACGTTTGAAGTAAATGTTGAAGTTTGTTTCGTCAATCCATCTGAAGAACTTCCTCTCCCTTTCAAGTTCAAGAAAGTTTTGAACAAACTCATTTAGTTTCGCTTCGCTTCAATCATTGTTCATTCCTGCTGGAGTCGGATGGGTGCTCTTCATAGTCATCAAACGGCCATCCAACTGTCTGGCGATTGTAGACTTTGAAATGTTCTTATGCATATCGGCATCTACTCGGACTCGCATTTCCTGTAGTGATAGATTTGCGTCCTTCACGATCCACTCCAGAATGTCATCAATTTCTTCCTCCGACAGAACGCGTTTACAATCGCGCGCCTGCGTAGTATCCGGATGCTGATCAAGTGAGCGACGAATCCAGGATCAGGCAGTTTGATATTTCACATTGTTCACCGTTGCCAGGAGTTGCAAATCGTCACCGTCGATGAAGGCATCCAGAACTAGGTCTCGAATATCTGAATAGATACTCTATCGAACACGAGAAGGCATCTTGATCACGCTGAAATGAAAGACATCCATTCCGTCGTTTGCTTATGTTCCAGACATTCATTGCTCTCAAACCAATTGTGATCTAGATTTTCTGACGTGAGATGGGGTGCATACTAGCTCATGGCGCAACCTATGTCCATGGACTCGAGGTTCACTCACAATCTCACCTAGTCAACGGGTAGCGCGGTCACTTCACGACTTAAACACCAATCCCTGTCACCTGGCCAATGAGAACACACTTGAGGTCAAAGGATTGGCTCGGAGCGGTTGGTGAATCACACAGGGTTTTTGCAAAATTTTACACTTCCTTTGTAATCATTTGCAATTTCTTTGCAAAACGTTGGTCTTTTATACTACTTTGCGGGAACTGAGATAGTGCTCCTGATTTTGCCTCATCTCTAGTTTTTTGCGTACATATGTGTATATTGTCCGGAAGTTCATTGCTATTGAGTAGACGAGATTGCTGGCTGACGACTGCATCCAAGCTGCACACCACTCATTTGGGAGTGGAATCATTATGACACCTTCATAAGGCAGCAACTTTTACTACTTTGGTAGGTGTAGGTATTTTATGGACCCTTTAGCAGCTTTTGTCTCTTACCGAGGTGCTTTCCTGGACAGATTGTAATTCGCATTCGATGGCTTTTGAGATTAATGTTACGGCAGATAGGCCAACGACATTTGCTGGGGGTGTTTGGGGGAAAATACCATGGTGTTTGCAAACAATGAACCAAAATGATGTTGTAGTGGTTCGCGGTATTCATAACCCTATTCGTCATGCTACTGGCCACCTTGGGTGGTTACATTTCACTCAGAACCTTTCGTTGCTCCTTCACATCCTGTAACCAATTTGATGTTACTCCTAAACTTGAGTACCATGGTCTCCGTAAAGGTGCACTCGTTGGCTCTAATGAATGATGTGCAATAGCTCCGATTGTTTTTTAATCCTTCAATGTAGTTTTACAAGGGCCTAACGTACGTTACTTCCAAATCTCCTTTTGGTCCATTTAGGCATTCTGCTTCGGATTCTCTTGTGACTTACGCAAATAGTACAACTTTTGAGACAGCTTAATTGATATACTTAATTTTATCTTTTAATTTATTCCATGCATCGTTTTTCAAACTTTGCGTCTTGAGGTCCTAGTCAACGGTTGTCCCTAAGTGGTGAAGCGTGCAATTGTCAGTCATATTTTGTCGAGTTTCGCGTTCCGTATCAACAATACTGACATAACACACGTCGTCAAACTTTAAGATTGAGTGATCGCTATCACCTAGCGGAATTGCTGTTGTAAAGAAGGAAAGCACATTAGATCGGAAAAATGGAAATCACCACTATTTTGGAAGCACCGGTACTATGCGCAGTTGTCTTATTCATCAAATATAACTTACGGAGGTATCAGAGACGCAAGCTAGCTTTGTTTCCTTATAGCTGTGTAATTATTCGTCAGGAAACACATTAGTTATCGAGCGGTTGTGAACTCTTTGTATCGTTATATCCGATGTATTGCTTCAGGACCCTACTGCTTCGGTTCTAGCTTTTGACTGTCCTGGTGTATTGCCGTTTCCATTCGCCAGATTTTCATAACGGTAATTTAATCGCTTGTTTTGCTGATGCATGTTGAGTTGGCTGTATGCATTGCATCTCATTTCAGTGAGACTACCCAAGTAGGTGAAATAAGCAAAACAGAATTCATCAGGTAAAATCTACCTTAAATAGTGTTCGACCTTCAAACTGGGTGTGCATGATCGCGGTGATATATCGTCTTTCTCGTTCCGCATCTATTGTTTTGCGATACGCCATAGGGAGCGCGATAGAGAGATACCGTTGCGTTCTTGGTGCAGTTAATCACCTACTCCCGACAGTGAACTGAGCACTAGTTAATAGGCCGAGCTGTACCCCCTTGGGCGCATTTTCAGATTGCAGATTGGGAAATACTTTCCTTTTGAATAAGGCTCATCTATTCACAAGTGAGATAAATAAGCAGACACGGACGCTCGGGCGTCAGCATCATAGGGTGTAAAGGCTCTTGGCTTTCCATCTGACCTTCCAACAAACTAAGATAAGAGCGCAATCAGTGCTGTTAAATCCAATAGGACCGACTGCAGGTCACAGGCCACATACACTTGCAATTAGAAGTAAGCAATTACCGAAGGACAGATGAGCTACTTTGACCTCCACTTGCGTCTACGTGAACTTGTAACAACATAAATATGTGTCGTCCATCTTGACATCAATGGCAATCGTGGCTGGCAGAGAGTTCAGTTGTCTAGCGATCGTTTACTTATATATGTGCTATTATACTCGGGATGGTTGGGTTCGTTGAGTAGTTTATTTCTACTCGAAAGCCTGTTTTCTTACCGGCTTGTGTTTTGCCATCATAGCCTCGTTAGCCCGCATTCAAGGTCACTTAAGCTAATCCACTTCCTTTGGTTGTGCAATCGAGATGTACCATACTAACTCACGTATGGACGAGTGTTTAGGCGTTTCTGTGCTCGCTCCCTCTGCCCACAGGAACTGCGAACCACAGCCAAATTGCTGGTTGCCGGATCTGTCACTGAGCAGATATTTTATTCCAGGTTTGTTTAACCTCCCTCTGTTAAGCCTTCGTAGTACGAGTCCGCAACATCGGGCTACCTTGGGCGAGATTTTTGCCGCCTTTCATAGCGCCTCATTTCAAATTCAACTTGATCGCTAGCCATTTTCAGACGCTGATTTTTATCGGATCACAGACTTCTTGCACTCTGGAAAACACTATCATTGTTATATACTGTCTCACACTGACCCATTTACGGGACTCCAGCATAACTCTGCGTCTACTTCCATCCTCTGCGAAAACCTCTAGTATTCATACGTTCCGTTTACCTACAAGCTCAGTTGCTAAGGCAGATAGTTACGTCGGCATAGAGATTGCGTTGAGCAGACTTCTAGACGCTGTACTACTAGTCTGGATTCCTGTTAGCAGCCAATTGTACGCAAACCGAATAGAAACAGCAATAAGCACATCCAGCCGTGAAACCAGCAGACGCTCCTTGCTCGTTGTATCAGCTTGTTTCCACAGAGTGTAGTGCTCAGTCAGTCAAAGATGAATTCTTCTCTCAATTCACCGAACTAGGAAAATGCACCGCACAGACATTGTGGTGTTCTCCAGGGTATTAAACGTGCAGGATGGCAGACTTAAATTTGACGAACGTGAACACAGTGGTCAACATAGCCATGATACTCATAGGACAGTCAATGGTGATCCCCCTACTTCAGCACTTTGCTTTGATCGCGGTCTATTTTTCTCGAGTACCTATGCTCAGGCATTGAGAAGAACTGGACCCTTATCTGTAGCCTCATATACAACTGTGCAGCCTTGGTCTCTGGTCCGAGTAGTAGTACCCATACCCACTGGACCTACACGGTTCCTGAAATCCGTCAAGGAAATCCCATTGCGTTGAGAATCGATCATTTCGCTGGACTATCATGGTGCAGCTTAAGAAGACCCTCCGGTAGGATTGCGGGGTCTTGTGGATGCAGTGGTTCATCAAGTTGGTGCAAGCTGCCTCTCCGAGCAATTTCCTTAAGCTTTTCTTCCTGGCCTCATCCAATGGTTGCAAATGGTCATTTATTTCATTGGTAGTGACGCAAATTTATGTTTTTTAACGAGCAGTTCGTGCAGTACTAGCTGAGCAACAACGTCAACAATGGTTCATTCAGGAATCCATATTGCTGCCCGGTGTGTAGACACTATACCAATATCTGAGTCTGGGGTTACTTATATGCCTCGCCTCCTACAACATCACATAAATTTGAGAATAACCTATTTATTTATCTATTTAGAAATTCCCTTGTGAAAATGAATTCCCTTTGACTCTTTTCTAAGTCGGAGACTCATCACTGAGAAACCCTTTTCCTCCTTCAAGTGGCTTGGATCGCCAAAGTACACCCTTCCGATTGAAACCTAGCGGATCCCGTGCATGTCATTAAAAATGTACCCAAAAATTGTACTAATCAACTAGCTGACTAAATAAAAAAATAATTATATGGTATATTCCTCGGCGATGAGGTGCAGTCCAACTCTGTGGTCTGATCAATGGGAACAGCATGTTCGCAAAAAATACTCAACTTGTTCGCGGTTTATACACTGGATCCAAAACGCGTAGTAAAGTAAACTATCTGGTTTAAGGTATTAAAGTGATTAAAGTACCAGGAGAAATAACAAGTGCAGATTTAAACAAATGTTCAGGTAAAGCAATACGGCCACGCGTGGAACCGTCCCCGGGTGACCTGCTTCCATGCAAGTTATTCCCTTTAAAGCTTTCGTCCGCACTTCCATGCTATACCTGGTGGTGTGCCGGTGTGAAATAGTAACATTTGAGCCAGCACCGATTTATCACTTTGGATTCTTTCCAAAAGGCTTGTTGACCTACTAGCTTGGGTCATAAGCAGGGCATGGCCTAAGAGTAATAATTGTTCAGCTTAACAATCTGTCATATACTTGAGCTTCCCCAAACAATCTGTCGGCCAACGATCATTGTAACCCCATACACGCGATTCGCGCTTGACTAATTTTACCTAGCTGACCACCCTTGAGAAGAGTGGTTATGGGTGATTATGGGTGTATGGCGAACGTAAGTCCCCTTTATTACAACTAGTGTCCTACGACAGGGCTACCTGGTATCACCCTTACTGATCAACTTCGCTGCAGGTGGTGTCCTGGAGCATATTCTGGACAATTATGAACCCATTGGCGTCGAATTACTTTCCGAGGATCCGCTTCGCAACTTGGAGCATGCGCCGTAAATTATTATTCCTCGCTGGCCACCTGAAATGGACTGCATTGGTTGGGATAGTCTCCTAAATCGGAATAACATTTGCTTAGCCAAAGAGTCTTTCTGAAAGATTACCTTAGGGCTGTTCCTAAGCTCACGCTTTCGGGTTGTAATTTCCTAGTGGTTGACAGGTTCGTTTACTTCGAAAGCTGCATCCGTGCTAGAAGCTTAAAGCGTAAATTACTATTGCATGTCACTGAGATTTGGTTTGCTTGTGATAATCCTTGCCATCTCTGTCGTCGACTCAATCTCTGCCTACTTTTGAAGTGTTGAGTCTATGATGTTACAGAGAGCGTGGTCCTGCTCTACCGTTGCATGGCATTTTCTATTCGCTTAAAAGATGTTACGAATTTGTCCGACTTTATTCACTGTTACATTAGAAGCATAACGTAATGGCAGTGACCATCAAAATGTTTTTATATCATACTCTTTAACGGCTGAGATATATTGCCTCACTGCGCCGAATTCAGAGGCTTAAGCGCTTGCTTCGCTTGCCAATTCATCGTTAGCCATTTAGCCAAATGTTCGGGTGATATCCCCTTAGACAACTCCCTACCTCGACTTGAGCCATCAGCAAGTATCGTACCTTCTGATGAAAACTTAGATTTCTGCGTTATGTTCTTTTCGCTTTTTATGGTCATTGGGCCTTCCATTGTTTTCCACAATGTTCACCGGCTTCATACCTACCCGTTATCATTTGAAGGTATATATACACCCAAACTTACGAAGATAACCACCTTCATCACCTGGCTACCTCTATAATATGGCTATTTTGTTTTTTATCGCTCGTACCTTTGCCAACTACCCCTTATGGCTAGAGTCAGCTGTATGTTGCCCACCTCACCACTGCGGGCCAGTCCCTTGAGCCTTCAGCTTACGGAGATTTTACTGCATACTGGCTTATCAAACAACCTTCTCGTGATGCCAGTTGGATGCTACGGTATTATCCCGTTCCAGCAAATCGTTCGGCGGCAGTGTTTCCGGACGTAGTGGGTTTTCGCCTGGCAAGTAGTCTCCTTATAAATGCCACATAGGTCCAGTTAACAACAATGTGACGTGGCGGATGTGACTGGCCACTGAATAAACGCACTGCCCCTTACCTCCTAATGGCAAAGCAATGTATTCCAGCAACCTAATACTGGAATTGTGGAGAGCATTTGGCCTCTGTTTGGCAAACGAACAAACGGAAGACACATGAACTGGATAATCAGTCACTGGCTTCCATTGGGTGTGAATCCTTAAATTCGCTCCGCTGCCTTGTGGGCGGTCCATTCGGCTAAAGACTCAGGGTGGAGTTCCGTAAGTCAAGACCCTACTTCGGCTTGGGAAACCGGGTAATACCTCGTCCTCTGAAGAAACCATGAACTTCTCCGTGTTGTGTTGTGTTTTTTAACTATAGCTGTAACTTCATTTGGGTTCCATGGTTTCTGATGGCTGCAGGCCTATCCGTAGGTTGTTGTGAAAATATATATAAATATATTTTTCGCAACAGCCTATTAATGGGCCTGGAGCCATCAAAAACCATGGAACTCAAAGGAAGTTACATATATATATATATTTATAGACCTAGGGACGTTATTATATTATGTTATCTACCGCACACCGTGAAAGATATATAACCACCCGAACGCTTTTCGTGCACTTTACTCATACCGCCATTAGTGTGGACATAGAAACGTGAAACGACAAGCTTTATGTGACAGCGCTTGGATCATATACATATGTTACAGCGGTGAACGCTGCTCGTATAAAGTACATCTTACACTTCCATGCATTCAACTGCGTGTTTACTGGAGTGGACCATTCAAATATATGTTTTCAGTTGTTTCAGAGATTTCAGATTTAGTTCGCTCTCTTTGTTTCTATTTTCTGAAGTGGAATTATTGAGATCCGTTCCGGTGCACGTGTTGTTACAATTGCAAGTGCATACAGGGCCAGCTTTTTTAAGTGAGTTGGTCTCATCTGGTACATCGGCCTGCCCACAGTAATCCAATGAGTACGAAGTACGGCGTGTAAACGGTGCCTTGGGAATGGCTAAGTTGTCCTCCGGTTGATGGAAATTTGGCCTTCGTGTAGAGGAAATTGCGTAATCCGTACGATAGACAGTGCTGATCGTGTCATCTGGCCCTTTTCTTTGAGTTGCATTTTTTGGACAATTGCACCCTGTGACACGTGCATTTTGATCCATTGTATTACAGACTGAAGCGTTCATACCTCACGGGCCTTAAGATGCAGCACCAAAAATGGTTTTAAATGTCTGATGGTAAATCAAGTGCGTTATCGATTCACTGGTGCTACGGCAGACGTGTCACGTGAATCAGGCTAACGTGTAGAAAAACGGCACAGTGTAGCCGATCCACGGGAGTTACTGTAACAAGTTAAAGAGTAGGAGGTCGATAAGATTTTGCTACCATTTTTGTTGTTGCATAGTCCCACCGTTGCTACTCTCAGATACAATGTATTTTTCTTCTTCCATGTTATTTTCCTAGCCTTTTTAGCTCGGCCTCTTAATTGTCGGTTGTGACATGATCACCAGCTGTCTACAAGGTAATTATTTTGTGTTACAGCTCGAAAGGTTTCATACAACTCACCGTAATATTCGGAGATGGGAAGTTTGGAATGCCAAACTGGAAGAATGTTGACTGTTGTTTGAGAACAGGCACCCTAAATAAAGCAGAGATTCGAGGTGCAATCCAATCTTGGAAACGCCACAAAGCTCGTCGTCCCTACAGCCTACCACCGGCTCTATTCAAAGATGGAGGAAGTGTACTTGTCAGCGAACTCATATCGCTGTTTACGGAAGTTTGGACTGAGGAGAAGTTTCCCAACACATGCGGAGTGTCGGACATTGTTCCGATTAACAAGAAAGGCTCCCGCGACGATTACTGTAACTACCGCGGAATCTCGTTGATCCCTGTCGCATCCAAAATATTCGTGTCTGTCTAACTGCGGAGGCTTTCAATGACTAAGGAGGAGTTTTCCCGAGAAGAACAAGCCGGATTTCGTCCAGGTTGCGGCTGCATCAACCAAAACTTCACGCTCCGCCAACTTCTAGAACTTCGTCACATCCACCGGCGGCCATCCAACGTAATGCTCTTGGACATCGGAGCGGTATTTGATTCGCAGAGTAGATCTGCGTTGTGGATCTGTTTACTAAAGGAAGGTGTGTCTGACTAGTTTGTAACCATCCTAAAAGAAGTTTAAAACAGCATGTCTGGCCAAGTATAGGCTTACGGCCCGCCCATTTTTCATCTGATGTGACCGGCGGTGTTCACCAAGGTTGCCCGATATCATCTTCCCTCTTTAATTTTGCCATCCAAGCTGTCGTCTAAGGAGCACTAGAAGGTGTCCGGATCTGCGGTGCTGAGCTTCTCCCCTGGAGACTGTGACGGACATGGGCTACGCCGATGATACGTCAATGACCTCGCTGGAGACGACCGCGTGGTGGTCAGCCTTCCACTTAGCGGCAGCACATAAAATCGCCGACATGTCTACCTGCTGTTGGATCCGTACGTCTTCCAGGATGAGGACCCAAAGATGAGCAGTGCCAATGGCTTAGCACTCTAGAAGAAGTGGCCCACAACCGGAATCCGTGGAAGAATTGTGTAGATCATTGTATTGATTCACATGTTTACAAACATTGAAAATAGCAAAAAAGAGAAAAATCGGAGTGTGAAAAACTAGCTAAAAATGTTTTGTTCTACTTTTTGTCAAAACGTTCCATTCTTCCTGCGGCATATTGGCTGAAGTGTGTCGCTCACCTTTAACTACCAAGCAACGATGACTTTGATCCTATGCTGGTCCTTTATCCACTGATCTCCATGGTTTTATGTTGGCGCTGTGTCTAGTTGATGGACTGTCGAGATTATTACAACAACAACAACAACAACTACTACTGCTGCTACTACTACTAATAATAATAACAATAATGCTACTACTACGCTGATGATATCGCTTTGCTAGGGGGCGACCCACAAACCGTTAAGAGTGCTTTAGACCGCTTAACGACGGAGGCGTCTAAGTACGGCTTATACTTCACTCTGGGAAAATGCATAAAGCTGCTCCAGGACTGGCAGGTGCTTGAAGTCGCGCTCCCCATTGCTGGACATGTTCTGTAGCAAGTCCCTTGCTTTACTTATCTAGGGATTTGCACCACGGATGGTGGAGGTGCGGGAGATGAAATCTCACAACGGATTGCAAATGCCTGCCTATCATTCCTCAAACTGAGACATCTATGGCGTCGTCGTGATGTCAGTCTCAAGCTCAAGGAAAGAGTATACAATACTTCCATCTAGGCAGTACTCCTGTAAGACTGTGAGAATTGGCCTATTCGCTCGGAAGACATGAAGCGCTTGTTAGTTTTTGACAATCGCGGTCTAAGAAGGATTGCTCGGGTGTGATGGCAACACCAGGTAAGTAAACCAGTGGTCCGAGGCCGAGTACTTGGAGCGAGTGGTGTCAGTCTTTAGAATGTTGTTCTCCAATCCCGCATGTATTGGCTCGGCCACGTATTGTGCATGCCGGCCTATTGCCTTCCCCGTTTAGGATTATTTGCTCTCCCCGGAAGCGATCGGTAAGCTACCGCGGTGGACAACCAATGTCGTGGATGATGAGCATCAGGAATGCAACCTCAAGCTTAGCACCTGTCGGACAGTTCCGCCTTCCAGGATGGGGACCACGCGATTCGGACTGCCAGTGGGTAGAAACGTTACAGGCTAGAGCGAGCAACCTGCATCAGTGGAGTCAGTGTTGTTGAAACAGTGTTACATATTAGTTAACGTCTTATGGAATAAAAAATTCCAAAGCTCAAAAATCCCAAGGTGGCGTGTGTAAAACCGGAAGAAGTGTCGTTTTCTTCATGTCGTATTTCGTTTCCCCCTACATTTCGCCATGGTTCTGATGGCACAATATATATATATATATATATATATATATGTATAAGGCGTGATTTCTGATCAGTGGCCAAGTAGATTGCCTGCAACAATTACCAACCAATTACCAACGATAACTCATCCATATGTGGAAATTTATCTGATTTTCGATCGGACCTATATAACCTAACACATGTTCCTCTGTCTATTCCTGTTCCAGGGATTGGTAATTGTGATGAAATAATTGGGTTGCGTGCAAAGCTATTGTAAAAAAATTTTGAAGCGCAATTTCTTAACTATTTAAATCGTCTCTGTAACCATTATGAATTGGTGGAGCTGACCAGGGATTTGCATCTGTAATCTGTAGTCCAAAGAAGTAAGGAATTCGGATAAGTTATCCCGTGCCTTAACTCTCATTTTGCAGTGCTATCTTATAGCCAGATACCACCAGTAAAGGACGTTGGATATTTAGCGATAGGGTATATATTTTTAATCCTGTGCAACGCTGCGCTCCCGGCTATCTATTTTAGTTGAATCAATCACCTAAGATAACCAAGGAAACATCTGGTACGGCGCCCTTTTAAACAAGTTGTACGCGCTAAAAAGTAAGATCTAGATGGGTAAAACTTAAGCCCGTGGTCGGGCAAATTTTGCAAATGGAAATCATGCTTATGAGCTAACTGTGTCTGCAGTGGCAGAGCAATCTGCCCAACGAGGGTACTCAGTACATAGATTCTGACAAAACGTGTGCAAATTAGAATTCGATGTTTTCTTCCAGATCAGCTTCCAACTCAGACAGTCAGCTCAGCATCAGAAAAAGTAGTAAACGTCCAGTTTGTCTAATCTGAACTCGTCAGCAGTGCGTATCAATCAAGTGTGTGAAAAAGTGAAATTCACTTATTACCTAACTGGTCAGTTACTAAGAGTTGATTCATCACATGAGACATCGTTAATCGAAGATGCAGAGAGACCCGTTACAAAGTAAGTTAGCCGATAGTAAAGGAATTTTCAAGAGTAAGGACACAATTTTCGGAAGGTACTCTTTTCAACAAATATCATCCGGTATTTCAAATTATAAAATCGAAGGACAGAACACGAATACCGGATGAAACCAAAGAGGTGGGTATAGTGGAATCACGACGATAAAGTAGACTAACAACACATGTGACAGAGGACGCTTTGGTTGATGCGTTGAATGCCAAGCACATCATCCGATCACTGTAGGCGCACGAAGTAATAAAATTTAGTAAGCTAATTGGGGCCAAGGTAAAGGAAACCCTTACAATGAAGCCATCTGTTTGCATCATTCCGGTAGTACTAATTGCAACCGCTTCAGTCATCTATAAGATTCGCCTTCTAATAACCTTAGTGTACCATTGCAGTACTGAACGGCCCCTTGTGCGAGCACAAAACAGGTTGAAGTTCGTTTCATCAAACCAAACTGCTTTGTAACATTCGGCTTCCAGATTCATCAGTCGCAGGACGTACGATTTACTTCGCTTCTTGTTCTCAAGCGTATTCATGGACTCCGGTATTGAATGCAGCTTTTTCATGGTTATGAACCGACCGTCTAAGTATCGAGCCACAGTACTGATGCACACCTCCACTTCGAATTCCACCTTCAACCGGAAACGAAGAGTTTCTAATGTAACCGTAGGTTCCGATTCAACCCATTCCACTAGACAATCTACGTGACTCTCAGTCAGTTATTGTAACATCCCGGACCAACAAAAATATGTCTTTGAAAATCTCTACCCTGAGCTGGGACCCTTCTTTCTACACAACATCTGCCATTCTCCTCGCTACTGTACTTTTGAGGAACCAAATATTTCAGCACTGGCAGTGTCGTCTGCAATGCCCTAACTTCTGCAGAATTGCAGGGACAATAGCAGAAACAGAGTTGTTCCAAACGAGGTAAATATTCGAATTGGCCAACTCGAACAAGCGGGTCTTGTCATCAAACAGTTTGAGGAATAGTATCACCAGTTTCGACGACAATTGCGTCGATTATCTATAAGAAAGAATGAACGGATTTAAATAACTGAATGGCTTTAATTATATGGCATTGAACCAACCACCGTACTGGGAGAAAGTTGAAGCAAGCGTCAGTCTTTTTGGATTTACACACCCAGCCCCAGAAATCGAAGACAACTAGCTGCTTGATGAAAACATGTGTAGGTTTGCATCGGCGGACAAGTTTCGATTAGAACTGTAAACAAACATAGGTTGATGTGCTGTAGGTAAAAGTATTTTTTCCCCATTTCCAGACCAGCTCGGTCCCATGGGAAGAAGTACGAAAAGTATCTAATTTGTTTTCCGCCTCCCTGGGACTAATGCACTTACTGAATGAATCATCTCACAAATTATTCCTGTGTGGCTAACGGAACAATGTTTCTATACGGATAAAAAACTAATGCTTAACAGGTCCCGTACGAAGGTAACAGTGCAAATTCGAAACATAAAAGATGGTTAGCAAAAGAGGGTTTACCCAGTGAACTCACTGAAGTATACCTAGTATAGACTGTAAATCCAAGGTAAATCCATGCGGAACGACGGTAAAGTGGATATTGGTAAACATCGTGTCTCCTTCTGGTGTACACATGCAGGAGTTGAAAAACTTGAAAGGAAATGTAGGCTTTGAACGCCAGTGAAAACTGTTACAGACACTTGTGTTTATCCATGGGTAATGAGTCATGTAAGATGGTGCAGCAAAATGACTGCAAGATCAACCCTAGATTTGAACTCTGCCAGCGTGGGAGTACATATGACAGATTCCAGTAGGGCATTCCACGTTCTGCAAACTCGTACGGAAAAGCAATTCGGACGGTATTCTAAACGAGTTTGCTACTGTGCCAGCTTGATATAGGGGCCACTCAAATTGCGCTTAGTGAATGAGCTCTAGCAAATGGTGGCACCTGTGGTTGGGAGCTCACAAAATATGGTAAGCCAAATTGAGATTTCCGCACAACCGCCGATATTGTCCGCTGAAGACCCCAAGCACTCGAATCCTTCGTGCATACGGCAAATTACACAGACCCTTGACGTCTCTGGTTGCATGGCGTTGAGATATCTCCACCACGGTGATATCTCTCCTCATCCATGGCTACCGAAACTGTACTACATATTCCGCAGATGGTGGTATGTATGAGCCGAGAAATTGTGGAAAAATCGAAGGGTCGAATCGTCCGTGTGCATGGTTCAGGAGGCCCACGTGTTGTACGCCCCTCCTTTAGGCCGCCTCAGTCTGTTTCGAACATCCAAGGTCAACCTGGATAAAACTCCCACATCCTTCTTCCCAGAAGACTTTTGCAGCTTTGGTTGCCGATTTTGTGAGAATGAACCAATTTGTGCCTCAGACGCAGCACTATACATTTTTCCAAACTGAATCGAAGTAGATTCTGGACAACGCAGTTTAGCGGTTAAACACTGAAAGCAATACTTGTGGTGAAATGCAGTTCTGAAGAAAAGAGTGCCGTGTATCCTTGCGAACAACTTCACGACATGCTAATGCAGCGCCCAGACCTATGCTCATGAAATCATGGATTTCAACATGGCGAAATCATGCCGACCGTTGGCTATTGCCACCATAGGAATAAACTTAATTTTTTCACAAACCAGCGCCATAATGTTCTGGGATCCCATTATTAATCCACGAACTTCTTAAGTGAGTAAACTACGAAAATTTTGGTTGTACTTTATTCTAACCACACCTTTTACTGTTCCAAAGCAGCTACGTTTGTAGGTATATTTAGTCGTGCCTTCACTTGTATGCCTCCTTCTAGTGGGAATATGCCATTTATTTATTTATTTAAAACTTCAGTAGCGTAGCCATTGTACTGACTAATAACGCAAGTGCTTTTTATAATTGTATTGAAGCAAGCAATGTAGATATGTATCTTTAATATATTGTACGATCAACATATGCAGAAACAAACGGGGGTAGGTTAAATGTCTCGGTTTGACGTGCAAGAAATCTGGAAGCGTCTCGGTTTGGCTCAGCAATAATTTGGCCACCTTACATGCACCGTACCTAACAGGTGCGTCACCACCGCTGAACCTCACAGTAGAGCATTAGACGTCGCCGTGAAATGCGCCTCAGGTGTTCCAGCAGCGTTGTGTGCAGTTCGCTCGCGGTATCTCATATACACACATATTCACAATTATTGTGAATACATTTGTGAACACCGTTAGTCATCTTATCTACGAAAAGTGTGTATTTCAGATACACCATTGTTGAACAGATCCCTAGTTTTATTCCTTGGTTAGTGCGGTCGGAAAGGAAAAGGTAGTTCCTTCTACCTATAATATTCTTATCGTCCCAATCCATTCCGCTGTATATCTTCAATGTGATTTCAGCATATTGTGAAACGTGGCTTTCACTACCGATTTCGGGTGTCCACTATCCAGGAATTACCTTACTGTCTACTTCCTTCTCTGTGCACATGGTCTTACCTGTGAAACACAGAGATCGGAATTGTAGTACTGTGTCCCATCTGTGTCCGTCGGTTGACGATATATCGGTTCGGTAGCTAATCATTCTTGCAAACTGAGCAGTCAAGGAATGGCGATGTGCTACTCTATGGTGGGCGATTCCCGATTCCTCACAAACTAGCTTTTCTTATCCACTTTTGTGTTCAAAATGTGCCATCCACTTGATACCAACAACTTTTGGCCATTTACTGGAGTTTGCCAGTACTATGTACAACAAAGTGGACATTGGCGATCTAATGATAACATCATGTTCTCCAGTGCCTACTTCCGACTGAAACCCGAGCTAGAACAACATACCGCGCAATGTCACTGTCGGTTGTTTCAACCAACTTAATTTTCGGTCACTCCCCAGGTTAATCTCTTCAGTCAAACGGTATTTCACTCTACCTAGTACAATCGATACTGTCTCATTGTAGAGTAGATTTCACGTCTGGTCGTCTGCGCGTAACAGTGAGCACTATGAACGCGGATGGCCGCCCACTTCTGCGTTATGTGTCTTGATGCCGCGTAAGTGAGTGGGTGGAAGTTACAGTACTTCCTCAACCGTCCATAGATGCCGCGTGTTAGTCCACAGCCATCCTACAGTGAATGAGCTCACGTGTTGCTTTCGCGTCACGTGGTTTGTTGGCTGAGCGCTGCACCAACCCATGCAGACTTTCTGAGTACACTTGTACTGGTTTGCAATTGGTCAAGACGATGGATTCAACTTGATGTGGTTATGAATTGCGTTGAATATTCTTAGGGAGGAGCTTGATTCCGTTAAGGACTGCCTTGATTCCGAAAAGGTATAAAATACTTGGAAGGCACCAGCGATGCTAATTTGGTGCCCGCGTTTCACCAGATATTAAAGGATGGAACAGTTGGGGCGACTGATGGAAAGTTTTCGCAAAACCGCTGGGAAATGCGTCACGATACTTCTAGACAGACGCCTAGTTGTTGTCCCACGTACCTCATACCACAGGCGCAGGTAAGTTGAGATATGATGTAAGCTTGGGACCGAACCAGAAGTCTGTCTTTAACTCGTTGGACTACAAAGGGAGCGGATTCCGCAAGGTCGTTTGGGCAGGCGGCCGGGAAGGTTCGAGCCACTGCACTGGAAATTCTTCTGGTCAACAGAGCAAAGGTAAAATCGGCTTTAAAGGGGACTGATAGTGACTAATCTTTCTTAGGGACAGTATTAATCCATTCACTACTATCGCGGTTCACCAGAAGTCTGTCCAAGTGCATTCCTGAGCACTGCGCTGCGACACTGTGAAAACGCATCCTCAGTCGCCCCAACAGTCCTATCCTGGAACAACCGGTGAAAAGCGGACATAAAATTAGCACCGCTCGTGCCTTCCAAGTATTTTATGTACTACGGCAACGGTACGCTAAATATCTTAGTAGGCAAAGCTTAAATAGGACCGGAGCGATTACACTATTCTCCACCACTACGGCTTCATTAGCTATTTCGCTCTGCCCTTAGGTTTTATAATTGCAAATGCTTGACGAGAGTTGTCGAAAGGAAAACTCTCCGCAAAATTTCCTTCTTGCATTTCCATGGGTATTAGTTACGAATTTTCAGGAGTATGTCACAAAACCTCCCAGTAAGTGGAGAGTGAAATGTGCTTAATGTACTTCGAAATTTTGACTGTTTAATCTTTAAGCCTTTGAATTTGGAAATCTGTTTGGCATATTACTATATCTATAGATAACCCAAAATAGTACACATCATTAGAAGTGGAGCGTAGCGAACATGCTCGTTTTCAGTGGATCATCAGCATGCTATTACAATCTCACAACCATGTAGATCAAACATAAACACGTCTGTGTCAAATCAAAATTTCTCATCAGTAATGCTGTGTGATTAGCCCGACCTGTGTGGTGTCGGGGATATTGGCGTGATATGTCTGTGGCCAGGGTAGAAAGATGGTGTGCAGAAAATTCTTCTGTACACACAACACGTTATGTGGCTTAATTGCTCTTGCGTCTATTGTCTCCAGCAGACGGCATCTGACAGCTCTCGTGTGGCGTCCTGGCAAACAGTAGATCGGTTAGAACGAGCCATTTGATTTGATTTTGTGGTTTGAGTACACTACGTGTGATAATACCGCCCTCGTCACATTCTTCCTCACATCACTGTATAGCCAAGCCGGGCAATGCTCTTGACCCCTTACGGACAGTTGGCTGGTCGTCTTTCCAGTATACCAGATCATTAAGTGAGTTGTCGATGTAAGATATTGTGGACATCGCTCTCATGCATAGCATAGTGCATCTTTCGTCTGTTTCAATAGAGTTGCCTAGCCAAAAATAAAAACATCTCGGAAGTAAGCTATTCCAGAAACCGCGTGCATCAAACTTAGTTTCAACCGTTTGTTACCCATGTTGCTTGAAGAATCTATGAATCTGTTAGTCAAGGTGGTAAAAAGGCGTTCACAAATTTGGAGCTTTGAGGAGATATCCCAATGCAACAACAAAACTATAGGTAGTCCAACTAGCTCTCTATACCTTTTTTCAGGGTTGTACAATTACAGACCAATCAACTTTCTTCGACAGGTACTACAAGTTGAAAATGGTCGCGCCACATGGCGTTGCTTTCAAATTTGACCACAGTGCATGTTACTATCGGTATTTGTTGGAAAGGTCTTGTTACATTATTTTTCTGCTCGTCTTTCCGATTTGCCTGTCAGTACGGTCTCCATAGCACAACCACAGGACGCCTGCGCCCACGGAGAAACCATAGGATAGTACAACCTTTCCTCCCAACGAAGATTGATAATCGCCTGGGTCCACTATAATTGAAGTGGAGGGTTTTAAACAGCTAGGAACGTTGTCAACGCTCCAATCAAGTGCAGCTAAGTATTGCATATCACACGAGAGATTTCATGCGTCAAGCGCACGTCCGACAAACAGTCAGCCGATTTTAGTTCGACTGAAACAACAGTGCACAACAAAAGCCTCGTCAGCTTGGATCTTGTCTGCTGCGAAATGGCAGTCCGAATGCTGGTAATTACATACTCACTTGCATTTTTCCCACTTGTCTGTAAATTACCACGAAATGAATGGAACAGTCTGTGCCGTATTGGACAATACTTCTACACTCGCGCAACGGTTGAGATTGGATACGAGACCAGTACTCATTTGCATCGAGTAAAAAAGATTCGCACGTGCAAGCATAGGTACCCATTAAGAAAATTTGTTCGTTACTTTAAGTTGCGACTTGAGCCCAAATTTTAGCCTTAAATAAAGTGTGCCCCCGCAATAGACAGATAGCTATATGGGAATTGGGAAGCAACTGCCATAAAAAAGGTTACCAGTCGAGATAGTGCAAAATTAGAGTGTACATAAAACAGTGATGGATTATCCTTAGTGCTTATTGTAGCTGCAGTCTCCCACGTATGAAGTCTGCTTGCAGAGGATGGACGTCGCACGGCATGTGGATGCGACGGAGTGTTAACTACAATCTTTCTGTACCATCGATAAGGCCGATCAACTCCGGTGCGAGGAATTTGCGGACTATCGATGAAGATCTCTTGCTGAGCGAGCCAAACAGCCAATCGGAGGCATACGTGACGGATTCGAGTACTGCACTCGGATTGGTCAATATTCGTGTGAGTGATGCACCGTTTGTTCAGCTGAAGCGAAGGAGGAACCGCATTGATTTAGAAGGGTCGTTAGTTATGGACTTGAGCCTGAAATTTTTATTGAGGAGTTTGGCGTGCTAAACATGCGGTACATTTTGCTGAGCTGTCTTTGCTGAACAAAAGCTTATCCCTGAATGGCTAATTTCCGCAACAGGATGTCAGAGAAGACAAAGATGAACCACGTCAGTGGCCCGCGGATGCTGTTTGGATCACTACGGTGTATTCATTTACCCGCCCTCTTAACCTGGATGTACAGAACATGACGAGTAATTGGCGTCTATGGATGAGCAAGTTGGAGAAGTTCCACACCTTAGTACCTTTGAACGAATAACCAATGGCCTATCACTTGGCCATGTATCGACACGCATCTAGGAATGACACGCGCCGTGTTCTAGAGACATTGCACTACAACAAAGGCGAAGACCCTAATAAGTTGGAGACGATCATTGGAAATTACAGTGCCTTTTGGGAAACGTAAACAAACAAGACCTACCAACGCTATATTTTCGCAAAACTGAGGTCCAAGCGAATCATTCGACGCGTATCTCAATGAATTGAAGCATTTTACCCGATCTTCTAATTTCTGTAAATGGTTGGGCTACAGTATCAGAAGCGATCGGATCATTTTAGGAATCAATGATGAAGGTATGACAAAGCGACTTTTGCGACAACGCAACTTATTGCTTCAGCAGGGCAATGACATCTGCAACATTGAGTCCTGGACCACCCATCAATAACAACAAATGAAGCTTTTAACAGTAGAAGCGTATTGTGCCGTTTCCGAAGACGAAGCAGCGAGGCCTAACGCGAGACGAGATCTGCAACTTTTGCGCCACGCGACATCCGAGCACCCGTGAACAGTGTTCGGCCTGGGGACGGAAAGGCGCCAGATATGGAAAAAGGAAGCAGTTTGCTCGTTGCTGCCAATCAACCAATGTGAGTGCGCTCGTTCGGGACAAGTTACCTGTAAATGCAGCATATATAATCGGCAACATTTCTCGGAGGGTACCGCAAAAACGTGTCTACGCAAGTCTTTTGATCGAAAGCAAAGCCGTGTGATTCCAGTTAGGCATTAGTACTAACGTCAACATTCTACCAAGGAAGCACTGTCCTAGAGTGTCTATTCGAACCGAACAATTTTGCATGCGTATGTGGAATCGTTCCAGACTGTTAATGTGAAGGCCTCAGCTACAATCGAAGTGGTTAACCTAAGTGACAGGGTCTCACATCGACTGGAGTTTGTGATCATAGTGGAGGAGCTCGCGCCGATTCTCGGCATTGATTCGATCCAATCTCTCGGTTTCGTTGTTCGGATTCATGATCGGTTTGTGCATGCTTGCCAGGGAGAAACCAATATTAGTGACCAGTATCCGTCGGTGTATAGCCCTGATTTGAGAAAGTTTAAGGAACTGCTCACTTGTCCTTAGCTACTTTGATACGACCGATAGCGTTATCGGCTAGGAGAGTTCCAGTTGTACTGTGTGACAGGTTCTCCGCTGAACTGAACAACTTAATGGGAGAGGGTGTGATTGCCAAGGTCGACTAGCCAACCGACTGGGTTAGTCTGGTGGCAATCATTACGAGAAAAATGTGTGAACTGCGTGTGTGTATCGACCCAAAACCGTTGAATGAGGTCTTGCGTAGCGAACATTACGTGCTACTTACCCCACAATATACTTTGCAGTGTTTGGCCAAAGGTAAACATTTCATGAAGGTAGACCTCAATTCGTCATTCTAGCACGTGGTTCAGGATGATGAATCCAGTTTTCTTACTACCTTCGCAACACCGTTCGGGCGTTATCGTTGGCTGCCTATACCGTTTGGTTTGAATGTGTCGAGTGAAATTTCCCAAAAGCGATTGGTGCAAGTAGTAAACGATTTCAAAGCTTATAACGTGCGTGGCAGACGATATCTTGATCTATGGCTCGACAGAAGAAGAGCATGACGCTAATCTCCACTATTTCTTACAGTGTTGTGTGTAGCAGAACATTAAGATTAAACGTAAAAATAGTTGGAATTCGGAAAGACGAGGTGCTTTTTCATGGGCATTTGCTAACAACACAAGGGGGTCAGTGTCGATCCAGAAAAAATTAATTCAATTCGACAGCTGCAGCCTTTTAATAACGTGAAGCGAATCCATCGCTCAAACGATATGATGGATTACTTGAAATCTTTTATACCATGACTCACTGATATCATGACGCCGATCAAGAAGTTAACTCACAAAAGCGTAAAGATGAGTTGGAGAAAATAACAGGAAACCGCATTCGAAACTATTAAGCACATCAAGAGCAACTCGCCTGTACTCGGGTATTACGATCCAGTGCAGCCTTTGGAGGCATAGTGTGACAGTAGCCAAGACGAACTAGGTGCCGTTCTCTTACAAAATGGAGACATTTTGGATTTCCGCAGTATAGCACTCACCGTTACCGAGCAGCGCTGTGCGCAGATTGAGAAGGAGATGCTTGCGGTAGTCTGTGCCATGCAGCGTTTCAACGAACGTACTCTCGGAAGAAAGACAACGTTGTATACCGACCACAAAGTACTTGTGTCAAAAGCCAGGAAACCGCTGCACGTTGTTGCTCGTCGCCTTCAGTGTATGCTTATCCGGCTTCAAAAGTACGACTTGGATATTGTGTATACGCCTGGTCCAAAGCTGTTCATCGCGGACACGTTCTCAAGCGCTTATCTGCCGGTACCCGAACATAATCCGGAAGAGCTCGAAATAATAAACTTAGTGCAATTCCTGGCAGGGACAGCAGATTTTCTAAAGGAAATTAGGCGCCACACAGAGGAAGATGCAAAGCTTTCAGGTTTGCAACACGTTATTCTAAATGGGTGGCCAAAGAAGCAACTGCCGAAAAAATTAACACCCTAGTTTAATTTTCGGGGCGAACT
Source organism: Dicrocoelium dendriticum (assembly GCA_944474145.2). Classification (NCBI taxonomy): domain Eukaryota; kingdom Metazoa; phylum Platyhelminthes; class Trematoda; order Plagiorchiida; family Dicrocoeliidae; genus Dicrocoelium; species Dicrocoelium dendriticum. Next base: position 8,794,921 of record OX104060.1, on the reverse strand, counting down.
CTGCTTATGATGTTTTGCTGTTCAAGGGAAGCCGCATTCTGATTTCGTCATCGCTCCGAGAACTGTTGAAATAGGTTCATCGCTCTCACCTTGGTGCCAATTATACCGTTAACCGTGCTATAAAACTGATCTTTTGGCCAGGAATGACGCGTCAAAGGAGAGAGCATGTATCAAATGGTGAGGCGCGTCGTTCACACGAAATCCGGCAGACGAGGGAACCGATGATGCTGCATGATGTCCCTGACCGACCGAGGCAGAAGGTAGTGGGGGATTTATTCAGTGGTACCAGGAACGATTAGTAACTCACGGTGGATTACTATAGTGATTGTTTTGAAATCGACCTAACCACCACTACGACCACCGTGGCAGTACTCAGCTAGCTCAAATGTCAGTTCTCGCGGCACGGTATACCGGAGGAGCTGGTCTCCGACAATGGGCTCCAGTTTATCAGCGGTGTGTTCCAGGAGTTCGTAACCAAGTGTGTCTTCGTGCACCAGCAAACCAGCCCCCATCACAGTCAGTGAAATGAAATAGCTGAGTAGGCATTGAAGCAGGCTAAGCGATTGTTATCAAAGACTAATGAAGCTGGAGAGGACCCGTACCTCATGCTACTGGAGAATCGCAACACTCCATCAACGAATCTCGATTTGATCCCGGTGCAGCGCCTAACAGCCGAAAGACTATAACTCTGATACCGGTACTTGCCACACTTTTGTGCCCACTTTCGCCACTGCACGAATCATTACAGAAAATTCTGAGAGGAAGAAAGACCACTCAGAAACGGCACTATAACCGCGGTGCACTGGTATTACCTGAGCTAACAATGGGGGCGGAAGTGTGGGTTCAACCATTACCCGATAGTCAAGGGCGGTGGAAGAAAGCTCTGGTGACTGCGTGGGTCGGTGGTAGGTCATACGAAATAAACTTTGGAAGGAAGACGTCCCGAAGAAATCGAGTGCATTTGAGACGACACCGGAGACAACAACGTGGTTTGAGAGTGGAGTGGAAGATGGCGTGGGGCAAAGAGATCACGGCCGCAGATACAGTGAAGATGACACGGAGTGGCAAGACGTACGGGGTGGATAACAATATGGAGGCGCAAAAACACAAAGTTGAATATGCGATGGTAGGATCAGATCAGAGTGAGCAGATGGGCCAACCGAACAGGCTATATAGTCAATGGGAGGCATACGTGAAGGATTCGATTACTGCACTCGGATTGGTCGGTATTCGTGTGAGTGATTCACCGTTTGTTTAACTGAAGCAAAGAGGAACCACATTCACTCAGAAGGGTCGTTAGTTATGCACTTTAGCCTGCAATTTATTTGGAGGTGTTTGTCTTGATGAACATGCTGTAAATTTTGCTTAGCTGTCTTTGCTGAAGAAACGCTTGTCCCTGAATGACTGAGTTCTGCAACGCGTCTTGGTTGCAGCAAAAAAATTGTAGCTGTGCGCTGATTCTTTACCGCTCGAATGTGAAAACCACTGACGGAACATCAAAGTTGACCTGACCTTAAATTCTACCCGAGTGGACATTTCCTTTCAGTTCGATATGGCGGACGAACAAGGGGAAGTATTGCTCTGCTTACTCTCATGACTAGCATGTGAACCAGCGCATACTGCAACAACATCCTCAGGGTAATTGCCTGTCAGTTATCTACGGGGCTTGTTTCTTTCAACCAATTTTCCAAAGCTTTTTAGCTTAAGATTCATGGTTTAACGTCTGCACTCCAACAAATATTGTTGGGCACAGAGCGGTTCTAAAATAGCAAATGGTGTATTTGATGGGCAAATTTTATTTTTGAAACAAAAGCTTTATCGTGCCATGTGAACCAATATATAATTGAAGTAGCGTTTTATAATGAACTAGGACGTTTATCGCGATAACAGGGACATATGTCAAACGTTCAGCACAGTTACATATCTGGATATCAGTCGAAACGTGAATAACCCATTGTTTTCCTCAAGCATAATTGATTTGGAAGAGAAGTCCCTTTTGTTAGCAATGGGGAGTCGGTTTTCGTTTGCTAATCAGATCCGTGAATCGACGCTCGTCAAAATGTCCGAATTAAGATAACTGGCCCTGAACTCGACAGTTCCACCCTCCATCCTGTTAAAAGAGCTGATAGATTGGTTCTTTCCACCCAGTTGCAATCAAACACTGGGGCGCTGTTCGTGTGCCAATCCGAATGATTTCTAAAGTTTACAAGTGGATCTGGTGATCCGTGTCTGCTGTATGCCGCGCCACTTCCTAGCCACTTAATAGTATCCGGTAGAAAAACGCGTTATTCGGTGGTCGCGAAATGCGCCTTTTGTGGTCTGAAATTCGTATGCCTAACTCTGGCGCGCTTTGGCCGGGATGCAGTCTTTATATTTAATTTTATACATGCGTTTACTTGTCCTATAATTGAAAAGAAAGCTTTCGGGTGCACCAACTTTGAATCTAGTGTTTGGCCGCAGTGGAAGATAGCTGTTAGCTTCTCCCTGATTAGTAACCGAATTGTTCCCTATGTTCCTCGATTGTGCCAATTCCAACCTTCCCCAACCACTCCTTTGGGGGTCATGTGTGTTGGTTTAGCACAATGTGTAACTGATGTTTAACTAAACGCCATTGAGAACCACTGTCTAATGGTTTGCCCATTGCCTCTTTCCTTGCGCCTTAATCGTCCTTCTCCATGGTGCGCAGAGTTTATGCTCTGTAGAAAAGCGCAGAGGCTATCCAAACGTAAACCTTTTTCTCATGAGCCATGGTGTAGTGGAGCACCCAATCAGTAGCTGTCGGCTTTTACATAGATGTGTTAAAATTTCCCTCATCCCCGTGGACCAGATAGTCAAGAAATGGTGTTTTACCGCTGCAAGACCCCGACAAATAGTTAAATGTATCCCGTCGCCACTCGAGTTTAAATAACTAAGCAATTCATCCTTATTCTCCATTTTAACAATTACAAAGTTTTATTCTAAACTAGCGCCACCAAACTTGCGGTGAGCTAGTGTTGTTTATTAACGCCTTGTTCGTGAGGGCATTCAAATACACCTTTGCTAGTTCAAGCGGCATTAGTGATCCCGTGACGAGGTCTTGTCCTTAACTGTGCAGCTTAGACTGAAAAAACATATACAACATGTTAAAACACCTTGGCACACGGGCGACTGCTTTGTCAATTGTCATTTTCGTTTGAATATTCAGGGTACTGTCTTCATTTAGGCAACGCCTTGTTATGCCTAGCGCCTCTCACTTGGGTCCATTGGTTTAGCGTGACCTCACCTGAAGGCTCACTATCAACGCATCTGGCCCGATTGCAATAGGAACAAATTCATGAGAGTTCTCCACGAATGTACTCGTTCGCCCTATCAGAGGTTGCAATAAACCTGCCAAATATCTAGCGAGAACTTGGGTCGGAAGACTACTTATACCTGCCCACCAATGTCAAACACCCAGCTTTGGAAAAGGCTTTCAAACATTTTAACAAACTTCCAGCAAGTATTACGGTTGCCACTAAACTACTACTACACAACGCCTATTTTCGGTGTGGCTCTCTCTCAGTCCTGCGCTCCATGACCGACGGTTTCGTCTTGGTTTAGACTAAGCAGGTCGAAATGACACATGGTTGATGATGCAATACCTGAAAATCAACGTCTAACCGCTGTGTCAAGCACTGTTAGGGGAGTTTACTTACATAGTGACCACGGCGACGGCCGCAAACCCTATGCTCCGAGTTCCACTCCCAGTTCAGCTATCTCTATATGATGAGTCTAAACCAAGACGAAACCGTCAGTCGTGAAGGGATTGGAGAGAGCTGCACCGAAACCCTCCACTTCGGTGACTGTCCCAGTGACCGTATTGGCAAAGGCTGACTTCAGAGTCAAGCAAGGTCGCGACTGAGATTGTGTCATGAAATCCATGACACACGGTGAGTGATCGAAAACCCGAAAATCACTTGCCTATTTTCTTCCTTGACTAGACCAATGCGTTCGGTTATGTTAACAACAAATCGCTGTCAAGCGATAGAATTGAACCTGGTGCTCGAGCAACCTGCTGAAGAGTTGTTAAATCAAGCGCATTCGGTTTATCGGATTTGACGGCAGAAGGGCCTCGTTAATCACCACGATTTCTAGTGTCCAAGTTCAAGTGCAGTTGGGAGCGGAACGATAGGATAAGCTCGTGAAGGTTCCTTTTTGCGTATCGCTTGATCAGAAATTGAAAGGCCTGCTTCAGATGTTGAAAAGTCTTAAACAAATACCGCATCATACCCTGTCCAACTAATTACTGCCCACATTTTTCTGCTCATTCGTCCGTACCAAGTCGGTTTATGTGAAGTAAACATGGGTGAAGAGAAGGCTAAGAAAACAAGAGGATGAATGTCAGCCAACTACTGATGATACCAAGGCGTGGGAATAAATAGAAAAACTCGAAGGAAACGTTGAAGATACAATTCGATTATGAGAAGGGGAAGGTTTGGTACTGCCATCCAATAACATCTAACTGACGCTCGAAACCCTTTTCCGTAGACTCCCTAATGAAGTGCTCTGGAAGCGGGTTCCAACGTTCAATAGCCCTGCGCGACAAGCGAGTTTCCGTCTTTGCCTGGTCAGGACGCAGTTTGTGTAGCTTCAAAAGAGGACCTCGAAGACTAGGCAGCTTAGCTTGACTAAATAACCTTGACAAGTCTGGACCGCTCTTATTCATTAGGATACCGTAAGCGAGAATCAAGTCTCCTCCACTTCTCCGGTAGTGCATTGAGTACATACCCAAGCTAAGCAAACCGTTGGGATGCATTGGTCCCATAATCCCTGCACTAACCATATTTCACTCGCAGAACCCTCTCCAGTTCAATATTGTCCCTTACAACCCATGGTGGACAAGCCTGCATACGGTATTCTAAGTGGGGTCGCACAAAAGCTGAAAACAGCTTCAAGAAGATATCGGCTGTTAAGACACCGATGACGCAGCGAATAGACCACACAATACGGAATTTTCTACAAGCAGCCTACCTCCAATGGTCCCCAGAGTAAAGTCCTGAGTTGTGGACTATACCTAGATCAAATTACTGAGTGACAACAAAGACTTCACTTCCACCAACTACATAGCCCGTGGTGGGACTAGCACCTCCAATGTGGAAGACAGGGCGTTTCGCCTGATTTATAGGCATCAAGCATAAGGTTGACCGATCCCAAAGCCTATCTAATACACCTTGAAATGACTCAGAGCCCCCAGGGATATCCACAATATTCCAGAGATTGAGGTCACTATCAAACAATGGCGACAATACCTCAAGCTTCTGGGGTAGGTCATTGACATCAATTGAGAAAAACATCGGCCCTAAAACCGAGCCCTGCGGCACGCCACTAAGAACAGTTTGTCCAGGCAAAAGGTTACGTCCCACGTGTACACACTGTTCTCTCCTCTCTAGGAAAGCAGACACCTATTTAAGGGCACCTCCAGATATCCCATAAGATCTCAAGTTGTATGCGAGGCGTGGATATGGGACAATATCGAGAGCTTTTGAGAAGTCAACGAAAAGCACGTCGATAGCTTTCATGAGCTACAAATAAATTTGTCAGACACAAAATTCGTTCACGGAATCCGTGCTGTGCAGTGAGAATGTTAAACGTATTCAGGTGATTCTCCAACCAACCACTGACCGGTATTTTAAATAACTACTACGCTTGTCAAACTGACAGACCGGTAGTTCGCGGGCAGAGCGCTAGAACCGCCCTTAAAAATCGGGCAGAGGCTTGTCTCCTACTATTCCGAAGGTAAGGCACAGCTGTCGGACGATATTGTAGACACGCATGTGAGACGGGCACTCAGATCTTCGGCCAATTCATGCATCAGTTTCTGATGAATTGAATCAGGGGCAGAAACTTTGGAAGGATTTAGCCCTTGCAATAGCCCGAAGAGATTAGCATTTGTTATGCTCATTTCAGTTAGGCAAGGATCCTCCGGGAGTTTTGTGACAAGTTCAACCTAAGGTAGAGAGCTCTAACGAAGCAAGACACTAATATACTGTTAGCTTATTATACAAACATTATCATATTCGGTATGCACATTGGTGCCGTCCGCCCGTAGTAAAGCTGGTATGGCCGAGTTGGTACCGCTGCGCCTCTTTACGCAAGCAAATAACTTCTTTGAATTTGTTGAGGCTGCATCATCCAAATAATTCTCGTACTGAACACCAAGAGTTCTAAGATGTTGCTTACATTTATTTCTAACCAGTCGATAGCTTTCGCATGTGCTGGTTTCTGAAGTCGCTTGGTAAATATACCAGCACTTAGAGCGCTTCCTCTGAACGTATTTACCTGCATGATCTATACAAGGAGGCTGCGAGCGTGTCACCGTTTTCTCAATGAATGGGATGTGAGGAGCAGAGATCACGGTGAGGTGTGCCTTAACTTTTTCCAGGCTGTCTCAACGGTGTCAGTCACGGTGGTCGTGCAATGTAGAACTGTAGCTTTGTCGCACATTGCGTTAAAGTCTGCCCGCCATATATTTGGACATGCCTTGTCGGTAGCCTGATGATACTTCGTTAGAGCACATCAAAAGGATTTGCAGACATGGGCGCTAGTTACTGGAAAACAGCCGTATGTAATATCACTTTTGAAATCATGTGAATTGGCAAAATTGAGATCCAAGCTAGATAGAAGCTGATTGATCATATATCTAGTCGGGAGGTCCACGAACTAATGCAAAGGCCGTTGTAACGTTATCTCCAGGAGATCCGAACTGTAAGCTAGATTAGCCCAGCAGATTTCAGGGAAGTCACTAATTATTAAACACCTATCGGCAGCCTGAGTACGAATAAACTCATTAACCTCCATGGAGATATTTCCAGGATTTCAATATACCATTACAACTGTAAACTGGGCAGCGGAACTGAACACAATAGTGGACAGTGCTTCAACAGCTTGATGCGACGACTGGAAAACACAGGTCCGCAACACATCCAGTTTATAGCGGTCAACGGAGCGGTTACACTCAAGCGGTGCGTAACCAGGTAAACATACTTCACTGTCTGTGATGTCCAGAGACAAACACGTTTCGGTGCAAACAAGTATGTCAAGACGAGATTTGTCCACAAGTAGACTCACCTAGTGTATTTTGTTCCTTGGTATGCGCACATTGCTAAGCACTACCCCAGGGAACTCAACGCGACCAGCCGTGGGTCGTACGCTAACAGGAGGAATCCTGGTAGGGCAGAATTTGACTTCCGGCTGATCACCTGAAGACCCACAAGACGCAGGCCTTGCTCACCAGCCGCCTGCCTTCTCTTGAGACTTTTGATGGCTTCCTTTAACTTCATTAGCGTTGCTAGGTTGAGGTCCGGCTGAATGTTGATATTGCTACCCTTGAGTTTGAATGCTAAGCGTATCAACCCTTTGTGTTCCTCCGTGGTTGAGAGGACTACATGAAGTAGTCAAGGTTGCGGATTTGGCGCATTGACAGGGACGTTCCCCAACCTGGTTGGCTTCCTGATAGTGACACCGGGGAAACCAGTTAGAAGCATCTTGTTGACGCACAGCTTGAATCATTGGAGGTCATCCAGCATGTGTTCCTTGGGAAGAGCTGCCGCGGATTCAGTAATGTTACGAAAGATAACGCTGCCATTAGTAAAAGAATCACCTCGAAAAGGCGTATTCACTTCAAGAGTCTTCGACTCGACCCCAGTTTTGGTCGGTTCGTCGGGCGCTAAGGCGCGTTTCTTCCCCAACGGAGCTGGAGTAATTGATGTTGAGGCTTTGTCTTCTACCTCCAACTCCCTCACCGTTCTAGTCTAATCAGACTTTGCGGGTTTGGCAAAAATCAGCACAGCGCGTTTCCTCGCCAATGGAACTGGGGTGTTCTATCTACAATCCTTTTATGGCTTCAGCACCTACAGGCTTTGATGGGCCCGTACGGACTTTCTTAGCCTTCTTCCTCTTGCTTTTATTGGGCACAGGGGCTAGAAGACCGGTCTTACCCTGGACGACGTCCAGTACGACTTCAGAGGCTTCGTTAGGCATATTCTGGCTTAGTGGTGCACACGACACGGTAGCCGTTATCTCAATCAAATTCACATTGACAGCAGGTGAGGTTGGTTGCGTGGTTTCCTCCAATGAGCCGACATCAACAGAGATTCCCATTTTCCTCATCAGTAACCCCAAGGAGCCATCTGTCTCCATTCCTATCCTCCAGTTAAGTTGACGCCACGCCTCTCCCTGCAGAAGCCATCTCATTGAGATACGCAGGTGATATAGTCGTGGATGTAACTCATCCAAATTTTAGATTCCTCAATCAAGCTGCGAAATTGATTTGATAAACTCGTTCACTAGGTAAAATCCCTGCAAGTTGACATTCAGCACACGCAAATTCAGCAACATTCCACCGTCACCGTATAAGCATCACCTTATCATTAGATTACTGCAAAAACCCAACTACCGAAGACATGTGTTTCTCTACGTCATTGAAATGGAGCCACACTCAGTTACCATTTATCTTGTTGACCTGGTTTGAATGAATTATTCACTAAAAGCAAGAGATTGTCGACTTACGTCTTTTGTCTTCAATCACTCCCACCGAAAATTCTATCCTTTGCCTCATAAATGCCTGTATTCTAACTCAAAAAAATCACTAGTCTTAGGTGATTTTTCTTCACTATTGGGCGGGTGTTTCCAACTGCTTGGCATGTCACTAAAACTTTGGTCTCATTGTAATTGCAACCCAAACCAAACTTTAGTTCAAAATAATGTCAGACGTATTTCGTCAAAGCCCCCTCTCAGTCTACAGGCTTCAACGCGTCTGGAAAAGCACCAGAGAGCAGTTTTGACTTGCTGGGTCTCGTCCATGGTGCGTCTTTCTTGGTGCCCTGTCGGTTACGACCCATGGCTTCCGGATGTCAGCAGGTAGGGCCACGAAGCTCTGGGCCACGATTGTGAACCCGCATGACTGACGGCTGAGTGCGGTATAGCCCGGCTCATCCTGCACTGCCATGCTAGCTACCAAAATCCCCACTACGCATTAGAAATCTAACATATCAGTGCCTGTTGCTTATAAGCGCTGTGTAGTAGAAAGTTGCTATACGGAAAGTCTTAGCTCCATGTGGCCAATCACTGTCATTTGCACAGCTCGTAACTGGCATAGCAGTGAAGGATAAGATGGACTATATGGTGGTCAACCGTCAATCATGCAGGTCTGCAGCGGTCACCCATAACTTCGTGGCACTACTGCTGAGATCCGGAAGTTATCAGGTCGGAACTTGGCAGGGGTCCGAGGAAGCCTTCACATGGAAGCGAACCAGAAAGTCGAAACAGTTAGCTGACGTTTTTCCGAAAGTATCGAAGCTTGCTGACTGTGAGGGGACTGCGATGAAATACCTCTAACATTGTACCAAAAGCTCCACCAGTCACTAATAATCCAAATAATGCGCTATCTTATACTAATACTATTAACATACTTGTATCGGATATACTTGCCGATGTCAGCCAGACCTCCACAGCGTATTTTCTGGCATTATATCTCCTTTCAGCCAAAGGTATATATATATATATATATATATATATATATATATATATATATATATATATATATATATATATATATATATATATATATATATATATATATATATATATATATATATATATATATATATATATATATATATATATATATATATATATATATATATATATATATATATATATATATATATATATATATATATATATATATATATATGGTGGTTGGCTTCATCCGGTTTCGGATTTGCAAGTCACTGTCACTGTGGCCAGCCACAGGGCACCTGCGTCTACAGAAGGACTATGGCTGGCTTGCGCTGCAACACCCACAACTCCAACCACACACACGATATCCAGTGTAAACCAGAAGGAATAAGACTGGGAGGCATGTGGATGGGAGCCACGTTTCATCAATGCAGCCGGCCCACACTCTTTCACAGGCAAACACAAGCACGCTGCAGTTGGGAATCAATCGCACACGAGGCGGTGGCTGGACGGTAGTCCGCTCCACACTGACTGCACGGAACCGCTCTTCGATCCTAACACGACCAAAGACGGTGCACGCCGTCCACTTCAGCAACGATCAACTGTCTCCTAGAGCCAGTATGAACGAGGTAGTGGGTAATAGACATGAGGCACCTTGTCAACATGCGCATCAAGCGCAGCCACACCGGGGATATCAAGCAACAGTCAAGCACTTGAAATGGCATTATGAAAGCAAACATATCTGTTTACGAATCGGACTTTGAAGACAACTCTTTCCTAAATTAGCATCTAAATTAAGTTGGTTAGCAACGAATCCACGGTAAGGAAAAAGATATTCAGAAGTTACTCCAAATGTTAAAAAGGCAATAAAGTTAATGAACATAAGCACAATTAGAGTAAGCAACGTGGCCAGTTAATGGAAGATTAGTCAGCTAGACAGAACAAACCAAATAAAGTAGAATGAAATATATCCAGCTTAAAAAGACTTAATTTATGTGTAATCTGGTTTAGCCCAACTGCGTTGAAGAAGCAACATGAATGTAACATCTGCCTCAGCAGATATATATATATATATATATCCACACGAAAGCCTACGTTTCGTGGTTGGTTCCATATAGTGCCACCTTTCTGCCAAACGCGAAAATTATCACTAGAGAACTAGGTAGAAATTAATGGTTTGTCCCTGGAATACCGACCGTGTGTCTGGATTGTGACACGCAACCTCAGTTAGATTAATGGTTTGCTCAGCGAACAAGAAATGTGTAACCAACCAGTATGAACCGAGTTAAGTTCCTAGACCATGCTACAACAAGATTAAATATTCAGATGAAACCGACTTTAGAGTGCATTGTTGGGTGACAACAGTTCCGAAACTCTCAAGTAACTAACACATGCTATAAGCGGCGTCTTGCGTAAACATAAGCCTCCGTATTGCTGCTGTTTTCGCATCAGATGTTATAAGGTAATTCATCTTTGGGGTTTTTACGGTGCGTTAATTTGAAAATTTGTCCTGCATGATTGCGAAGATAAAATCCTTGAACTTATTGTGTACAACCGTACGCACCTGATCTTGTGGATAAAGATTCTCTAATCATGTTAGCCAGAGTAATCCTGAACCTTAAGTGCGCCTCTTTTGAACACACAACTCTGATTCATATAGCTTGGTCGCAATTGGCTCAGTAGTTTCTGTTATTCACCTGCAGAGGGAATTTAATAGGTTGACGTGGGGCTGGTTCGGAACTGTTTAACCAACGTAGCTGTGTGACGCTTTTCGACTAGATTTGTGGCTACTGAAAAATGGGCTGCTTTTTGTCTCCAATTAAATCCAGTCGAGTGCTTTTCTTTCACTCACTCCGACAGAGGAACTTTTGTACGAACGATGAACTAAGCTTCACGGGGACGGGAGGATTAGTAAGTGTAGGTTGATTTGATATGGACAAGTTCTTAATTCTTTGGGTTTAGTGTCCCTGTCGGAGCACTGGCGAACTGGATCTGTATTTGTACCGCGGGAAACGTGCTTCTGAGTACACGTGAAATACCATGGGTTAGAAGCTAAGTCTGAATTTCATCCATGTAAGACAAGTGTGTAAAGACCGATTTCCGCTTCACAGTCCTAAGTACTTCCTCCATCTTCATTTGCCTCATGTTAGACATCAGAAAATTCTCCGGATAGCAATTTTTCATTCCGTTTACCTCGCAACAAGTTAAAGTTGTCCGTAACTATATCCAGAGTAAAAGTTGACCAAAGTATATCTGTATAAAATTAAGTAGGAATAGTGTCTTAAGTTCGCTCGCTGCCACACTGCTCAAAAATAAACCTCCGTCGATGGTTTTGGCCTATAAGTGTTATTGTTCATCTGAAACCCACGCAGATCTAGCTGTTTGAGTTGTGGCATGCAATGAGACAGTTTATCATAACCGCTGCACAGTACCGGAGAAAATGTCCTAACCAGCAGATCGAATCTGTCTGCTTTTCACCCAGAACTACACCAGATAAAATAGTTGCTGCTTTTGTGTTTCACTTTATTTCTGTGGAAGTTTTGGACCAGATACTTCACCATACAACTCTGGTGGAGGCGATGGAATTCAGCGGATGAATTTGCTAAACACGTACACTGATAAAGGAAGGGAGAGAAGAGTAAAAACAAGCGGCAACCGTTGCCTATTGCCGGAAACTCCAAGGCAATTAAACAAAAAGGCTAATAGAGCGAAAAATATGAACCGAATGCTGGAACACCAGTAAGTTAATGAATACAGTAAGCCTGCGTACGAGCACTGAGTTAGTCAACAAAGTGTTCACTTACAGGATCATATATGCACCGGACTGGTCAGGTAATCTAGACCAGTTAGTACAGTCATGTGTATGGACGAGGTGGGAGAACCCATTGTGCGCTGAAGCTTGTAGTGACGAGATCTTGATAGTTCGTCCATCCTATACTGCTAATGATATGTTGTGGGCTCATGTCCTGGACGCCTCCTCGTGGCCACCGCTGCGTGGGAGTTGGGTTACACCCTTCTTTTAGCTACCATTTAGGAGACAATTTCGCTTGAACCGGTTCACTGACTCATCGTGCTCGGCCCGCTGCATTACTGGTGTATACTTTATCGGAGGTTTTGGCTGAGGACCCGAGTCTTTCTCCTATTAGGTGTGGGCGCCCCAGCAGTATCCTTGTCCAACCCTCAAGCATGAATTAGGCCAGTAATATGAAATCCATGTTGAGACAACTGCTTCATCTGCGCACACCAAGCTGCACGCGAGGACACCGGTATAAACTTATCGTACCGGAGATGAAGCGGGTCGCTCATCAACTATGTTTCGAACGCAGAGTGGTGAATGTCTGGAATGACCTGCCGCAACACGTAGTTGAGGCAAAGTCAGTGTCGGAATTTAAGAAGCTCCTTGACAAACACTCTGCAAACGCAAAATATACAGAGCGGAACAGAACATAATGAGTATATCTTCAAGAGCGACGAATGATGCAGTTACACAGAGAAATCTCTACTCGCTGCTTCAAGCCAGTATTCAGTATTCATAGATCGTCGCGCAGGGGCCGTAGGAGAAGGGTCGCCTTATCTGTTGCATACAGCGGGGTGAATAAGTAAAAACATGCTACTGATTCCGCCAACCTTTTTATTTATTCCCCGGAACATACTCTCCCCGTCCCCGTTTCACCTAACCCAGTACTTCCTCCAATTCACGTCATCCTCCATACTTTTCCCTGCCAAGGTAAGTGTATGCCACCGTGCAGAGCGCTCAAAATCGGGTGTTGGAACACGCGCAGTTTGCACGACCGGAATCCGAGTGAGGGTCCCGAAAGACGCACTGCTGTAGTCGCAATGGAACGGGCACGCTACAACGTCGATGTTGTTTCCCTCAACGAGACTCGGCCCGCTGAGCAAGGTAAGTTGCATGAAGCTGGTACTGGCTATACGTTCTACTGGATAGGCAAGACCGCCAAAACAACACCTTAACATAGGGACGGATTCGTTATTCCCAGTCGCCTAAATGCCCAGCAAGTGGGTGAAAAACTGGCATCACTGCGCGACTGATGACCGTTTGCCTTCGAATCGGAAGAGGTAAGTTTGCAACCTTTATAAGGATATACAGTCTGATAATGTGTTATACAGACGACAAGTGTGATCAAGTATAAACTCAAATATTTTCATAATACGGTCTGCGTCAAGGAGCCACCGAGTATTTCCGATTGGGGATTTCTACCTGCGCGTTGAGCGTGATGCATCGGTATGGACAGATGTTATCTCTTTGCATGTCGCTGGTTCAGGGATTGCGAACGGTGACAGCCTGCTCTCACTATCTGCCACTCACGGCCCGATGAGCACGAACACTCGGTTTGCAGTGAGTGTGAGTAATATAGCAACTTGGACGCACCCACAGAGTGGTCACGTTCACTTGCTCGACTATGTCATCATATGTAAGCGTGATATGCAAGAAGTGTGCATGACACGTGTAATAAGTGGAGCTGAATATCGCACGGATCACAAGTTGGTGCGGACCGAACTGTCCATTTATATTTTGTAAATCTATGTTCTGCACTTCCGCCGTAAACCGGCCTAAATTTAACATTCACTCACTCGGTACTGAGGCGAAACGTATTGGGCTGGAGAAGGCGATGGCTGCACGCCTGTGTGATGTGGACTGCATAGCCCCACTGGGCGACCTGTGGCACCATATTCGCGGCCAGGTGACAGCTGCTGCCGAGGAGAACATCGGGCGCACAAACTGCAAGCGGCCTGATCGGTTTGATGAGAACTATGCGATGATTGGCGAATTGGTGTCGGCGAAGAATGCAGCATTTGCTACACATGTGGCAGACCCCAGTGACTTTGAGAAGAATAGTCAGTTCCGGAAACTTCGACGATGACTGACCCGAGAGCTCCGTCGCATTAAAAATGCATGGTGGACGGTGAAAGCGAAGCAGATGAAATGCTACGACAAACACCGCCAACACAAGGAATTCGTTGACTCCTTGAAGGCGGTGTATGGAACGATAATGGAGCAGCTGAGGACGCTTCTCAATGATAGCTCATGCGCTACCTGCACACAGACTGCAGACATAATACAGATCTGGCAAATACACTTTGACTGTCTCTTGAACAACCTTTGGAAGATCGACTGGCCTATTTGGAACAACCTGAAGCAGCACGATGTGAAGGCGTGTTTGGCAGACACGCCGACACTGGATGCGTCGCAGAGAGCAATTGCTCAGCTGCGAAACAGTAAGTGTGCCGGGTTGACGGGATCGCGCCTGAAGTATTGAAACACGGCGGACCCGCGTTATTGACCGCGCTGCACCACTTAGTGCAACGCGTGTGGATTGAGGAGGAGGTGCCTCCTGAGCTGAAATATGTGACTGTGCTACCACTGTACAAACGCAAAGGGAGCAAGCAATGTTGCACGAATTATCGTGGCATCAACTTGCTGAGTTGTGTGGGTAAGGTGATTGCCTGAATCCTGCTCAACCGCCTCGCCAGTCAGGCTGTGGAACTTAACGTGGCGGAAGAGCTATGTGGATTCCGTCCGGGTCGCATTACTATAGATATGATGTTTGTGGCTCGTCAGTTGCAGTAGACGTGCAGAGAACGACACCAGCCATTGTACTCTCTTTTTGTTCATTTCACCAAGTCATTTGATACGGAAAACGGCGAGGCATTGTGGCACGTGTTGGGTAAGTTTGGTTGTCCGCGTAAGTTTGTAGTTTAATTGAATGTTTGCACCGTGGTATGCGGGCGAGGGTGCTGCTGAGTGGACTGACCTCGGATGATTTTGCAGTTGTCTCTGGTGTGAAGCAAAACTGTGTCCTATCTTCTGCCCTGTTTAATATTTATCTTCATGCAATGATGTCTTGTGCTTTTGATGCGGCTTGTGTTTACAGTGTTTGTTTGGAGGACCGTATTTTTGGTGGGTTGCTGATCATCTGTCGTTTCGGTGAGAGAATCCTAGCCTGTGGGACAACTCTCTCTATGCTCCTGTTCACAGACGACTGTGCGTTGTTTGCATACAACGCAGATGGGTTGTAGCGCAAGACTTGTGCTCTGGCTTCGACAGCGGCCAAATTCGCGCTTACCATCAACACAAGCAAAATTGTCTGCCTCTTTCAGCTTTCACCGAAGGTGCAATCTGCAAGATTGCCGCAAATCAGCATTAGCGCTGAAGTTTTGGAAACCACCTCTCGCTTCTGCTACTTTGGGAGTGTGATATCGGCTGATCAGCAGATACACAGTGAGCTGCATATTCGAGTATCGAATGTAGCTTCGGCATTCGGGAAGGTTGAGTACCGAGTGTAGAAAAACAACTAGGTTACCATTAGCACGAAGTTGATGGTGTACAAATCCATGGTGCTGTCCGTTCTTCTATACGACAGTGAAACGTGAACGATGTACCGTCGGGATGTGCGATATCTCGAGTGGTTTCATCAATAGTGCTTTCGACGGATGCTGCGCATCGGTTGGTATCACAGAATTGCAGACATGTTGTTATGCCGAAGTGGAATGTATGCAGTGGACTGTCTACTTTTGCTGCGAAGCTTGAGATGGCTCGGTCATGTACGGTGTACTGATTCGACGTGGATATTGAAGCCGCTGTTATACGGCCAAATGAGTACAGGGAAACGGCATTTGGGAATACCTAAGTTACGTTACCAGGACATGATCCAAGTGAGCCCATCACGTTCTACTGTTGATTTCAGGTGTTGGGAATCGAACGCGGTTGATCGGCGTGCATGGCGCGACATAACGACTGAGGCCGGTGCCGAGGTTCGAGAGAACGCGCTCGTGCATGCAGATGCGATGCGGCAAGAGCAGAAGCGACAGGCGCCGATGAGTGGTTCTCCATCGAATTTGAGTGCATTTTCCTTTAGCACATGTGGTCACGAGTGCTTGAGTCAGGCAGATTTGGTGAGCTACGAGCAAGGCCACGCGAGGCTAGCAGAGAAACGACGACGGGCCCTGCAGAGTACGTACGCCGAACCGGCGTAGCATTCGTAGGTACGTAAGCTGTATTCGGTTTACTTTCCGCGTGTTTGCGTTCTGAGTTTCTTTAGTTTAGGTGGTGGATTTGCTATCGTGTCTCATTGCAAATAGTTTTTACCTCACCTTAACGTTTACCCAAACTTATACACATTGCTTAGGCTAATTGTGGTTAAGTTCGATAACTTTATCGCGTTTGTGGTATTTAAAAAATATATGTTTTCTGACATCTTACACTTTTCGCGGAAAGGTTGGTAACCAATTTCTTGCGTATGCGCATTTGGCATAGATTTAGTTCAGCATTTCCTTATGTTGTATTCGAAAACTTTTATTTGTTATTCTCATTGTAAGGGAGCGGCTGTTGTTGAACATCCCCGTTGTGGCTAGGCTTGATGTGTATGTTGACGAGGTGTCTACCTGGTTGATACCCACTAACACTTCTATACTAGCTTCAGGAGCCAGTTAGTCGTTCTTGGAGGGGACGGGGTGCACGGTCTCATGGGCTGGCTAGGCTCGAAGAGTAGTTCCATGCACTCAGCTTGGAGCGGATTAACGTCCAGCCACCCCCTCGTGTGCGCTTGATTCCCAAATGCAGCGTGCTTGTATTTGGCTGTGAAAAAGTGTGGGCCGGCTCCCTTGATGGAATGCGGCTCCCATCCACATGCCTTCCGATCTTATTCCTTCGGGTTTGCACTGGGTCTGCGATGTATGTACGGAGCTGTGGATGGTGCAGCGCAAGCCATCCGTGGACCCTCTGTAGGAGCAGGCGTCATGTGGCTGTCCCGGGGAAGGCCGCAGTGACAGACAAATCGGGAACGGGAGGCCGCCAACCATGTATGGAAGACGCCAGCTGATGCCACGCAAGGATTCAAAGTCGCGTACTTGGAGTTCTTAAAGGCAATCGATCGCCTGGACTACGGCATTCTTGTTCACCAAATTTAAAACTGGTAACTGTGACCCTGTTCTAGGTTTGGTAAGAAATTTTCCTATTCAGCGCCAGCTGAATGTGAGAGTTCGCAGATCCAACTTCAACCCGATTGAAGTACAGTGTGCTGTGCCCCAAGGATCGGTACTAGGACTGCGTTTATTCCTCGTATACATCAACAACCTTGCTACAGTGCGGCAGTCAGGCTTCTTATTACTTTCAGGCTACTTAAAAATCTGGTATGACATCCAGTCACTGGGCGACTAAGCATCATTAAAAAGGGAAAACGACAGGGCCTAAATATGGTCATCGGAAAACTGGATCCATTTTAATCTGGCGAAATGTCATCAGGGTACTTAAAAATTTCGATTAGGAGAGCAGCAGCTGCACCATGCTGCGCAGAAAAGTGACAAGGTAATCAATCAAGACGACGTTGGCTGCTAGAAACAGGCCGAAAAGGCATCGAGAAGGGTTGGCTCCATAGCCCCTAATGAAGGAAGTTCGGGAAGTTTGAACTAATAATTTTTTCACAAGTACTAAATGCATAAGTGAGGCACCACGTGAAGCATACACTTCAGCCCTGGCAATTTTGGCAAAAATACGACGCTGATGCAACAAACATCGTCAGGGAACTGTTTCACTTCCCGTTCCCGTGCAAACCGGAAGCCCTAGGCTTTTAGCGTGGCGGATACCGGTGCCTATGATAAATGCTTATTATCGTGGGCCGAATCCTGACTAACCCCAATCACACAAGTTGGGATCTGTTGGAAGTCGGCAACAATACCATCCTGAGTAACCACCAGATCAAACTAACCACGTACTGCATTCGATTAGACTGCGGATAGAAAACCTTTACCTTTCGGTATCCAATACACGGAACGCTCTTCCTTTTTACGTTATTGTTGTTCCCACATTAACCACTTTCAAAGCACGATTGGACTATACTCCATGTGCAGTACGTAACCCAGTCAGTTTCCACAGAAAGACGAAAAAATAACGAAACATCGGGCTCACCGGTCCTCTCCGTTACGTAGCCGTGAAAAGACCAGCTTGTGTTTTCATATGAATAACTCGATCCGTCACCTCAAACCAGAATTTTCCCTTTTTCCTGTCATTTTATAATCTTCACTCCGGCCACCCTACTGGCCTTAGCAATCAATCTTTTTCTACCGGTTATAAATCATCGTCCAGTTTTCCTTGTAGATTTCTGTAATTTGTGAGATACAGTTCACACAATATCTACGGATCCGTAGACACGGAAATGATTATGATCTTGCGTGAGTAAATGTTAACACCGTTTAAGTTTCCATAAGATGTTAGTCCAGTTTGAAATATTTCATTGGGTGACGTTTCAACGGAGAACATAAATAATACCTTTTCCAGATCAAAGAAGTCAGCAAGTTTGTGTGGAATGATTCAGAGATATCACATGCCTAGATTGTGGTTGACCTGCTGTCACACAAAATCGCATGTCTGATGAGGAAAGCGTTAGAGCGCTTGGTGTTTCTAGCCCTTGGTATCAGTAGCGTAATTTCTTGTTGCGCTATCCTTGATTGGCTTCTTTCCTTATATATAAGTTAGGCTATTTGTCATTCACCTTGGGCTGTCGTGCAAACAGACATAGGAGTACAAATTATCTATGAAGTGGTGCCCGTCTGTAAATATCAAGGATTAACTGGCTTAATTTTACAGATTATTCACTACAGTGGTGAAGACAATGTGAAGTGAAACTAATTGGTAGGTTCCTGTATCATTAACTTAGTGCCTCCTCAGTACTAAATACTGCCGCACGACAGCCAATAGTCAAAATGGCTTTTGTTCCAAACTCTTCAGCACAGAATACCGCGTTTCGGCCCGATTTTACTAACATTTGTCGACCCCGGGTGTTGTATACACAGCATTTGATCAACTGGCTTATAGCTTGTCGTCTGCAAAGCTGATTAATGCCTTGGGAAGTCACATGAACGATACGGATCGGGTTGTTAACTTCGTTGACCGCTTGGCTCCAAAAGCCACTACACCATCTACAGTGATGGCGGATTGCTTGCCAGAATGAACAGTGAGCCGGCTTAATGCTGCAGATGTGCCTGGTATCCTACAGCTTTTCTACTACGGCCAGTCGTGAGACCCTTTTGCTAATCTACAGAATTACACACATATTGCAAATGACTGCTATCATGGACTGCATCATGATCCATTTTCCTTGTCCTTTCAGCCAGTGGTCCGATAGTAAATCAGTTCCAGAGAGATCCGCCAAGCACATCGCCTTCAGGTAATACGGTGGGGATAAATGCAGTAGCTTCCGCAAGTGTTATGGTAGCGCTAATGCCAAATGTGTGCTACCACATGAATTACCCTGGAAACAGCTAGCATAAACGTAATTATCCTGGACTGTCATTTTATTGTGGCAGCGCTGCCACCGGATGCGAATAAATAAATAAATAAACTTTTTATTCCCGACAACCCTAGGCACTCCTTTACAGGCATGATCATGTTATAACGACAGTGTGAACAAAAATGTACAGAAGGATATGTTCGTCATAACCGAATGTGTATATGGATATGTATGTAATTGTGTGTGGCTTGAGAGCTTATGGCGCGCTTAGGCTGGTGGTGGCTAGATACTGACAGATGGTCTACTCACTGCTGCTACTGTTGTGCCATTGGCTCATGTCCTGGACGCCTCCTCTTGGCGAACGTTGGGTAGGAGTTGGGTTACGCCCTTCTCCCTGCTAAGATCCAGGACACCAATCCGCATGAGTCAGTGAACTGACCATGTGCTAGACCCGCGGCCTTTCGGGTGTATATTTAATTGATTTCTTTGGCTGAGGACCCCGGTCGTTCCCCAGTCATGTGTGGGCGCCCTGCCATTATCCTAGTCCATCCTCTTCGAAGGTTAGGAAGTGGTCGATGGCCCACTTCCAGTAAAACCTAACCATGGGAAAAAGCAGCTCTACGGGTTATAAGCTCAGAGCTTGATTGGTGTAGTGCACGCACGCCACGCATTGCCTCTGACGGTGGAGGGCACCTCCGGGTGTTCAACGGTTTGCTACTACCCGACTCAAGCCCCTGGTCGAACTAGTCCATCCCCACTATAATCCACCTGCGTCTGGCCCTGGTCGCAGGTATATCCTACCACAGTCGCAAAACATGTATGAATTTTCCAATACCTCAAAAGCTGTGTGTGACGGCTGTCAAGCAGATCCCAATCTGTCTCTGCAATCAAATTCCCCAGCTGGATCTGCTCCCCACTGCCTTGTGGGTCGGGCTATTGAGCTAAAGTCTGCGGATGGAGTACCTCTAGCAAACCTCCGGAGCACAACGACCTCTTGGCATGCGATTGCCCAATAATGAAATCGTACGCCTGAGCGCAAAGCACTCAACATCGGGTGTTTGAAGGTGCGCACACTACTGGACCGGAACTCGAGTGAGCACCCCGAGCGACGCACTGCACTGGTCGCGATGGAACTGACGCGCTGCCACATGGATATTGCGGTGCTCAGTGAGACTCGGTTCGCTGAGCAAGGTAAGTTGCATGAAGCAGGTGCTGGCTACACATTCTACTGGGTGGGCAACGCCGTTTCAGCACCACGGGATCTTGGATTTGGATTTGCAATATCCGATCACCTCCATGGTCAGCTCGTGGGTGAAACAACTGGAATCCGCGCGTGACTGATGACTGTTCGCCTAGGACTCAGTAGATGTAAGTTTGCCACTTTTATAAGCACCTACGGTCTGACCATGTGTTATGCTGATGATACGCGTGATCAATTCTACATTCAGTTATCCTCCGTGAAACGGTCTGTGCCGAGGAACGACCGACTATTTCCGATTGGGAATTTCCACCCGCGCGTTGAGCGTGATGCATCGGTGTGGACAGATGTCATCGGTCCGCATGCCATTGGTTAAGGGAATACGAACGGTGACAGCCTGCTCTCACTATCTGCCACTCACGGCCTGATGAGCACGAACACTCGGTTTGCACTGAGTGCGAGTGATATGGCAACTTGAACGCACCCACAGAGTGGTCACGTTCACCTGCTCGACTATGTTATCATATGTAAGCGTGCTAAGAAAGAAGTGTGCGTGACACGTGTAATAAGTGGTGCTGAATATCGCGCGGATCACAAATTGGTGCGGACCAAACTGTCCATTCATATTTTTGTAACCCTATGTTCTGCACTCGCGCCGTAAATCGGCGTAAATTTAACATTCACTCCATCGGTACTGAGGCGAAACGTATTGAGCTGGAGAAGACGATGGCTGCACGCCTGTGTGAAGTGGACTGCATAGCCACACTCGGCGACCTGTGGCACCACATTCGCGACCAGGTGACAGCTGCTGCCGAGTAGACCATCGGAGACGCAAATTTTAAACAGCCTGATTGGTTTGATGAGAACAATGCGATGATTGGCGCATTGGTGTTGGAGAATAATGCAACATTTGCTGCACATGTCGAAGACTCCAGTGACTTGGAGAAGAATAGTCAGTTCAGAAAACTTCGACGATGACTGACCCGAGAGCTCCGTCGCATTAAAAATGCATGTTGAACGGAGAAAGCGAATCAGATGAAATGCTCCGCCGAACGTCGCCAACACAAGCAATTCTTTGCCTCGTTGAAGGCGGTGTATGGAACGAGATTGGAGTGGCTGAGGACGCTGCTCGATGGTAGCTCATGCGCTACCTGCACACAGACTGCGGACCTAATGCAGATCTAGCAAAATTACTTTGACTGTCTCTTGGACAACCTTTGGAAGATCGACTAGCCCACTTTGGACAATCTGAAGCAGCACGATGTGAAGTTGTGTTTGGCAGACACGCCGACACTGGATGCGTCGCAGAGAGCAATTGCTCAGCTTCAAAAGAGTAAGTGTGCCGGGTCCGACGGGATCGCGCCTGAAGTATTGAAACACGGCGGACCCGCGTTATTGACCGCGCTGCACCACTTAGTGCGACGCGTGTGGATTGAGGAAAAGGTGTCTGCTGAGCTGAAGGATGCCCTTATGCTACCACTGTACAAGTGCAAAGGGAGCAAGCAATGTTGTACGAATTATCGTGGCATCAACTTGCTGAGTTGTTTGGGTAAGGTGATTGCCTGAATCCTGCTCAACCGCCCCACCAGTCAGGCTGTGGAATCTAACTTGGCGGAAGAGCTATGTGGATTCCGTTTGGGTCACAGTACTATAGATATGATGTTTGTGGCTCGTCAGTTGCAGGAGATGTGCAGTGAACGACTCCAGCCATAGTACTCGCTTTTGGTTGTTTTCACCAAGGCATTTGATACGGTGAACTTCGATTTATGGTGGCTGGTGTTGGGTGCGTTTGGTTGTCCGCGTAATTTTGTAAGTTTAATTGAATGTCTGTACATTGGTATGCTGGCGAGGGTGCAGTTGAGTGGAGAGGACCTCGGATGACTTTGCAGTTGTCTCTGTTGTGAAGCCAGACTGTGTCATAGCTCCTGCCCCGTTTAATACTTATCTTCATGTCATAATGTCTTGTGTTGATGATGCGGCTTGTGCTTAATGTGTTCGTTTGGAGCACTGTATTGATGGTGGGTTGCATCATGTGTCGTTCCGGTGCGAGAAATCTAGTCTGTGAGACAACTATCCGTATGTTGCTG
The DNA here is from genome assembly GCA_944474145.2 of Dicrocoelium dendriticum. Lineage (NCBI taxonomy): Eukaryota > Metazoa > Platyhelminthes > Trematoda > Plagiorchiida > Dicrocoeliidae > Dicrocoelium > Dicrocoelium dendriticum. The sequence continues at coordinate 8,771,912 of OX104060.1, read as the reverse complement.
TTTGCTGACGACTGTGCGTTGTTTGCACACAGCGCGGATGATTTGCAGTAGATTAGTAGTGCTATGGTTTCAACAGCCTCCAAATCACGCCTAGTCATCAACGTAAGTAAAACTGTCTGCCTCTTTCAGCCTTCACCGGAGGTGCAATCTTGAATGTTGTCGCAAACCAGCATTAGTGCTGAATTATTGGAAACCACGTTTCGCTTCTGTTACCTTGGAGTGTGATGTCGTCTGTCCAGCAACTACACAGTGAGATGAGCATCCGCGTCTTGAAGGCAGCGGCGTCATTCGGGAAGCTTGAGTACCGAGTTTGGAACAACACCAGCTTATCATTGGCACGAAGCTGATGGTGTACAAATTCATGGTACTGTCCGTTCTTTTATACGGACTATGTACCGGCGGGACGTGCGATATCTCGATCGGTTCCATCAGCAGTGTTTGCCACGGATTCTGCCCATCGGATGGGCGACAGATTTGCAGACAGAGAGGTGTTGCGCCTTAGTGGAATGTATGCAGTGAACTGCATACTTTTGCTGAGAAACCTGAGGTGGATCGGTCATGTGAGCTTTGTGGATTCGACGCGGATACCGAAACAACCATTATATGGTCAGCTGAGTGTTGGGAAGCGGCATGCGGGGCAACCCAAATTACGTTACCAGGACATGATCATAGTAAGCCTCTCACGTTTTAATCTTGATTTCAGGTCATGGGAATCGAAGGCGGTTGATCGGCGCGCATGGCGCGATCTGATCACGAAGGCAGTTGCCGAAGTGCGGGAGAAAGACCTCATACATGCAGAGAACAAGCGGCAAGCACCGATGAGTTGTGCTCCATCGACATCGAGTGCATCGTGCTGTGGGACATTCTGTCGCTAGTGCCTGAGTCAGGCAGGCCTAGTGAGCCAAGAGCGAGGCCACTCGGGACCACGACCGAAGCGACGACAGATCTTTCAAAAAAAGTAAGCAGAACCGGCGGAGCGTTTGTAGGTAGGTTGATTTCGATTTACTAACGGCGTGCTTGCATGCTGAGTCTCTTTATTTCAGGTAGTGGGTTTACAATTTTGTCCTAATGCTTTTCTTTGTTGTATTAATATCTATAAAGTTGCATACGTCGCTGCAGGTATTTGTAGTTCATTTCGATAACATTTCCGCGCTTGTGGCATTTTCTTAAACTATATAATCTGACGTCTTGAACTTCTCGCGGATTAGTTATTTACCACTTTATTTTATACGCCCATTAATGAAGAGTTATGCAGCCGTATCTGTACGCATTATTTGATTAATTTTATTTCATCTTGTCAATTCAAGTGATTGGTTTCTGCTTGATATCCCCGATGTGGCTGCGCTTGATGTGCATGTTGACAGGTGCCTACCTGTCTATTACCCACTACGTCGTCCACACTGGCTCCAGGAGACAGTTGATCGTTGCTGGAGGGGACGGTGTGCACCGTCCTTGTGACCGTGCTAGGCTCGAAGAGTGGTTCCGTGCACTCAGTGTGGAGCGGACTACGGTCCAGCTAACGCCTTGGGTGCACTTGATTTCCCCAAATACAGCGTGCTTGTGTTTGCCTGTGAAGGAGTGTGGGCCGGCTCCGTTGAAGAAACGTGGCTCCCATCCACATGCCTCCCGGTCTTATTCCTTCTGGTTTACACTGGATGTGGGGTGTGTGTGGATGGAGCTGTGGGTGGTGCAGCGCATGCCACCCATGGTGCCTCTGTAGACGCAGGCGTCCTGTGGCTGGCCACAGTGACAAGCAAATCCGAAACCGGATGCCGTTAACCATGTAATTGTGAATAGGTGTAGCTTTGTAGCCTGTGCTTTTAAGTGTGCCGTTGTATTTGTGACTGTTTGCTAGCGTTGTTTGTGTAAATATAGACGATTGCTGTCCGTGGATCGGATATAAGTATCGAGATATCTATGGAACAGTAACTTTAGTTTGTGGCGAGTCACATTCGCTTCATCACAGTGTTGATAAACTGGCAGTTGTGGCTTTTTATTGGGAGGTGTCTTGCCATGTAAAACCCTACCACATCCTGAAACACTGCCGCAGAACTATTTGCTTTAACGGGTTAAAGTTGAACCACCTAGCTAGCACCAAGAGGAGGTTGTTCGGCTAGCCAGCCACACAACCAAATATGATCAGAACTTATTAAAAATGCAACCACATTCTCAGCGCATCATTTGCCATAAAGGGAGCTGACCGATTTATATCTTGTTGAGGTTTTCATCCCAGTGGTTCTCAAGGTACATAACACAGCCTGGTCCGGAAAAGCGCCAGACGCCTTTCGTCCTATTGGGGCTCGTCAGTGGTGCGCATTGCCTAGGTCCTCTAGGGAGGATCGAATCCATGACCGTTAGAAGCAGATGCCTATTAGCCAGCAGCTTAAGCCACTAAGCCATGGGGGACGTTGGCTGGGCTACATAAGTTGCAAACTAACTGGGATATATCATCACCTATCTTCCACTGTCACTGACAGCCTGGTCCGGAAAAGCGCCAGACGCGTTTCGTCCTATTGGGGCTCGTCAGTGGTGCGCATTCCCTCGGTCCTCGATTAATATCTCTCTGGGCCAATAAAGCTTATGACCAGCAAAAGGAAACAGCATTGTGACTAACGCACGACTGTTTTTCAAGCAAAGAGCTGCAACATTTTAATTACGATAGACTGCGGTTATCAGGTTCCAGCACCACGTTTAAGTTTGACGGTGCCGTTGAGCGTCGAGACGCTTCGATACTGATAGACGCTAGGCCTGTCTCTCTGGTTGGTTCGCATGTAGATCTGAAGCCGGCAATAAAGAAGGGAATGGGAAGAAATCCCATCTGAATATTTATATATATTAAATCATTTATTTAATAAAAGTTGGCAAAACCCAATACAGTTGCAAAAGTAATACTCGAATTCAGCAGTGTTCCCTTGTAATCACTGCATAGACTGTTGTACTTATAATGACAACTTAATTGGTATATTAACTTTAGCCAGTTCGTTGCTCAGTGAGGGGGTTACCCTGCCCTCAGCACGGCAATAAGTTGCAAGTCATTGGCTAATAAGCGGCTCTATACTGCATCTAGTAACTTAATCAAATCCGTCGTCACCGCGCCAAGTTTTTCAGTGGGCTTGATCGCAGACTAATACCAGTCTATCTACAGGTTCTTGCGCCACCAGGGTAAAATGGGATACGGAATTGTAATGATTCCGGAAAGAATGCAGTGGCATTGTAGCGCTTTTTCGGGCGTGTGATGATCTGACAAAGTTGAGACTACTGCCGTTCTAATCCCTTTACTAGGACATTGTAAATGTAACTGAAACACGAGGGTACAAGTAACGAAAAGTGCAAGAGCTTGTCACGGAAGAATAGTTTGGAGCAGGTCCACCTCTAAGTACGATTCTGATCCATATCCAATAGCGTTACCAACCAAGAGTGCTCGTGGTCCTTGAAACCCACCAAAATATCGCATTCACCAGGACCACATTGATAGGCGCGCGTGCACGGCCCCTGTGTCCACCCATGCCTCATCTCCTCGCCCCCACTGGACTTTGTGGTAGGACAGCAGACGCGATCTCAAAATACCGCCTGACCGGGAAATTTCAGGAACGGCATCTGCCAGATCACCGAAACTGAACAAGTTACCCTGACGCCAACGAGCTGCGCTTCACGAAGGAAAGTTAAACACTGCAGCGCGTATGTGACACGTTGTCCTCTGGGATTGCCTACCAGCCACTATCAAGTATTTTGCAAATGCAAGAATATTTCGCAGTAAATTCCGAGTTTTCCCGGACCTAAACAATACAGTCGCTGTTCACATTGGGCAGATCACTAAAGCAGTTCTCTCTTGATGGACCGAAAAAGTTGTAGCTAGTGGTGAGAAAATGTTACAACAAATACGGCGCCAGCCAAACGGTGAATCTCAGTATATTTTAATAACGCGACACTGCAGAATACATGTCTCACTCATATATCAGCATGATCCTAACCGCAGTAATGATGCGTCCCTAGTACAGGAAAAGCTTTCCGCGCATCCGAGCAATATATGTATTATTAACACATAAGAGGACTCATTTAAAATTACCATTATAATTGGGCACAATTAAACAGGCCATTTAAAGATGTTAACACAGCAAACGATACTGAAAATTCAAATTGCCATCCAATTTCTGTTTTACAAGATTTTCGTCCTTTCAACAAAACTTGAAAAATAAGAAAAGGGTGATGTACCGTAGATCCGCATGGGATTAAATATGACATTTAATGTGGTAAACCTTCAATGTTTATTAGAAAAATGCCCCACCTGGTGGAGATCGAGATTAGCGAGTACTTTCGACGCAAGCTCCTTGCATGAGTTAACATGACTGGACACAAAATTGTCACTAATGTGCGGGAATGGAATTGCTTTATATCGAGCAAGATGTTTCGCGTATGCAGCAAGCAATCCGTATACTCATAAGTTTTGGTAACCTTAAAGAACACAGGCCTGCCTTTTAGTTTGAGGAGGCGGATTCGACACGGCGTTAGGAGTCAGCTGGCCTTCGCAGTATACGTAGCGCACGCGCGACTGGTGATGGCTGCGCCGCAGCGAAGCGTCCATACTGCATACCGGCGTACTGTTGGTGCTTGCCTCACAATCAAAAGCATACGAATAGGTTCGGAGAAATGCCTCGAAATAAAGATAGAAGGCGAATTTCCTGTCCTCAGTGAATGCAGGTTTACGTGAAATAGCAAGGGAGGAAAATGGCTCAGTGATGTTCCAGGCTCCTCCCTTGTCGCAAGCGGCATCAGAATGAATTTGTAATCTATGTCACCGGTCCATCTACTGGATGGCAATGCAGGCCGCTCTTTTGTTGGAGCAGTAACTTCTAAATAAAGTGGTACAGTACATCCTGACGTTGGTCTCCGACATTTCTACGCGCAATAAATCATTCGTTATGCGGGAGAGCTTATTGTGCGCTGAGGCTTACGGTGGCTAGATCCTGACAGATGGTCTACCCACTGCTGCTACTGTCATGTCATGGACTCATGACCTGGACGCATCCCCGTGGAGAAACTTTGGCAAAATTCTACGGCGACTGACCCTAGTGTTCCGTCGCAATAAAAACGCTTGGTAGACGGAGAAGATGAAGCAGATGGAATGCTACGTCGGACACCGCTAACACAAGGGATTCTTTGATTCCTGGAAGGCGAAGCATGGACCGAGGTTGCAGCAACTGTGGAGGCTAATCGATGGTAGCTCAAGCGCTGCCTCCGAACAGACTGCAAACATAATGTAAATCTGGCAAACTCATGATGTTCGTCTCTTGAACTACCGTTCAGAATTTAATTGGCCTACACTGAACGGCCCGAAGCAGCACGGTGTGAAGGGGAGTCTAGCGGACGCGTCGATACTGTATGAGACGCACACAGCAGTAGCTCAGCAGCGCAAAGGCAAGTGTGCCGGTGGTGACGGGATCTTGCCTGAAGTATTGAAAAACGGCTGACCCGCGTTAGTGACTACGCTGCATCACTTGGTGCAACGCGTGTGGATTGAGGATGAAATGCCTTCTGAGCTGACGGATGCGCTTGTCCTTCCACGGCACAAGGGTGAAAAGAGCAAGTAACGTTGCACGAATTATCGTGGTATCAAAATGCGGAGTTTTGAGGGCAAGTTGATTGCCAAAATTCTGCTTAGTCGTCTCGTCAGTAAGGTTGTGAAACCGAACGTAGAGGAGAGAAATGTGGATTCCTTTCGAATCGCAGAGCCATCGACATGACGCAGTTAGCAGTTGTCTTTGTAGTTGCCTCTGCTGTGAAGCAAGACTGTGTCCCACCTACTGCCCAGTCTAATATATATCTACAGGCCATGATGTCTTGTGCTTTTGAAGCAGCTTGTGCTTACGGTGTTCGTGTGGAGCAACGATTTGATGACAGGTTGCTGAACATCCCTCGTTTCGGTGCGAGAACTCTAGTCTGTGAGACAACTATCCGTATGTTGCTGTTTGCTGACGACTGTGCGTTATTTGCACATAGCGAGGTGGATTTGCAGCATATGACTAGTGCTCTGGCTATGATGGTGGCCAAATTCGGGCGCACCATCAACACTAGCAAAACTGTCCGTCTATTTCAGTATTTACCGTAGGTTCAATCTGCACTTCTGTCTCGGATCAGCTTTGGTGACGATGTATATGAAATCACCTCCCGCTTCTGCTACCTTGGAAGTGTTATTTCGACTGAACAGTTGCTACACAGTTAGCTTCATGTCCGCGTATCAAAGGCAGCGGAGGCATTCGGGAAGCTTGAGTACCGAGTGTGGAACAGCCATCAGCTTACCATTGGCACGAAGCTGATGGTGTACAAATCCATGGTGCTGTCCGTTCTTCTATACGGCCGTGAAACGCGGACGATGTACCGGCAAAATTTGCGATATCTCGAGCGTTTTCATCAACAGTGTCTGTGACGGGTGCTGCGTATGGTTAGTGCGTCAGAGTTGCGGACGAGGTAGTGTTGCGCCGAAGTGGAATATATGCAGTGGGCTGCATACATTTGCTGAGACACCTAAGTTGACGCGGTCATCTGAGCCGTTTATATTCCTTGTGGATTCCGGAACAGCAATTAAATGGTCAGCTGAGTGTTGAAAAGCAAAATGTGGGGAAACCGAAGTGAGCCTCTCACGTTCTAATCTTGATTTCAGGTCATGGGAATCGAAGGCAGTTGATCGAATTGCATGGCACGACCTAATCACTAAGGTCGTTGCCGAGGTATAAGAGAAAACTCTCGTTCGTGCAGAGAAAACCGGCAATTGCGAAAGCGACAGGCGCCGATGTGTTGTACTCCATCGACATCAAGCGCATGGTGCTGTAGCACATACAGTCTCGAGTGCCTGAGTCAGGCAGGCGTAGTGAGCCATGAACGAGGCCACTCGGGGCGAACACCGAAACGACGAGTGCTGCAGAGAGCGTGGTCATAACCGGCGCAGCCTTTGTAAGTACGCTGCATTCGATTTCCTAACCGCGTGTTAGCCAGCTGTGTCGCTTTATTTCAGGTTGTGGGTAGGCTGTACTGTCATAATGCATTTTCTCCCATTTAATATCCACCTAAACTATCTTGTATAAACTTGCATACGTCCCTTAAACTAATTTGGTTAATTGCGATGATATTTTTGCGCTTGTGACGTTTCTTAAAGTACGTTTTCTTACGTCGTGAACGTATCGCGGATTTGTTCGTTATTACTTTTTCGTCTCCTCATTAATTGAAATTTATGCCGCCGGATCTGTATGCAATTATCCAATCATTTTATTTGGGGTCGTCGTTTTAAGTGATTGCTGTTGCTTGATATCCCCGGTGTGCCTGCGCTTGATGTGCATGTTGACAAGGTGCCTACCTGTCTATTACCCACCACCACTTCCATACTGGCTCCAGGAGACAGTTGGTCGTTGCTGGAGGGGACGGGGTGCACGGACCTTGTGGCCGTGCTAGGCTTAAAGGGTGGTTCCATGCACTCAGTGTGGAGCGGACTACGGTACAGCCACCGCCTTGCGTGCGATTGATTCCCAACTACAGGGTGCTTGTGTTTGCCGGTTAAGAAGTGTGGGCCAGCTCCGTTGATGGAACGTGGCTCCCATCCACATGCTTCCCGGTCTTATTCCTTCAGGTTTACACTGGATATGGGGTGTGTGGTTGGAGCTGTGGGTGGTGCAGCGCAAGCCAACCATGGTCCCTCTGTAGGCGCAGGCGTCCTGTGGCTGGCCACAGTGACAAGCAAATCCGAAAGCGGATGTCACCAACTATATATGCAGATGAGGTTCCAATCAGACGATGGCTGACGTTGTCGATTTTCGACATGCTACTGAGAAGACAATGAGTATTAGTGTGAATGCATGGTATTTTATCTGATCCCAGCTCTTAGTCGGTGAACTCGCGTGTCAATGTGATTGTGTACCGATCAGCGGAGGGTCGATTTTTATCATTGTAATTACAGTACTTTGTTAACTAGAACTATGTCAGCTGCGACGATTTTGTAGTTGATCCCTTCTACCATCGCTCTCAATCTAACGCTTAAGTTGCGGCCACAAGTCTCGACCGTGGTTCGTATACCATCATTTGACGCATTGCATGTGCAAATTTGATATCAATTTGTAATGCCAACTGAGGTCTCAATAAAGATTGCATGTCGCAGTCTAACCCCAAGGCGGGTACCCCAAACCCAACTTTGAATTCCTTATCGCTATGTCAAACATTTTTCACGGGTGTTCGTGGTATCGTGGTTAAGGTGTCACCCCTTAACCACTAGGTCCCGAGTTCCAACTAGCTCAGGCTTTCGCCATCTGATGAGTCCAAATTAGGACGAAACCGGTCATTTGGTGTCATTGTTGGGAGGGGTAATACCGAAACACCTCCAATTCAGATAAGATCATTGTGATCCCAATAGCCGAAGTCTACTTCAAAGTGTACTGTGAGCACAACAGATATTGCATGTCGCAATCCAACCCCACGGTGGATAATCTAAATCCAACTTTGAATTTTAACGTCGTTTGAGTGTAGGATGTCATCCATAACCGAAGCCAAGAAGTTTGTCTGATGCAAAGAGTATAGCAGTATTCCAATTCCCCCTCTGAACAAATATCTTCACAAACTATAGGCGACATCAATTGTACGTTGTTGATTAATCTAACCAAAATCCTTCCACTCATAATTAATTAACCATGAGATCTATTGTGCTCAAGTTTTGTCCAAGTAAAGTATCTTTGGGGCACCGTGAACGAGTATGTTCACGGCACGATTGCATTTAGTCTTTTACCTGTTTACGCTCTTCTCACAGAACAGCCCGGAAGAGACGAACCGACTAGGACACATTTCGGATACAAGTTGTCGAGAACAAAGTTACTTATCTTCCATCACCAGTATTCAACACAGCTCGGAGAAGTCTCGGTTCATTGTGGTGCATAGAGTTTTTGTGATAGCTGTTATGCATTAGAAGAACGAAATTGCCCGAAACAGATAGAATAAAAGAGATGAAGTTCCACTATCTAACAACTAACACTTGACTTTCTTTTGTGGATATTGACGTAGAAATCAAAACATCAGTGAGTGTCACGGACAGCATGGACTGCAATCAAGTGCGCCGATGATATACCGCATGTAATCGATCGTATCCACGTAACTTGAATTCCGGTTTCCCAAATTGGTTAGTTCTAGCGCCATAATCTGGATACCAGGATTATGATGGTATTGAAGACAGATACGACCCAACAACCATTTAAATCAACATCCTTCCGAGATTTCGCGTCACTCTGGTGAATGTACGAAGCTTGTAGTGCGATTATTCCAATGCGCCTAGAAGTGACTTTTTCGGGTTCATTTGAGTAACAGAAGCAATAGAACCTTACTTGTCGTTCGAAGTCACATGCATCAGTTTGTGATTATATACTTACTTCATTGTCATTGTCATGACCTTGGGGAGATATGTGGCAAAAACACAAACATTACCTTTTTAACTCCGGGTGTCTTGGCACTCGTTAGTCAACAAGTCACTGCCACTCGTCTTTTCTGCTTCTTAGATAATTCATGTGCAACCCTAATCAGTAAGAAAGCAGTGCACACTGCGTAAAATCAGACAGAATCATTGCTAACACTGCAGTCATATCTCACTTGGTGTCAGTTCAGTACGTTTAATATAGAAACAAGAAACAAGAAATTGAAAGGCAGCATTCCTGTACTAGCAAATTCTGTGCATGTTTCTGAGTCACAAATGCACTTAGATATGCTTCTTTTGATGGGTATCCGGGGCACATTCTCTAACGGAGCATCTGCTGTTTAATACCCTCGTGATCTTCTGTCAATGACCACATGCTTCACTTCGGTTCAAAGTAAATGTGTAGGTGCGACTGAAGTTCGTCCGTTAGAGGCCGACTGGCGAACTCTGAGGTAGACTGCCGCTGTAACACAACCAAAATTCTCCGCTGAGTCTTGACTAGATCGGTCGCTCAAAAACGCCAGTAAAGTGTAGAACCAAGGCTTGACGGCTGTGATTAGCGAAGGGCGCATAATGTCAGACGGCTACCTATCTTGGTGGATGCAGTTGCGGCCTGGAGATGACAACAGCTTTCCGTTTGATAACGGGATGGCGTACCATGTAGGTGGGCCAAAAAGCTCAATTACTATGAAATTGTGCTAGAATTTACTCCGTACATGCTCGCTCCAAAAGGTTGAATGACCTAAATGCAGCTTGTCGGTTTGGTTCCATATGGCCTAAGCTTGCATTCGTGCAATTCGACTCAAAAGAGTAAACACTGGGGAAGTAAACTAACGGTATGAAGGTGACCGAAAGGTGGAAGTGAGCTTCCATGATCATTGAGCGCGTATTTTAATTGTCATAAACTGGAGTTCCAGGGCTTTTACATTCAGTTTGTTTTTCTCGTTGGAATTTCAGAACTTCCAGGCATTGCTGTTGACAGTTCCGGACAAATCGAGTAAGCTGCTTTCCCTGTGGTCGCGAAGTGAGGCAGTTGACCTCCCCGAATTGCTGCATTTCGCCGTGAGCCTAGTAGGGGTAACCCCAGTTTACAGTGATAAAGTTAAACTAGTTTACCTGATAGATAGGTCCACATATCTTCGTCGATATCTTTCCACTCCCAAGTCCTCTTTAGTAGCCTAAGGCACCTGTGCACACATCAATCCATATGTCATTTGCCTTGTTATGCACAGCTTATACAACTCAGCTACCTAGGCAGATGTGATCTACAAATAGCCATCAATTTGCAGGATAGTCTATTGGGAATCGCATGGATCAGCAGTTCCTTACGTGACTTCCGGTCACTCATGGTACAATATATTCGGATCACGTGGTTTGCTTGTTTCCGACCGTTTACCTAGGCATGCCGTGGCTGTCCGGAGTGCCCCTGTCTGCGCAGTTAATCATGTTAGCTGTCCATCGATTAGACAGCTTAGTATGGGTGAGTAGTCTGAAGAAATGAGTGATATTGTGTGGCATATACCCGAGAATTTTCCCACCCTGTCGATCCACAGTTACTTTGTATCAGTAATACCTGGCTTACTGTAAACCAAGTCCTATATCCCTAATCATTGTTTTGCATAAACCTACACATTACAGTGCAGGGAGTCCGCAAGCCTTCTCCAGTTCCCGTATCGTTTGGTGTGGTAAAAAGAGTCCCTTATCTTCTAACAGCGTGTGGTCGACAACGAATGCGAAAGAAGCATGGACTTCTCTATGGTGACAGTAGAATTTAATTTTCGATGCCATCCTTTTACTCGTTCCTTGATTTTTACTCACATATTCCTTAGGACAAGTATCATGCTCAACCAGCTGCGTACGGCTGTGCGCATACACAAAAATTCCGCTTCTATCGCATTCATCTGAGGGCGGTCACTGTTACACTAGCTTTTCTAAACGACACTTTTTCTTGTTCTTTAGCACAGTGTGGACGGGAGACAAGTCCGCATAATGTAGAATCTTGACATAATATTCCCAAATAAGTGAGGAGGTAGTGGTTCCAATTCAGCTATTTACCGTCCTCCCCGATTATTCTTTTAGTGCATTTACGGTTTATGGGGAAAATCCTTGTTGACATATTGATATCCTGTATGGGTGTATTTGATTACCTCGCACAAAAAATCACGGCTTCCGTTAGCATTGGTTATGCGTTTCTAAACTAATGCTGGTAAGAACCGGTTGGATTGAAGTACTGGATGTTGTTTTAAAGGTTTCTGCAGTTTCTGTTGGCTTCTTGAATATATTCAACCTGTTACAACTTCTTTTCTCTATGCTTTAGGACTATGGTATGTGCAATAATCAGGCATGGTAACTCCGTAACTTTGCATTCATGTGTAGCTGGAGCAAAAGATATGCGGATCTACATAAAACCCCATTTGTGTTGACTTGGGATCATTACGAGCTTGTAGCTTGTGTCCACGTTTGTACATGATGCTTACTTTCTCTCGGACAACCTTGATCTCTTTTTAACTGCTTAAATTATACTGCTGAAAACACGGTACTGGGAGAAGTAAACCTACCGCATGACCACACACAGCTCCAGGCCGCATCGATGTAAATCACAACATAGCCAGACGCAGATTGCCCCATTTGGGAAGTTTTATATCTCATTCTCATGAGCTGGGCAACTAAAGCTGCTCGCATAGAACAGGAACTAAGTGTTTTATTTGGAGGATCTCGTACATCTCGGAGTTCAGCAACAACATCAACGAAATGTCTTCAACGTGTAACATTTGCAGTGAGCGTTCGAACAGTTTGACTTTCCGATGATCGCACAACTGCTCACAACGAACCTACATGGCCCTTGGAATATATACATCAAGCTTGACATCCAGGGTAGAAAAAAATTAACACCGTTTTTGACATTCTTCTTAACCAAGCTTGCTGCCACTTGCTGGAACTCAGTCATAATGGTAATCCAATACGTCGCTGTCTCAAACACATACAACAGTGCAGTTGCTTAGCGTGTTTGCGTGGTAGCCCCACATAGAATCCTTTCCGGATTCTGTTATCTCTGTTCCATGTTGTCCCTGTTCACAGAACATGTTGAGAGTGTGGCTGTTTCATCGCACTATTTCACAAGTTACATTGATGATGAATCTCGGAACTTGCCTTTTCGCTGATATGAACGCAGAAGGTGAAATACCTGTTAGTGGCTTTGCACGCTGCCCGAACGATTTCATTCTATTTAAATATGCAGACCCGGCAGTGATCGGTGTGTTTGACCGAGTCGTCTCTCAGTTTGGTACTGTGACTGAGTTGTAGCACGTCGCGATGGCGTGATTTGGGTTTGTCAGTATTAGGTGTATCATAATAAGGTCTATTCGTTGATGCCAATGTTCCCCTCGTAACATACCAGGGCTTGAAGTATGTATTTGTAGGGACGTGGAACAAACCCCTAGCGCATTCCGTAGCTATACGTTATAGCGCTTCAAGTGTATCATTCTCGTGTTTTCGCCAGATAAGTCAGGATTGGATCTCGTAATCCACTTTTGGCGTTACAGAAAGATGGATGGCTTGAACTCTTCGAAAGCTGTCCGTAAGCGTCCTTAATGCTGACTGGCTCTTTTCGATACCTGTTCAGCCTGTTTCGAGCAGCCAAGGTCGTCCTGCACGCTTTACCCGAGGTCCCTTTCCCGGAAAGCAAGTTGTAACTCCTGGTAATGTTTCGTAATTGATTTGTCGCTTTTGATACATTGCTGAGGTCGTGTGTGTTGTAGCTAAATATTCACCCGTCCATGGTGCACAAAGCAATTTCCTGACTTGAGTAGGCACTCCCTTGCTGGTATATTTTTTAACGCTCATACTACTGAATCACTGCAAGTAGCCCAAAACACCGCCTAAAGTCAGAGAGATACGCATCCAAGCCCACAACGTGGGGGCAGTTGCTGTTAGGATGAGGAGATGGGTGTTCCCACTGAATCCCAAAAACAACATTGACGGTTTATGGACTGCTGTTGTTTCCGTCGTCAACGTAGTGTGCTTTATTCGTGATATCGTCCAAAATTTTCTTTCTTACATCATTCTCTGAAGGATCTGTCCCCAACGATTGGAAAAGCTCGATAGACAGACAAATACCCAAGGGTGGTGATCTGAGTAAAACAGAGAACTATAAACCGATCTGTTTGACTTCGATGTTATCCAAAGTTCTCTAAAAGGTTATGAAAAACTGTCTGCTGTCGTTCTTTGAATCGATGGACGTATTGACGCCAGCGCAACACGGCTTTACGAAAGCGTGAACCTGCATCACCAACTTGATGTACGCAAACCACCAGTGGGTACAAGCTCTCAATGAACAGAAGGGTGTTGACGTGGTGTACATCGCCTTTAGTAAGGTTTTTTAAAAGTGTGAACAAAGTGGTACTCTCTCGTAGACTGAAGATCTACGGAATCGGTGGTACGCTACCTCAGTGATTACACGAATTTATTGTGGGATGAAAGTTTAGAGTGCAGGGCAATAACTACCTGACAGACTGGTTCCTATCGACCAGTGGCTTGCCTCAAGGAACTTTACTTAAGCCGGCATTATTTCTTGTTCTTATCAACGACCTCCCGCAGCAGCTCCAGGCACAATGTGCCCTGTTTGCAGATGATTTGAAGATCTGTATGATCATTGCGAACCAGGACGACTGCGCTCGCCTCCAGCATGACTTAGAGCGACTGTTAACGTGGTCCACTGAAATGCAACTCCCTCTTAACGCAAGCAAGTAGGAGTTCATCAGCATCACCAGACGTCCAACCACTCGATCATACACATTTGACGGCCAGTTGCTCCACCCTAACACATCTGTCAGAGACTTAGGAGTGTTCTCGAGACATGATATGAGATCACTAGAAAATACAGAGCTGTACCATGCGGGACTTCGTATGCTCTGGGCATTACGACGCAGTTTCGCCACATGGTCCGAAGAAACTCTCTTTCGCCTATTCACCTCACTCATTAGACCGATCGTTGAATACGGCGCCTCAGCTTAATGTCTGATAACCCAGTGGGAAACTGTAAAGCTGGAGAAAATACAGCACATCGCAACTAGAATGATACCGAGTTTAATAAAGCTTCCGTATGAAAAACTTTGTGAAAGGCTCGGACTCTACACACTATCCTACAGCCGCGCAAGAAGGGACCTTATTATGACCCATCGAGTACTACACTTGAATCGCTACGCCATACTGCGGCCAATATTTGACCTGCTGGAACTCTGTAACACCCGAAGACACCGTTAGAAACTCAGGGTCCCCTGCATGAAAAGGTATCATCTCAGCTTTGGATAGAACGAAGAATCATGAACACGGAGTACGCTACCAGAAGGACTAATAGAGATGGATTCTGTGTAGTGTATTAAGACATGTATCGATCAATATTTCGGAAGCCAGTGCTTTTGTGAAACGGTGCACATATAGTGGAAAATATACATCCTGTACCCGGAAATACTGACACCAATACGAATCCCTAACCGAACAAGAATAAACGATTAACTGACCAAACTCTACCGCTAACGATTCGCAATCAAATCCGTTTGATTCTTCATAATTCTATGGACTTTTACAGAAACCTTTGTACTTGCTCTTAAATACAGTCCCAGTCTCAGTCTCAATGCTCTACTGAGAAAATCGAATGACTGTGATCCAGAGTAAAAGCACCTAATAGACGGATAATTTATTATGTGGGAATAAATTGAAGGGAAACAGTTAACATGCCCACTCCTCTGGTGTACTCCAGCGGAGCAAATTATGGCTTATCCGATGGTAAGTGGCTGTAGCTGGATGCATTTTCTCCCCATGTTATGAACGCCACCTGGAAAATGCGAACTACCCACAGATCCGATATGTTTTGCTGTCACCTGTGTTTTAGTAGACTGCTTGGCATTTGACTAAGTTAAGCCGTAATGAATTTTATTAGAAACCATTTGAAGTTGCCCCCACTCCTGAACAGATCTTTGTCCAAAGATTTCATGTTACCGTCTCAGATTTCTGGATCCACTGAGGAGAGGACAGCGTTGCCATTTGCTTGGCTGTATCGCATAGGAATGTGGACAGTGGAATACATTGTACCAAATCAAGCCAGCCAAACCCATTGACCACCAGCATCCGTCCTGGTTTAGATGTCTAAACCCACTTGCATATGTTGGATAAAGTTTGCAAGCCCCAGAATCGATCCTGAACTCGCTCACTGTTGACTGATCGCGAAAGGCTGTGGCAAACTACCGATTCATTGTCTGGTGGCAGTGAATCTGTGAGCCCTTCTCATGCTATTTTAAAACAAATGTTTACTTATTTTGGCCAGGGAGATATTCCGGGTTTAATTTGACTGCATCTTTAAGTCCTTCTTACTAATATTCAACATAGACGTAATTCAAGCATTTAAACTATCAGCATTGAATGGAGAGTTTTCACCTTGCAACTCAAACTCATGTCATTTAGACATAATTACCTACAACCAGTGTTATAATCTTGTCATTAGAGACGATTGAGAAATTTACATTTTACTGCTCCACAAAACTTCTAGCCCAATCGGAGGATAAAGCTGAACGCCAATGACCTTGAAAATATAACGTATTAATCGCCGTTAACAAACACTGTACAACTACCGCGGACGTTGGCTGTACCTATAGGTCTCTTACTGGCCTTCGACTTCTAGAATTGGCAGGTCAGCTACCAAGGTTAGTAGTTCCCCATAGCTTTTGCCGAGGTCTCAGCTGGTTTTTAGTCACGTGCAGAAACTAGAACATTCCGGAACGTTCGAAATCGATACGATAATCGTTCATAAGCGGTTAATCGCCAAAATAGTGGATTTCCTAGGCAATTCTTACTTTCTCTCGGACAACCAGATTAGGTTTACTCAACCGATTTGCAAGTAATTTGAACCACGATCGATCGTTTAGCATAATTAATTAAATAAAGTACTGGCAATCCAGTCCCAACAGCCGGATCAAGTGTTACCTTCAACCATCACTTTCCGTGGTCCATTCTTGTTCCCAGTTATCTTTAACTTATCAGTTTAAACAATGAGTAAGCCAGGCTTGAAATGCGGTGATCAGAGATTGAGCAACACCGTGAACCCAGTTAGATGCTGTCCTCGGTGCATGAACTGCACAAGGCCTACTCCAAGGCAAACATGAGTTCTGATAGAGATTGCTTTTTGCAATCCAAACACAGCGCGACTAGTGCAAAGCTCATTAATGAAAATTTATTTCTATTCATTCAGATGGAGTAACCGATACGTGAAAAGGCTGGACAGACGCATTTGTCCTGCTATATTGATATACAATTTAATAGAAAGTAGGAACAGTTTCCAAAGTCTGGCTAGTCAATTCTAATTAATATTTGCCATGAGGAGGTGGTTTACACAAAGTTCCGAATTCATCGTGCTGCCACGGAAATTTGTTGGTCAAATATGCAGTTGCACTTGGGGTGTTGACGGGCTAAAATAGGAACACAAATGACAAGGCTCTTAACATTTGGGCATAGCGCCTACCATCCTTCAATGATAGTTCAGATGAGTTACGAGGTTGTCCGAAATTCTTGATTGCATACTAAGCAGGGGGGAAATAGTCATAGTACTTCAAATTTGGATTACAGTTATAACCAGCAGGAATGTTTGAAATTTTAGTTCGTGGGAAATGTGGGTATTTTTTACACTGGCGTTAACGATGAAATCAGTGAATTATTCCTCGCTAGGAAGTCAGTGGCTTTTCATCTAAATAATGATGGCTATATGTTATTCAGGAGATACAACAAACTCAAAATCGGTATGAGGTCATTTCCTTCTTAATCTGCTGGGATTTAGAGGATTTTGTTGGTGCAGTCTTGCATCCTTTCACTGCACGACGCATTTTGTTTCTGTTTGAGATGAGATTTTATCTCAACTTAGACTGGCTGGCTGCTCTCGCCGTTCTCACTAGACCACTGAGCTCTGCAAGCAGCGCTTGACACAGCGGTTAGATTCTGGGTGTTGGGTTTCGAAGTTCCAGCCGGCAGGCACACTATAAGCCAACAATCAGGTAGAGCGTTTTTCGACCGTTGCAGCAGCATCACACATGAACAGGATTTCGTCCAATTCCACATTAGACCGAGGCGCACTTGGAGATTTACCAACGAACGAGCATGATTCATCCAAACGGTTAACTTCGTTATGCTAGAAGCCTACTTTTGGATGACGTTTGTTCTCTCTCACCTTAGATAATACCTTAAGATAAACTCGAGTAACTCTATTGCCTATTGAATTAAATAGAAGTCTGGTGTGTCTGTACCAAGTATCAAGGTTTAACCTCATTGGCACGAACAATTTCATCAGTGGGATTAGTCATGTTCACTCTTAGAACTAACTACGGTAAGCTTTCCTGAGGACCCAGCTGCCCACTAGAAGAAACGGCTACACAGACAAAGGTGAGAAACATTCACAATTCATCCGTACAGGTTGCTGTGCTAGACAGAAACGTGATTGTGCAAAAGTTTGAGCGTAAATTCAGATGAGAAGTGGAAAACTAAACCAGTTTTTAAACAGTAATATTAATTAAGCCCGACACGTTAAATTAATAACCAATTATGGTATACTATTTTAAGCTATACTGCCCATTTGTCGGAACTGGATGTTTGGCATCTTTTCTTGGCAGCAAATTCATTTATGTTTGAAGTAAGGTACAGTTCGATGGAGATTCTCAGGGCGGACTGCAGGTGTTCATCAGTGAGACGACTCCTGTCTGAGATTTTGTTAATCTTCGTCACAGTGCACAGTTGCTCACACCAATATGTAATAGCAAATTTACTCAAGGTTTGAGCGGCATATGGGTGAAGCTGGCGTACCGCTTTAGGAATGAAACGAGTGAATTTTACGTGCCCCACTGTGTCTTACTTTGCCTACAGTGCCCTGTTGCACTACGGCTCTATGAGCTCTAGCTACATATGTATGGGTGCAGTTTCCACCTGGATGGTAAATGGGCTGTGAAACAGTTCGAAATTACTTTTATTTGCGTCAAACTCACTAAAGCGTAGTGCGGAGTCAGTGGGAAGTTAGCTCAGTTTTTCAGAAAAATGTGCATTTGGGAACACCATGGCGCTGACTTGGGTCAATAGTGCTTTGCAATAAGGAAATTGAGACAGTTCTTTTAAGGTATTCATCCTAGTAGTTCACAAGCTACATAGCACAGCCTAGTCCGGAGGAGCACCGGACGCGTTTCGCCCTATTGTGGCTCGTCAGTGGTGCGCATTTCCTCGGTCTCCTACTAAGGATCGAACCCAGGACCGTTAGAGGCGGACTCCAACTAGCCAGCAGCTTAGCAACTGAGACATGGGAACGTTCGCTAGGCTACATAATTTGCATGCTAACTGGGATATAGCATCACCTATCTTCTACTGTCACTGACAGTGGCTAGCCTGCGAGTTGATGACCTCCTTTCGCTATAGGTTACATCGGTGCATTTGTGTTTTCCATAAGCGCAGCTTCACTTGAAATGTCTGCACTGCATCGTGCATATCAGTGATCATGCGGTCCCGTCATTGGAGCTGCAGATTCAAGATGTTGAGATGAGTGGTTATGTCGAACAGAAACTCCAACGCACATTTCCACTTTTCATCCCCTAAAACTGTGGAGTCTTTTCCTTTGCTTTCCATGAACTGACAGATTTCCTTAGTCAGCTGGAAAATGCTAGTGAGAAATTTTCCACGACTAAGACACCGTACCTCTGTATGATAACATTGATCCTCGAACTCTTAATCTATTTCCTACAAAAAGCCTTAAACTAGCAACGATTTAAACCATTGGCTCTGATAAACTTGACGATTTGTGTAACAGTGCTCAGTGCAGGTTCCAGGTTCAAGAGTTAACCACACAACGATCCTTATGTATGATGCAGTTATATGCTAGTAACTTAGCAGTATAGATTTCCTACATCTTTACTCGCACCATTCCAACCGGTTCAAATATTTTGCCGCACATCGTCGGTGCCCTATCTGTTGTAAGTTGAACAAGTTTGTCCCAAGGCAGGTTCAAGTCGGTTACACTTTGACAAATGTTGTCAAAAATGTCTTTTCCTATTGTTATCCCATGCATAGATTTCATGTCCAATATTTCTTCTGTAACATGCAAATTGGAGTCCACTCTGTGCATGAAGATATCGAAATATGCAATGTCAGCCTGCCTTTAATATCATCGATAGCGAAGGAATAGGTAACAAACTCTTCGGTCAGCTGCCTGTTCACATCAGTGGCCATTTCACAAAATCGATCAGCAATCGTGTTTCTACTAAGGCTTACATTTGCAAACATCTGCTTTCTGTTTGGACACATGATGTCACACACTTTCATCGTGCAGCACTTCAAAAACTCTCTCTCCCCAGTAATTATGGGGCTGAGTTGGCGATCTACTGTGCCATAAAGAAATTTGCTTTCAAAGCAGCTTCGCTGGGATTTTACTCCGGTGGAAAACGTCTACTGTGATGTTAGATTCCTCTTAGATTCTTCAAGCATCTGTAGCTTCTGCTCTGCATTCAGGTTATCTCGATGTTGAATCTCATAGTGCCGTCTCAGATTAAATTCCTTGGTTACAGCCACATTATCTCCACACATTGGGCACATCGGTTTATCGCCAATATCAGAAAACATATACTAAATACTGAATACTGTATTATAGAGCAAGTAGAAAAGGATTCTGCACAACTCTTTCGAAATATGGCGAAAAACGTTGTAAAAGTTGTCAACCGTGGATATCATCGTCGTTCTCGTGTAATATTTAAAATATTCGACTTACGATATTTCAGGATTCACCAGTGTGATATGTCATCGTAAGTGTACAGTCGTTCTCTGTATCAAATAGAGGCAAAATACAAATTTAACAACATTTTGAACTTAACCTTCCAGCGGCGTTGAAAGGCTCTGTTGTCAGAATAAACTTTTCTCTTGCCCATTGCCTACAAGTACCTGGAATAAACAGAATAAAAAGGAAACGATTACTATCGATTATTACAATGCGGCAACACAAAGAGGTAGACATATTAATACACAATTACAATATGTAGCATTTGGCTCACTACAATTGATATAACAAAAGCAACAACAACCTAGACATAACACCCAATAATAGGCAACGAGAACGACAACAACAACAATAACTGACATCATCAATGTCACCTACTATACACAGAATTTCAATAAGCAATGGTAACGACCTACATGTGCTAACCAACATGGCGCCGGTAGCGACTAGCTTTTCTCACCCACCATTTTCGCTTAAATTGATCGAAGCGAGACTGTTCTCGCGCAGTTTTTCGTTCGACAACGCAGCTGCATTAGGACGCCGGACTCATACTTTGTGTGATCCACTTTCGATCCCAGATAAAGATGGGATATTTTGCTATCAGAGGTAGAAATAACATTTCCGCCTGTACACTGCGTAACGACTGCTCTGGCGAAGACACCTATATCCCCCACCTTGTAAACCCCTCTTGCAGATAAGCACGGCAGTATCAGCATAAACCAACAGTATAATCCAATAAAATTAGTATTTTTATCACCGAGCCATTAACAATATTTTTGCGTAGAACCTATCGTTGATCAGATATAATTGTACCCCGGGCCAGATGTGGTCTTCGGACCATGCGTTTGACACATGTACATATCATACATTTAGTTGTGGTAGCAATGTGCGTAGAATTCGTGGGAATGTGGAGGGTGGTCGACCAACCGTAATGAATACGGCTACAGAGAACGAAAGTGGCAATGCGGAAGATCGGTATAAAGCTTCAGGTTCAGTAGACACCAGTGAACGTTACTCCATTAGGAGATACAATGCATCCATTGGCAGGAAAAGACCTTTCGTTTCACAATGTGTCCTCGAGTAAGAGTGATCTGGAGCACGCTGGAAATTAGGTTTGTTTTAATAGTAAAATGACTCTTCGGTATCTACAGTTTGAAGCCAACGCGATATCTAGGCCCTTGGTCAACAATCTTGTTCAAAATGCCCATATGCAATTGATAACCCAATGTTACTCAAAGGCCCTAGATGGCGTTAGCTGTAAGTATACAGAAAAATTACATAGAATATTATGCCGAAAAAGCAGTTCTTGTTAAAATGAGTACAACATTACTGGTGAATAAATTTATTTGCTTGGTAGCTGCTTTTGAACACTTACAAATGCGTATTACGCGGCCATTCGTAACAAATACCTGAGTGCTTTCACGGCGGCTTTTCTAAGTACTATATGCTGACTGTGGCAGCAAAGAATTGGGATAAAGCGGTAATGGAAATTACATCAAAATTGAAGATAAACTAGACGTGATACGCAAATTCCAATGGAGTCTGCAAATCCTTGTCGCCGTATTGGGTTGTAAGGATCTTCAGGTGACACATTCAAAAAATTACAGGTACACATCACTTTGCTTCTGTTAGTTAATGCGTTGCGAATAGCATTTCCACATTGAAGGCCAACTTCACAACTCAAGTTTGCCATTACGTTGTCCAGCGCCTAATTCATGTTACTTTTCAGGTAAGTAGAGTACCACAAGGACATGTATTACCTAGGTTCTCTGCATAACTTTGAAGTGAAGAATGGATTTATGCCATCGGTTAACTTATTAACTAGAATAGGACAACGGATTCAAAATGTGTGTTAAACTTAAGTTTATAAAAATGGTTACCTGGTTTTGAGGAAGAGAAGAAGTAAGAAGGCTGAATACAACTAATATGACGTCATAACTTCACAGTGAACGCTAAAGACTTTCTAAACGGGAGCAATCACACATCAGCTCGCACCCCTCTGACAAGTGGCATCATTCAAGGCAGCGTTATGGGACCACTTCTCTTCTTGATGTATATAACTGACGTTTTTGACGTTATTGCATATAGTAGGCTGTACATGTTTGTAGACGATATACAAGTTGTGTACACATTTGATCCCAGGAATCAAGAGTCCGTGTTTCTAAACAAACAAACCGACCTGAAGTCACTTGGAGTATGTGGTTGTACTTCAAAAATGAATCTCTCACTCGAAAAGAGCAATGCCATCTCATACAAATGTGATATGAATGTCCAACCGCTAACCTTCTCCGGTGAACCGCTATAATATGATAACCAAATAAGGGACTTGGGGCTTCACTAGGCCAGCTGCCTGAACTTCTCCGAACATGTACAATACGCTGTCGCTTAAGCCAAGAAAAAATATTCACTGTTTAACAAACCGTTTACCTTAATAAATGCTAAACTTACATTGTACAAGACTTGCACTAACTCAATGTTAGAGTATGCTGTATGGTATTCGGTAATGCAAGACAGATTGACACAGCGACACTAGAGCTCGTTCAGCGTGCTTTTCCAAGACAGATCCTGGGCCATACTCAGAGGTTAAGGTACTCTGAAAGCTGTAAATTGCTGATGTTGGACTCAATATGGCTGTGTAAAATAAAGCTAGACATATCGCTGCTGTTTGATGTAATTCATGAGCGAATTCATACACCTGGATACTCGCCCTAATCACAATACTAAACATTACCTTATCCGTAATAAGAAGTGCACATTTACGATTGCAAAGTCGCGCATCAACACGCGGGCCAACCTTTTCCTCATTAAATATGATTGATCTGGAATAGTCTCCCACTGTCCATTAGGTCATACACATCTCCTCACAAGTTTCCTGTACAGTTAAATAAATTTCTCACGGTCCCAAAACCTATAAAAGTTTAAAGCTGAATATCGCGGAGACAGAGATTTATCCAAAGGGACCAAAGGGCGTATAATGCAAGTCCCTGATACCTCCCAGTGATAAACTTGAAAGCTTTTTTAACATCATAGAACGCAAACAAGGAAGAAAAAACCAAATTTTCATGCCCATTCTTCCATATTTCTCAATTTCTCTCCTTACCCGGCCATAACAAACTTAAGCCCTCCATATCAATATGGTGGCTAAAGAGGGGCGTTAAACCGAATCCTCTTTCTCATTCATCCGACCAGTTATATATTTTCCTTACTCGGGCAAGCCGACCACGAGGCATTCAAGCCTACATGAAAGTCGACGATGGAAGGTAAACCAATCCCTCGTTTTCACTCCTTGGACTACTATTTTATCCTTTATTTAACTGGCCATGTCTATCTCAAGACCTCCATAACCACATAGATGTTTATGAAGTAGATCAACCGAGTACTCATACTCTTCTACCCGACGAATATTACAATATTCCTTTTCAACCAGCTTGCAAAGAGCGATGGTTTCTGTTATTAACTATCACCGATACGCATGCGCACCTATCAACTTACCATAAAAGATAGATCGGCTATGCGCCTACTCAAACCAGTGTTTGGGTACCGCCTCCGCAACAGATCCCGAAATAGTGGCAGGTATATTGCCAATATATAGGAATGCAAGCCTGACCAATTGTAATGAAAAACCATCTCGAATGTGATAGCATTAGCTAACATGCATGCTAACCTTACCTATGATTAATCACTGGATGCTGATGATTACATTATTAATGACCTGTATGATATTTTCTCCAAAATATTTTAAATTTTCTAAAACTGACCTAATTACGACAGTCCGACTTGGCGCGCAAATCGATTAACCTGTCCACTATTCTATCCTTCCAAAATGTCCCTTCCTTCGAGTCTCGTCCAAATGCGACGGTGAAATATTCCAATACGCCTGGATACTTGGCGTTTAGATGGCGTTCTGTTATATGATAAAACAAGCAAGCTCAAGCCACTCCCGACTAATGTACTATGGTAGCCTACACTTCGTGCACAGCATAAGTATGCATTTGACTAACAAAAAATGCAATGTCGCAATACCTTTGCGAACTAGCACGCAACATGTGATTGGCACTGTTCCTCTAAAGGGTCTGACTGACAGTATTTTTCCATTTATATGTATCAACAATAAATTTGCGAAACACTTGTACCATTTGATCGGAGCAATATACTGGTCCGTGTCTCGCACAGTCGAGAAATAAACAAACGTATTTATTCATTTATTTTGTTTAAATTAATCATACTACTAACAACGGGGAGGCGGTTGCAACTTGTTCCGTTAAATAAGGTCATCGATTCAGTCACCATCGAATATAACAAGTTGCAGAAACATTTCATGATGCTTTTGATGCCTGATCTGAAACAGAAAGTATAAGGAACTTGGTCACACAATGTAAGCACGTTCACCAGTTGCGCAACAAACTGCCAGTCATTGAGTTGCATTTGATGTGAATTTGGAAGCCTATGACCGAAAGTTCAGACGCAGCTGGTAGGTCACTCAGAAGTACGTATAACACGGATAAGTATGAGATGTTGCCGTAATGTGCAATAGCGACAGCAGCCTTCAACTTTGTCAACGGGTTCGCTCAGGATGTCCATATATACACGTGTGAATTCACTTATGCGGGGGAGCCTATGGTGCGCTGAGGCTTGCGATGGCTAGATCATGACAGATAGTCTAGTCACTGCTGCTAATGTCTTGCCATGGGCTCATCTCATGGATGACTGCTCGTGGCGATCGATGGGTGGGAGTTGGGTTGTGCCATTTTCCTAGCTAAGAGCCAGGAGACCAATCCGAATGAGTCACTGATCATGTGCTAGACCCGCTGCATTTCGGGAGTATATTTAATCGAAGGCTTTTACTGAGGACCCGAGTCGTCCTCTTGTCAGGTGTGGGCTGGCTAGCCGAACAACTTCGTTGTGGTGCCAGCTGGGTGGTTCGGGTTTACCCACTTCCAGCAAATAGTTCGGCGGCAATGTTCCAGGACGTAGTGAGTTTTCGTCTGGCAAGAGTCCTTCCTATAAAAATCCACAAACACTGTAACGGGGGCGATTGTGACTCGCCACCAAGTAAAGTCACCCATTGCTTATCCGGACAACCACTTCAAGTCCACAGTCATCAAGCATCCATTTAACTCAGACGATACGTTCAAACATGATCAAAAGAGCAGAAAAACATTTACAAATTCCATAAACACAGCTAAACCGCCCACATACACACTTACATACATCCTTATATCAACAACTGCGTCAATTTCATTGTTCCGTTGTACATTAACTGGTCACAATTTGTGCTTTTAACATGATCATGCTTGTGTAGGCATGCCTCGCTTAGTCGAGAAAAGATATTTTATTTATTTATTTATTTAGTCCAAACCGCATCTTCTTAGGAGGTTAGGAATTAAACTTTGACCCTCTTCCCGTAAAACCTAACGATGGGAGACAACTTGTCTACGGGTTATAAGCCCACAACTCGCTTGGCGTAGAGCACCAGCGTCACGCATTGTTTGTGACTGTGAGAGGGCCCCCTGATTGCCCAATGGTTTGCTACTGCCTGTACAAGCCAGGCAGCCCCTGGTCAAATTGGTGCAAACCCGCCAAAATCCACCTGTGTCTAGCCGTGGTCGCAGGTGCATATTCTACTACGGTCAAAAAAACCGAATAAATCGTTGCAGAACTTCACAGCTGCATGTGATGGAACTCAAGCAGCTCCAGGTTTGTCTCTGCAATCACATATCCGAGTTAAATCTGCTTTCCAACACATAGCGGGTCAGGCTATTAAGCCAAAGGCTCTGGATGGAGTCTCTCAAGCAAACCTCAGAAGCACAAACGCCACCTGGCGTGCGATTGCCCACCAATACAATGGTACGCCTGTGTGCAGAGCACTCAGCAGCGGGTGCTGGAACGTGCGCACACTACTGGGCCGGAACTCCAATGAGCGCCCCGAGCGACGCACTGCACTAGTCGCGATGGAGCTGGCGCGTTACCACACCGATATTGCGACGCTCAGTGAAAATCGGCTCGCTGAGCAAGGTAAGTTGCATGAAGCAGGTGCTGGCTGCACATTCTACTGGGTGAGCAACACCGCCCCAGCACCACGTGAACATGGGTCGGATTTGCTTTATCCGATCGTCTCCATGGTGGGTGAAACAACAGACATAAGCGCGCGACTGATGACTGTTCGCCTACGACTCGGAAGAGGTAAATTTGCACTTTTATAAGCACTTACGGTCCATGCGACCATGCGTTATCCTGATGACAAGCGTGAACAATCCTACACTTAGCTATGCTCCGTGATACGATCCGTGCCAAGTAGCGACCGACTATTTCTGCTGGGTGATTTGAAGCCTTGCGTTTGGCGTGATGCATCGTTGTAGACAGATATCATCGATCGGCATGGCATTGGTTCAGCGAATGCGAACGGTTAAAGGCTGCTCTCACTGTGTAAGACTCACAATCTGACGAGCACGAACAATCGGTTTGCACTAAATGTGAGTGATATAGCAACTTGGACGCACCCACGGAGTGGTCACGCTCACCTGCTCGACTATGTCATCGTACGCCAGCGTGACTTGCGTGAAGTGCACATGACACGTGTACTAAGTGGAGCTGAATGTGGCGCTGATCACGAACTGTTGCGGAGCAAACTGCATCTGTATTTCCGAAATCTCTGCATTACACTCCCACCGGGGATCGAGAGCAATTTAACCTTCTCTTCCTCGGTGCTTTGGCGAAACCTATTGAGCTGGAGAAGGCGACGGCTGCATGCGTGTGTAATGTGGAAGGCGTAGCCACAGTGGGCGACCTGTGGCACCACGTTCGTGACCAGGTGACAGCTGCTGCCGAGGAGACCATCGGGCGCGCAAACTGTAAGCGGCCTAACTGGTTTGATGAGGACAATGCGACGATTAGCGCATTGGTGTCGGAGAAGAATGCAGCATTTGCTGCACATGTTGCAGACCTCAGTGACTTGGGGAAGAATAGTCAGTCTCGCAAAACTTCGACGGCGCCTGACCCCATAGCTCGGTCGCTATAAAATTGCATGGTGTAAGGTGAAGACGAGGCTGATGGAATGCTTCGCTGAACGCCGCCAACACAAGGAATTCTTTGATTCATTAAAGGTGGTGTATGGACCGAAGTTAAAGCCGCTTAGGATGCTGATCGATGGTAGCTCAGGCGCTGCGTGCGCACAGGCTGCAGTCGTTCAGTCAACGTCGAAATAAAGCGTACTAAGAAAAGCGAAATCAAAGTAGCTGGGTAGCTATTCTGTACCACAGCCCAGAAACTAGTCACACTGGAACACACGGATCCGCTACCCTCTTTGCAAACATACTCAACCATGCGACAAGATTACTTACAAATCCTTCAAAACACAAATCAGGTACTAGAAACCAAATTAAATATCTAACTGTCAAAGTACATGCTATCATGATCACTATTTCAGTAGAACCCACCGACCCTCCAATTATAATACGAAGTGCAGTAAATTCCGTACTACTTCCGATTACCGAAACCAAGCGCAGAAGTCGTAAAAATTAAGTGTAATATCAATCTGAGAAGAGGCATGTAATACCGTTGCCGAGCACTAACAGCCATGAAGTTGACCTAGACCTATCCAGTAGATTGTCCTCTACCCAGATGACGTTTCACGGGGATGTGGAACATTAACAAGTTGACTCGCGGCTAACAGACAAGTCATCATGCGGTACCCTATAATTCAGTTCATCTAAATAAGGGTTCGAATAAATGTGCCTACAAGTGCTCATTTTAGCAGGGTCCCAGAGGCATTGTACTTCTAACAAAGCTGCAACCTCTCATATACCGTCCATAGCGCTCTCTTCATGGTTAACGCAAACAACATTTTCTAGTGAAATCATACACCACATGATCTAGCAGACCGTCAAACATCCACAGTATCCTTGCACTCAATTTCCTTTACTCTCCTGACCTCCAAGGTACTGTAAAACTTTCTGTGAAACAGCCAGCATTATGCCTCAAATTGTTTGGGTCTTAAGGTTGCCGAAAAGGATTCCTACTTATTCAGCACCAGTTAGAATGAGTTCTACCGAGCAACCTAGCATGGAAGATTAATACCATACGAAAATTCCCCACTTATCCATGTGTTTTTCAGCAAAATTATTTTCTCGTATTTATTTTTGAAGTTGTTTTAGGGGTACCGTCTAGACGTATCAACACGGCAGAAGCATCATGCCCTAGTACTATAAGCAACCTTCAGGGTAGCGTATTACCGCTTGTTAAGCGCACCAGTCCATCCGAACGAAAGTTGGGTTTACGCTCAACTAACCCCGCCTCTCCACTACCAATAACACTTATTTTATCCTGTCAACGGCGGTTATTCAGCTGCCAGCAATATTACTGCTACAATGCCAGCTGTGTATATCCCACCAGTTACTAGGTTCGGCCCATAGCTTCCAACTTGCCCCCGCCGTGCAGCGAGTCTGTGGTCACCTCATCCTCCATCCTGCTCTCCATATGTAGGGTGGTTGTAAACAAACCACGTAGTAAGCACAACATTAACATTCTTCTTCTTAATGCCTGCTCACACATGAATAAAATTCAAACCCTTCGGATATTCAGCTCACTTTGCCTTTCACTCCTCATCTTAGTCACTGAAACGTGGTTAAGTAAAAATACATCTTAGATTTAAAACAGTTAGTCCCCTTCAGTAGTTTGAACGGCCAGACTTAGGGGGACTCGCAGAGACATGGCTGCATGCAGAGTTATACACCCAAGAACTTGAACTCAATGGTTACTCATGTTCCCGATGCGATAGACTAAAGAATGCCCACGGTGGTGTCTTACATCCGGTCTTCCCTGCGTAGGAGACTTGTGAGCACCTACCGAAGTGACGATGGTTTGTGTGAGATACTGTGGTGCTCCATCCGCCCCAGGCGCAGTTTATCGCAGCCCCTCAGTCGTTGTTTGGATTGGCTGCCCATTTTTCGGACCCACATGAGTCGTCCACACTTTCAACTTATGGGCGGTTTTAACTGTCCTCGAATACGATGGCCTGATGTGCATTTGATGCCTGGACATAGTGAGGTTGAAGCAAAGTTCGTGGATTTGGTACTTGAAACTGGTGCATCGCAACACATATGCCAGCCAACACGCATATCAACACGTTCAACCTCGTCCTGTCTCGACCTGATCTTAACGAGCTACGAACAACGAGTGTGTGACGTTAGGATCCTGGAGCCCCTGGCTACGAGCGACCACTCAGTACTGATAGCTGATATGGAATTATCTTTGCCATATTCACATCCGCTGCAACCAGCTCCCAACTACTGGAAAACGGAATTCGATGGTCTAGCTCGAGCCGCGAGCCAACTGGATTGGTCTCTGTCACAAGCTGCATCTGTGGAAGATTGTTGGATATTTATAAAAGAGAGATTGACATCATTGTGTTCCCAATTTGTGCCATTGAAATGTCGGAAGATTGGACCAATTAAGTTTCATTGGTTTGACAAGGAGTATGGAAACCTGGGTTCGCAGACTGTGGGACAAATTCCTCCTCTCCGGCTCTGACAATGATTACGAAGGGTATAAATGTCAGCGAAACCTATGCTACAGTGCAAAAAAGAATAAACGCCGACCTTCCGTAGAGCAGCTCGGGTTAGACGCGAAGACCGCCCCAAAGAGAATCTTTGCATACGTGAAGCGACGACTGAAGCCGGCGGGTGATGTGCGAGTGCTGGATGGCACGGATGGGCAGCCCCTAACCTCCAGCACTGAGCGTGCGTCCGCGTTGGTGGCGCACTTCGCTTCTATATTTGCGAATAACCAGGTGTCTGTTCCGAGTTCAACGTGTAACGCTTTTACCGAACTCGATAGTCTGCAATGCGGCGTTGAAGAGGTAGCTCAACTACTCGCCAACCTTGAAGGCACAAAACCTGTCGAACCTGGTGGGTTTCACCCACTGGTTCTCAAGTCATATTCAACCATCCTCTCTCATGTCGTGACTGACCTTCTCAACAGGTCACTGTCTGAATGTTTGTTGCGGGCTGACTGGAAATGTTCGGTGGTGAAGCCCATTCCGAATGGCGGTGACCCTAGCAAAGTAGACAATTACAGTCCTGTTTGTCTGACACTTATTTTGGCAGAGGTTGCTGAGAAAATCGTGAAGAAGAGATTGCTGCAGTTGCTACAGTCAAATGAGGTCCCGACGCCCGCACAGCACGGTTTTATGCAAGGTTGCTCATGAATTACGAACCTGCTTGTGACGAGGCATGAGTGGTTGAAGGCAATAAGCAAGGGGAAGTCCGTCGACTTGATATTCATCGATTTCGGTAAAGCGTTCGGCAAGGTCAGCCATGAGGTTCTTCTTCACCAACTCAGAATGTGTGGTGTCGGTGGCTCACTGCACCGGTGGAACGCGACTTTCTTGTTGGACGAAAGTGGAGAGTACAGGTCGACGACCATCTAACTGACTGGTACCTCTCTACAAGTGGCGTGCCTCAAGGCACTGTGCTGGAGCCCACTCTGTTCCTGATCCACATCAATGATCTACCGCAGCTTCTCCGGTCGCCGTGTGCCTTGTTTACGGACGACGTGAAGATTTGGAGAGAAATCGACGCTCCCGATGACTGTGGCCTACTTCAGCAAGATCTCAGCCGCTTATCCACATGGTCTGCAGAAGTTCTTCTCCCGGTCAACCCAGCCAAGTATGTATTTATGAGCCTGGGGAAGGGTGCTAACGGCCGAACCTACACTCTTGAAGGCCAAACGCTATATCCCACACCCTCCATGAAAGATCTAGGTGTACTCTTACGCTACGATTTGAAGTCCGTGGACAAAACGAACAGGCTATATCGTAACGGACTGCGCATGCTTTGGGCGCTCAAACGTTGCTTCGGCACATGGTCTGAAGAGGTTGCCACTCGCCTCTTCTCTTCTATCATTAGACCAATGCTAGAGTACGGTACGCCCGCCTACTTTCCGATTGCCCGAGGCGAAGCACAAGAGATCGAACGAGTCCAACACGTTGCTACCAGGCTCATCCCGAGTTTACGTGGCTTTGGGTATGAAGACCGGTGCGAGAAACTAAGACTCTACACTTTGTCCTACCGTCGGGTGCGAGTCAACCACATTATGACCTATCGTATTCTACATCTCGGTGACTTCCCCATGCTAAGGCCAATGCTGCACTTACGGGGGCTACGCAGCACACGCGGACACAGATACAAACTTGTCATGCCGGATATGAAATGTGTTCCCCACCCACTGTGCTTCGAAAGGAGGGTGGTAAACATTTGGAACAGTTTGCCCGAACATGTGATTGAGGCAACATCTGTGCAGCAGTTCAAAACGTTGTTAGATTTGTATTTTGCCTCTATTCGATTCAGAGAACGGCTTCACACTTACGATGACATATCACATTTGTGAAGCCTGAAATATCGTAAGTCAGATATTCTAAATGTTTCATGATATCGACAACGATATTCACGGTTGACAAATTATATAACGTTTTTCACCAGATTTCGAAAGATTGGTACAGAATTCATTTCTACTTGCTCTATGATACAGAATTCACTATTCATGCGGAAATCCTTCGCGAAATGTTCAGACGGACGAACGATTTCCCACCGGTTCTACGTCAGCAACAAATCTAAGCACCATGCTCTTCAACACGTAAGGCAAGTGATCGAGGAAATGCAGACACCTTCCTCCAAACCCTAAAAATATTGAAAGAAATTTGCAACGCTTCCAAATGTCTCTGTCGTTCATGACCCTAACTGCCGTCAAGGTCGGATTTTCAGCTGCAATCAATTTTATTTATCCTTCAGCGAAGCCACTTATTCTCCTTCTACGGACATATGCATCCTAACCACAAATTATTTCACTAAAACAGGGTTTTCATCCTGAGATATAAAAAGGATTAGGGATCTATCAGACAGCCCAACTACTGAGGCCCTGATACTGTTTCTTCAAAGGTGCTAAACCTAGGGGGCAGATATCTATCCTCCTGCGCAAACAATTCGCTTTTAATTGAAGACCGGCAACGCACCCCGTCACAAAGTGGGATCGAGGCATAATGTTAGGAATTACCGGCCAATCAGGCACACTTCCATAAGTTACAAAATGATGAAAAGACTAATTATCCCGAAAGTGGTCAATTTCTTGCATCCACGTGGCCTGCTTGATAACACTACACGGATTTCTGAAGAGACGCTCAGGTGCATCCTATCACCTCAGCTTTCTCAACAAGAACCCTGTCCATAGACTGCGGGAAATCATCAGCAGTGATCATCCTAGACATGCAGAAAGCGTGTAGGTCAAGAAAAGCTTATGAATAAAGTCGCATCTTTTGGAATCAGTGACCCATGGTTATCCTAGTTCAGGTTACACCTTTCATACACAACCTAGGGGTTAGAATAAATGATTAAAATTCACAATCTAGACCAGTGCTGGCTGGTGCATTTCAGGGCGCCGTTGTCGGTTCACTACTACTTTTGTAGTAAATTAACGATACATTTGACGCAATACCATACAGTGTCAAATACTTGTTTGCTGATGACCTGAAGATTGTTTACACCAGCCATTCTCAACGGGGGTCATATGGCCCGCCTCGAGGCCATAGCAAAATTCCGGGAGGGCCCTGGGTCAAGAAACAATTTTATGGGCCGTGCTGTGCAAAGTGGGTTGTGATTCGCAAATAACAAAATTCATTTAAAAATGATTTTCTGATAGTTTCTCTCCGCGCACTAATCTCTCCTGGTACCTACATTTTGGCGAGATGAATTACCCGCTCGCTGGTGTCTGTTTATGGAGTGAAAGCCAGGCGGAGGAGACTTTCTGTTGCGGAGCTGGCATAGATCCGCCAAACTTTCGCAGATTTCACCGGACTCGCCTCAAAAGTGCCATCACCACAAGGCGACAGACTGAGCAACTAACAATGGCTTTGTTCTCAGCACTTTAATGTTTATCCACAGTGAATCAACTGAGCATTACTCAGGACACTGATGCATCTATTGTGCAAGCTGCAGTTAACCTAGTGTACTTTCGTCAGTGCTCTGCGGCAGTTTTGGCACAAAGCCACACGGATATTGAGTTTTCCTCAGGACACTACCACTGTGTGACAAACCATGTGCCGGTGAGTCTTTCTCCTTCGGGTCTCATTGCGGTAGGGCTAAGTCACTCGTTTTTTTTCTCCAGTCTCAGCTGGTACTGTTCCACCAGTATGTATTCCTAATCATTATACGGAAATAGTTTTATAAGATTATTGGTGTGCACACACATTTAACTGAAATTTAACATGGTGGAACACTATCGTCTCAGCTCCCGGGTACGTCTGGTGGCTGTCACGTTAACCCGCAAGGTTCCGAATTCGAATGGCTACTACACGCGCAGGGATACTATCTTACGTGCGGACATCCCGTTGATTTGGTGAGTATATATAACATAATATGAACATAAGGATACTTCAATTTATGCTTATAAAAATCAAATGCGTTGCCAGCACGCATTTGATGCTATGCTTGACAATAGCTGATGTACGTTATTTGCTTTGTTGTTGACTCGCCCATACAGGTTTCTAGGACTATCCGGCAATTTCAACCGTGGTTGTCTCTTCTCTCCTTCAATTTACAACGTTCCTGTCATGTATGTGTGTCCAGTGAGTATTGTCATTTGCTAAGTCTCATTTGTTTTCTTCGTTGGCTCTTGCCAATACGTTTTTTTCTGTCATTTTAGTCAACCTTGCTATTTTCAGAGCCATCCTCGGTAACCACCAATGGGTTGACACTAACAGCGTTTGTACACTTATATATTTTAGCATTATAGCCACCAACAGATATTACAAGTATGCTTGCCAAACGTTTTTGCTTATAGTCACAAGATCAAGCAAGAAGAAATTCAGTGCCATTAATTATTCATATTAACTGGGTGTTTCGCCTAGGCGAATGATGTCATTTTTACACATGATATAAATGTAAAAGTAAAAGAACACATGAGCTATATATATGTATATTAACCAGTCAAAGGTACCTATTCCAGAAATGAGCTCCTCGGCAACCTAGTGTCGGTGGCACTCCGTAGAATACCTATCATTTGGATTTATCGTATCACTTCAAAACCCTACTCTACCTATGCATTCAATCCCACAAAACACTAGCAAATGAAAATACGCGACCACGAAAACGGAAAAAATCAGTTAGAAAGTATCGATAATGGCGGAAGCGGAAGGTCTGTGGATTATTTTAAAAAGCTGCAGTATGACTTCGCAAACATACCGCCTTTAAAGATAATAGGTTCGAGGGTATAAATAGTAAATAAGCTTACGGCGTCCAATAAAATCAGCAAATCGACTGCTAAAAATTACAGTTTACATAATAATGCAGAAAGTATTACCTGGCCTTTAGTATCAATAATACTGTCGGGTCTGATGTATATAATCCACAATAAGCTGGTTAGGCCAATCTGCTAAGCAACTCAACTGTATCTTGGCGAATAGATGTGAGATGGCTCAGGATATAGAAAAGACCTTATTTACTGTACTACAGTCCAGAAAATTAGTTACGATTAGATACACCTACTTCATCTGATACCGACGCACTTCTCGCCGAATATGTCCGCTACTTCAATGATAGTGAATTGATGGAAGAGATGCTGCTTGCCAGAATATATGGTTGGTGGCATCCGGTTTCGGATTTGCAAGTCACTGCGGCCAGTCACAGGACGCCTGCGCCTACAGAGGGACCATTGGTGGCTTGCGCTGCACCACCCACAGCTCCATCCACACACACCCATATCCAGTGTAAACCCGAAGGAATAGGACCGGGAGGCATGTGGATGGGAGCCACGTTTCATCAACGGAGCCGGCCCACACTCCATCACAGGCAAACACAAGCACACTGTATTTTGGGAAGCAAACGCACATGAGGCGGTGGCTGGACCGTAGTCCGCTCCACACTGATGGCATGGAACTACTCTTTGATCCTAACACGGCCACAAGGACCGTGAACCCCGTCCCCTCCAGCAAAGACCAGCTGTCTCCTGGAGCCAGTATGGATGAGGTAGTGGGTAATAGACAGGTAGGCATCTTGTCAACATGCACATCAAGCGCAGCCACACCGGCGATATCAAACAACAGCTCATCACTTGAGAAAGAGATACAAAGAAAATAACTCGAATAATGCATAAGGAAACGATGGCATCAACCTTGAGTTAATGAGCATGTGAAATAAGTTGTTTACAAACGACTCCTAGTTAAGTTCACGAGGTCAGAAAGTATACTTTATGGAATGCCGCGAACACAAAAATGTTATGGAAATCGACTACAATTGGCTTAAGAGAGGTGCGCAAGTTAATGGAATAGAGTACAGGTAGACATTTATGTGAGAAAAAAAAGCAAAATTGAAAACCCAACACCTGAAATAAAGAGACATAGCATGCAAACACGCGGTTAGTAAATCGAATTCAGCCTACCTACAAAGGCTGCGCAGGTTTTACCTACCTTCTCTGCAGGACCCGTCGTCGCTTCTGTGGTGGACCCGAGTGGCCTCACTCATGGCTCACTAGACATGTATATGAGAAAGAAAGGCATTAGGACAAAACTGGAAACCCACCACATGAAATAAAGAAACGTAGCATGCAAGCAAGCGGTTAGTAAATCGAATGCAGCGCACCTACAAACGCTGCGCCGGTTCTGCCTACGTTCTCTGCAGGACCCGTCGTCCCTTCGGTAGTGGTCCCGAGTGGCCTCGCTCATGGCTCACTAGGCCTGCCTGACTCAGGCACTCTCAACCGCATGTGCTACAGCACCTTGCGCTCGATGTCGATGGAGTACAACCCATCGGTGCTTGCCGCTTCCGCAATTGCCGCTTCTTCTCTGCATGTATGAGGCCCTTTTTCTGTACTTCGGCAACTGTCTTCGTGATTAGATCGCAACATGCACGCCGATCAACCGCCTTCGATTCCCATGACCTGCAATCAAGATTCGAACGTGAGAGGCTCACTTTAATCATGTTTTGGTAACGTAACTTTGGTTAACGCACATGCCGTTTCCTAATACTCAACTGACAGCATAAGCTTTGCTTCTGCATCCGCGTTGGATCCATACGCCACACATGACGGATCCACCTCAGGCTTCTCAATAAAATTATGCAGTCCACTGCATACATCCCACTTTGTCGCAACATTTCCGTGTCAGCAACTCTGTCGCCACAAGTGATGCGCAAAGTTCTTCGCAGACACTACTGATGAAACCGTTCGAGATATCGTACATCCTGCCGATACATCGTCCACGTTTCACTGCCGTATAGAAGAACGGACAGCACCATGGATTTCTACACCATCAGCTTCGTGCCAATGCTAAGCTGATGGTTGTTCCACACTCGGTACTCAAGCTTCCCGAATGCCGCCGCTGACCTTCGACACGCGGATATGCCGATCACTGTGCAGCTGCTGGTCAGTCGACATCAAACTCCCAAGGTAGCAAAAGCGGGTGGTGGTTTCTAATACTTTAGCACCAATGCTGATTCTCGGCAATATTGGAGATTGCACCTCCGGTGAAGGATGAAGGAGACAGACAGTTTTGCCTGTGACGATGAGGAGCCCAAATTTTGCCGCTGTCGAAGCCAGAGCACTAGTCATATGCTGCAACTCATCCGCGCTGTGTGAAAACAACGCACAGTCGTCAGCAAACAGCAACATACGGATAGTTGTCTCACAGATTAGAATTCTCGCACCGAAACGGCGGACGTTCAGCAGCCCACCATCAATACGATGCTCTACACGAACACTGTAAGCACAAGCCGCATCAAAAGCACAAGACAACATTGCATGAAGATATATATTAAACAGGGTAGGAGCTAAGACACAGCCTTGCTTCACACCAGAGACAACTGCATAGTCATCCGAGATCTCTCCACTCAGCTGCACCCTCGCTCGCATACCACTGTGCAGACATTCAATTAAACTTACAAACTTACGCGGCCAACCAAACTTACCAAACCCCAGCCACAATGCCTCGCGGCTCACCGTATCAAATGCCTTGGTGAAATCAACAAAAAGCGAGTACAATGGCTGGTGTCGTTCTCTGCACTTCTCTTGCGACTGACGAGCCGCAAACACCATATCTATAGTGCTGCGACCAGAACGGAATACACACTGCTCTTCCGCCACGTTAGGTTCCACAACCTGACTGACGAGGCGGTTGAGCAAGATTCGGGCAATCACCTTGATCACACAACTCAGCATGGTAATGCCACGATAATTCGTGCAACATAGCTTGCTCCTTTTACTCTTGTACAGTGGTAGCACATGGGCATACTTCAAATCAGGAGGCATCTCCTCCTCAATCGATACATGTTTCACCAAGTGGTGAAGCGCAGTCACCAACGCGGGTCTGCCGTGTTTCAATACTTCAGTCGCCGTCGAAGTATGCGAAACTGACTCCTCTTCACCAAGTCACTGGGTTCTGCCAGGATATATAAACTCATACGATGGGTCAGTCTGTATTCGAGGTAGTCAATGACTAGCTGCTTGTTTAATCCATCACAATGCAAGACATAATTTCAAGTGCAGCAGCTGGTGATATCTCAGTGGTCGGAAGGTAAAGGGGATTCATTGTTCACACAAAAAGTTTTCACCCTTCCGTCCATACAATTTGTGGGATTTACTGAGAGCAACTAGTGGCTAACAACGTGGGAGGGCACTTAAACGGTTCCCTGTCTACACTCATAATAGTAGCTAAAAATACCAATCCTCACACTTTTCAAGATAGTTTTTCCAGCAGTTGTGTGAGGAAGAGTGAAGATTTGCAGGTTATGTTTTTGCATACAGAACATAGATGGCATTCCAAGGGCGACTGCATTCCCCGTTTTGTTGCACGTTGAGACACTATCATCACATTCATTTCTGGAACTGATTATGATTATGGTAACGTCTAAGCCAGATGTGTTTTATCTGGCTGACGACTTTGAAAACCCTACTTATTACCTAAAACTCTTTAAGGCAAGTTGAGAAAACCCATCTCGAACAAAGATGCCATGATCGATTTTCTTAAAAGGATGGAAATATATGCTCAAAACATTGGAGGTCGGGACTTTTCAGCGTTCCAATTTGATTGTTTATGCCAATCAATTACAACAACTCGGAAAAGAAATGTAAGATAGGTTGCATGATCTGATTGACATAAACATCCTGATTTAGATTTTTAATCCATTTGAAGTACAGCTTGGAAATAAAACCTTAGTGAGATCCATATTCACACTATATAAAAGGGATGTTTTTTCTAGACTGATGTCTCAGACTGTGGGAAATAGCTGAAATATATTTCTTTACTCTTCTATTCACCTACATGGTTGAATGTGGGTTCAGCAGACAGGTTTCGCTATCAACAAGTAGAAACAGAATGGATATCTGAGCAAGAGGAGACATTCGGCTCTCGCTGTAAACTCTGAAGCCGGACATAAGCGAACTTGCTCAAAGACCTCAGGCTCAAGGCTCGCTTCAATACAAGGTGACTTACGAAATGTCATAAAATTTGTTCGTTCTACATGTAATTACAATCAAAAATATTACAAATGAATCCAGTATTGATTGTATGGGAATAGAAATTTAATTCAGCGCAGTATGTGTTCAATGTGATCACCAGTTTATTTCAAAACCTCTTGCAAGCGAATCTTTATATTTATCACAACCTTCCTGCAAAATTCTCCCGAAATTAGGCGGCATACCTGCATGATGAGAGCCCTGAGTTGCGCTGCACTTGCAAGCTTCCTTGCGAAGACATTATCATTCAAGTAGCCCCACAAGAAGATCTCACATGGATTGTCGTCATGGCTATGCTGTGACTACTGGTTCCCACCTTGGTGACGCTCAAGAAAACGACGAGACATTACCCACCCAGCAAACATGTCATACAGGCAATCAAGAACAACATCTGCAGTGTGTGGGTGTCCTCCATCATGCATGAACCATGGAGTTTGTAATAGGAAAGCTGTTGCCAAGAGTTCTGGTATAAATCCCTTTTCCAGCATGTCTTGCTATTGATCCTTTTTCAGCATCTGTTCAACACTAAATCTGCTATTATGCGCCATCTTGATAACTGTGTTTATCGCCAAGAAACTATGTCATAGTAACTTCTGGTGACGCATACCGGATTTTCCATAAACCCAATCGCAAGAATACTAGTTTCAACATTACCTCTATAATATTATGTCTAATCAACAAAGCAAGTGGCATGGCTTTATGTGCGTCACGTTGTATCTCGAGAAGAATGATGTTACGAAGTTACTAAACTTCCTAATTCATAACATTCTTTACGGTTAATAGCCAATAATAAGTAAATACAATTGCAAATATTACTGATGAGTTTTGCTTGATGTTGCCGCACAATTAGTGTTACCTTGAGGGTGTGAAACTTAAAAATGGGTTTATAAGGTAAATATCAGATACCAACATTAAAAATTTGGCCATCATAAAAACAGATATAAATTTGAGCCCTGCGAATCACAGATTTGCGTCTGTTAAGCGTTGCTGATTGCTTAAATTGTGGTGCTCAAGGGTGGGGGAACATAAGAAATGGAAAGATTCCAAAGGGGGCCACGGCTGAATAAAGGTTGAGAATGCGTGGTTTACACCTTTGATGTTACTGACATGAACCCCACAATGAACGACAACATATCTGCTTTGACCAAC
Organism: Dicrocoelium dendriticum; assembly: GCA_944474145.2. Classification (NCBI taxonomy): domain Eukaryota; kingdom Metazoa; phylum Platyhelminthes; class Trematoda; order Plagiorchiida; family Dicrocoeliidae; genus Dicrocoelium; species Dicrocoelium dendriticum. The sequence goes on along the minus strand of OX104060.1, from coordinate 8,732,040 downwards.
AAATCTCTGTGGCAGCACCATAAATTCGGAACTTTGAGTAAACCTCCTCTTCATAGCAACTATTAATTAGAATTGACTACTCAGTGTTTGCAAAACTTTTCTTAATTTCTCATAATTTATACCAATACAGCGAGACAATTGTGTCTGTCTAACCTTTTCATGCATCGGTTATTCCATCTGAAAGAATAGAAATAAATTTTCATTAATGGGCTTCACACCAACCGCGCTGTGTTTGGATTGCAACAATTCATGTTTGTCTTGGAGTAGACCACCTTCAGTTCATGCACTGGGGACATCATCTAAACGCGTGTACGGTGTTGCTCCCTCTCTGATCACCGCATTCCAAGACCGGCTTAATTTTTGTTTAAACTCATCAAGTAGAGATAACTGGGAACAAGAACTGACCACAGGAAGTAAAGATTTATGGTAAAACTTGACCCAGCTGTTGGGATTTTGCTGAAAGGATTGGATTGCCAGCACTTTGTTTAATTAATTATGCTAAATCACCGATAGTGGTTCAATGCACTTGCAAATCAGTTGAGTAAACCTAATGTGGTTGTCCGTAAGTATGCCTAAATGACATGAGTTCCATTTGCAAGGTGAAAACGGCCTTCAATGTCGATGGTTTAATTACTTAAATTATAAAAAGTAATTAAAAATGGAGTCAAACTGAACCCTGTGTATATCATTAGCCAAAATAAGTGAAGATATGTTTTTTTAAAAAGCAAGAGAAAAGCTCGCACATTCACTGCCACCAGGAAATGTATCGGCAGATTGCCACGAGCATTCGCGATCAGTTATATGAGCGAGTTCAGTAGCGATTGTAGGGCTTGCAAACGTTCTCCAATATATGCAAGTAGGAAGTTGAGCGCCGCAGCGCACGCAAATAAATTTTTCGTATAAACTGTGGTATGAAATGGTATGTTTTAGAGTGAGTTTACAGAGGCGGGGAGTTCAATCGGAATCAGCCGCTATCCATAGCTCACCGACTACACACACGAGGGTGTTTTTAGGGCTGAATGATACTACTTAAAAAGGGCATGAGTAGGCATTTGTGATTAGAAAAGTTACGGCCATCCGAATGCGATGGCACCAAATGTTCACCCAAATAACTGCATTCTCTGTCTACGGTAATTCTTTTAAAACTCGTCAACTGGGACCTTGTATGATTCCTATTACGAGGCTTCTTTTCTGCACATATGAACCTTACTTATATGCAAAACGTTTTTTGCAAGCACTGGACACCCCTCTAAAAACAAGACAAATTCGATCGTGAAGAGTACACAAAGTTTATCAACACTAGTAAAATCCTGTATTTCATGTGACTTAGTGGGCTCATGCAGCACCATAACTGCAAGAATTGTCGAAGTAAACAGATCGACATCGCTCTGTTTGTCGCTCGTGAACTTTATCCTCTATCTGCTGCTGCTCATACCTTCGTGATTGTGACATTCACATGAACAAGTCGCTTTCAGTGCAACTACTTCCATTTCATGCAATTGTGTCGTACCCAGTAATTCGGTTAGGTTTCTAGCGACTCAAAGTCAGCTTACGTGGAAAATTGCTTGGCATCCTATGCATTAGTTGTCCTCAGATAAGCGTCATTGATAAGTTCCATGACTCCGATTACTAATTAGCATATTATCAGCAATGAATGCAGACAATCATCATGGGATTTGGGTGGATGACTATAAACCAAATGCAACGCAACATTTCAAGTAAAAATAGAGATATTGACAATTGTTCTTTTCACTAAAAGCGGAGTTATGCGCGGCGTATCTGTTTTCCTTAGTGTTATTTCCTTTAACTTGTATTTGGGAACCAGACTCATGCTATCACGCATTTCCGTGTCAGGTTTGGTCAGAATTTGTAAATTCTGGAAAGGAGTTGACTCTGCCCTCTTAGGCTTCGGAAAATTCTGGATCATCGCAACATTCTTGGAAGGATTCAAAGCCCCATTATTGACGCTGTTGCTTCAGGTTAGATGCTCAGTCTCTTTTAGCTTCATCCGAATGAGAAAAACACTAGTGTGTTGCCTAATTGGCTCGGAATGAACCATTAAGGTTAAGGGGTTCTGGTTAGCCCATGGTTCAGTATCCTCAATGAACAGTGCCTAGTGATTTTGCTTGCTTGTTCCGCCTCCCTCGTAGTTAATGCTTCATACAGTAGTCTGCACAGGACAATATCGGTGTCGGCAGGGTGAGCTTAAAATGTCGTGCTATAGTCGCAAGGGTTCTCGCAATCTAGTCCTTACGTGTTGATACTTAATCGTAACGCCAGTGTGTGAAACCGCCAGTTTAAGTTGGAGTGTGCCCTGTGTACTCTTTTACGTGAACACATCACCTTAATTGCATTAGTCTACTGTCACCCTATCGGTTTCCAGCAAGACTGTCGTTTGCAGCCTGATTTTGTTCGCTTTTGGTGGACCCCGACCTTACAGAAATAATAAGTACACAAGTAGGATGTTTATACTACATCAGCTATTACCGTTTTCATGATGGAATCATTTATATTCCGGTTTCGATTTATTCACAGGCGCGGCTATTTTATCAATTTAAACTTTGTACTCAATAAATCCAATAATCCACGAACAAAATTCTAATGAATGTTCCGGGATTTGGTACTGAATTTGGCTCATTATGTTGGCGTATCGCATGTTGTCTCATCATCCAACGGTGCGCAAATTCAGCTGAGTTCATTATTTGCACGAAATAATGTGGATTCCGGTCAACTAACTTGAATATTGTCCATAGTATTCTGACAATAGATCAACTTTTAACATATTGAATTCCCAGAACCTTTCATCCTGCATCGCTTTATGTCATGCTGTGGAAGTGCGCTGCATTGACAGCACTTGTCGTATTGAAGAGAATGGTAAAATAAATCAGTTGTCAACACTTGCCATTGAGTGGCATTCGGATATTCTGAACTGCCCTATGAATTTCTTTATCAGTGCCAAAGGATTTATTTCCAGTAAAGAGAACTCGTTTGTCTCCTCCAAAAATACTCACCCGGTATTATCTGAATACACAGACTAAGAGCATGTTATGAGTTGATGCTTTCTAATCTCTAGCACACCACGGAAATGAAAGTTTTCCCAAAAGAATAAATTAATAAGGCATAACGCATAACGGAACACAGTAATGTAATCTTTACACCGGTTGCCACCAAAGGACCTTATGTAGAGTTTTGAAACTGAAGCTGGTCAACTGGAGATGAGTTCGCGGATGGGGGCACCTCCCAAATTTATGAACCCAGCTGGCGCATAAAAAATAGGAGCAGGTCATTTGGCCTTCATTTTCACGGGATGAAAAAGTAAAATCTATGAAGTAAAACTATAATCCCCGAATGTATTTTAATCATAAACCCTTAATAAACTGAAGAACACTTCCACAGTCCCTTGCACTGGACAAAATATGTTACCTTCACATTTGTTCAAAGTTTACTGATAAAAAGAAACTTTGATACTGTTTTGTCCGATGTGCCACTGATGTATTCACTACACCCAGTGAACTAAAATATATTCAAATACCTACTATTGTACCCCTCCCGTAAGTAAATGGCTTTCGTCTCTCTCGTCCACATTGATTAACTTCAATTGTGAGCGATCGAACCGCCTTGCAGGGATAGCATACGGTAGTCTCCGTCACCAATTTAAAGTCGCGTTTTCGGTTGCCTATCTGCTGACCTCAATGAAGTAGCTGAATGCTAGCTAGCTGTACAGCTGGGATTTCCTCATTAAGCAAACTTCCAACTTACGTCAAACAATTATCTCTACTGGTCACCTTCTTCCTACGTAACGTTCAGACACAAGTAGGTTCCTTTCGCGAACATCACGCATAATGGCGCACGTGACTGTAAGGACTAATCTTCCGTAACATAAAATTGTTGGAAATAGAATGCATTCCTGAAAACTTAAGTGCTTCCGCTGGCATCCATAAAAGTTACCGAACTGTACATCAGGCGTAATACCTATGGATTGCAATCACACTTGGTGTCTGTGGCTGTATTGGTCAAGCTCAGAACAAATCAACACAGTTCAGTCACAGAAGTTGGATCGCTTCTGCTACTTTATTGACAGATGTTGGGTCGCAAAATGTCATTAAGGTAGGCGTTTTCCGAGTAGAAGGGTTTAGTCTTAAGATACGGCTGAAACAATAAGCTCTGAGATCTACTTGATGATACTTTGTTATTGGTCGAACAGACAACACTTGATTTTGATGCTCCTGCTAACTTCGGAATTTGTCAGCGAGCGTGAAAAAAACAAAAAATAAACTCCACCATTTCATACAGCTCTTTGACAGACAGATGACTGTGCAAGCCAAAAGGTATCTCAACCAAAAAGCATATCGGAATGGTTCACCGGCCCTTGTAAGAGAGTGTGACTTTCCTCGTTTGCTTAGTCTCATATGGTGGTACAAGTTCTCGTTTGCTCATCATCTACTTACCAGTGGTATGATTCAACTCACATTTATAAAATTTCCCCTTTCTTTGGTTTGAGTTCTAAAATTATGCCCTACATTGTGGCCTGCGTATCGACCCGTAATCAAGGGGTTGGAACAGAAGGTGCTTACTCAATTACTACAAAGGTTGTGTCGCAACCGAAGACAACTGAATTGCAATGTATTTACGAGTGTGCAAACCTACCTCCTTCAGCTTTCACTGACCATCATCATCTTGCTGATTAGTAATTCGTTGGAACCAATGAACTAGTTTAGCTTAGAAAATAGATTAGCTACCCTATACAGAGAACAAGTAAAGTGAACCTCAAATCGAAACCTCGCTTTGATATCCGTCCACCTCTGACGGCTGTGCATAAAGACATGTCCGTCTGGACGAATAACCAGACGAATGCCTGAAGCCCATACAATTTCGAAATAAACTTTCTTCTTCCTTAAGAGATGGCCGCATCCATTTCCTGTCACCATGAAAACCCCCACATGTAACGATTCATAGTCTACAAATTAAAAAGTTTTGTAAGGCAAAGTTATGATTACTGCGGTCGTATGCGTGTGGAACGTACTGAGCAATACATCCTCCACTTGCTACTACTGGCTTATACTTTTGGCTTTTCGATCATAGTTGAATTGCATGTCTGCATCAGCAATGACTTCCGCAGTGTTATTAATCCTAATTGTTACCTATTATCTGCACACCTTCATTTTCACCTGATTCTGATAAGTAGTTATCGCACTGTACTTCACGTGAATGTTTCAGAATGACACTTACAATCAGCCTTGGCGGTTTGAAACAAATCAAAAATAGTATCGAGATAAGCCTGCTAACAAACTGCCATTCCATGATGGGCGCTCGAAAAGCTCAAACTATCTATTTTAAGCAAATGTGGAGTGCCCACTTGAGACATCTTTGGAATATGTCTTTTAAGCGTGCCGTTCCTGGCGCAAACCCCAGGTTGATGCTCGTGAAGCTGCACAACGTAAAGTTTGTTTTATCAATCGTACCAAGGCATGTTGCAAGCCGCTGGGTTGTAAAATTGTGAATATCGGTGTCTGCGGCCAATCACATCATGCTGGACCTACTACTGACCAACCACAATCATGCCTAACGTGGTCGGTTGCAACTCAGACACAATACTAATCTGAGAGGCCTTTAGCACAAAGTTGCTACGCACTACGTTCGACTTGAATGTCAAAAAATCTTTTCACCCTTTGGGTATCCTGAACATTGAACGCTCTTACAACTCAATCCAACTTTGCCTCTGAATTAACGCATTTCAAAAGATGACATGACAGCAAGATATTCCATTTTACTCATGTTAGATATGCCGTTTAAGTTAAACGAAGGAATAGTGCTAACCAAACAGGGTGCTCGCCATCCTACACTGTAACGTAACTGTGAGCAAATCTGCATCAGTACTCAGGTGGGTAGCTTGCTGAGTCAAAAACAATCTGAGTTTTCCCTTGGTTCTGTAATCCTCAGTCCGGTCACACTACAAAACTAGCCAAACGCTTGTTTCTCAGTGCGTTATAAACCCCCGGTCATTGATTGGATACTCATATTGAAGCACACGTTGTGTGAATGGATTACGACGCGGAACCTCTATGTGAATCGCGATTTTCATTGACATGACCCTTAGCCAATTTAGTCACTAGGAGCATAAGTGATGAAGATGGTAGGTACCGAATGTTAACGAGACTTCAAATGCGCTGGTGACTGTCTGAGACAAATTGCAGTGCTTTGGCAGATAGGAAAAGGAATGATTTACACACTCTTAACAGCATATAAATTCAACGGTGTAGTTAACACAGTTGGAGCAACATCAATTACGTCCAGCTTGTCCACTGCATTCTCGCAGCGGCTGTTGCCTGTTTCTTCAATTGGCTTATTTGTTGACCGCAAGCGAGCTAATCGTCCTGCCACACCATCGTCATGCGTGTTAGACATGTCCAGCCCACGTTTTGACACAAATGGTACTCTCGTTAACGTCTGATAGCAACCTTCCTCCATACATCATCAAATCTATGCCAATGCTACCCACTCCGTCATTAGGTCAGAAGTTTAGACATGCTTTGTGACTGACCCTACGATGGTAAACCGATGCTTGATTGAAGGGCGTTGAAAAGCTTAAAAGTATGGTGGGCAATATATCATCCATCAATGAGGTTCCCTTTCCCAGTTAAGCGTAAATAACTTTCAATTCCTCGGGCCTGTGTGCGGTTCCCTTCCTTACCCGTCAGAACAATAGAGGCACAGTTGTTATGAACACTGTATGAGCAGATGCTGGCAGAACTTCACCGTGACCGATGAACCATGTAGGTCATCGCAAACGTCTGGAATACTAGCAGTCATCGTGCTGAAATGCTGTTCAATGGAAATGGGATTTAGGTCACATGGATTATCCTTTAGTCTGCTTATTCCATGTGACTTATTCCATACAAGTATATTTTGCCATCTTAATCTTGCAAAGTCGGTGCGTTGTGACTTCTCTTATGTATTAGCTTTAAAATAGAAATAAATAGGAATACTTATAGTCTGGTGGTGTACGTTCCCGTTTGTGAACTAATCATTTGTGAAGCGTGTTTCATCAGCACTACATATAAGTTCTTGGGATTCGATATATATCAGTAACGCAATGCATGTAGAATCCGTAATAAGTGCCAGCTAATTAGGAAGCTAGGTATTTTCATGGGCATTTTAAGTCGGATTCCATGAACTCAATCGTAGATCACTGAAGGTAGAAAAGATCTATCCCAATTAGCTTGGGAAGAAAATATTTTAGACAGGATATAGATGTAGACAGGCTCTCAATGGTCTTTAATTCACCGGCGTCTAATGCACAAATAGATGAAGTGTTAAAGGAAAATGTTGCGCATGAAATTGATTTAGTCATTTTTTAAGACGACAACCGTACTTGTTGTGATAACTCGGAAATGTATGATACTGTAGGGAAAAGTGTGTTTGTTGTTTACTCGTAGAAGCCAGAGTGGGTCAACTTGGAAGTAAGAAACCCGTTCCTCTTAAGCAAGTATTGTAGAGCGTTCCGTGGTCATGCTAATGGATGAACGCTGACACTTGTCAAAGCAATTCTGTTTGTCCTGCGTAGGGGGCTATGTATTATGGCACAGTGTTCTAGTGTGTGTCTCACGATGAGTTGGGATGATACAAGCCGTGTCTGCGATAGTCAAAATGACCTAGTAATGTAGCGTGTTAATTGATTTAAAATATGTTCGTATTTGAAGCTGTTAGAGCATCGTGTTCGCAGGTCACGCAAGGAGAACGCGATTGGGGTGGAAGTTTCAGTAAGGGTGACGGGTCCTTCTACAATACAGCATCTGCAGCAATGTCTTGTGCGACGCATAAAAAGCTTGATTACCTCCCGAATACCAATCCCTTCCAATTTTCCTTTACATGCTCCACGCCTGCGCTTCGAACATCTATGTTATTTAACATTACACGTTTTTACTTCGCGCTGTTAGCCAAACCTTGTTTCTTCAAGTTCAACACATAAATAAATACAATAAAAATAAATTTGTATATTTACCGACGGACGGTAGACGGCCCCATAAGTGGGAGCGATCATGTGTATAATGAACACGTTTCATAACATTAAATAAAAGTTTACTAATAGCATTTCGGATCATGATTACTTTTCCTTGAGTCCTAGACCCGCGCAACTCATATGTAAAATTTACCGATGTTTGTATCGTCAGGAGTAGATAATAAACGAAGGGACTATTAGGCTGCAAAGACACAGGATTTAGTATGGTATGTAATGACATGTAGTGGGTAAGCTAGCTGTAAGCTATTATCAAATGTTTTTTATACCAACTTCTGTCAGTGTTTCTAGTGTTTGCTGTGAGTCAAATATCTTCAGAGCATTTGGTATAGTGAGGAAGGTCTGAAGGAGATTTCGAAAGGTGACATGGCTTGTACACATGCGTATCTGTAGGGGTAGTTTGTTCCACAAATAAGTGTATCTCACTAAGAAGAAATTCGATCGAATTTTATGACTTGAAAAGTTTGTACGTATCAAGTAGCCGCCATTACGTGTGGGGTAGACTGCAGTCTTCCGCAGTTCAAGTGCGGTGCTGTCTGCGTAAATTCGTTGGTTTATAATGTTGTAGAAGAGAACGAGGTTGTTTTTTAAGCGTCTCAGCCAAAGTGGATCCAGCTGCAGTCTTCGACAGCGATCATAATAAGTCAGGTTTGAGCAGCGTCCCATGAGCAGTTTGGTAAATGATCGTTGGACATTTTCTAGAGCCGTTCTGTCTTACTTTCTCAATTGGCTGTGAAGGATAGTACAATACTCCAGAGTCGGTCGTACGATTGTCTTGAATGATTCAAGTCGTACTTCAGGTAGGGAGAAAGTTCTGGTGATATATCCGCATAGCTGCCTCGCTTTCGCAACCTGATAAAGAACATGTTCGGAGAAATTGAAAGAGTTGGAGTACCTAATTCCTAAGTCCCGAACTGACTCAGACGTTGGGATCACGTTTCCGGCAAGTATAATGGAGCCTTCTGGGATGCGGCATCTGTACCCAAGTACTTGGGATTTCACTGAGGAGAACTTCATTAATAAGCGCTCACTAGCTATATTTAGTGCGGATAGGTCTTCACAGATGTTTCTCAAACACATATGTAGTTGGTCCGGATGAAATGAGTAAACCAGTTTGACATCATCTGCAAACAGAAATGGATGTCCATGTTTGATTGGGTCACATATATTGTTTACATAGATTAAGAAAAGTAGCGGTCCGAGCACACTTCCCTGGAAGACACCGCTGGTTATTGGCTTCGGTGTAGAATGTTGCTGACTGATTTTAACGACCTGAGTTCGACCGTTTAGGTATGAGTCGAACCAGTTAAGCAGCGGATTTCCAATTCCATATGACTCTAGAGCAGACAGCAGTGGCTGGTGTGGCACGCGGTCGAAAGCCTTTTGCATGTCCAACAGAATTATGATAATTGCCATTCCTCTGTCAATCATAGTCGTGATGTGATCGAGAAATTGTAGCTGGCATGTAACGCATGTCGCCTGGCATGTCACTTGCTACAGAATACAAATTAATAAACTGCTAGGCTATAAATTTCCTGTATGCTGGTACAAGTTTGCCCGTCTGTCTTCCTAATTACCTTTGCGAATCTATCCGTAGGTTGAATACTGTTCTCAGGTTGAATCGCAGAACCACGGTGAGAGAAATTTGCGTTTTATTTCTGATGAATAGACCATAGCTAAATTTTATGCATACCATTTAATAGTTTTCCATTTTCATTTCGTGCGTTTCATTTGGTCTAATGTTCTTATTTTCACAATGGTATCTGAGATTTGTCTGCTACAATCTCCATAGCCCTTTTGCCCCATTCGTTTAGGGATGATAGATCTGCGCGTTCGCATTTCATGGCCAGCTCCAGATGGTAAGATGGAATAGTGAGCACTATATTTTGAGGAGCACTGCAAATAAATTTGACTGCCCATGTCTTATTTGGACACAGATCTTTTAGGTGAATATGTAGAAAGCAATGAACCCAATACACTTTCCAGAACGACATGATTACTGACATTTCCGAAAGCAAGTCAGAGTTGATCTATCTATCTGCGCTCGTGTTCAGTCTTCCGGAAACGAGACGAACCGACTCAGTAGAGAATCGCTGATTCCATGGGACCTAGGATAGGCTAATTGAGGATTTTTGTCTTGTGAGCAACGGCAAGTTTTTCGCTAATTCAGATGGCAATGGCAATGGCCATACCACCATCAATTGCTGTTGTGCACCTCTCTGTTTCGGACATAGTCGTGTGATATGTCGGCAGGTCAATCTGCTTTGAACTGATTATGCACCGAGAACTAAATGGATGCAGCACCCATCCAATAAAATTAGCTGACCAACCGACAATCATATCCAAGGATATCATAACACGGATGTTCGCTAATATTTCATAATGTGTTTCCTACTCTAATTTTGTGTAAACAAAGTGAGTGTTACATAAATGTGTTCATGCAGCCAACTGAATACCAAATACATTATGAATTCCAATTACTTACGATCACAAAACTTAGAAAACCGTCGACCAAACCTAGCACAATTCACTCCAGTGGAAATCTGCATGCAACTCCGTGACGTTTAGAGAACCACAAAGAAAATGAAAGTTCCTAAGCTCACATTATTTTAAGTCTTTCTATGTCAAGCGTAAATTACTTGACCTAGATTATTTTCCACAGCTTCTTGGAGAATTGAATACCGAATACTTAAATTACAGAGCGAGAAGATATAAGCCCGTGTTGATCCGTCGTAGTTGGGTGGGGCACCTGCACGCATATTGGTACGTTGCCGTTTCTCCATGAACCTTACCGGAAAGCATAGCAAGCATCTCCTCCGATTGGCAAATGAGAAATCGTCTCAGCAGTCGGTTAGACAAGTTTATCAAGAAGCACTGCTTACCGAACTTTCGCTGTCTTGTTCTAATGACATTGAGCTTCAGTGGAATAGGATCTCGGCCGCCGTGCACGGTGCAGGAGCATCTGCTTGCGGCACTATCCATCGTCACCGCACCAGTCACTGGATACCGGGAGGTCGGTGAACCTGTTAGAATGTAGAAGAAACCTCCCGACTGGCTCTTAGCACAATGTGAACAGACGAGATATCAGGCACGAAATAAAGCAGAGCCTACCTACGGACAAGGAAGCCTGGTGGACCAGTCGGTCTCAAGAAATGTTGGAGGCAACGACAGTAAGCAATTACCGCAAGCTCTTCCATCTGATCCGCGCTACTGGACCTAAGGAAGCGGGCGTCAGTGTGACGGACAGACGGAGCTGGTGAATTAATACACAATAAAGAGCGGCGTATGGCCCGTTGGAAGGAACACATTCAATATCAGTTCGGCTGGCTCCCTGTTGCCGGACCTCTTCCTACTCAGGTGATGCAGGACGAGCCATGGATGGTTATTTTAGAGCCTCCGCTGGAGGCCGAGGTCCGAAAAGCGATCACAGCCCTCAATTATTTTCGTGCCTTGGGCCGGATTCTCTCCCACCTGCACTATTTACGAATGGAGGTGAGGTCGTCTGCCAAGCACCGACCTCCCTATTCGAAAGTAATGAAATGTAGAGAGTGTCCCGGTTAACTTGCCCGAATCTATTATAGTGACAAAATACTAGAAGAACAGTCACACAGACTATTCTAACCACAGCGGTTTTAGCGGAACGTTAGTTGTGACAACTTTACTGGCCTCGATTCTCATTCGTCGCCTCACTGTGGAACGGAAATCTCGGAGTAGAGAAGTACAAGTCGGTTTCCGCCCAGGGCGTGGCTGTATAGACCATATATTCACTCTGCGGCAGGTGCTGGAGCATCGCCACGCATACCGCAGACCGAGAATAGCTGTGTTCCTCGATTACAGGAGTGCGTTCGATTCAATCGATTGATGCATTCTGTTCGACATATTTGCTGGGAAAGGTGTTTCCATGAATTATGTGAGCATTCTACGTGCTCTATACTCGAACACTACAGAGCGCGTCGGAGTCTACGGTGGCCTTTCGGATAGCTATCCGACCACAAGTGACGTTCGTCAAGCTTGTCCGCTTTCCCCATTCCTTTACAATTTTGTCGTGGATGCTCTCACAGCGTTCACTTGCGGTGTCTCCCGATGTAGGTGTTAAGGTTCTACCTGGTAATCGGTTACTTGTTCTTGATTATACCGATGACATCGTTTTGCGTTTCGAGGACGTTGCGGTTGCCTAATCATCCCTGAATACCCGGTCTAGAGTGGTTCCAATAGTTGGTATGCACTTCGCACTTTCAAAATGCAAAACGTTGCTGCAGGACCGCTAGCCGCTCTATAACCGCCTGACCCTTGCTAACGAGGAAAACGAGGTGGTTCTTCAATTTAGTTATATTGGCAGCTGCATCAGTAATGATGGGCGCATAGAAACTGACGTGCGTTCACGCATTGCAAAGGCACGAGCTGACTTCTTGAACCTGCGTCATCTTTGGCGACAGAAGGTAGTTTCCCTCCGTCTGAAAGGCCGTGTATACAAGGCCACAGGGAGGGTCGTTCTGCTCTATGGTAGTGAAACTAAACCGCTTCGGTCTGAAGATCTGAGGCGCCTTCAAGTCTTTGATCATCGTTGTCCACGAAGCATTAATTATGTCCGATGGCACCAGCGTCTCCGTAACGATGATGTGCGTAGGCGAGTACAAGGTAGTGATAATCATGCTAGCTCCATAGAACAACAAATAACACTGAATAAGTTGCTTTGGCTCGGACACGTGCTACATGTGAATGGTCACCGCTTACCTAGGAGGGCCTTGTTCAGTCTACCAGGTGTAGGATGGCGCAAGGCTCGAGGTGGACAGAAGTTGACTTGGCAGCGGGAAATGAAGTCACTGACGACCAAACTGGGTGCAGTTGGTCCGTCTCGCCTCCCGGGCTGGAGTCCACTTGAGTCACCTTGTGCTTAGCTCGAGACTTTACAGGACATGGCTCGCAACCGACACCAGTGGCGCGTCTGCTGCCTTCTCCTAGTCGGATTTCCTGTTTGAAGTGTGGTGCTGAGTTATTTGTGGGGTAATGGCTGATTATGACGTGAAAGCCGCAAGGAAGCTGTCTCGCCGATGCCACTTTCTCTTTCCACGATAGCCAGCTGTTTGTGACGGTATGTTGTTAACACAAGGTGTAGACGTCTTGACCCTGAATATTTGCTTAGGGCATTAAACTTTTCAGAAATGTCCTCCTTCTCTCCCTGTTATTATTCTTTGTTTCATAACTTATCATGGTTGTAAGGCAGCAAAGCTTCAGTTCAAATGGCTGATGTACTGCTGTTGATGATGATATATGTGTCATTTTTATGGCTCACTGAAGAAGTTATGTATACCAACATCGCTTTGAGTTTGAATGCAGTAAGGTTTCAGACTTTCGGTTATTTTAGTTAAACCCGTACACAACAAACTATTACGTGAAACAGATACACCCCCGAGAGAAACCCCTCTAAGTTGACAGAACCAGGCTGCTTACCTATTTGATAATTCTCGTGGTTGCGATAGCTGCCTCTAAGTTTTTAACTATACGCTTATTTTGGGCACTTTTCTCCAAGACTGAGCTTAACTTTTAGCTGCGGAAGTCCAGTTGTGTTGCATCCAATTCTGATTAGCTCCCTATACTAGTCCTAGCACGCTGCACAGTCGCTAGCAGTCTGTCACATTTCTATTCCAGCACAGCGATACTTCTTACGAGTTGGTCAACTACGGAAGCGACACAAACGGGTTAGCAGAGGACGACTGTGATTTCGATTATCATGCTGACAGATGTGCGGAACACTGTCTGGGATGGGGGCTGTCGCTAAACTGTTCCACACCAGCCCTTCTAGACAAATTCGTGCTTGGGCGTATTTACTTGACAATATGCTTATCAATAATCATGCGCCATAGATAATGAGGCGAGCAAAACTAACTTGCACCTTCTGACATGTTCAGAAATTTTCAAAGCACGGAAAGAAGACGAAGGCCTTCGAAGACGAAGCCTTCGTCTTTTTTCCGTGCTTTACAATTTGTTGTAGGGAACTAAATGCTCATAAATGCCTATTTTCTCACATCTATGTGATCCGGTTAAATTAGCGATGTTCCTAATTTTTTCGCAAAAAGTTTTGCAGCGATTGTGTTGAAACCTGTCAAGCGTGTGCATGAACGCGCTGTTGACTCCGTGTTCCTGCTCCAAATCCATCAGTTTGATCACCTGGACACCTTTGCCAGGGGAACTGTGGAGCTATCGCCCATAGCTGCGTCACGAGAAACAAAGAGGTGCGCAACTACTTACTGAGGCAGCAAGCGTCCATAAAGTGCAATAACTTTGACAAACCATTGCGCCGCCCAGCTGCGAGTATCTTTCTGGATTTTACGGAGGAGATGCCCCTAGTCTTCCTCAAATGCTGATTCCGCTTTTCCTCCTGGCTTACCTCAGACCGCAGCCTCCAATTGTTCAGCATGTGTTAGGTGGGCCAAGATTAGCTAGACAACAGCCATCCCCATCATCATCAATAGACATTAGTTGACGGTGAGAAAAACAATTCAGCTAATTTAAAATAGACGATATTAAAAATTACAAACTGCGAAAAAGCTCAAAAACAAGTAATATAATGTTAAATATCATATTATGTAGTCGGCTGTCATACATCCGGCGAAGCGCTGGACGACAGATTCGTATTTGTAGGATTCGTCAGCGGTGTACATTTGCGAGATCTAGCTGAATCTGAACAAATGACCTTCCACTTTTGAGCCAGTGACTTCTGCCACTAACTATGAGTGACAACGATGAACCACCAATACTGAGTCCTAACTATCAGCCACATAAGGAAGAAATGGCCGGCTAGCATTTTTTCGGATATGGTAACTGTCTAACAGCTTCTGGGCGTGGCGAGCTTTCAAACAAGCTACCAACACCTATAGGATACTCGGAAATACACTAATCCACATAGTAGCTCAAATACCATCTCGACCTGTGGTGAATTGAAAGGACAGTCGTGCCTCTGGATGCGTCCTCGCTTCTGCACGCCTACAACTTACATTAAAGCGGAGGACAACCAACGTTGCGTACTTATTTAAGGTTAATTTTTCATTTAAGCTAAGCACTGCGTTCCATGCATCGAATGTTCGCCTGTGATTGGTCCATTGGCTCCTTGTAACCATATAAAAGAAGTAACCATGGCCATGGTATCCACCTGATATTTAAAGTTGGTTATGCAATGTGTTTCCTTAATTAATTTCTTGATTATGGCTCAAACACGCTTCTGTGTCACTGACCTACGTCATTTTCGTTACGTCTGTGACAGTTTACTACAAAGTCGCAGTGCAGACCCACTTCTTCACCGCTGAAGTCCGCCTACCACGCCTATTTCAAAATGTAACTGTGGGCTAAGGATAAGAATCGCGCGCCGCAACTTGTTTGTGTGTCCTGCAATGTTCATCTGACTCAATGGTTCAAGGGCAAAGACAAGATGCTCTTTGTCATCCCCATGGTGCGGAGGGAGCCGAAAGATCACACGACAGAGTGTAAATTCAGCGTAACTAGTGTCATCGGATTCTGCAACCGAAACGAAGTTAACATTGATAACATGGAGCTTTTGTTAGCTATTGGACGAGTTCCACATGATTGCACCTTACGCATTCCAGTGCCTCCAGTGAACACGTCACAGATGATGAGTAGTGATTCTGCATCGTCAATTTCCCTTAATTCTGACATAATTGAAAACTTTGCAAATGATGATGTCAACCCACAGGTTATTGAACAATCAGAGCTGAATGAATTGATACGTAACCTGGGCTTGACTAAAGACAAGGTCGAGTTGTTGACAATTTGGCTGCAGTAGTAGCACTTATTCGCTGCATACACTAAGGTAACTGCATACAGTAAGCGAAGCGCTAAGCTGTTCTATTTCCATGACACAATAGAAACCGTTTGTTACTGTTCTGCCGTGGAAGGACTGATGAAGAAGCTTGGCGTAAGGCACATCAGTGCTGAATGGCGTTTGTTCATTGATTCGTCCAAGATAGTCTAAAGGTCATACATCCCCACAATGGAAAGGTGTACCCAACTGTGCCTTTGTTGCATGCCATAATTATGAAGAAAACTTACGAGAGGATGCAACTGATACTTGCTGTTGGATCACCAGCTGTTGGAACATCAGCGCTGACTTCAAAGTCGTCGAACTTCTTATAAGTATGCAAGGTGGATTCACAAAATATTGCTGTTTCTTATGCTTATGGGACAGTCAGCAACTGGACAGCACTACACAATAGAAAAGTGACCAGAGAGGACATAGTACGTTGCATGGAAAATGAGTGTATTTCATACACCTCTTGTGCAACCTGATCGTATCTATGCACCACTCCTGCATATCAAGCTTCATGTAACTAAAACTTAGCGAAAGCCCTCAAGTGAGATGGTTTTGCGTTTCAGTAGCTGAAACTAATGTTTCCGAAATCACTGATGCGAAGCTCAAAGAAGGGAAACTTCTTGCCCTGATAATCGCCGGGTAAATGTAGACAGTACTTTCAAATGCCAGCTGTGTAATTAGTCAGTTAAGCTTACGTCAGGAAACGAAGCATTGCTCAACATTAACTATAACACCCAATTTCGGTACTACTGCCAATGGTGCGTATCTAGCACCATGAACTCAGATGGAATCCAGCAAAGCCCCAATATCCGATGGCACAAGTACTCTGTCATTCCGATTTGCTTTCAGTGTGGTTGGACCCACACCCACTCATGCTGTCATCGAATATTACATTCTATAACACGTCTACACAACGTAAACGCAAGACCTTGGCGTCGGAAGCACGGACGCGTTGCGTCTTTTATTGCAATCTCAGCACGCGTCCAATCAGGTGATTTTCCTGCGTGGCATCCTGTTCAGACGAATGGTAGCGGTCTACCGTATAGTACCCATTAGTTTACCGGGCCCAAAACATCCTCTGTTTTCTAGACAAATGCCGGTAACTAAAGCAATTTGTGACAGATATTACTTTAGATGACGACAATAAAACTTGCCTGAGGCAATGGTT
Source organism: Dicrocoelium dendriticum (assembly GCA_944474145.2). NCBI lineage: Eukaryota > Metazoa > Platyhelminthes > Trematoda > Plagiorchiida > Dicrocoeliidae > Dicrocoelium > Dicrocoelium dendriticum. The sequence continues at coordinate 8,715,030 of OX104060.1, read as the reverse complement.
GGCCTGCGTAGTTAGATTAGTTAAGTGGATCACATAGGTTGGAATTTCCTTTTCAAACCAATGAGACTAATTTTCTGGCATTCGCCCCAAGCCATCGTTTGGATTGTCATCAGCGATGTGGTTCGAGGTTGTTCAGCAGCAGACTGAGTAATAAAGTTAGCTGTTTGTATGAATCCTCGTTATTCAATGGTAGTTTGGCAAGCACATCTGGTTCTCAGGTCTATCTACAGTGATGCTGCGCTTCTCAGGGCATGTCCCATCTGGTATCTGTGTGTGCAAGACCCGCCTGTTAAAGTTTAGGCCTAGGAGCAGACTGAGCGGCTACAGTTTTGAACTATTAGAAGAAAAATGTGTATGCCACATATGGAATTCATTCCCAGAACTTGCTATTTTAGCCCCTATTTTAGCTATGTTCAGTGATCGTTTGGAAAATGAGCTGGCCGCATTAAACCTAACCACATAGCACTCAAGAACCGTTCACAAATTCAGAAAATCAAACCGCATTAACATATGCCAACATTGCCAGGGGAAAATCAAAGGAAGAAACCTATCATATTGCAAATAGCCATTGGTGAACAATTTATATAGAGAAACTTGTGTTTGGCATACGCGCCGTTAATGGTTATTAACTGTCTATAGTCATATATTTCTTTTCTTTTGAAACCCCTTACCGACATCCTGCGGGACCTGTTAAGTGTCGGCTTATGGTTCAATGGTTCAATGGTGTATGATTGGATAAAAAGCATAGCTTTACAAGACCCACAGGATGGATATGCAAAAGAAAATTAAAATCAAAATGTTCCAACGTGGAACGTAAAGTATCAGTGGTTAAATCATTACACTTTAGCAAAGTGTTGTGTATCGTTTATCACTAAGATGAAAATCTAAGAGTCTTTCGAATGTCGTCATGTCTGATGCGTTCACCACATAGTTTGGTAATGATCCTCAATTGACTAATAACCATCAACACCGCAAAAATTCAAAAGCAGTAACGTCAAACTTGTCCTCGAAGATAAACTCGAGTATCGATGTGACCTGATATTTAAAATCTATGCGAAAATGTAATTGTTTTGGAAGCAGTCTGTAAATTTCACTGGAAGCAGCGGGTAATCGCTGGTTCGAGCACAAGATATTGGCGAATACCAGCTGCAAGAGAACAGATCTGTACTCATTGAGAACGATTGCGCCATACATTTCAGTGCGTACCGCAGTCTCAAGTTCCATACACACTACTCAATAAAACATTGTGTCATGACCAAGACACCCTTAAGGCCGCGACTGTATTGGGGCATCCGAACAAGTGTAAATTTGCAGTTCACCTTATACAAAAATAGCATAAGCTGAAAGCATTAGGGTGAATATCATGGACCCGGCCGAACCACTAGATCAGTCTGCACTATGATTTTTCGACAAGATTTAGTTCCATGGTTTGCAGATGAATGGGATCGCCGATCTTGTACGCAAGCTCGGAAATCGTGTGGAACACTCACAGTACCGCCTAGTAATTCACCTTCTGGGATCTCCAATTCATGGAGGCTATCCGTGCAGAAGCGATACCAGACCAATATATATATATATATATATATATATATATATATATATATACTTGCCGTCATCCGGTTTCGGAATTGTCTGTCATTGTGGCCAGTCACAGGACGACTGCACCTACAGAGGGATCATGGGTGGCTTGTGCCGCACCACACACAGCTCCAACCACATACCCCATATCCAGTGTAAACTCGAAGGAATAAAACTGGGAAGCAAGTAGATAGGAGCCGCGTTTCATCAACGTAGCCGGCCCACATTCCTTCACAGGCAAACACAAGCACGCTGTATTTGGGAATCAGTCGCATACAAGGCAGTGGCTGGACCGTAGTCCGCTCCACACTGAGTGCATGAAACCACTCTTTGATCCTAACACAGGCACAAGAACCGTGCACCCCGTCCCCTCCAGCAACGCGCTACTGTCTCCTAGAGCCAGTATGGACGAGGTAGTGGGTAATAGACAGGTAGGCAACTTGTCAACATGCACATATAGATCTGCCACACTAGGAATATCAAGCAACAGCCAATCACTTGAGAGAAAGATAACAAGGAAAATAAATCGAGTTCTGCATAAGGAAAAGTGAAGAAACTCTCACATTAATGACCATATGAAATAAGTTGTTAACAAAGGATCCGATATACGTTCAGGAGGTCGGAAAGTATATTTTACGGAAATGACACGGACACAATAATGTTATCGAAATTAACTACAATTACATTAAGCGACTTGGGCAGGTTGATAGAAGAGCGCCCAGGTAGATATATATGAGAAAGTAAAGCATTAGGACAAAATTGAAAAATCATCACCTGAAATAAAAAGAGTTTACATGCAAACACGCGGTTAGTAAGTCGTACGCAGCGCACCTACAAACGCTGTGCCGGTTCTGCCTAAGTTCTCTGCAGGACGCGTCGTCGCTTCGGTAATGGTACCGAGTGCCCTCGCTCATGGCTCACTAAGCATGACTGACTCAGGCAGTCGCGACCGCATGTGCCACAGCACCTTGCGCTCGATGTCGATGGAGTACAACCAATCGGTGTTTGCCGCTTCCGAACTTGCCGCTTCTTCTCTGCATGTATGAGGTCTTTCTCCCGCACTTCGGCAACTGCCTTCGTGATTAGATCGCACCATGCAGCCGATCAACCGCCTTCAATTCCCAGGACCTGCAATCAAGATTAGAACGTGAGAGGCTCACTTTGCTCATGTCTTGGTAACGTAACTTTGGTTTCCCCACATGCCGCTTCCCAATACTCAGCTGACCGTATAATAGTTATTTCGGTATCTGCGTCGAATCCATACGCCACACATGACCGATCCACCTCAGGTTTCTCAGCAAGAGTATGCAGTCCACTGCTCCAGCAACACTTCCGTGTCAGCAACTCTGTTGCCCCAACCGATGCGTACAATCCATCGGACGCACTGCTGATAGAACCGCTCGAGATATCGCATATCCCGACGGTACAAAGTCCACTTTTTACTGCCGTATAGAAGAGCGGACAGCACCATGGATTTGTACACCATAAGCTTTGTGCCAATGGTAAGCTGATGGTTGTTCTACACTCGGTACTCAAGTTTCCCGATTGCCTCCGTTGCCTTCGACGCGCAGATATGCAGCTCACTGTGTAGCTGCTGATCAGTCGACATAACATTACCAAGGTAGCAGAAGCGGGCGGTGGTTTCCAGTACTTCAGCACCAATGCTGATTCGCGGCAATATTGAAGGTTGCACCTCCGGTGAAGGCTGAAAGAGACAGGCAGTTTTGCTTGTTGATGGTGAGCCCGAATTTTGCCGCTATCAAGGCTAGAGCATTAGTCATGTGCTGCAACTCATCCGCGCTGTGTGAAAACAACGCCCAGTCGTCAGCAAACAGCAACATACGGATAGTTGTCTTACAGATTGGAGTTCTCGCAATCGAAACGACGGATGTTCAGAATCCACCGTCAATATGGTGCTTCAAATGAACACCGTAAGCACAAGCTGCATCAAAAGCACAAGACAACATTGCATGAAGATAAGTATTAAACATGGCAGAAGCTAAGATACAGCCTTGCTTCACACCAGAGCTAACTGTAAAGTCATCCAAGGTCTCTCCACTCAGCTGCACCCTCGCTTGCATACCACTGTACAGACATTCAAGTAAACTTAACAACTTACGCGGGCAACCAAACTTACCCAACACCGGCCACAATGCCTCGCGGTTCACCGTATCAAATGCCATGGTGAAATCATCGAAAAGCGAGTACTATGGCTGGTGTCGTTCTCTGCACTTCTCCTGCAACTGACGAGCCGCAAACACCATATCTACAGTACTGCGACTAGAGGAAAATCCACACTGCTCTTCCGCCATGTTAGGTTCCACAACCTGACTGACGAGGTGGTTGAGCAGGATTCGGGCAATCACCTTACCCACACAACTCAGCAAGTTGATGCCACGATAATTCGTGCAACATTCCTTACCCCTTATACTCTTGTACAGTGGTAGCATAAAAGCATACTTCAGCTCAGGAGGCACCTCCTCCTCAATCCATGCACGTTGCACCAAGTGGTGCAGAGCAATCAACAACGCGGGTCCACCGTGTTTCAATACTTCAGGCGGAATCTCGTCGGCCCCAGTACACCTGCCGTTTCGCAGCTGACCAAGTGCTCTCTGCATCTCATCCAGTGTCGGCGTATCCGTGAGACTCGCATTTATATCGTGCTGCTTGAGGTCGTTCAATACAGGCCAGTCGATCTCTGAACGGGTGTTCAAGAGACAGTCAAAGTGTTTCCGCCAGAGCTACATTAGGTCGGTAGTCGGTGTGCTGCTGGCGCCTGAACTACCATCGTTCAGCATCCTCAACGTCTTTAATCTCGGTCCATACACCGCCTTCAAGGAGTCAAAGAATTCCTTGTGTTGGCGGAGTTCGGCGTAACGTTCCATCTGATTCGCCTTCTCTGTCCACCATGCATTTTTAATGCGACGGAGCTCTCGGGTCAGTCGCCGTCGAAGTTTGCGAAACTGACTACTCTTTCCCAAGTCACTGGGATCTGCAACATGTGCAGCAAATGCTGCATTCTTCCCCGACACCAATGAGCCAATCGTCACATTGTCCTCATCAAACCAATCACGCCGCTTACAGTTTGCGCGCCCGATGGTCTCCTTGGTAGCAGCTGTTACGTGGTCGCGAATGTGCTGCCAAAGGTCGCACGCTATGTCTATGCAGTCCACATCACATAGGCGTGCAGCCATCGCCTTCTCCAGCTCAGTACGTTTCGCCCCAGTACCGAGGGAGAGAATGTTAAATTTACGCCGATTCACGGCGGGAGTGCAATACATAGATTTACGAAAATCTATGTACAGTTTTGTCTGAACCAACTTGTGATCAGTGCCACACTCAGCTCCACGTAGTACAGTATCATGCGCACTTCACGCATATCCCGCTGACATACGATGACATAGTCGAGCAGGTGAGCGTGACCACTTCGTGGGTGCGTCCAAGTTGCTATATCACTCGCACTCAGTGCAAACCGAGTGTTCGTGATCGTCAGGCTGTGAGTGGCACACAGTTACAGCAGACTGTCACCATTAGCATTCGCTGAACCAATGCCATGCGAACCGATAACATCTATCCACACCGATGCATCACGCCCAACGCGCGCGTTGAAATCACCCAGCAGAAATACTCGGCGCAGACCGTGTAGAATAGCTCACGCGTGTCATCAGGATAACACATGGTCGGACCGTACGTGCTTATAAAAGTGGCAAATTTACCGCTTCTGAGTCGTAGGCAAACAGTCATCAGTCGCGCGCTGATGCCCGTTGGTTCACCTACCAGCTGGTCATGGAGGTCATCGGATATTGCAAATCCGACCCCATGATCATGTGGTGTTGAGGCGGCGTCGCCCACCCAGTAGAATGTGTAGCCAGCACCTGCTTCATGCAAATTACCTTGCTCAGCGAGACGAGTTTCACTGAGGGTCACAGTAGCGGTGTGGTAACGCGTCAGCTCCATAGCGACTAGTGCAGTGCTTCGCTCGGGGAGCTCATCGGAGTTCCGGCCCAGTAGTGTGCGCACGTCCCAGCACCCAATGCTGAGTGCTTTGCGCGCAGGCGTACGATTGCATTGGTGGGCAATCGCACGCGAGGTGGTGCTTGTGCTTCTGAGGTTTGCTTGAGAGACTCCACCCGGAACCTTTGGCTCAATAGCCTTAGCCACAAGGCAGTGGTTGATTTGGAAGTATTCTTGAGGGACTCCACCCGGAATCTTCGGATCAATAGCCTGACCCACAAGGCAGTGGGTGGTTTGAAGGTTTGCTTAAGGGAATTCACCCGGGGCCTTTGGCTCAAGAGCCTGGCCTACAAAGCAGTGGGGAGCGGATCCAGCTCGGGAATGTGATTGCGATCTGCTTGACGGCCGTCACACGCAGCCTTGGAGGTATTGGAACAATGTAAATGTTTTGCGACCGTAGTAAGATACACCTGCGACCACGGCCAGACGCAGGAGGATTTCGGGGGTTGTAGCAATTTGACCATGGGATGTCTGGCTTGAGGCGGGCAGTAGCAAACCATTGAACCACCGGAGGTGCGCTCCCACCGTCAGAGAAAATGCGTGGAGCTCGTGTTCTACGCCAATCGAGCTGTGAGCTTATAACCCGTAGACCTGTTTTCTCTCATGGCCAGGTTTTACGGGAGGAGGGCAATCGACCACTTCCTAACCTCCGAAGAGGATGAACTAGGATACTGTCAGAGCGCCCACACCTGACAGGAGAACCACTCGGATCCTCGGCCAAAACCTTCGATTACATGCACACCCGAAAGGCAGCGGGTCTAGCACATGGTCAGTTCACTGACTCATGCGGATTGGTGTCCTGGATCTTAGCAGGGAGAAGGGCATAACCCAACTCCCACCTAACGGTCTGTACGAGGAGGCGTACAGAACATGAGCCAATGGCGCAACAGCAGCAGCAATGAGTAGATCATCTGTCAGGATCTAGCTACCACCAGCCTCAGCGCACCACAGGCTCTCCCACCTATATATATATATATATATATATATATATATATATATGAAGGATAAAATATATTTATCGCCGAAAAAATGCAATTCTATTAACATTTTTATCGGTTTAATGTGATATCATAATCGGATACTGTGACATCCATACGCCCAAGTTACTGTGTCCTTCCTATTCGTTGCCTGTATCCGCTGATGTGACAGTTACCTACTCACCCACTCATCGATTGGCCTAATTTAGCATACTGGATCGATACGTCGGATCAACAAACGGGCAGAAAGGAACCAGCTCCCATTGAAGTCTGCAAACTGCCACCTGCTGACGGTACGCAGCAGCTACAGCAACAAATATCTTTTGGGGCACCACGTCCTGCAACATGGGATTAATGATCGCGACTTAGGCATCCTTATGCAAGAAAGTCTTGGCGATTCGCTCCAATGTTCGAACGGCTTGGGGCTTTTGAGGCGAGCTCTTGGCACCTTTAATCGACAGCTAGTAACGTTGCTGATTAAATCCTGCATTCGCCCTCACGTTGAATATGCAATCCAGGCCTAGTGTCCATGGTTAAAACGAGACATTCACCTATTGAAACAATCACAAAGAAGGTAGCGCTTGGACTATCCAGTCTATTGCAAATTGCGTCATCGTTTTCTCGGTCTGTTTCCCTCAGAAGACCGAAGACTTCGCGGAGATCTCCTACTTAGTACCGGATACTAATTGAGCGCGAGCACTCATGTATGTTACTGCTAACCCTAAACCCTTGCAAAAAATGCCAATGCAACCACTTGTAACTAATGACGCAATGCCCTTGTTGGAATTGTAAAAGGTGTTTCTAATCAGTCAGAATCTCTACACACTGGAATACATTACCAACACATATGGTGAACGCACCAGATCTCGCGACATTCGAAGGGCTATTAAACTTTCAGCTTAATGAAAAATACTACATATTAGTTTGATAAAGTGCAATGGCTTAACCATTGATATTTCCCGTTCCACATTGGAACAGTTTGATTTAAAATTTCTGTAACATGTCCATCCCTTGGATCTTGTAATGTTATGCTTTCTATCCCATCATACATTATTGTACATGGCTATTTCGTCCTGTGTCCCAGGTAGTTGGATTAAAGCATGTAATGTAATTGGTGTAAGGCATCGTCAATTCGGGTTTTGAATTCTGCTAACATGGAAGCGGAGACAACCGAATGCAAAAGATTTGTTCACTGCTGAGATACACGATTGGTGAGAATGTTCCAGTAGCATTCACAAGCAACGGTACTGGGTGGCTCCCTTTAAACACTGACCTCACAGTGAGATGTTATCTGAGGTTCAATTCCAAAATTGTGGTACAGTTATTGTACCGTCGGAATAATGGCGGAATATGAACACATGATAGGAATGAGGAAATACCATGCAATGTTTCTTTACAGATTTACCTCCAAAGTGTGAAACTTTTTAAGAATTTATTTTCTAGGTCAATGGAAAGGTAATCACCACAATACACAGAGATACACGTCCGCTGCTGACATTGGTCTTGAGCCATGAATTCCAGGTTTTCCAAGTAATGGTATTCATTATCTCTGAAGTTGTAACCAGGGAGTCGAGAACAGCCGAACCAGGCCAACTACGTTGTCAGATTTTCCTGCCACTTCTCTAAGTCGTCGGTTGTACATCGTGCCCTCTACTCCACCCCTGTCTAAAAACTGTGAACAAGGATCCACGCAGCAGGCGATGGACGGCCATACGCAATATGTGTCCAAGCAACCGAAGCTGACGCAAGGGGACGATCTCTTTGAGCTAGTGGCTGCCCCCACGCAAGACACGCTGTCTAACTTCTACATTGGCTAAGTGATGCAGTCACCACATGTGGGTAACGAACCGCATGCAAGTGTTTGAAGGTTGACACATGCCGCACGAACATGTGGCGCGAAAAGCCCACGTTTCGCAACGGTACAACAGTACAACTCGGAAACTCACAATAAGAACTCGCATTTTTTGGATTGACGGATATCATGGTGGCGCTACAAGTGCCTCAGCCTAGAGATAGCAAGATGAGCTCTAGAGTTACGCAAGGAAGTCTCGTCTCCAACAGCTCCACCAGAATTGACGCAACTTCCCATGTAGAAAAATCTATCCATGACCTCGTGTCTCGCCACCAAGTTTGAGGACAGGTACATGCATCTGCCCGTTTGGACGGGGAAGAGTTTACGCTGTGCGTTGACGCTTCAGTCTCCAAGCGGTTAAGTACAATTTGGACAGCGTGGCCGCGTCCCAGCAACATGACTTCATTAGCCTAGTCTAAATCAACGACTTGACTACCTGGGGGAAGTTCAACGTCATCTTTCAACGAATCTTCCGGAGCATTTATGAGAGACTTCTCAATGGCAAACTTGACGCGAAAAGGGGAGACACTGTAGCATTGCCGAACTCAATTAGTGACAGCATAAAGTTAACTCTTGTCATCAGCTCTAACTCTAGCAGAGGTCAGGCTGTACATATCACCCAGTACGGAAAGGAATTTCTAGAGAATGCCGTACTTCAACACACAGTGCCACCAGGCAGTTCTGTCGACAGCATCGAAGGCAGGATGAAAATCGTCGGTTTTTGGTAAACAAGTTGGAACTCGCGAATCTCTCGGAGTGCGAAAACTTCTCGATGAAGCCACGACCAGAGCCGGATTCAGCCTGTTCTTCCCACTGTAGCGATTCGCGAGGTAGAGGCAGCTTTAGAAGTATGAAAGGCGCTAGAAGCTAGAAGATAATGGGAACCAAGCTGAAACCTGTATTTGGAGCACATTGTGCGTAGGCAACTTTTGAAGTTGTGGACCAATATAGACCCATTCCAAGACAATGTAATATCCTCTTTTGACCAGACGTGGGAGACCAAAGCAGTGCCTTCTCAAACCAGCAAATAGCCAGCATCTTTAACTAGTGTGAGTGGTAAGCCATTAGGACCGGGTACTTTATAACGCTGCAAGAGATGGAGAGAATGTCAAATTGCCTGGTGAATGGTAGATAGGTAGATGGATCACTCGGCAACAATAATCACTCCAGGGGAGATAGATGAGCTGGGGTCCAGCAAAACTGGGACGCAAATTGTTCAGCTTATCGTCCTAACCGTCGTTGAAGATTAGTGGCTAGCAGACCATATCCCCACTAACTATCCAATGGGACTTGTAAAGCAACGCTTCTTAACCCGTATAAATTCATTGTTCATTGTTCATCCTCTTCGCAGAACGTTTGGTTTACACCAAGTCGGAAACCATCGGTGACTCGGATGAGATGAACAAGTTTTCTGGTATTATCAATGAGATTAGCAAATTTCATCGCTCTAACACATTTGCACCAACAGCCTTCACCGTTATTTGTAAACTACTGCGTAATTCTATATATAGGGTTGGCTTTCTTCACTACAGCTTACCTCTGTCGATCAGTGACAAGGAGATAGCGGTGATCCAGCCTTTCGGCGCAAGCGGAGCTGCGTCATAACTGTCATTGCTGGCAGAAACGAAGGCTTTTTGATGTGCATCCCATGTGAATTCAGACCATTGTCTTAAGCTGAGACAAGCAGTGTTGATAGAGAGGCCTGGAATTTACTTGTGCTTAGGTTCTTGTGGATTTTCGACTTTTCGTCGGGAATGAGTACGACTAGCCGATCCCCAAAAAACGCATGGCAATCTTAGTACGAGCCAATGGATGATCGGAGTCCAGACAAGTGGACCATTACGATCCGCAGTCTGTTACGCTTCCGCACCATCTGTAGTTTAATGCTCAATGGTCAAACTGTGACCACGCTTGTGTTTGAGAAGACGGACTGCAGGTAGCAGTCTGTCTTTTTGAGTGCCAAAAGCTGGTGCAGCAAAGAAATAAACGATGATCAGAACAAAGATTCAGCAGTCTGTCTCCGTTGTCTGATCGACTGTTACCGAGGCCAAACTACTCTCAGGACGCTAGTCCCTTGGTGGCGGTAGGCCAACAGATAATTTCAACTCTCCGCCAAGAAACAATATTGTCTTGCTAGGTTACTGCAGGTCATGTAGTTGTTAGTAAAGGCAATCCTTGAGTACCACCGGATCTCAGTTTGAAGAACCGTAGGTAGAAATGACAAATAAGGCAAGCTTAACATCTCGACGCTTAATTGCCTTAAATGAATCTCCTACTCTGACTACGCATAGCCGATTGCCTACGGGGATCCAGTCAAGCAAATTGATTTCAGCCCTGTCATTCAGTGCAACCCTAGCATCAGCTTGACCAGAAGCGGCATCCACTTAAAAGCGTAAGTGTGATTTGACGGTGGGATTTAATGGAGAGGTCATTTTAAAGATGGTACTAGCGTGTTGCAATGTAGTTTCAGGAAGGCACCAGACGTCTGCCAAGAACCTTACAAGATTGCGGGCCAAGCACGCTTGCGGTCCGATCTGCATGAGAGCGAAAACATTAAACGCTGGAAGACCGAATGAAGAACCAAGTCCGATAAAAGCTGGTTATTCGCTGGAGTGTGAGAAGGCTAGGATGACCGGACACAAAACACAGTTCGTAACTGGCATGGCAGTGGAAGATGAGCCGGGCTACATCATAGTCAACTGTCAATCACGCAGGTCTACGGCTGTCACCCATGGCGAAGTGGCACTAGCTGCTGGCATCCTGAAGTCATGGGGCGGAATCCGGCAGGAGTCCGCTGGGAGGCGCACCACTGACGAGACCCAGAAGGTCGAAACGCCGGAGTCTGGTGCTTTTCCAGACTAGCCTAAGCCTGCTGATTGGGAGTGGCGATGACGAATTGGCTGAATTATACCGAAAATCCTCACTACTCATCAAAACTCCAGTGGTTTGACTTTTACTTACTTCAGGTGTGACCAATGAGCTGTTGTTGGCAGTGAGCGGGGAGGAGTTAAGTTACTGGAAAAATGGAGCGTGGGACGATCTGCGAGTGGAACTTCCGCAGTAGGGACAGTAGACCAAGCAGACATAACAAGAGCGAAAGCAGTGGTATAATCCATCCATCCTTCGTCAGTGGGCGTGTTGCAACCCGTTTGTCCAAGCCGAAGTAGATCTTTGTCATATAAGGGTCCTACCGCCAGTGTTTACTCAAGGATCTAACCTACAGGGCAGCAGGGCGAAATGAGCGCGTCGCAACTAGTTGGGTGTCGGTGACGGTTCGTCCTGTTGTAACACCAAGTTGCATTATCAGCACAATTGTAGTGTTAACGAGCATCCCAACCATATTCATTGCGTTGCTATGGGAGTGACTGTTGTACACCTCATTTTGCCTCTATTTTCTCTACTGTCCTCTACTGTCAGTACATCCACAGCGATGGTACAGATGTTAAAACAGGATCTATTTTAATGCGCAAAGCTTTTTTTGACTTGACTTGAACTGGGCGGGAATAAAAGAGTACTTCGGCATTGGCTCCTTGCAGTGTACAGAAAAACCGTATGAACCAACATAGTGTTTAGTATGTGAGAATGATATTTTGACGTGCAAACCAAATTTCAGTCTCTTTAATGTAGCTTTGGACATAAATAAAGCCTTTGTTTAAACCAGCTGCACTGAAACAGAATAAATTAGATTCAATGACAGACAGTAACGATATTTCCTAACATATTGCATGGAGTATTCCGTGAGGTAGAAAACAGGAAAAGATTTACAAGACAAAGCCTTCCACCCATTTTGGCCATTGCCCCTCCTCCGAAATGACTGATGTGTTTTCTAGCCAGCGAAATCCGATTTCCTTCTGCCTCATCAACTACCGTCCTAGAGATCGAATTGCCCTAGGTTTGATTCGATTCTAATCACAGTCCACATTGAGATTGCTCATCACAATCCAGTCACACAACGTGTATTTCAAAATGATCCTCCAACCATTCCATGGATTTGCATACATATGTTCCATTAATTGCATTCGCTCTGATTATGCTGAGTCACATCTTTTTCGGTTGAGCAGATGAGTAGAAATTGTTCATTGCTCGTCTACTTGTGTTCTACGGAATCCGTAGCACAGCCCTCGATTGCAATCAGTTGGGTACTCGGGACATTTTGCAATAATTGGTTTGCCGTTTGGGCACAACTTTTCAGCGTATAAAGTTGTTCATCTTGAGGTGATTGCTCTTTTGTGAGCCCTACACACGCAACATACACATCCACATCAATCCAGTGCGCACTGCAGCCGCTTGATACTATAAAATCAAGATCTGCCGTGACGAATGCTAGTCACGTGATTAGATTTGCAAGCTCAAGCGATGAGTAGATAACTGGGTATACTGGCCGGACGAAGGACATTGAGTCGTCGGCATATGGTAGAGGTGGTGATATCGTATGAATTATAAAAGCATTTTTATTGCCTGACGAGAGTGTAATGGCTGCACCGTGGAGAAGCTAATGTCCGTCTGTTTGTGTATATGTGAGATGAATGACGCTTTCTGGGGACTATGTTATCAACATCAACGGATAGGGAATAACAGTAGCGATCTCTAGGGGAACTGAATCTTATCGTTAGCTTCGTAAGAAAAAGGATAAGTGTGCTGTTGCATCAGGCATGAACTAGTACCACCCCGTACTTGGATAGGAAGTTCTAGTGTGATATGTTTTAAGGGTTTATCTTCATGCGAATGATCACGCGAATCTCGTAGTAAATGCTGCAATCCAGTACTATTTATTCCGAGCTTTCTGTTACTTTCAAAGACTTATTGACTCATCAAAAAACTGAAGTGACATTGACTGGTCGGAAGTTTTCGTTGCCCCTGATTTTCAAAGTTTTCGGTTTCAAATTTAATCATACATCCACCTGCGTATGCTTATTTGATCAGATTTGATCACACCATCCTAGTGCAAAACCTTCCTCGAGTATACTCCTAAGCGACCAAATTCTAGCGTCGGTTTTCAATTTTTGCCGTGTTTCCGTTCTCTCACTCGCCCACAAGTACATTGACTTTCTACTTACATCAAGGTTCTTGCGAGGTTTACTGAAAAATAACTAAACCAACCCTAACGATAGCTGTAGAAGGCGGCTACAGTCAATTCACTGCTTATGCTGACGGCCAGCACCCACATCGCAATGCAAACCGTGTTTTATCGAACGCACGGCAATCCTTTATTCTGGTTGGAATTGTACGTGTGCGCCTACTGGAACTTGCGGTGAAACTCGACGCTGCAAGACACGGCAAGGATTTGACCTTAGACCTGAGCTGTGCGCAAATCGATCGACAGCTGAAGGACAATCTACAACCTTTGGCGGGATTTTGATGCTGCATATTACCGAAGCTAAGCCCGTCCATGGATAAGGCAACAGTATAGCTTTACAATATATATTTGTCCAAAGTCGTAACTCCCTATATTAGCCGATCGCAAAAAATCTATCGGTGAGTGCTTCTCTGTCATGGTTTTTCCCCCATCTTATTGTGTGTGATGGTGGTTGGTTCTGTATATTCCCGTATGTTTTTGTTACTGTCATTCGTCGCGAACGTCAAACGTGCAATATATCGGGAATTGGTGCCATAAAATTAGCGTGTATGGTTATAGACATGCTGCCCACAGTGTTCCGTGGACAACCTACGGGAAAAGGAGGCACTAGTAGGTGGTGCAGAGGGGTGTAACTAGTTCGTGAGTGGATCTTGTATGTGCGTTTTATGAGGTTGTGTATGTCCTTTACGTAAGCTGACTTCCATCTACAGGAAGGCCAAATTGTCCAAAAAATCTACGGCTGATATTCGATAATATACGGTAATTTTAAGGTCTCATCCCAGCAGGAATATGGATAATTGGACGCGCCTAAGATCCCGGTTGGTTGGGAACGATCATTGATCCTGAAACAGTGGCCTATTCCTCCCACTCCAATTCTCTTGCAATTTAGATGGGTTTTACGAGCCCTAAAAGCCTACTGAGAAACCATTGACATTATTCGTTAGCTCTGTCAAAAGGAGAAACTCCGACCTTAATTTAAGTAGGAGACAGGAATCGAATGAAACGCTCGCAGGCCTTCTTGGTTATAGTCTTCCCGTTTGCACTTTACATACGAACGGTGTATCCTCACTAACAAACAGAGTTGGATTATTGGAGGAGCAGTTAAATGAAAAGAATGTAAAACATTTGCGGCTGGATTCAGTCGCAGCTAGTATGATGTCTGTTTCCTAGTTAATTGATCCAACATGTAACCTAGAACACAGACATATGAAAGAGGTAGTTAACTTCCAATATTTTTTATTTTGAGTAACTAAAAGTTATAAGCGTCTCAAAGACGCTATTGCCCTCAAGATACCGGACGACAGGAAGCTTACAACAATCAGGAATGTGGTCACAAGGCCTCCACTATACTGATAAACCATACTAATTGCTTTAGACTAAGGAAAAATCCCTACACCATCCATGCCGTAGCTTTTCCTGATACAGTAGCCAACATTTTGCTAGAAAGTTAACTGCAAAGCAAAAGCCTTTAACTCCATTCCAAGATTAGACAAGGCAATCATTTTTGAAGATTGACCCCCTCCAGCGTGAATTCCATTATGATAGATCTACCAATAGCACACCAATGAACATGAAATACAATTCCAGTGATTCCTCACTAAAATCGATGAAAGGGACAGCATCCGTTGCAAAGTGTACTGGCGGGTTATGCACAACAGTCGAGTTAGATCATACTGCGTCAATTTTTGGAGCATCGACACACATATTGGCGGCCCACCATAGTCGTGTACCTCGACATCAATGGTGCTTTCGAATCGGCTGATCGATGTGCCCTTTGGATTTGTCTACTCAGGAAAGGTGTGCCCGAGAAATATGTGAATATTATCCGAGCATTATAGGCGCATAGCATGGGCAGAGTGAGGGCTTACGGCAAGCTGTCACCACCCTTCAATATCTCCAGCGGTGTGAGACAAGAATGGCCGCTCTCACCTTTCAGGTTCAACTTCGCTATTGACGAAGCCATGGAGTTTGCATTTACAGGACATGACTTGGAAGGTGTGGAGCTAGTCCCAGGAGAACGACTTCTTGACTTAGAGTATGCAGACGACATTGCCCTCATCTGTGACAGTTCCCAGACGTGCCAAGCCGCGCTGGACAGATTAGCACTGGCTGTCAGCCGCTTTGGGTTTTGCTTCGCACCATCGAAATGCAAAGCGTTCCTCCAAGATTGGCAGAGATTGCCTCCTGCGCTGACCCTTGGTGGGGATCAGCTAGAAGTCGTTCAGAAATTCAACTACCAGGGAAGTTGTATCTGCGCCCTTGGGATCGAAGACGAGATCACGAACCGTATAGCGAAAGCTCGAAGTGCTTTTGCTAACCTTCGCCACCTAAGGCGGCGGCGCGACATCACTCTCGCCCTGAAGCGTAGACTGTACAATGCAGCAGTAACTTGGACCCTACTGTACGGGTGTGAAATCTGGGCCCTTAGATCAGTGGACATAATGACGCTAGTTAGGTTCGACCACCGGTACATTCGCAATTTAGCACACGTCTGGTGGGAACACCGCGTGAGTAACGAGCGTGTTCGACGCCTTGTTTACGGCACAGGGAAAGGAACTGAACCGCTCAGCGCCGTCAGTTCACGCACTAGACTCCGATGGCTCGGCCACGTGTTGCGTATGCCAGCCCATCGACTTCCACGACGTGCGTTGTATGCTCACCGGGGATGTGGATGGAAGAAGAGGAGGGGTGGCCAAGTGATGACTTGGTCAAGAGGAATGAAGGCTCTCACTTCTGTGCTGGTCTCGGCTGGAGCGTCACGGCTCCCTGGTTGGGGTGCAAACACGGTGAACACGTTTGGCTGGATACACTTGCTGACATGGCAAGGAGCCGACCTCATTGGCGTTCCTGATATGAGTTTCTTTGTCCGTCCCCATCCCTTTTAGCCTCCCTCTTCACTTACGATCTCATTTCTTAACCTAAAACATAATAACAATTTTTCTTTTTGCCTAGTAGCCGGCTGGTAGCTTACCGGAACGATGCCTCTCCGTTGCTGGTAGCTCAGCTGGCATGCAACTGTTGTATTTATTTTCCTTTTTCATTTATGTATTGCGGTACAGTAGCTGAGGTGCTTCTTGCCTCTAGCTGACGTGTATAATGATGATGATGATGAGATCATACCGCAGCCACTATTGACTCTTCGAATGCTATGGAGGACATTTGTGAAGGCAATACTTATACGCACGATGTCGCTTAATGCTCAGATACAGTGACACAACTATCCTCGATTACCTCACGGTTAATAGACGCCAGTACGATGGATGCATCGAGAATTACACTCACATCAGTAATGAAAGTAGCTGAAGATCTGCCATCCATTATTGATAACAGCTGTCATTATCGAAAGCCCTATATTCCTAGAATGAACCCTAACAGGGTCGGGATGAGACCAAAAAATCCCACAGTGGCTACTAATGAAAAAACCCACGTTAACAGTAAAGCATAAACATAAAATGTAAAATACGCTTGTGGACTCATTGATCATTAGGCCCGCAACTTCCGCTGTGACAACACATGTTCCTCTCTCTTATCCTCTTCTCTACTTGCCTCCACCTCCTTTAACACCTCTGGGTAACTCCAAAATACTACCTTACAAACATATGTTAAACTTTCCCAAAGCTAACCAATTGTTTGAAATCGCTTCAACCATTCCGATTCCCTCTTTATCATCACTGAAATCTGTAAATTTCAATTTGAAGCAGTTATTGCAAATAGCTCTGCAGCTAATATAGACTCAAATTATAATGAGTATCGTGGCTCAAACCTAGGTTAGAATGCTCATCAAATGGTGTTAATGTATATACGTTCACTGTTAAATATAGATCACTTACTCCGTACCTTCGTATAACTCAATAAACTTAATCTTGTCTTACTCTGTGATACTTGATGCAGCACAAATGTGGTAAGTCAGATGATTCCAATTCACGGATATAAAATGATCAGAGTGTTCGAAAGACAGGTAGAGGTGGAAGTTGCATTATATACTGGGCACAAAATCTGTTTCTTTCTGAGTACATACTACGGCTTATCTGACCCTCTCATGATTCCGCTTGGATAATCTTGACATTCGGTTGAAACCGATCTATTGCATGTTTCATATACCGCCCACCTGGTTCCAGTAAGTATGAGGAGATCCAATTAGTAAATATTTTCTACCTACATTTCGGGACGTACTTTTCAATGAAAGGTCATTTGTGGGGACTTTAACTTGCCGGACGTATAGTGGTCTAGAATAGTACCAACCGAAAAAAACACAAAATTATTAACTTTTCTTACGAGTGAAGGATATATAAATAAATAAATGAACGATGGATTTCTCGACATGTGAGACACAGGCCGAATACCAGCCCAATCAATTAGTACAACAAAGTTGTATAGTGGCGAGAAACTTATGAAGATAACTTATGTCCTCAATAAAGTGCTTAAGATGTTTGCTCATTTAAAAGTAGTAAAAGATGGAAAGTTAAGAATTGGAATATCAATAGATAAAGCTGTTAGTTCAAGGAAAGTAATAAGACCCTTCATAGAACCGTCTCCAGGAGACCTGCTTCCACAATTCTTTTATACGTCTCATCTGGCCATGTTCTATTTTGGTTTAAAGCCAGTAGTTAATGATCTTTTTACTTTTTTTTCTTGTTGGCTGTTGTCATATGCAAAATTGCCATCATCATGGTGACGCATTATACCTACATGTGTCTATATTTATGTGTGGGTCCGCGTTATATGAGAAGCCCTCTCCATCACACAGCCATCATTTAACTAATTCGAGTCTAGCATTTTTAATATTTGCCAATGAGTTCTTGCCAGCTCGTATTGCATGAGTGTACTGCATTTTTTGAAAGCTTTTATTCATCACCTCGGGAGCTCCACCCAGTCGTAGCCAACAGTGGTGTGAGAGAAATAAACAAGTAGATAAGTAATGAACGAAATGCAACGAGAAGCTGAAAACCTTTCATGCGAAGCTGCCTGAATCAGACTACACATCTTTTAGTAGAAACATTCCCACAGAAATGTAAATGATTCTTAAAGGCAATTTTCAAAGGAAATAACTGAGATGGCTCTAACAGTTATAGGAGAACAAAATGGGGAGATCGGTGTAGCAAAATCAATTTGTATGGCCCTACGAAATGTTGTAGGTAAGCAAGACCTTGTCTCCAGGGAGGGGAATACAGCTGTATGCAGTTTACATTAAGTTTACTGTCGTCCCAACAGTTTAGCAGCGGTTGGTAAAAGTAGAAATTGATGTTGAACAAGGTAAGCTTTCAGTGATCAAAAGCATGAGACAGGGCATACCCTTTCATCCACCAGGGCCAAAAGTGTGCTGGAGGTAATTTTTACACTATACCCTATTTCCACAATTACTGAGGTACTAGGTGGCCTCCCAATATGCGAACACAAACTATTGCCTGCAAAATAGAGGTCGAGCCCCCAAAACAGCATTCAAAAACACATTCTTTTCTCCAATTGTAAACTGGAACATATTTTTCATTATTCTCCGGTCTTAAAATGCGAACCATTTCTTCCTTTCTCATAACCCCTGAGATTTAGTGACGTTTTAAAACAATATAAAATATTGTTTGATATTATTGGCTAACAGCGAGTAAAGACCTTGTAATGGATTTTCGGTTAGATCGACTACTGTTGAAAAAGGTGGAAAACAAATGCGAACACTACCTCAAACGCATGTAAAGATTCATGGTTTCAACGTGTTGTTGCATCTGCAAAAGCCTGCATTTGAAATGGGTGCCAGAAATGCTACGCATTTTAGACAAGATGAGGAAGGCACTTTACACAACAAAAGCAAAGCTGGTGAACTAAGTAAGCTTTTAAAGAAAATAAAAACGGGACAACAGACCTACCGTCACATATTAACCCACTATTCGGCAGTGTTGGTGACAGGCCTATTGCTATAACAGATGTCTTTAGTGCGTACTTTGCGGAATCTTTCAGCAACAAAAATGCGACTCTGGTACCGACAGTCATCTCAGTCACCCCCGAAACTATTTCATTTGTTTACTTCAATATCGGAGGCATTAATAGTTTGATAAACTTGCTTCGGCCAGATCAAAACCCTGGTCTCGCTGGTATCTCTTCAGCTGTAATTACGTGTGGTGGTGATGATATACTAGTACTATTACTGAATATCTTTTACTGTCCTTACAGTAGGGCCAGTATCCTGAGAGATGGCATGAATCTATTGTCATACCGCGATATAATTCTGGGCTTGGAATAGACGTTAGTACTTGTCGTCCCATAATAATGGCTTACCTTCCTCAAGTTTTCGTCAAGCGTTATGTTTTATATCCCGATATCACTGGTCGGTCTAATGCAGTAAACGACCACATCATTGAGATATATTAGCGCATGCGGCTATGGAAATGAACGTACCGTCTAATGCAAGATGGGTATGTATGTGGGGCTGAAAACCATAAGGAAACAATGCTGGCATGAACAATGAAACGGGCTGCGAAAAGAAAGCTGGGAATGTTATCCCATGAAGCCTAAACATTTGCAGAACAGTAGCCAAAACCAGCTCACGAAATGCAGTCAATTAAATGTGCCCCATCGTTAAGATTTCTATATTTGCGACTGAAATACGAGGCTCTGCGCAGAGCTATTCCTATTGCTCGCTATACCGATAATTTAACTGCGCTGACGAATGTAAATTACCACATAAAATGCATAACCTCGGATTGGGAGAAAAATTCATCGAAATGTTTCCTTACAACGACAGCACAATGTTTACTTACCAAAAGCTTGCAAACCACGATTCAGACTTAGAAAGGCAGTCGCTCAAGCCTTAGTGGTAGAACAAAATAGTGTAGCATTCGGTTCACTTAAACCGAATTGTCCTTCTGCAAGCACAGAAAAGTTTTGCACGAAATGTCTCATAAAGTTTATCATTAATATTTGACGAAAGGAAAATGTTAACAATCCCTGCGACTTATGAATCTGGTCGGAATTGCACTTGGTGTAGATTGGCTGTTTTTTGTTAGCCACGCGCTGGCTGAGTAGTCACTCCTTCTTCTTGTCACAACTGATGGAGATAATATTAAATGAAAACTGTCTTCTTCCCACTTCTTGCACAATTCTTTTTCACCTATGTAGCACGGCTTTTTAAATTCCCGTTCATGCATAACTTGCCAAATTGGTTTCTTCAATAATCTCACCGGAGCGATTGACTTTGATCTTCAATGCATTGTCTTATACCTTGACCTGCAGTAAGCGTTCGATCTAGTCCCGCACAAAGGGTTATTATCGAAACTGATTAGTTTTGCTATATCAAGTCCGCTACTTTCTTGATTCAAGTCCTAACTGACAGATTCCACACCATCAAACGGCAGAGCGACCAAACGCTTTAGAAACTCTTGACCGTTCAAAATTCTCTCGGGAGGTGTTTGGTTGGCAGATTCAGGCACATTTACAATCCTCGAGCACCGTTCGCGAGGTCTGTTTCACCAGGGAATAGTAGGCTTTTGGTGCTGGGAATGCGACCACACCAACTTTTTCAACTGATCCATTCTGTCCAGAACGAGTTTTCGTTGGGAGCGTGGGGATCCTTGTGAGTTCTTGAGAAAACCTGTAGCTAGGGGTGTGGATGAGAGGATTGTCCTCTTCTTCGAGCCGGGACTTTCTGTTTCAGACGTTTTTTTACCAAACTAGGCAACATCTTCATTGTGGCTATTCAGTCCTGATTCGCGGAGTCTTGCAAACCAGTTGTGCTCGAGACTCCGCGAATCAGGGCTGAATAGCCCCACTGAAGATGTTGCCTAGTTTGGTAAAAAACGGTCTACAACAGATATGTCCGGCTCGAAGAAAAGTACAATCCTCTTATCCTTGCGAGTGTTAGGCATTGAGACCTTCTTTATTTTATCACGGCGGACAGTTGTATCCAGACTAAATGTCTGGCGCCGCGCTTTGACGCACGACGACAGCAAAGGCTTTCTTCTTAGACTGAAGGTTGATTACAATAGGTGTCAGCGTCTCCAACAATGAGGCGGAGAAGTCGCGGCTATGGATGTTGTTTGATGTCGTCGAGCTGAACTCAGCAGGTGGCGCGAAGGTGTCTGTGCTTGGATTGTGCAGGCAGAAGGAAGATAAGATTTACATGTCGAAGCAAGTGGCTGCCGTGCCCCAAGAGAACGGAGCAGTCAATTGTCCAGCTACGTATATCTCGTCCACAAGGATTTTACCTGGAGAGAGTTTGTTTAACTGATTCAAAGGAAGAATCTCATGAGTGCAGCAGCATCGTTAGATATGGAA
The DNA here is from genome assembly GCA_944474145.2 of Dicrocoelium dendriticum. NCBI lineage: Eukaryota > Metazoa > Platyhelminthes > Trematoda > Plagiorchiida > Dicrocoeliidae > Dicrocoelium > Dicrocoelium dendriticum. The sequence goes on along the minus strand of OX104060.1, from coordinate 8,693,270 downwards.
ATGACTTATTTATTTATATCGTGGTTCCTATACGCTTGTTATACTGTATTTTTGGTGAGCCCGCTTTGCTGAATAAAATGTTTGTACCTGAATGACCGAATTTTGCGACATTTTGTCAGAAACGGCCATGGCTAGATCGCGGTAGAGTGCTCAGTTGCTACTTACAGCGCAACCAACTGTGCAACCACCTGCCCAAAAAACATCTAAGAACAGAATGTGACTGATAAATGGATAATCTGAATAAGAAATTGGGTCGATTTCTATGTACTGGTATGGCTGAATGAAAAACCGATGGCGTATGGATTGGCACCGTTTAGATATACGATCGGAGATGAAGCAGGCCGCATTTCGGAAACCATGCACTACGAAAAAGACAAAGATCTAATCTCATTCGAACATTCGGAGATTTTTGCGATGGCCAGACTAACGAGACTTGTAAGCGTTATCACTTTCTACCCGAAGCCAGCGCCCAAACGAAACTATCGAGAACTATGTTACGGAGATGAAGATCCTGGCTCGTTCCTGTACTTTTGCAATAGTACGGCTGACAGTCTCACCTGAGATCGTACTGTGATTGGGGATCAATGAAGAAAAATTAGCGCATGGCTGTTGAGACAACGGCAGTTATCGCGCAGACAATGTCGTGATATGTGCCACAGTGAATTATCAGCCGCGCAGCACATCCAGCAAATGCGGTTACCGTCAGAAGCAGAGCTAGGTGCCTGATCCAGTTTATCTGTCAAGACTGTGTGTTATCAAGGCACACGAACCTTTCGAATTCTGTGCCGCGCGACCCCCGAAGGATCTTAATCAATGTCTATTGTGGGAGCGAATTTGCGCCAAATGCGGCAAAGGGAATCATTTCGCTCGGTGCTGTTAGTCTTCGAAGTGGAATGCACTCAATTGTGACACAAAGCCATCCGACTCTGTACATGCAAGCAGCCACGTCTCGCGGACAGGAGCAAATAATTGTGTCTATGCAAGTTTATTGGTTGGTGCGGAAATGGTGCGTTTTCAGTTGGTCTCGAGTGCTACCATCAACGTGATTCCAGCGCAGCTGTGCCCAGGAATTCCTGTTCGACCTGGTTAGGTGGTCCTGCGCATGTAGAACGGTTCTAAGCTCCACACAAAAGCTTTGACTACAATAAAATTAGCCTAGCTTCAAAACGGCTCTTCACATCAGTTGGAACTTGTGGTGATGGAGGAAGAGCTCACACCGATTCTCGGCACTGAATCCATCCAATGTCTAGGCTTTGTTCCTTGTAACCATGACCGTTTTGTGCACGTATGTGAAGCGGAGACAGATGTTGGTGAACAGTATCCGTCCGTGTTTAACCCAGGTTTGGGGAGGTTTGAAGTTTCTATTACTGTCATTAAATCCGTCAGTAGGACCGATTGCGCTGTCGGCTAGAAGGGTTCCGTTTGCATTACGTGACATATTCGCACCTTAGTTAAGTAAATTTATGCAGCTGGGCGTAACCGCTAGGGTAGACAAGCCGAAAGACTGACGCTTCCTTTACAGGAATGAACGATGATTTGCGTCTGTGCAAGGCTACTAAGCCGTTGAGTGAAGCGTTACGTAGAGAAGACAATGCACTGTCAACGTTAGCCGATGTCCTACCGCATTTGGCCAAAGCACAAGACTTCCCCAAAGTTGATCTTCCATCGGCGTATTGCAAGTGGTCCCAGTTGAGGAATCCTGTTTCCTGACGACGTTTGCCACACCCTTTGGACGTTTTCGCTGGCTAAGTTTACCGTTTGGTTTGAATGTTTCGAGGGAAAGTTCTCAAAAGCGGGTACTTCAAGCTGTTTACGACCTAGACGGTGTAACGTTTTTAGCAGACGATGTATTAATTTATGGCTCAACCGAACAGAAATATAGCATCACTCCGCACCACTTTTAGCAGCATTGTGTGCACAAGAACGTAAAGCTCAATCGCAAGAAAGTTGAGCTCCTCAAACTGGAATTGATTTTTCACGGGCACCTGTTGAAATCCTAGGGAATAAATCTCGATCCATGGAAAATCAAGGGAGTGCCTGAGATGCCACAACCCAAGGATGTCAAGGCTTTTAGTTGTTGAAATGACAAGGTGAATTATTTGAGCTATTTCTTGCCAAGGCTTGTCGAAATCATGACGCCCATCCGGTGACTGACTCACAAAGTTGCGAAGTAGAGTTGGGGAGAAGGGCGGGAGGCAGCCTTTACAACCATCAAGAGTCAGATTATTTGTGCACCAGTACACGGTTACTGTGGTTAAGCTGTGCTTTGGGAGTGCACAGTGACGACAGTCCTAGCGGAATAGGCGCCGTTCTCAAGCAAGACGTTAAGCCTTTGGATTTCCGCCATCGGGTCGCTCATATTGGCGGAACAACAAAATGTGCAGCTCGAAAAGTAGTTGCTCGCTGTAGTATACGTAATGGAGCGATTAAACGAATAACATTTGGACGGAAGACTACGGTGTATACTGACCATATACCGCTCGTGTCAACAGCTAGCAAACCGTTAAACGCTTTCCCTCAACGTCTTCAACGGATGCTCATCCGGATCCAAAAATACAACATGGATCTGGTGTGCACTCAGCGGACGCAAATATTCATCGTGGAAGCTCTGTCGAGAGCTGATCTTCCGATAGTCGAGCACGGACAGAAAGGACTAGAGGCAGCCAATGCGGTACAACATCTCGCGGTAAGGACAGATCGCCTGCCAGAGATTATGCGTCATGCGGAGGCAGACGCGACGTGTGTGGCGTTACATGATGTGGATTTGAAAGGATGGACATTTACAAAGGTTAAACTTCCAAAGGCATTAACGCAATTCTTCGAATTTCGGGATAAACTAACGGTGTATGACGGTTTATTGTTTAGAGGAAATAGCATTTTGAACTCACTGCCGCTTCGCAAAGAAATGCTAGAACATGCTCATCGGGCCCACATGTTTGTCAACTACAGTATAATAGCGCACGCGAACTGATGTTCTGGCCCGAGATGACAAGTCAAATCCGACAGCATGCATCAACGCGTTCAGCCTGCCTGTCCCACGAGGCTCGCCAAGCCAGGGAACCAATGATGTTGCGTGAGATTCCAGATCGACCATGGCAGAAAGTAGAGCTGGACTTGTTCTGTGACAATGAAAAGACTATTTAATCACTGTGGATTATTACAGTGACTAATCTGAGATCGATCAACTCAGCGCTGTCGCCAAAGAGGCAGTCATCAACAAGGTTACATGTCAGTCCGTCAGACACAGAGTACCGGAGGAACTGATCTCTGACAATGAACCACAAGTGCTGCTTTCCAGACTTTCGCGAACAAGTGGGAATTTTCTCATCGACAAACCAGCCCGTATCACAGTCAGTCTAACGGTAAAACAGAGGTAGCGGTCAAACAAACCAAGGGGTTGTTGTCGAAAGCTAGAGCCACCCATGAGGATCCGCATCTAATGCTGTTGGAGAATTGCAATACGCCATTATCAAACATCAATCTCAGTCTAGTGCAACCTTTGTACAGCAGAAGGACAAGAACCCTAATGCCTGCGTCTACTAGACTATTGCACCATGTCTTACCTTCGCATGAGTAACTGCAAAGGGGCTTAATAAAAATGAGGGCAGAGCAGAAACGGTAATACAACTGCGAAGCCGGGTGCTACCGGAGCAATCAGTAAATGATGAGGTAGGAATCCAACTAATAGCGGGTGTCGGCGAACGATGGAAGAAATTTGTGGTGACCGCGAAGACTGGAGAAAAATCTTATGAAGTCAGTACCGGAAGGGAGGTAATAAGAAGGAACCGAGTGCAAGGAGGCGACACCGGGAACAAGATGATGAACCTGCAGCAAAACACGACGCCTTACGGAGAGGTCACAACGACAGGGGCAGCAAAGACCACACGAAAAGTAAGAGCTAAGGAGTGTTCGGCGACACCCATGCAGCTGAACCAGATAAAGCAAAGGATGTGATGGGATTGTGCAAGCGGAAGGAAGATAAGCTTTACATGGCGATGCAAGCGGATAACGTGCCGCAAGCGAACGGAGCAGTCGATTGTCCAGCTACGTATATTTCGTCTACACGCTGTTGGTTTCCCTGGATCAGCTTTGTTTAACTGCTTCAAAGGAAGGGTCTCTTGAGTGCAACGCCGTCGTTAGTTATGTAATTAACTTCGTTATTCATCTCGAGGTTCCTACATGTTTGTCGTGCTATCCATTTTGGTGATCTCGCTTTGCTGACTAAACCGTTTGTCCCTGAGGGACCGAGGTTTATGACATAGTCAGCTTTGGTTTGCCGCGCGTAGGCTACAGGGCTGAGCACGGAGGAACCAATCCCAATGCTTTTAATCACCCCAGCAGCTTGGCATGTATCACAAATGGGAAGACTGTCGAGGACGAAGCCCGTTGTAGGACTTCATACAAGTTGGCTTCGATATATCAGCAGTGGAGATGCCACCAGCTCTTGCAGGTCCTGCAGTGCACGGCCTTAGAGCAAGTGGTGGATTCTTTGCGACAATCCAATCCATTTGGTCATATTCTCTCTTGGATTTTAGAGTGAGTTAAACAAAAGTCAAGTTCTGTTCCCAGTGTTTACTCAAAGACGGTTAGCAAAGATAGATAAGCCTAAAAATCGAGTCAGTATAGCACTCCAAAAAATCGATATATCACTTCGTGCGGCGCCTCAATTGCATCCCGTGATACCGGCCGAGCAGCCGCGACTGAATATAAAGACGTTGCAATATCTGCAAATGCGCAACCAATTCTGGGTGTTTTTCGCCTGCGTTTACTCAAAGACACAAATTATAAAATCCAGTAGGAACACACGGCACTTAACACGTCCACTAAAACGATGCAGCCCCAACCGATTACTAATTACAGAGTGAAAAGCACAACAAGTTCAAAAAACCTGGAATTCTTTCGTTTGGCTGCTTAGGTCGCTTTCCAAGATTTGCGGACGTGACATCCTACTCTACTGTGTAACAGACTTGCAGTCCAATAACACGCGAGACAATTCAGCTCACCTGATTATTGAATCAATCAAGTGCATTCAATTCCGACCATTTAGCAAACTATTCATTACGTATAGCGCTTATTCTTGCACCACAAAAATCCACATCATATGCTCTATATCCGAAGGAAACGAAAATGAAGTTGAGGATCATTTCGAAGTACACATTGTGTGAACGGAGTGTGACGCACGATGAAAGGACTGCATTAAACAACGATTGCATGATCTAAATTGTAACATCATAGGGGCAATGGAATCAAGTCAAGTCAAGAATTCCGATTTATGCATCCATGAAGGGTGAATTTTCAGCTGTAACACACGCTCGTCCGAACCGACAAAGAAAAACACTATACTACCTGAAAAAACATTAAAAGCGGCGGTTAAAACAATGTTTCTTGTCTGGCACAGGATCACTAACATAATTTACTGTTTAGTTCTTGTATGCTAGTATTCGGAACGAACAGAAATGTCGATACAAAAGGTATGAAAAATGAGCCGTAGACCCGCATGTGGGCATATATGTCTCTGTAGTTACGACGTGTTGAGGAACTAGATTTGCATTTTGATAAAATGCTATGTAAAGCATGGCTGATGGCGATGAATTAACATGAATTAACATGAACAAATACAATGTGTTGAACTAAGGTTGGTTTAGCAATCGCACTGCTTCGAGATATGTGTTTCAGCGACCTATGAAGTAGTTTGAAATATTTGCCCAATAGGCCAAGAAAGCTCACAAGAGAACAGTAAATCCAGAGTGGTAACATACATACAATGCTACATTGCAGGATCATCTGGTGGGAGAGTGAGAGCGAACGAAGACGGGAGACATAATAGGACAGTCGCAAGACTTTGATGGATACTTCATTCACGTGAATTGACCACAAGCTATCATTGCTCAGTGTGATTCCCAGATATTTCACTGACGTCGATAAGCGCATGATTTCACCGCTGATGGGAAGTTGGCACAGTCAGCGACGACTTTCTGGCGATGATCTGCCTTATGCAGTGAAAACAGTACATCATTGCACTTGGAAGCGTTCAGCGTTAAGCACCATGTTATCCAAACGACGTTGTAGCATGGTCGAAGAGGCTGAAGTTAGATAATTCGCCCCGATTAGTAAGTCATCAGTGTGTTTTAACATCATGGATTCTTCAGGGACAATGATGGAGCAAGTGTAGGTAGAGAATAAAAATAACAACAAAATGGCTCCTAGAAGGACACCAGAAGTAGTGGTAAGAGAGAAGGAGCTCTTGCTATTGAATCTGGTTATCTGAGTAGGTTTGTGTCATATACGGCTATGGATGGCTGAATGCCAGATGCTAGGGGATCTTGCAACAAGAGTTTACAGTAAACACAACCGAAGACGTTGGTGTAGTCAAGAAGGCGTACATGTGTGGCTTTGTTCTTGTTGTCTAGCGACGATAGCACTGAATGCACTAGACAAGCCAATGCGTCTTGTGTCGATCTCGAACTTCCCTATACAAATTGCTGTGCATCATTCAGACAGGAGTTTGTTAGCAATTTTTCAAGAATGTATTTCCCAAAGACCATTAAAGCCACCGTAGTGCATGCACGCAATAAGTCGATATTTACCTAACGCTTTCTTCAGTATTGGTGTTATGCTAACAGCTATTCATCAGTCTGCGACCTTGCCTTGTTTTTGGGACATGGGATACAACTAAGCTAGTGGTAGGGATAGTGATTCTGCACGCTACTTAAGGACAAAGGGAAACAAACGGTCAGGTCCGCTTGATTTGATTGAGTTTAATTGGGTAAGGTTCCTGTGAAACGTTGCAACGTCAACCAGTGGCGATGAGCCTGTAGGCCAGTGGATCTGTGCAGATGACGATTTGGGGACTGGGTCACTGCTGGAGCAACAGAAGTTGCGATGTAATTCTTCTACGTCTATGTCAGTTCTTAATATATGATGTGCGACTCCAACAAATAGTTTCATCATCTGCAAAATCTCATGACAAGTAGTGTTCCCCAGAATATTACTGACATAGGCGTGTTTGAAGTGGTGCATTTCTTCCCTGATATGTAGAGCAAGAAACTTTACTCAGGCACGATCTTTGAAAGCTCTCATCTTAACTCGACGTAGCTGCTTGAGGAGTGGTGAGGCGAACCGGTCAGCACGAATGAGAATAGTTTCCATCGGACAGCATAGATCAAAACAGCGGTTCAGATAACTTGTCATCCGGCCACAGTATATTGAGACATCTACATGGAAAAACAAACTGAAATCTGTACAGGCAACTATTACTTCAGTTGTGTTATATTTGAGGGATTGGTTTGTCACCGTTTAATTTTACGTTCCTTGCAGTAAGTGACTTCCTTTTGGTTTGTCTTACTGTAAATGACGGGGGATTAGCTTGACCATCGAATGATAAGAAATTCCAAGTGGTGCCCCAGAACTGACTGAAAATATATTCACTTGGTTAACAAACACTAAGTCCAGGGTTGCTTTCTCTCTGAAGGGGCATTTCATGAGCTTTTGTAGTCTAAGTGTTGTGAGAAATGCGGTGTCAAACGTATGGAACTCACCCGCAACTATCGTCGATGTGTACAATAACAGCAGGTGTGAACTCATCGAAAAATTTGTCTGCTTCTGAGCTTGGACAACTGAGCATACATAGTAGGTGACTAGCAATATTCCGCTGTACCCACTCAGATATTTTGGAGTGTATTTTAGAACTAGACAGTCGGTCCGTTGCGACGAATAGCAGCACATTTTTTTCACTGCTGAGCACTAGGAAGCGTTAATAAATGTGGAAACACCAACACCCCGGTTACGGTAGGTGCATGGGCGATCAGTACGGTGGAAAATAAACCGTCAACTGTTAACATAGCGTCTTTAGCAACTTTCTGAAGCCGGGTTTCTTGTAGCATAATTACTCCTAGCTGCACGTATTCGTGACAGTAGGTGTGGCTTCTAAACTCCTATTTTCCCAAGAAGTGTGTGGATCTCGGTGCTGAGAAAAACAAGTGTGCTCATACTAGACAAAATTTTCTTCCGAAGAGCAACCCTCCATTCTGCACGATGCATATTAGCACATTTGCTACCTTTTTTTGTAGAGTTTTCTCATTTTGCTTAGGATAAATCTAAATGTGTATATAAGTTGCGCGGAAACGCACAATGATTTTAAAATTTCACGCCTGTAAATAGACATGACAATACTAGTAGATAGAACAATAGGATAGTAAAACAATAAGTTTATCAGTGATACTGTTGAAGACACAAGTGTTGTTAATTCCTTGAAAGAGGAACGTAGAGCGCGGCCAAATTTGCCAGGATGACAGCTTGGCTATTTCAGTTACACACTTCACCTCGTTATCACTCATTCTTACTCAGTCCCCAAGTTCCTCTAACTACTTGCTGGCGAAAGAGGTCAACCCACCACTACATTTGAACCCCACAGATCTGATTTCACCCATCTCATGATGCAGTTCTCATTTGCGTGACAATCAAGGCGACTCTGTACTATGGCTGAATGTCAGCTCATATGACTTATATTACCATGGCATTTGTTGGCGACAGCTCGCCGTTCCGTCGCCCCGTCTATCACTATCCTCCGCTTGACCACACGGAATCATCCCAAGGGTAGATTTGGATGAATACACGGACGACAACAGAAAGCTCGATACAGATACCTAGCATAACACGCATAACAACCCATTGAGCACAGATAACGGACATCCACGGCCACAAACAGTCCTCAGGGCCGACGAACACAATACGGCCACAATCAGCACCGCCGCGGCAGTACTCAGTGATCGTTTGAAAACTGTATTCATGCCGGATGATGAGTTGATCATGGGCTACAATGACTTCTGCAATGATGTGCTCTTGCAGCCCCCATTACCTGATAATCGGTCAACACATGAATGTGCTAATGTTATTCGGGCTCTTGCGAAACAGAATATGATTGAAGAAAGGACTGTTGCACTATAAGTAATTGATGGGTTCGCACTCGGTGTAAACGATGTCACACCAAATTACATCAATCGAACTGATCCTAGATTCACCACGTAAGTTTTATATTGCTCCTCATTCTATCACCCTTATTCTACTCGTATCCGTGTAATGGTTGTTTAAAAATTGCTAACCTTTTCCTCTCAGATGACTTTTTCTCAATTTCCGTAAATTCAGTCTTCAATCGTCTTCACCGAATTTTATGTGTTCGCTGTATTTCTGCATTCGCAGTTCACGGTCTTTAATTTAGTTGTCTTCGTAATGATGGCTGTTATGAAGCCCCACGAGATTACACTCCGTATTACTTTATTCACAACCGAACGATATTCCTCTAGCAATGCTTTCCTGGATATTACAAAACTCTTTGATTCCATCTCCCACGCCTTGCTGCTTCTTGCAGCCTCCTCGTTCAATGCAGTATCTAACGTCTTACTACGTCCCTGAAATTTCAATTTTTAACAGTTTGCAGATTTACCCGAGGCGTGGAGTCCGTCAGGGTGATACACTTTCGTTTTTACTCTTCATCATGGCACTTGTGGAAGCGTAACACACACAGTGTCTGACACAGCCGATCTCCCAAGCAGGACCAATCGATCATATCGCTTCCTCAGATGATGCCATAGTTTATATTAGAAGCATAGACTCAACTCGAAAGCCAAAGTAGATTTATGGAGCTATAGAGTTGTTTGATTGTCGGTAAAAAAGCAGAAAGTTGCTAGTACTGGATATCACCGTCGACGGAAAAAGAAAGAGTTACCTATTTTGTACAGTGCGCAACTCATCTCGGTTCTCGCTGCAGACCCTCTTGATCTAGCCATCGGAGAAACTTAGGCTGCTTTATCTTCTATTTGATTGGAAAGGTAAACTCGTTAGACCAACTCAAGGCACAGCTAAGGGAACATCTCAAGCACCCCACAAAACATTTCATCGCACAGACTTCTTGAGCACCTAGTCGTTGACATGTTATACACATGTCATATTTTACTCATATATATATATATATATATATATATAAATTCATATATTTTACCCTTCCACCAAATTACCAACTGGGCAGTACGGAAACTATCAAGCGTCTGGTCATAAAAGCTGTGATCATTGGGAATCAAGTCCTCTTTAACAAAATTGACTTGGGGGCATGGAAAGACTCACTACTACAATATGTGGTTGGATTACTGATTACTGATTGGATTACTGATTCATGAGATAATTACGGCGACAGCCTTCCAAAACTGCATAAGAAATTCAGACAGAAAGTTTACCAAGGTTTACACCAGAGAAACCCAGTTACGTCCGAGGATGCTGTCGACGAAACCGTATGTTCCAGGGGATGACCACGAGCAAACCCAACCGATCTTACCTACCGGGAAGCATGCGGGCAGAACGAAACACTTCCCATATTCTGCGACCTCGTGCTCGCTGAAGAGACAAGACGACTTCGTGAAGCAACTAACCAACACCCAGGCATCCTGAGGCCCCGCATCCCAGCGGCATCAACCTGTATCAATCTGTAGTTACTCATCATTAATGATTCCACTGCACAAATAATGAGCGTGACCATATGCCACACCTACAGAATGACCAGTAGTTGCCAATAAAAATCGAGAAATACTGTATAGGTGTTCATGCGTCTGCCGTAGGTCGCTTCGTGCTCTCGGAAGACCATATAGCATCAAATATCATGCATCACCCCTTGATCGTAAACAACAGGGTCATATATTTCTAGCCTCCGCTAAGCACCTTTCGGCAATGGAGCTCAGCAAACTTGACAAATCCGCTTTGTGCGTGCTTCTCATGGAAAGCTCCCTTAAAGTGTACGAGTCCTACATGCGGGGAACCATGTCACAAAACATAGCAACGTGCATCCACACATGCGCGAAAGGTTTCGACCAACAATTTTTTGAAAATTAGCACTGTTTCGATATTACACCGGAACATTTGCTCAATCTCAGCGAATTCCTCTAACGCCCAAACCCTTGGCCCCGCATGAATTTGCGGAAAATATCTGTCCATGAACCGGAATTCGCACTGAAGTGGACCTTAATCAATTTGTTCACTGGGAGAGTAAAAGGTGATGTCAATCGATGTTGGGTATTGTTCACCGGATATCCATGCTTTTAACGCAAGCATTATTTAAACAAGTTATTTTAGCAATGCCCAATGACCTTTCTCCGAGAGTTAGCAGCAAAATATGGATGGTACCTATGAACACATCTCTGACGTCCGTCCTTATATTTGTGCTTAACAGTGAGAGGTCTTTAATGATTGCTCATCATGTTTTGTCATTGTCTTGTCGTTTTATACCTAAACACACAATTAATGTATTTTCGTAGTTTTTGTGCCGCGGTAAATATTAAAGACGCGGGGGAAATGTTTAGAACCGAAAAAACCGAGAGGTAACGTTCAGCTGTGCAATCAGCTGAAATGTAATTTTTGCATTACATTTTACTGACCTTCATTCAGACCTGGCTTCTCATAAACCACTAATGAGTGTGGTTTCAAACATTTACTATCATTTTATTTGTTGCAAACTGCTCCACTCTTACCGAAATTACTTTTACCCAATGTCAATTTACATATTTTTATTTGTGTCGTTAATTGATTTGCATGCATTGCGTACACACTGTGGTGTACCTCACCATATCTAGAATTATAGGTCTATAAGTATCCCTTTCCTTGTAGGTTTTACACATTGTCAGAGATAGCTTCAGACTATCAATGACTGACAAACTGCTGGAAACTTTATGCTACCAAGTGGAAAGGAGTAAACTCCTGTCGTAATCCTTTCTACCTAACATGACTCATAAAGATGTCTAAAAGTTACTGAGACCGAGAATAGTAAGCTACCAAACCTGACCACCTGGTACTTCAATTTTAGTAAAGCTACAACTGATTCGTTTGTTTATTCGTCAAGCTAAGCGTGTGTCACGGCGACGGTTCTTCATAAACCATCTGTCATTCTGCCAGGATTGGCGTCGACGAGGTTAGTGAACGCAGAAAACGATAGTCCTACCTAGATTTAAGTCCAGAGCTCCTTGCCAATCATTCCGAATTGCGTTTTTCCAACCAAATATAATCAGCTTATGTGTAACCTTTCAGAAATGGGAAGAAAAGAATTTCGAGCAAAATAATACATTAACCCTGCGGCCTGTAATACAGACCGAGTTCGAAAATTTCAATCATCTTACTTGATCAGGTTAGGTCAATTTAATCCAACAAGTGCAACCATGGTCCGATTAAAATGTCGTGGCTAACGTTTCGTCAATCGGACGTCAAAGTCTGTGTACATACATGCATTATACAACTTAGCTAGGGGTGTAAAACACCTCAGCTACTGTGTCTCCATACATAAAATAAACATGAGAAACTAAATACAATATTTGCATGCCAGCTAAGCAGCCATCAACGGATGGGCATAGTTACGGAAAACTACCAGCCTGTTGTTATGCAACAAAAACACTGTAAAGTTATATTTTGTAACGATCTGAGATCGTGGTTTTAGGTAGAGGCTAAAATACTGATGGGAAGAGACAAATAAACTCACATCAGGGAAGCCACTGAGGTCGGCTCCTAGCCATGTCAGCAAGTGTATCCAGCCAAACGTGCTTAGTGTCTTTTTTACCCCAACCAGGAGGCAGTAAGTTTACGACCGATGAAGTCATCGCTTGGCCACTTCTCCTCTTCTTTCATCCACACCGACGGCGATCAAACATTGAACGTCGCAGGAGCCGGTGAGCTGGTATACCTAACACGTGGCAGAGCCAACGGAGTCTGTAGGGTGAAATGAGGGTGCTGGACGGTTCAGTTCCATTTCCTGTGCCGTAAACAAGTAGTCGAACAGGCTCGTTTCTCATGCAGTGTTCCCACCAGATGTGAGCCAAACTGCGAAGGCACCGATGATCGAAAGTAACTAGCCACTTTATGTCTACTGATCTAAGGGGCCAGGTTTTACAACCGTACAGTAGGGTCGAACGTACCGCTGCATTGTACACTCTACCCTTCAGGGAGAGAGCTATGTCGCGCCGGCGCCATAGATGAAAAAAACTAGCAAAAGCACTTCGGGCTTTTGCTATGCCATCCCAAAGGCACTGATACAACTTTTCAGGTAGTTGAATTTCTGAACGACTTTTACCTGATTCCCATCAAAGTTAAGCGCAGGTGGCGACCCCTGCCAATCTTGGCGGAAAGTTTCGCACTTCCATAGTGCAAAGTAAAGCACGAAGCGGTTGGCAGGCGGCACTAATCTTTTCAGTGCAGCTTAGCACCTCGGGAACTGTCACAGATGGGGGCAATACGTCTGCACGCTCCAAATAAAGAAGTCCCTCTCCTGGAACTAGATCCACACATTCTAAGTCATGTCCCGGGAATGCAATTCCCATGAATTCGTCAATAGCGAAGTTGAACCTGAAAGGTGACAACGGGGATCCCAGTCTCACACTACTCGAGACACTGAAGCGCTGCGATAGCTTGACGCAAGCCTTCACTCAGCCCGTGCTATGCGAGTATAATGCTCGGATAATATTTACATATTTCTCGGGCACACCTTTTGTGAGTATACAGCCTCAAAGCGAATATAGATCGACCGATTCGAAGGCACCATTGTTGTCGAGGAAAGCGACAACGGTTGTCCGCAAATATTTGTGACGATTCTCCAACATCTGACTCATAGTGAAGATGTGGTCGATGCAGCCACAACCCCGACGAAAACCGGCTTGCTCCTCACGAAACTGGCTTTCACGAGCGCCAGTCAGTCTGTGAAGGATTACAGAGGCAAGTAATTTGGAGGCGATAGGTATCAAACTAATTCCTCTATGGTTGACGTATGCCGAATGCGAACCTCCTTTGAAGATGGGAACCATAACAGGTGGGGCTCCAGTAGGTTTGGACAGTTTCCTGCTCACACAGTTTCACTAGTAATTCGTGTAAATCATCATCAAGCGCAGGGCTACCGAATTTGATGAGGGCTGGATAAAGATCATCTGGTCAAGCGGCTTTATTCAACTTCAACAGTCCAATCTCACTTTTGACTTCTGAGCGAGAGGGCGGATCCAAATGAACAGCCCATAGAGTATAGCGATCACTGGCCGGTGAGGAATCGAACAATTTCGGCTGATTACATTGTTTTCAAAATGTTTAGCTTAACGCTCCAAACTTTTTGACAAATTGTGGATAGACTTTCCACTCTTGTCAAAAATTGTTTTACTAACACCAGTTCTCCTGCTGCCGGTTTCCCGTATCAGACTGAATAACTTTCGATGGTTACCAAGGGCAACGGCCACTTCCAGCTCTGATGCACGAAGTGACCACCAGAATGTGCAGTCTCTTCTCAGGATAGCATGGAGTTTTGCCCAGAACTCTATGCGAGTTTCATTGTGTTCGCTTCCAGCCGGAATATGCCGGCGAACATCGATAAGTTCCAGAGACCACGAAGAAACCCAATACCCATGTTGGCTATTAGACTTACCACATGAGGATTTTCCGGCTGCTGGTAAGCTCTGGTGAAGATGCGACCATTGCCTTCAATTGCATTCACTGAGCGCTTACTCAACCAGCATGTCAGCGTATTTCGATGCGCATTCAGAACAGCTGACTTCAGCAAGGTGCATCCGCCAAAACGTAACCGCATGTTTGCATTTGCCAGTGCATGGTCGGTGTCCACATACGTGCTCCAAATCGAGCGACAGTTCCGGACGCAGCCACTCCAGCAGTAACTGATTGCAATGTGATCGATTTGTGTCCATAGCTGGTTCGAGGCATGTGGGCGCCATGTCACCCTCCGGCAGGTGCTGTGTCAGAAGTTAGTGCTCGCAAGACATAAGCGAATGTCTTCACACAAATGAAGTAACCGCTCACAGTTTTCGTTACGGAGCCTACATCGTGTTGACCGCCAAGGTGCATTTCCTTGTTGGACATCTTTCTAACTTATGTGTTCAGATGCCCAGCCAGCACAACAGTGTTCGTGCTTCTTCGGTGGTGAAGGAGCTCGATCATTTGGCGGTAGAAGTCGCTTTTTAGCGAATCGTCGCTAGAGTTGGTGGGCGCGTAGGTAGCTATGATGAATATACATCTACTAATCCCGCGCGACTTCGAAGCTATTGATTGAATGCCTGCACAGTGGTATGCCATCGAGGGAGAAGCTGCGTGGACAGACAGCGTATGACTTTGTAGTTATCACTGGTGTGAAGCACGTTTGTATCATGACTCTTACGTTGTTTATCATCTATCTTCATGCCATGATGTCTTGTGCGTTTTATATCGATTGTGTCTATGGTTGGTGGGGAGCATCGTATTGATGGTGGATTGCTGAACATCCATTATTTCCTTGCGAGAACCCTAGTCTGTGAGACAACTATTCGTATGTTGCTGTTTACCTACGACTGTGCGCTGTTTGTGCATTGCGCGGATGAGTTGCAGCACATGACTTCGGCTCTCGCTTCGACACCGGTCAAATACAAGCATACCGTCTACCCAAGCAAGACTCTTTTCCTTTTCCAGCCTTTAACCGAAATGGAGCCTGTGGGTCAGCCCCAATTCCAAATTGCCGACGAAGCGTGGGAACCTACTTCGAGATTTTGCTACGTTGTTTGCGTTATAACAACCGACCAGCAGATGACGTGGTAAACGCGCAGCTGAGTCTTGAATGCGGGCGCTGCTTTTGGCAAGCTGGAATGCCGTGGGTAGAACAGCCACCAGGTCAATGTCGGGACGAAGCCCTTGGTATACAACCCTGTGTTGCTGTCCATTCTTGTATACGGCAGCGAAAGTTTGACGTTTCATCGGAAGGATGTCCGATATCGGGAGCGCCTCCACCAGCAGTGTTTGCGCCGTATTATGCGCATCCGCAGGAGTGACCGAGTTACAGACACGGAGGCGTTTCGACGCAATGGCTGATGTGCATTTGATTTCATAATTCTCTTGAAGTACCTGAGGTGACCCGGGCATAATCACCGTATAGATTCGACCCCTATACCAAAACAACTGTTTGATAGCCAACTACGTGTGAGGAAGCGGCTCGTGCGAAAACCAAATTTACCTTACCATGACATGATCAAAGTGAACCTCTCACGTTCTAATGTTGGTTGCAGGTTATACGAATCAAAACGCTTGATCGGCGTGCATGGCGGGACCTAATCACGAAGGCATTTGCCGTGGTGCAATAGGAATCCCTCACGCATGCAGTGAAGAAGCGGCAAGTGCGGAAGGGACAAGTGCCGATGGGTCGTATTCCATCGACGTCGAGTGCGTGGTGCTGTACCATATGCGGTGGCGAACGCTAGAGGCAAGCAGGTTTAGTGATCCATGGGCGAGGTCCAGCACGGAAACTACGACGAGTCCTGCTGAGAAAGTAAACAGAACTTGCGCAGCGTTTGTAGGTAAGCTGTATTCGATTTACTAATCTCATGCTTGTGTGTTGAGTTTCTTTATTTCAGGTTATTGGTTAGCTAACTTCTTTTAGTGTTATTTTCTTAGCTAAATTAAATATGTACTTGACTAAGCTATTAAATTCCACATCTCGCCTAAACTAAACGTGGTTAACTGCACTTTTTCCTCCGTCTTACAAACGCGCCTTGACCTCTTTTTCTGCCATCCGGAATCTATCACGGCTATTTTGCTAATTCATTTATTTCATATGCTAATGTAGCGGCATATCCGTACTGTGTATACGATCTATTTTATGCGACATATTATTTCGTGTGATTGGCTGCTGCTTGACATCCCTTAAGTGGCAGCGCGTGATGTGCATGTTGAAAAAGTGCCTAACTGTCTACTACCCACTACCTTGTCCATATTGGCTTCTGGAGACAGTTTGTCGTTGCTGGAGGGGACGGGGTGCATGGTCCTTGTGGCCGTGTTAGGCTCAAAGAGCGGTTCCATGCACTTAGTGTGGAGCGGACTACCGTCCAGCCACCGCCTTGTGTGCGCTTGATTTCCCAAATACAGCGTGGTTGTGTTTGCCTGTGAAGGAGTGTGGGCCGGCTCCATTGATGAAACGTGGTTCCCATCCGCATGCCTCCCGATCTTATTCCTTCGGGTTTACACTGGATATGGGGTGTGCGGTTGGAGCTGTGGGTGGTGCAGCGCAAGTCACCCATGGTCCCTCTGTAGGCGCAAGTGTCCTGTGGCTGGCCACAGTGACAGGCAAATCCGTACCGGATGACGCTAAGAATACTCATTCACAATATTGCACTCCAAGGCATACTTCAAACTCGTCTGTGTTCAGCAGGAGGAGATGGTAATACTGCGACTAGAACATTGGAATTTCGACTAGTCAACTTAAGCCTCTACATTCAGGATTGCGTGTCGCCATCCATCCGCATGTAAGGTTCTGGCTAATTTCCAAAATGCCTTTGGTTCGAGGGCCTGCTATGTTTAGCTGGGGAGATCAAATAAATTCAAAGCCGGTCATCGGATCCGTGTTTTCGTGCGGACAAAACCCAACTTCATTTTACTCTATCAGCTACTGCCCCAGTGGTCAAATTGACCAAAGTTTGCTTAAATGCGAATCAACTTCTAGGCTGAGACTGCGAGTCGCAACCCAAGCACACAAGGGGTAATTCAAAAGGACAAATGCAATCAGTCACTGGAGATAGTAACGCGTTGCCCACCGGATCTCCGTGGTACTTGGAATGAGGCTTCAGCTGATATCCCAAAGATCAAGAATTTCAGTCTCCTTCCTACTATCGGTGTCAACGGGTTCGCACAATGGTGAAACAGAACACATACTGCATTGTTACAAGCGGAACAAAGCTATTATTTATCAGCTTGCCAGTGCGTCTGATGACAGATTCACGTATCTGTAGGGATCTGTAAAGTATCCACAGCATTTAGCCTGATAAGTGACGATCCCGTCCGAATGTGTTACAATGTCCAAGCAGTCAGAACTGCAGTTTGAGGTCCAAATAGTATCCGTATTTGTTCTCTACCCCAGTTTGATCGGGCCTTGACTTCGTACATGACGTCTAACCTCAAGAGAATAAATTCCCCATATGTTCCCCCGGCAGTGCACACAGGATGCTTCTTACCGCGAATGCAAAACATGAAGTGTCTATGGTGCACAGTGCTGGGCTCCATGCGCGTAGTTCATAAGCTACCCAGCCGGCCTTTCAGATTGACCACTGCATAATGCAAAGCAATTCAACGAGATACACTAAAATGTTATTGCTAAGCATGGTCAAGAGCCAGGCATAGCCTATTCATCACACCTAAAGTCACGATACAGCCAAAAAATAAACCTGCTCCAGTTGAGTCAGAAAATCATAATTGACCCTCCAGCAGCGCAATTAAACAACACAAGTGTGTACCACCTAGATAGCTATATTGATACCCTTTTATGTCACTGCATACGCATACTGAATGTATCACATTACTTCCGTGCAACAAATAAACTAAAGCTCAGGGAATATGCGCAGTGATAAGAATAAATCTTACTAATCATTTGAGTAATTCCCATCAAGTGTGAAGCTGCGTTCCTATTTGGCACGGATCATGAATATACACTTAATATCACACTCTAGAATGGGTAAACTTTGCTTTTGTGACATATGACAAGATGTGCTTGAACACATGGAAGGTTCTCGGCGCTTACTTGCCTAGTACTGGGCATTGACTAATCGGCTGTGAAGCATCTATGCTGAACAATCGCACAGAGTAGTCTGGAGCTGTGATCAAATACAAAAGCATGTAATGTGAAACAATATTCCATGGAGGTCCATCGCAACCACCGACCATCCGAAAAGGCGTTGTGCGATCGTTTTCTCCTTACGAGAATCCTTAGCAGTGCACATTCAATTTGTCCCTCGTTCGGCCTGAACCCTAGACTTTCTGTGAGGAGGACGTGATTAATTAAGATGACTGGTCGGCATGGGATTAGTGGCAAGGGCTCCAACATAAGAACTAACGGTGATATGGTACCTATACATGACACTTGTCCAAGCCAGACCGTAATCCTATCGGACGATAGCAGATGAGCAGGTGAACTTCCTTCCTAGAGGGCTATACGCTCTCTCTGGTTTGGAAACGTTGATGGCAGTGGAAGGTTTGTCGACGCACTACGACCGTCATATGTCACAGCTAGCTTCTGAGTAATTGCCGCTACTGTACATTACATTTCCTCATTGGTTTTAACTAAGGACATGTAAGGGTGAGATCGCAGTTTCCAACTCAAGGCGGACAGATGGAATGCGTCCTGCTGACGATCAACGAAATGATGCAACGCAGCCGCCTGACTAAATTGTTGTAACGAATCTTTATAGAAAAGTTAACCTTAAACCCTCACTGCTCCATGCAAATAGCGATGGTTTCTATCGCTAACTCTGCCAAAAATACGCATGCGCGCGTATCAAGTTACCATAAACGATAGATATTCTATGTGTCGACCCAAACCAGTATTTGAGTACCGCCTCCGCTACAGATCCCGAAATAGTGGCAGGCATATTGGCAATACGTAGAAATGCAAGCCTGACCCATTCTAACGTAAGGCAATTTCGAATGTGATATCATTATCTAACATGCATGTCTCCCTTACCTCTGTTTATTCGGTGTTTGCTGCTGAACGCATTATTATTAACCTGTATCAGAGTTTCGCCCCAACGTTTTAAATTTACTAACACTGAGATAATTACTGCAGTCTTCTCTAAATGCCAATCGATTAACCTGTCCACTGTTCTATCTTTCCAACATGTCCCTTCCTCCGGACTTCGTCCAAATGCTGCAGACAAATATTCCCATACGCCTGGCTGCGCGGCGTTTGGATTGCGTTCTACTACATGACGAAACAATCAAGCTCAATCCACTCCCGACTATTGCGCTATGATACCCTACACTGCGTGTCGAGCGTAGGTAAGCATTTGACTAACAAAATATGCTACATTGCTATACCTTCGGAAACTAAAAATCAACATGTGATTGACTCTGTTTCTCTAAAAGGTCTAACTGACTGTACTTTTTTCCATTTATCTGTATCAGCAACATACTTGCGAAACACTTGTACAATTCGATCCGATCAACACACTGGTCCGTGTCTCGCACCGTCGCGAAATAAATTTAGTTATTTATTTTAATTCATTATTGTGTAGCACTACGCTGGGTGTGCGCAACTTGGTGTGAAACTGACCATTTCCCCGCCTAACCCTACTGTTTCCAAGTTGACACGAAGTGCCACCGACTATCTATATCAATGTTATCGAAATCATGGCGATGTACCAACTGGGTTACCATATTTATTCTCTTACGGCGTCGGTTTCGATTCACAGTTGATTCGTCCATTTGATAAATGGCACCAACTTCCCCTTCCTTTGCCTATCTCTTCCACTAGTTTTCGCCTGAGTCAAGTGTACTTTTGTAGGAAACATTTTGGCGGCTGTTTTGTTTTGGCCTCAATGGCGTAATTACACAACCTTACTTTAGGTATACTTGGTGGCACACGGCTAGCAACCTACTTAATTCAGACAACCCTGTTAGGCTTAATGAAATCGAAGGGGCGACGTTCGACTATAGCCATGTGTCCAAATTAGACGGTGGAAACTGGTGAGTCGCGTTGACACACGATACCCCTTACAACTTCATCGTTGAGTTTTATGGTAACCCCCTCTCGTTTCGCTGACTAGATGCAATGTATACTTGGGAAGTTGATCTAATCTGTGATTGGTCTGAGTCAGTCCGATCACCAGAGCTGCATCCAAAGGGAAGTGCATTTGATACTACTGGCAATATTAGTAGTGAATGGCAACGAATGCTCCTCTCCACCTTCCAAATGGTACACCTGACTTGAGTTTATCTACGTAATCAGTGGGCTGTGTGGCTAACAATTGCCTGGACCCCGACCAATAGACTCATGGCAAAATTCTTGTGACCAGTCCACACAACCATACTTAGTGAATAGTGAGGAAGAGTTGTTATTTGGTTCAAACATATTTAGAGTTAATTGTTCCGCTTTTCCATAATCCGAGTTAAGTTCAATTCAAGATTAGATTTATGTACCCCAGTGAGTAGATTTCCAGCATGAAACAGTAGCCATTGCGGAGGGAATAAAATAACATCATGAAAAGTGAAATGTTGTGCGAATTAAAATATGTATTGGATGCACTAGTAACGCTGGAATAAACGGTCTAGGACCTGTAGGTGACGACTGCCAAGTGTTCAAACGAATCATTGGTAGTTGCACCCTGTTGACGATACAGAGTGGAAGAATAGTTTGTCATTAAGGAAGGAGACTCCACAATATAAATCAGCTCCTGTTGATAAGCGCTGAATGTTTATTATTTCATAATTACAGAAGAGTAGTAGGGAGAGTTGCATGTTATAGGAAGAAATTCATCACATCTAGGCTCACTCAGACAGCCGTCACACGCCCGGAAAAGCACTGTACGCTCGTTTCATCCTTTCGGGAATCGTCAGCAGTGCGCATTCCATCGGGCCCTGGTTGGGCTCGAACCCGCAACTGGACTGTTGCCAGTCCGAGGTTGAGACCACTGAGCTACGGGGGACGGCAACGACCATTGTGAATAAGTTACTAGATGACATAATTAAAAGCAAAAACCAGTGAATTACTTATAGCATTTCAACTTACTTTTCAAAAAGGGCAGAGAACAGTGCTAGGAACGTCGGAACTAGTCGAATCGAAAACGGATAAGTCCACATCAAATGCAGAATTAACGATGCCCCATGGAAAATGTGGTTTCGGATTCATATCCAAATGTGTTTCTGTGATTCAGATTTATTTTTCGCATGTTTTTACAAATCTGGAAAAGTCCGAGAGGACCAGTATCATTTTTGCACGCATTCTGTGCGATCTTTATTAGCAGAGACAACAAGAGAAAGGCAAAACGGATTGCGCAGAAACACAATTGACGTAGTACCCAAAGTTACTCATAACTGATGGCCATTTGACTACAGAGAGATATAAAAGGCTCGGGCCCGCCGGATCTATTCTTCCTTAGATTTACGGTCTACCAACACACTTTTGTGACTGATACTGGATATGAGAAACTCACCTTATCACAGCATTGCGTTGTGGCTTCCGATTATACTTGGTTCTTCTAGAAAAATAACAAACCGTCGTCTGCTAACGGACACACTCCACTCCGTTGAAAAGGTGAATAATAAACCTTATGATTTATTTATTATTTTCTATGGACCTCCTGTCACTGTTTACCAATGTCTCCTGCTAGAAACCATCAAAGTTCTTCTTCCATATGTTGACCAATACACTATATATCTATCTATCTACTAAAACAGCTGTTACTCAGATGTACCTATAATGTTCAAAACCAAATCGACAATAAATTATACAGATAAGTAGACGCAGTACTTATAAGATCGCCACTCGAGCAAATGTTAGCTTATGCCCACATGGGCTTACTAGAAGATGACTCACTAAAACGGTAATTTCGAGCTTGTGACTCGACCATATTTATTCCTAATTTCAAGCTCTCCATCATTTACTACTTTGAAAAGATGAAACACTCCTAGCAATTCACTGGAACGATTGAAAGACACGAACAACTTTCTCCACTACCATATTATGATGTGCACACTGATCAAACTACGTAATCTTTCATTGTTCCCCAACGTCGAGCGACAACGTTCATTTATTTATTTTGTATGCTGGTGTTAAGTAAATGACATATTTTGCATAAGTGATCAGACCAACAACTGGTAGAACTTTCTTGAGAGTTTCAGCAGAGCACATCGCGATGTTACATTCAGAACTGAAGAAGAATGTAACCATCAACTGAATTTCTTAGATGCAAACTTAGGGAGATAACGGGTCGTTCCATATAGGACTATACGGGAAGCCATACTGGAGATGGTAGTACATGTAGTTTTGGAGTTTTGTTTCAATAAGCTGCAAAATAACACAGTTAAGTACTCTGAACTACCGTGCACGCAATATCTGTAACAAGAACACAAATGAAGATGAATTGAGACGAACCAAATAGACGCTTCTCGAAAACGAGTATTCATAAGGCTTCATCGACGTTTACATTGTAGGAAGAAGGCAGCGACAAGTAAGCACAACATTGTTTCAGGCAACCACGGTTAACCAAGATATCACGCACACAACATACAAGGGGAATTACTACGTCACATTCGTGCATCGTTTCTCCACAACTCTTACTGCCGGGGTGGGTTGTTAGCTGCCTGTCTGACCCCCTATTTTCGCTTCCGCAACTCACGTGCTGACCAACCTGGAGTTATTCTAAGGTAATTGATTTGCTTTATCCCAGTCTGTTATTACCATTTCAACAAATTCGTTGGCCCCGACCTGTTACATTCATCGCTCGCTATTCCATCGCCGCTCATACTGTGAGTTTTCCGCTGCGGCATCTGATCTCGTTCGTGATGTTTGCGCCCTTTCCGTCTTCACTCGTTCTAGTGGCTTTCCAGACTACCGCTTTATCCTAACATTTTGTCGCACTAGACCCTCCCATGACCGAAGTTGCTTTTCCATCGAGTACCTGTCCACAGCAGAGTTGCGTTTACCTAGCGCTTCGCCGTCCCATTGTCAGTTTTAATGTTCCCTCCCTGTTGGTTAATTACTGAGTATGGGCCTTTCCAAGCTTAAAAGAACTTGATCACACCGGGTTCTCTATGTCCTAATCCATCGTTGTTACGTACTTTGACCTGTTCCCTCATACTGAATGGTCTCAATTTCACGCTTCACACTCGGTGCAGTAGTTTCAGTTAGTCCATAAGTGTGAAATTCTGTTTTCTAGCGGTTGTTTCTAATACTCCGTGACGCGCTGTCGGATGTTCCCATTCACGGTAATTCGTTATGTAGGTGTCGGGTGTAATTCTTGTTTTCGACTGAACTGTAATTCGAAAGAAGAAAACATGGCGATCGATTAGATTCTAGTTCCAAACCCGAGTGGAACCTAAGCTAATGCTTCTTCTCACGACAATTTCGTAAAATTTATCCATGCCTTCATGGTTCGAAGCAAACACTCCGTCCTTCCGGTGGTTTACGGGTAGTACCGTGACGGACGTCTTCTCTGGATCCCCAACATGTTCAACACCGCTTAAAACGCCATCGATTCAAAGCAATATCCTTGGTCCGTAATAAGGTACTCTGGTATTCGGTGGCACGTTGAATTCAAATATCCGTGCCAAGTGTTCGCCTGTGTTATGTTATATCGACATGATTTACACCCATCGAGTGAAGAGGACAATCATCATTGGAATGGAATTGTTTCCTGAGGCACTCAATGGTGGAGGTCTAAATAGGTCCAAACCCAACACTGCAACGGTTTGACGACTTCAGTGGATCGCATCGGTGCTCTCGGTGTTTCACTGTTGCAAGTTGTATGACAGTTTAGACAACTCCGAATACATGCAGCTAGCTATGTGCTCGCACATTCACTCACCTCAGTCGTGAAACTGAGATTAAACTTTACGGGAAGATAACGTCATCGGTCTATTAGAGAGTGTTCACATGTTTTAATTCAGCGACTTCTAATCCTTAGCGACGTTTTTATTGGTAGCTAAAATGAACTAAGCGCGGTTCCACCCACATATTTTGAAGCAACCCAGTCATCTACCTCAATCCTTCTTAAGGCCACTGGCACACGTATGCTAACCTAAGAAAATGATGTTTGGTTATTAGTTTAGGTCCCGGCAGCAGACGTTACTGAGTGCTTACTGTTCCAGAAATCCAACTTACTATTATAGGCGTATAGTTACTTAGCCATTTCAAGATTTGTTCGATGAGGGGCGTCAATAGTTAGTAGAGACCGCGGAGATGCTCAGCGTCCGTGATTCCATAACTGGCATCTCAAATATCATAACCCTCGCATCTATCTTCCGATCAAACTGACTATACCATTCAAGTAACGGACGCGGCTCTCACCCAGGCATTTCTGTCATGCAACTCAAACAGACAAATGGATTACTGTTTATGAATTTGCCAGTGTTTGTGCCCTTGTTCGAAATGCGAATAATCCTCACTTCAGACGGACCTCTATCCTTTTCAGTCCTGGATACCCTATGGTAATCCGCAAAGCTGCTTAATTTTTTGACTACAGAGAGTCGAAAATAGCAGCCTACCCAGGTTTGTATCTCGCTCTTCATGTACCCTGGAATGCATCCAAGCTTCAGGTTTTTCTACTCGCATTTCTACCCAGCGCTCTTGTACTAAACCACATTTGACTATCAGTTTGGTTAGGTGTAATGATCTTGAGATTCGAAGCACTGTGTTCCCTGTATCATTTTAAGCTGTGCTTGCCGGACCACTTCCTCTTGGTGCCAGCTGGGTGGTTCCTGTTTACTCCGTTCCAGCGATGTGCTCGGTGGCAATGTTCCAATGTTTCTTTGGGAAGCGTCCTCCCTGTAAGAAGCCACGTACGCCTGTTTAACAACACTGCGAAGTGGCGGCTGTGACTAGCGACTAAATAAAGTCACTGCCCCTTGCTTCAGATCGATGAAGCATTGTACTCCAGTAAATATTTGATGATACCATAGGGATTGTTGGTTCTTTTGTTAACCGACTAAACAAAAGGTTCTCAGTGCGCCATGTTTCCTGAATTCACCCAGTTGCCTTGTGTGCACGCTATTTAGCCAAAGCCTCGTGTGGTGTTCCCAATGACAAGGTTATTTCACTTGGGGTGACCGGGTAGTACTACGCCCAGTTACAAAATCACTGATCATTCTTCTGCTATACCGTGCTCATTTGGACTTGCTTCCGCTGCGCACACACATTCAGACACTACCCGTTCATTGTTACCAACACTTAATCCGTTACCAGCCCATTTCGGTTTCCAGGATTCTACTCCTGATGGTTTCGTTGACGAGCACAGAGCACCCAGTGGACTTCCGACTTCGATCCTCGTTCCATCTAGCATGCTTTACTTTACGTTTACTCGTGCTGTTCGGGCAACACGCTGTTCCTCTGCGCACCTTGATATCACTCACCATCGATGTTTGATGTCTTTCCGTGACCTAATTCTAAGACCCAGTTTCGTGATTAAATTGAAATATCCTGCCGACCATGAAGCCATGGTAAATCTACGTCTAGGTGGTAACAAAGAAGCAGCCGCGGCCTGCTTTCCTGGAGTTGATGTAGCCCTAAGTAGCAAAGTCTTGGCAGCCCTGATGGACTGGTTCCCGATTAATAAATAAATAAATCGCCAGCTGTAGCCCGTAACGGCGATTCGCTGCCACGCTACAACCACCAGTCGCGCGTGGGCTGAGTATCCGGCGAGGACTACAGATTAATAGCCGATGGTGTGCAGTTCGGCTTCGTGGAGCATGCAGGATCAACAGACATCGTGAGCGCAGAGGAAACTTGCTTGCCATCTCATGGTACGCTGCAAATAACTGCAGTTATTACTCGATCTAGGAGGATTTTTATCTTGGACTTCACCAGCTCATAAGCGGATCTTACAAATCCCATACTGTTGTCCTTGATCTGGATCGCAAAGCACGCGTTGATGAAAGCCACGTCGGTGGTCATCATGCGCTTGATGAGAGAGAGACTTTTCGCACTGTGTGAAGACAGTCGTCTGGTTATCTCTAGCAACGCCTTCGGGCATTCGAGGATAGGTTTCGTTACTTGGCGCCGCGTTCTGCGACCGAGTCATGGACACAGCTTAACCACCTCTTAATCAATTTTAGATGGCGGAGTAGTGTAAAGGATTGCAGATCAACCTGGTGCAGGTTTTTTGAATATGACCCTCGCTCCTTTTGTTGCAAACATCTGCATAAGTTTACGGAGAGTCCCCGAAAAGGAAGAATTACAACCATGGTGGATAAAAATAAACCATTTACTCCCTCAGTTCAGTTGAGCTATCAAGCTTTCTTGGCCTATGTACTTGGCTGCGGCACAGCGCAACACATTGACGAACATTGGATGTTCATGCAGGAGACCCTGCTCGCTTCCAGATAATCAGTCTGTGAAATTTCTCAGCACACTAGGAACTCCTGGACCACTATGCACTACCTGAATCTATGTGACTGCCTCAAAATGATCCCAGCGGTGTCTAACCAAAATAAAGTGCGCCGTTCTGTAAGTCGGTAGCTCAAACAAAGCCTACGTATTGATCGTGAAGCTTGGTGGTTTTAAATAGCTTCATAAATGGAGGGCGTTGCCTTGGCTTGCAAACTTGCAATCTCTTCCAGCTCATTCGTTCCACCGGACACAGGGAGCGCGGTGTCGATGAGATAATTTACGAAGCTGACGGTTCACCGATTCCTAACCTACCGAGATGCTTGGATCAATGAGTCAAACGTCTGCATTCCCAGTTCAACTGCCCCTCACTGTTCGCTTGTATGTGGTGCGATCCCAGGTTCCCACCCTGAGTAGTTATAATTGATCCATCCAGCGTAGCGGAAGTTTGCATTGCAATTCGGCATTTGAGGTGATTCTAGGCAGCCACCTTAGATAAATTTCCTCCTGACTAGTTCAAATATGGTGACGCAGTTATCATCAGTTAGCTAAGGTTATTGTTTTTCAAGACCTGGCAAGAAGAAAAGTGCTTGCTTCCAAGGCTGAAGCATTTACTGTCCCTATTTTTATGAAGCGTTATCGCACTTCGCACGCTAATCACCAGGAGATCAGTCTCATTTCGGTTGCTTCCAAATAAATGGCTTCCATTCGACTTCGTAAACTATCTCCAAATCGTGCATCCCAGTGTCTGGAAGAAAAACCTGGCTTTCTCCATGCCAGTGGGAGTG
Source organism: Dicrocoelium dendriticum (assembly GCA_944474145.2). Classification (NCBI taxonomy): domain Eukaryota; kingdom Metazoa; phylum Platyhelminthes; class Trematoda; order Plagiorchiida; family Dicrocoeliidae; genus Dicrocoelium; species Dicrocoelium dendriticum. The sequence goes on along the minus strand of OX104060.1, from coordinate 8,665,634 downwards.
TGGATCAAATCTCATGTTTCTGTCAAGTCCTTGAATACTGCTACTCTACTAGAAGCTTACCATTATCGCATTCGTAGCCATCTCTGCTTCATTCGACTCGATTGGTCGATCTGTACTATGTGGTTACTTGCAAATTAACGGCGTCCCTGGAAAATGTGATGCCATTCTATGCACACTCCACCTCTACATCTCCGGCAGTATGAGGGTCAATGGCAGGGTTTCTTCGTGCTTCGCTGTTGTTAGCGGTGTACAACATAGCTGCACTATATTCGCTTTTCACTTCATTGTTGCGATCGAGAACGTCTTGTCGATAGCTCGTGAGGGTTATCAAGGTATTGGATCGCTTGGCTTTCCTGAAGTTTCAGCTATTCGGCCATTGAAGTCAAATGTGTGCAAACGGACTGAACTTACGGCTAGCCTCGGCTTAACTTGCTTAGGTCATTGATCCTTTTCTTTGAATGAATGACCTTCCACTTTGTCTCCTTTTGTTCTGAAAGCCATAATTTCAGGGATAGTATGTAAACTGCTTACGAGAATATTCTAAATACCTGGACTCAGTGTACCCATTTAAAGAGTATCTTGAACACTGTGAAGAGAAAACCCGCCAAGAAATTGTTACCGCGCTTACTACTGGGAAAACGAGCAGCTGACTCAGTTTACGCCGATGAGTCCAGTGGATGTCGGGTAACTTTGAAGTGCTTTGTGATAATAGAGGCAGTAAATGCCGAAAAAACGCCCTTAAATAAGAACATAATCTCGCATGGGTATCGGGACACGTGTATGCAATGCCACAACAGACTACTCAGTGCCTAGCTATCGATGCATACGTCAGGTATAAAGAAAGTTTGCTTTTTCCCAACACTCAGAGGTGATCATTTCGCAAACAACAATTGACAGAGTTTCAGGTCTGGTCCAGAGCCGAATTACGCGACCACTTCTCTACTTTGTGAGAGACGAGACGAAGTTCCTCTTTGCACAGGATTCACCCCCTATTTATTACGCAAGCAAACTGTCTTAACAAGTTGGTAGTTGTTCAGCCAC
>OX104060.1:8352903-8664094 GCA_944474145.2 Dicrocoelium dendriticum | reverse complement strand
TGCCACCTTAGATGAATTTCCTCATGAGTACTTCAACTATTGTGACCCAGTTATCATCAGTTAGCTAACATTATTGTTTTTCAAGACGTGGCAAGAAGAAAAGTGCCTTCTTCCATGGCTGAATCATTTACTGTTCGTATTTTATGAAGGGTTATCGCACTTCGCACGCTAATCACCAGGAGATCAGTCTCATTTCGGTTGCTTCCAAATAAATGGCTTCCATTCGACTTCGTAAACTATCTCCAAATCGTGCATCCCAATGTCTGGAAGAAAAACCTGGCTTTCTCTATGCCAGTGGGAGTGTGGATCAAATCTCGTGTTTCTGTCAAGTCCTTGAACACTGCTATTCTATTAGAAAGTTATCATTATCGCATTCTTAGCCAACCCTGCTTCATTCGACTCGATTGGTTGATCTGTACTATGTGGTTACTTGCAAATTAACGACGTCCCTGAAAAAGTGGTGCCATTCTATGCACACTCCACCTCTACATCTCCGGCAGTATGAAGGTCAATGGCAGGGTTTCTTCGTACTTCGCTGTTGTTAGCGGTGTAAAACATAGCTGCACTATATTCGCTTTTCACTTCATTGTTGCGATCGAGAACGTCCTGTCGATAGCTCGTGAGGGTTATCAAGGTATCGGATTGCTTGGCTTTCCTGAAGTTTCAACTATTCTGCCATTGAAGCCAAATGTGTGCAAACGGTCTGAACTTACGGCTAGCCTCGCCTTAACTTGCTTAGGTCTTTGATCCTTTTCTTTGAATGAATGACCTTCCACTTTGTCTCCTTTTGTTCTGAACGACATAATTTCAAGGATAGTACGTAAACTGCTCACGAGAATATTCGAAATACCTGGACTCAGTGTACCCATTTAAAGGGTATTTTGAACACTGTGAAGAGAAAACCCGCCAAGAAATTGTTACCGCGCTTACTACTGGGAAAACGAGCAACTGACTCAGTTTACGCCGATGAGTCCATTGGATGTCGGGTCTCTTTGAAGTGTTTTGTGATAATAGAGGCAGTAAATGCTGAAAAAACGCCCTTAAATAAGAACCTAATTTCGCATGGGTATCGGGACACGTGTATGCAATGCCACAACAGACTACTCAATGCCTAGCTATCGATGCATACGTCAGGTATAAAGAAAGTTTGCTTTTTCCCAACACTCAGAGGTGATCATTTCGCAAACAACAATTGACAAAGTTTCAGGTCTGGTCCAGAGCCGAATTACGCGACCACTTCTCTACTTTGTGAGAGACGAGACGAAGTTCCCCTTTGCCACAGGATTCACCCCCTATTTATTACGCAAGCAACTGTCTTAACCAAGTTGGTAGTTGTTCAGCCACCCTGTAATCTCTTCGACTGGCATCACCGCTACTACAGGTGAGCTGGTTGATAACATAAGAGGTTAGATTGTCTGACAGACATTCGCATGATTGGGAGTTGTGATGTACGCCAGCCATACCTGTGTGGTAGGAATCCAAACGGTTGGCACTTAGCGAGGCACTGCTGGTCATGATGAATCATCCAGCTTTATAGACCCAAAAACGATCAAAGCAATTAATCAGACTACCGCGGAGCTGATTGCAGTTTATTTGTCAGTATTTATTCCACGTAAGCAAATGCTTTTAGGTCTTACACATACTGCGTTTATGACTGAGGAGATTAATTGAAACCTTTTTGTATCGTAGTATTTGTCCACTTGCTGCATTGTCGAATTATGTAAAGGTGACTCAGTGTTCGAGTTCTCTTTATACACTCTACAGCTGGCCAAATCGCTGACCGGATTATTGGCAAATTATTCCAATTTTCCATGGTATGCTGTGAATATGGCGAGAATCGATTGCACTAGAGATTTCCAAAACCTAAGAACCTTAAATATGTAAGAGGTGAAAGGCGCAAAATGTGGTTGTTCTTACAATTAATGAGCAACCAGCCCGCGTTCGTTGAACCTTCATGGTTTTCCCTCGTTCATCGCTAAAACATCTCAATGCACCGACAACATTTTTGGTATTGTCCTACGGTCGACTGACGGCTACCAGAATTAGGCATGAAGTGAATCTGTAGGAAACAGGAATTAAACTTGGACAGCACCAAAGCTAATTATTTCTTGCCAGTCCTCAGCCCATGTCGGTAATCAATAAGTGCGAGTACAATTCAGTTTCAGCTGCGACGTTTCACGCCAATCTCTTTTAAGTGAAGTATGAAAAATAGCCTAGGTACCTCGGTCTGCAATGAAGATAGTTTGTCTAATGAGAAAAGCGTGGTACAATTACAACATAGTAACCATAGGTGTTGGCGTCCAATACGGTTTCATGTTTGCAGTACATCAAGGTGTCACCTAAATCATACATGAATTTCATGAGGCATAACGCTGGCGTTAAGAGTGAAATTGAACCCGAGTTAAATTGTAGCGATGCACCAGTGTGCAGCGCGAAAATTCAAGTAGAAAAGTTAACGAAAACCGAAAGATTTTCTTTATATAAGCGTTATATAACTCGTGTGTTGCAATCAACAATACATTTATTGCATTTTATGAAATTGCTACCTTTGTAATGGTTCACTAGGTGTATAGTTAACAGGATACAATTTAGTGCGCGAAAGCAAATTAGTGCTCCGTTGCGATAGGTGAGAAACTTTAAAAAGGAAAAAATCTGATCAGCAAAACGGATCTTACTATGAAAGAATTCTGTGCATGCGACTGCGTATAAGCTGGTATGCACCTACGTTGCGTCCCCACAACCAACCCTTTCTAATTCTGGCTGAAAGCTGACATGTATCCCCTATTCACAAAAATTTAGAAAGCATGCATTAAAACAAACATATTTTGCTCATGTTGATTCAAGGAAAATTCATTGCAATAAACTGTCGTTCATATAAAAGAGTTCAGTTTGCACACAACAGAGTTTATATCAAGCCTATGCTTATCGTTATACAGTTTGCAAAGTTAGAACACTACCGGGAGTACATAAGTGCTTGGTTGACTATGTCTCTGTCATTTGAATGCAGGTGCTAATTGCGATGATTGAAATTACAAGCACATAATGACAAAAATCAGGTAAGTTAGTAATTATGAGAACGCGGTCACATCTATAATTTTTCTCTGCTAATTAAATCAATATCCCTCTCAAATTCCTCCTTAATGTGATTATATTCCTCCGTAGATCTCACAAGATCTCACAAGATCTCCGTAGGGAGATCTAGATGCTACTACGCTAGATGCCACGATCCAGTGAGTGACCAAATGTAAATCCGAGAACAACACCCTACTCGGTGTGATCATTTGTTATAATCTCCGTTTAGTTGAGATTGTTCAATCAACGAACAGCCCGTAATTTTTAGGAGAGTTTGCGCCCGTAGTATTCAACTGCAAAATGTTACGAACATGTGGAAAGAGTTACGGAGAAGGAGCACTTCCGTCAAGAGTGAAACATTGCTCTAATAAAATCCTTCAAAAAAACAATTTATATTCAAAACAGTCTGAAAACAAGAAAAATGATTTTCTTAAGGTGGATTTTGAAATCGCTGTGAAATCAATTGCCAGAGAAATGGTATCCCTATAGAAGAAGGAGAGCCGCGAGTAATTCTTTTATTCACCATGCACTGTTTACAACTCTGCTGCCACATCACGTTTGAGCCATGGTGCTTCCGCTGACACGCTTGCTTCGCCCGTCTCACTAGTCGATGATATCCTCTGGTATATTTAGGAGTAAAGCATTTTTGTTATGAATAGTTGTGGGTTCCTTCACTGTAGCTTCAGAATGAGATAATCTTCCCAATGTCCTGCTCGCGACACCAAATCTTATATCAAGAAGGCAACAGGAAAAGCAGAATGTGGTTTCGAACTCAATCAAGGGGTGACAGACTCAACATACAGAATAAAATAATTTAACCGTCCGGATTTTACACAACCAATGAGAAGAGATTTGCTGCGCCGCAGCCAGCCAATGAAACATGAATAATGACATGGTGATGAATCGGCCACAACACTCGGAAAAGCACTAGGTGATCCTTTCGGCCATAGAACACTAAGAAGTTCTGCAAGTCAAGGCTTTCTAAATTCTAAATCCTACATAGCTTTTATTAGTGAAAGTCGTGTCTTACGAGGCCGGCTCTGTCATCTGCAACGTTTGTGACTTGCAAGGCAATAAAGGAGATGAAACGCGTCATAGCATTGATATGTTGTGTTGCGGACCCGTCAAATATCCCTGCAAAAACGCGCCCCAAACTCAGGCGTAATGGCTGTGGAAGCCGGAGTTAAATTCCTCCCCCCCCCCCAAGGCAGTACATTACAGCCACTCCGAGGCGCGGCACAACTGCACCCATGCTGACAATTTTCTTTTACAAACTACCACCCAGTTGCGTTAGGTATTTCACTAACTTAAGGACCCATAGCATTCGCTGTGATTCGCCCTTTGCCGGTCGTAAAAGTGCCTTCAGTGGATCAGTTATCTCGCTTCCGCTTCGCCGTAGTTGGGAGTCGGTTCGGTTACGTGATTTTTGTTTGCGTCGATAGCTGGGTAGCGTTCGCGTCTAAGCCACTATCGCGCGTCTACCGTAACCCCTTCTCGTGTGTGTAGCCTCATGCACTACGAGGGCTTAGCGTCTACCCGAATAAATGCAGCTAGGAACGTTCTCACGCTCGCTCGATTTGCTGCCTCCCCAGCACATACTCCGGGCTAAGCTAACGCCATCACATCAGCGCAAATACGTTCGATCGGCCAGCGTCCCAAAGCCGTTATAGTAGGTGTGCTCCTACGGTGTGGATGACAACCGTATCGGACATCTTAACGGTTGTAAATCATGACGGTCTGCCACTTTCCCCACATGGCTTAGTGGTATAACCTGCTGCATGGCAACTCAAGCCGCTAGTGGTTCATAATGGAGCCGGTGTTTGCACACTACGGAATAGCCCTGACAAGTCCAGTGGTTTTCCTGGCATGTGAAGGTCTATCCGATTTGGAAGCTGGTTAGAAGTAACTTGTAACAGTTGATGTCCATTGAATTCATTCTGGCACCCAGCACATGCATATGACACGTATATTCATCATTAGCATGAGAGAGGGCACGTAGGTTCTCTTGAAGTTCTACCCACCTTCAAACAGCGTGCTACGGAAGCATCCGTACAGGTTACTACAAGAATCACATGCATGATTATGATAGTGATAATGTTGAGATTCCTATGGTTGGCGATTAACTGCTCTCCAGTTAGTGTTTAGTGTACCTGCACCGTAGCTGATACCACATCACAAACCGTGTGTTGTGCTTAGTTACTCCAAGTGAAGTCACCATAAACTTTGGGTACCTCAGTGGGCTGTTATCCCGCATCTTATAATAACTACTACGGAAGTTCCAAAACAACACGATTAAAACGAAAAGTTGTATGACTACAACAAAGACATCAATAGCACAGATATCAGGTTAATAAACGGTCCTGAATCTGCATCCTATTAAGGTAGCAGTATCTGTAACCAGTGTTTTGATCTGGACGGAGTTTGCTCAAGTTGCGAAACACCATTTGGTTATTTTAGCAATAAAAGCAGTATTTAAAAGTCCCTTATTATAAATCGACGGAGAACAACATTGGTGGCCTATCAAATAGTCAAAACAAAACAAAGGTTGAAATTGAGGAAACGGCAGCAGATAGAGATCGAATGATGTTCCAGGGGAAGGAAGAGGCCGATATAAAGGTGCAGCTGGAATACACGATGTTTACTTGTCATAAGCAATCTGTTACTTTACAGTGAATTCATCATGAAGGAACAGAAGTGGCTCTAGTGTATCCCAGTTGCACCGGAGCAAACCAATCTTCGGGAAAGGTGCAATAAGCTTGCGTTGCGATTTGTAGCCAATGAAGTAGTAACTCTTAAAGTAAGACAACTAGGCTTGTCTCCGCCTCCCAAAAGTTAACCGAAATATCAACTTGAATGACGGGTGACAACTTTCCGTCATGCATTATGACCGTCCGGAATGTCGACAGAATTTGCCCCGTTACCAGTGTGTAAACTGTGGTACATTACTACCGTAGACGCTTTACCGGTAGTTAGACCGTGTATAAAAAGTGCCCTACACCTCAGCTCTTGCCAGTGTTTATCGAGAGATAACAGAATTCACATAAGAAATACGGTGGCCGGATCTACTATAGAAACGAGCTAGGTGTACTCTTAACGGTGAATGATCATTTCACAATCTGCTTCGATTCAATTCGTCCAAGTGTAAGTTGGCCTAAATTCGTCACCAGCCGAACATTACCTACCAGTTAGGAGAACGTGTGCTGCAAGCAGTCACCCAGGAGCCCGACCTATGGTATTAATCCAGGCCGATCTGGGCTGCTCGGAACAATCTAAGAAGGGGTCAAATACTGAAAGCTAACGTGATGGTACGTTGCGGAGGGCATTCGGGCGGTTTTATCTGTCGGTCTGTTCTCTGTTGAATAACAAATCCGTGCGGCTTCATCTGGAATACGTAATCCAGACCTTGCAGCCCTAGCAAAAGCAAGGTCTCGCAGCGTTCGAGACTGCACAGTGTAGATCCACCAAGCAAGTCAAATGGCAGTTTCCCATCCCATCAAGTTAGGCTGAAGATCATATGGATGTACAACGAGCGGTATGGGCGTCTGTGTGGGGATCTAATAATGACCTACCAGATTCTGTGGAACCCAACCACGGCTGCCGCCATTTTCTACAACTCAGTCACAATACGAATTTGATGCTCCATTAACACAAGTTTATCACACTACGTTGACGAAACCTTTACTCTCTTCGTGTCTGCCAGTCATGGAAGGCCCTCCCAAATTACGTTGTAACCGCCCCTACTTTATCTGTGTTTAAAAAACATCTTGAAGTTCACGTAACCCACCTACATTACAAGTTATAGTCTGGGTACTTCGACAGACGGTATACTGTGGTGAACGCTGCACAACCAGTATAAACTTACACAATCGATGTTGCCTGTTTTCTGTCTGCCTCTGTACGAACATTCAGGTGAGCTCCAAATCGATTATCATTATATCACCACGTTTTGACCATGTTGTGGTTCTTATTCTGGCCATCCTACGGAACTTGTTGGGCGACTGCTTTTGTACCCGTAATCTATGCTTGTTCTGTTGTTCCATCTATATTTTTCATAAAGTGTTAACCGATATGTGGTTTAGTTTGGCATTAATGCAGTTCCTTTTTCCAATTCGTACCCTAACCATCTTCTGTGTACTGCCAAACATTAGCCAGATTACTCGTTATAATAAAGCTATTCAATCCCACCAATGTTGTTTAGGTCTCAACACAACGTTGGATGGCTACTCTGCATGCAATTCGTTGACATTTTGATAGGTTGCTTACTATGATACCCTCTTCGCAATTAGTATTCTTATTCTAGGAAGCTTTTATTAGCGCATTTCACCAGTAGCAAAGTAGAACATGTGTGGATATCGGGTATTGCCCACCCGAAAACACTGCACAGCCACGACGCGTTTCGATGTAATTTCATCTCATCAGGTGGAGACAGCAGGATTTGAACCCACGACCATTGGAATAGCAGCCCACACTACTACCCCTTTGGCTGCCGGGTCACGATGGGCAACGCTTTTTGTCACAACGGTAAATGACCAATTGGAGGGTCAAGTTTGGATTACACATTGTGTGATTGGATTGCGACACGCAATGGTCGTGGGTTCAAATCCTGCTGTCTCCACCTGATGAGATGAAATTACATCGAAACGCGTCGTGGTTGTGCAGTGTTTTCGGGTAGGCAATACCCAATTTCCATCTACTTTGAATACGGTCCCAGCGATCGCAGTGACTAAGGTTCATTTCAATGTGATTCACAGTCCATTAAATTGAGGTTGCGTGTCGCAATCCAATCACACAACGTGTAATCCAAACTTGACCCTCCAATTAGAACATGTCTGCTTGGCACCGAGTTTGGACGACATATCAGTCAGTGCATTTGGAACAATCACGTAAATGTTCTCTTTCGATATAAGCTCTTTTCAATAAATGGCACATCCTGATTTGACTTCTCAAATATGCAACTGTTGTGCTCGGTGTTCATGTTCCTTTTCCCAATATGGCATAATTTTGAACATCTGCAACTATTACTCGCCAGCAGATCTCGTTAGGCAACATACAGAGGTGGAAATTAAGTGTTAGCTGCCCGAAAACATTGTACTGTACGACGCGTTTCGACCATATTTGATCCCACAACGCGATAGGCTTCGAACCCGGGACCATTGGAATGTGAGTTGAGATCTTTACCCCTTTAGCCACCGGGTCAAAATGGTTCACACTGCGATTGCACGTCTCAATCCAATCACACAACGATCACTTCAAAGTAACCTTTCAATATGCAAATGTTTTTCTAGTTCCGCTGAATCTATGCGTCCTGTCAGACATCGATGCGTCCATTGATTTTTGTGTTCTTCTGCAAACAAACCCAAACAGCTTACCATCAAGTTTGCGCAAAGGAATTGCAACGCATTTCGTCAAATGGTCTTTGTTTTCTTGTTCCGAATGCACACGTTCCGTCAAGGTACGCTGGGAATACAGGCCGGCAATAGTGAATGAAATATTTACCAGCCAACACTGTATGGTACACATGGAGGAGTGGACAGTCTACCCGGGTTGTGCTACTAAACGTGGTGTTCACTGGCCACAAAAATAAACCCACGACTAAGAGGAAACATTTTGGCCGATGAGGCGCATAACTGCGTGCGCGTTTTCTGACACGTATGTCTAAAGGTTAATTTATCATTGTCATCACACCAGAATTGAGCGTGGAGAGCAAGCGACGCTAGGGACTTTTGACAGCCAGCACTCTGAAATGCACTTAACGTGGGATACTTCAAATGCTCTCTAGCACTACATAACAACATAATCGAACTCGAATACCTTAAAGAACATTCGCAACGGATGCGTTAGTTTAGACAGAGTCTCAAGCACTTCGAAACACTTGTGTTGATTTGGCATGCTTGATTGTATTATTTAAATCGTCCATGCTTCCTCGACTGGAACGGATGTCAGACTTGTGAGTTATCGTACAGGAGTTAGCATTATCCGAAAGACAAAAGATTTGGAAATGATTTGCGGAAGTTTCACTTCATCAATTCACGTTGGTAAACCAACTTTTCCATCTTTTAACACATTAGGACGTAAAAACCCTGCAAGTGGATCATACATTATTATTAGTAAGACAAAATCAGTGGAAACAATTAACGCAAACGTTAGTATAGCAGCAACCTCGGTTACTGTTTGATGGCCTTCGTCATTTGTATTTAAAATTATGGTGCGGAAGAAGCAGGGATCTTCTCAATGACACTTTTGACAAAGGCGCAAACATAGGCTAGGATATTAACACCTCTGATTTCACATCGGTGGCCATCAGTGAGGTCACTAAAACCCAGTGATGGAAACTGCGCATTGTCAACTGTAGGCGACAAATTTACCTCCCATATGATCGTATGCTGTAGTCAGTTTATCTTTTAAGGCACATTTGGGATTCACTCCCATCCGGAAAGTTTAATAATACGCTTATACATGGCATTGTTTCATCTGAATACGTAACAGAAATTACCAAATGCAAACCATCAGCAAAGGTTGAAATGTACATTTAGTGAGGATATCCTTGTGGTATCATCTGCGAGTGGGAATGATAACAGTTTTCTAAATCCTCCGCACTCAACATATGGCACAATGCTTTCAGCGTTTTCTTCGGGAGTATCGTCAACCATACTGTTAACTAGCTGTGTAAGGCCAATTACTCTATGTCTATCGTCTAGCAGAAATCAGCCGAATTGCAACAAACGTAAATGGTCTTGTTGATATCTCATAAGATAGGATTCCGAGTAGTAGACAGCTTTATCCCCCTTCACGGGTACATCGCGTGCTCGTTTTGCCCTGTGAGTGTCCGTCACACTTACGATTTATTCTCGCTTCGAGGATCCAGAAGTTGGGCAAACACGTGGTCGCTTCTCATGTGCGCTAGAATAACTAGCCGCCAAATATGTCACTGTGTCTCCTGTACGCATGGTGGGCGGCGTACGGTTTCGGATTTGCCTGTCACTGTGGCAAGCCACAGGACGCCTGCGCATACAGAGGGACCATGGATGGCTTGGGCTGCACCACCCACAGCTCCATCCACACACCCCATATCCAGTGTAAACCCGAAGGAATAAGACCTGGAGGCATGTGGATGGGAGCCACGTTTCATCAACGGAGCCGGCCCACACTCCTTCACAGGCAAACACAAGCACGCTGTATTTGGGAATCAAGCGCACACAAAGGCGGTGGCTGGACCGTAGTCCGCTCCACACTGAGTGCATGGAACTGCTCTTCGAGCCTAGCACGGCCACAAGGACCGTGCACCCCGTCCCCTCCAGCAACGACAAACTGTTTCCAGAAGCCAATATGGACGAGGTAGTGGATATTAGACTGTTACGCAACTTGTCAACATGCATATTAAGCGCAGCCACACCGGGGATACCAAGCAACAGCCGACCACTTGAGACGACGAAATCAAATAAAATGAATCGGATAATGCATACAGAGACGGTGGCAAAACTCTTCACTAAATGAGCGTATAAAATTACTTGGTTACGAAGGTATCCGCGATAAGTTCAAGACGTCAAATAATATATTTTAACAGAATGCCACAAGCGCGCAAATTTTATCGAAGTTAATTACAATTAGCTTTAGCGACGTGTGCAAGTTTATAGCAGATAGTTCAGGTAGACATTAAAATGAGAAAGAAAAGCATTAGGACAAAATTGCAAACCCACCACTTGAAAATTGACTTAGTATACAAGCACGCGGTTAGTAAATCGAATGCAGCATGCCTACAGACGCGGTGCCGGTTCTGCCTAAGTTCTCAGTAGGACCCATGGTCGTTTCGGTGTTGGCCCAGAGCGGCCTCGCTCATGGCTCACAAGGCCTGCCTGACTCAGGCAGTCGCGACCGCATTTGGTACAACAGCCTGCGCTCGATGTTGATGGAGTACAACTCATCGGTGCTTGCCGCTTCTGTACTTGCTTCTTCTTCTCTGCTTGCATGTGGGCTTTCACTTGCACCTCGGCAACTGCCTTCGTGATCAGATCGCTTCATGCAAGCCGATCACCCGTCTTCGATTCACATTACTTGCAATCAGGATTAGAACGTGAGAGGCTCACTGTGATCATGTCTTGGTAACGAAGCGTCGGTTTCCCCGCATGCCGCTTCCCAACACGCAGCTGACCATATAATACTTGTTTCGGTATCCGCGTCGCATCTATAAGCCACATATGACCGAGCCACCTCAGGTATCTCAGCAAAAGTATGCAGTCCACTGCACACATTCCACTTCGACGCAACACTTCCGTGTCCGCAACTTTGTCGCCTCAACTGATGCGTAGAACACGTCGCAAACACTGTTGATCGAACCGCTCGAGATATCACATATTCAGCCTGTACATATTCCAAGTTTCATTGCCGTATAGAAGAAAGGACAGCACCATGAATTTGTCGACCACCAGCTTCGTGCCAATGGTAAGCTGATGGTTGTTCCACACTCGGTACTCAGGCTTCCCGAATGCCGCCGCTGCCTTCGACACGCGGATAACCATCTCACTGTGTAGCTGCCGGTCAGTCGACATCACACTCCCAAGGTAGTAGAGGCGGGAGGTGGCTTCAAATACTTCAGCACCAATGCTGATTCGCGGCAATATTTAAGATTGCATCTCCAATGAAGGCTGAAAGGGACAGACAGTTTTGCATGTGTTGATGGTGAACCCGAATTTGGCCGCTGTCGAAATCAGAGCACGAGTCATATGCTGCAACTCATCCGCGCTGTGTGCAAACAATGCACAATCTTCATCAAACAGCAACATTCGGATAGTTGTCTCAAAGACTAGAGTTCTTGCACCGAAACGACGGATGTTCAGCAACCCACCATCAGTACGGTGCTCCACACGAACACCGTAAGCACAAGCGGCATCAAAAGCGCAAGAGAACACTGCATGAAGATATATATCAAACAGGGCAAGAGTTAAGACAGCTTTACTTCACACCAGTGACAACTGTAAAGTCATCCGAGGTCTCTCCAATCAGCTGCACCCTCGCTCGCATACCACTGTGCAGACATTCAATTAAACTTACAAACTTACGCGGGCAACCAAACTTACCCAACACCAGCCACAATGCTCCGCGGTTCACCGTATCAAATGTCTTGGTGAAATCAACAAAAAGCGAGTACAATGGCTGGTGTCGTTCTCTGCACTTCTCTTGCAACTGACGAGCCGCAAACACCATATCTATAGTGCTGCGACCCGAACAGAATCCACACTGCTCCTCCGCCACGTTAGGTTCCACAACCTGACTGGCGAGGCGGTTGTGTAGGATTCGGGCAATCACCTTGCCTACACAACCCAGCAAATTGATAACACACTAATTCCCGCAACATCGCTTGCTACCTTTGCCCTTGTATGGTGGTAGCACAAGGGCATCCTTCAGCTCAGCAGGCACCTCCTCCTCAATCTATACACGTTGTACCAAATGGTACAGCGCAGTCAACAACGCGGGTCCGCCGTATTTCAATGCTTCAGACGAGATTCCGTCGGCACCGGCACACTTGCCGTTTCGCAGCTCAGCAAGTGCTCTTTGCGTCTCATTCACTGTCGGTGTTCCCAGCAGACTCAGCTTCACATCGTGCTGCTTCAGGCCGTTCAAATTAGGCCAGTCAATCTCTGAACGGTAGTTCAAGGGTGAGTTAAACTGTTTTTGCCAGATCTGCATTATGTCTGCAGTCTGTGGGCAGGTAGCGCCTGAACTACCATCGATCAGTGTCCTCAGAGGCTCCAATATCGGTCCATACACCGCTTTCAAGGAGTCCAAGTATTCCTTGTGTTGGCGGCGTTCGGCGTAGCATCCCATCTGCGTCGCCTTCGCTGTCCACTTTGCATTTTTAATTCGACGGAGCTCACGAGTCAGTCGCCAACGAAGTTTGCCAAATTGACTCATCTTCTCCAAGTCACTGGGGTCTACCACATGCGCAACAAATGCTGCATTCTACTCCGACACCAATGCGCCAACCGTCGCATTGTTCTCTTCAAACCTTCCACACCGCTTACAGTTTGCGCGCACGACAGTCGCATCGGCAGCAGCTGTCACCTGGTCGCGAATGTGGTACCACAGGTCGCTCAATGTGGCTATGCAGTCTACATCACATAGGTGTGCAGTCATCGCCTTCTCCAGCGCAATAAGTTTCTCCACAGTAGCGAGGAAGAGAATATTAACGATATGTCGATTCACGGAGGGAAAGCAATACACAAGTTTACGAAAATATATGTACAGTTTCATCCACATCAATTTATGATTAATGCCACATTCAGCTTCACGCAGTACACGTGTAACGCCCACTTCACGCATATCACGCTGACGTACGATGACATATTCGATCAGGTGAGCGTAGCCACTCGTGGGTGCGTCCAAGTTGCTGTATCACTCGCACTCAGTGCATATCGATTGTTCGTGATGGTCAGATTGTGAGTCTTACACAGTGAGAGCAGCCTTTAACCGTTCGCATTCGCTGAAGCTATGCCACGCCGATCGATGACATCTGTCTATAAAGATGCATCACGACAAATGCACGGCTTGAAATCACCCAGCAGAAATAGTCGATCGTTCCTCGGCACAGACCGTATCACGAAGCAGAACTGAGTGTAGAATTGATCACGCTTGTCAGCAGGATAGCACATGGTCGAACCGTACATGTTTTAAAGGTGGCAAACTTACTTCTTCCGAGTCGCAGGCCAACAGTTGTCAGTCGCGCTCTGATGCCCGTTGGTTCACCCACCAGCTGGCCATTCAGGAGATCGGATATTGCAAATCCGACCCCATGTTCACGTGGTGCTGAGGCGGCGTTGCCCACCCAGTAGAATGTGTAGCCAGCACCTGCTTCATGTAACTTACCTAGCTCAACGAACCGAATTTCACTGAGCGCCGCAATATCGATGTGGTAGCGGGCCAATTCCATCGCGACCACTGCAGTGTGTCGCTAAGGGCGCTCAAACAAGTTCCTGTCCAGTAGTGTGCGCACGTTCCAGCACACGATGCTGAGTGCTTTGCGCGCATGCATACGATTGCATTGGTGGGCAATCGCACGTGAGGTGACAGTTGTGCTTCAGAGGTTTGCTTTAGGGACTCCACCCGGAGCCTTTGTCTCAATAGCTTGATCCACAAGGCAGTGGGTGGTTTGGAGGTTTGTTTGAGAAACTCCGCCCAGAGCCTATAACTAAACAGCCTGACCCACAGTGCAGTGGGGAGCAGATCCAGCTCGGGAATGTTATTGCAGAGACAGATTGGGATCTGTTTGACGGCCGTCACAAGCAGCCTTTGAGGTATTGGCACAATTCATATATTTTTTGAGACCGTACTAGAATACACACTTGCGACCACGGCCAGATGCAGGTGGGTGTTGGCGGGTTTGCACCAATTTGACCAGGAGCTGCCTGGCTTTACGCGGGCATTAGCAAACCATTGAACACCCGGAGGTGCCCTCCCACCGTCAGAGAAAATGCGTGGAGCTCATACTTTACGCCAACCGAGCTGTGAGCTTAGAACCTGTGGACCTTTTGTCTCCCATGGCTAGGTTTTAAGGAAAGATGGCCATCGACCACTTCCTAACCTCAGAAGAAGATGGACTAAGCTATTGGCAGGGCGCCCGCACTTGACAAAAGAACGACTCGGGTCCTCAGCCAAAGACTTCGATTAAATGTACACCCGAAAGGCAGCAGGTGTAGCACATGATCAGTTTGCTGACTCATGTGGATTGGTATCCTGGATATTAGCAGGGAGAAGGGCGTAACCCAAATCCCACCCAGCGGTCGACACGAGGAGGCGTCCAGAACATGAGCCCATGACCCAACGTAGTAGCAGTGGGTAGACCATCTGTCAGGAGCTAGCCGCCACCAGCCTCAACGAACCATAGGCTCTCCCGCCCTCCTGTACGCATAATCTAGTGAATACATACTGATATGGAGTACCAGTTGTTTTCGATATTCTCCTACATCATGAAATGACGCGACAATAGCAGCATTTCTCTGGGGATCATCGACACTCAAGTAGTTATCCCACCGTATGGTAGTGGTGCGAAAGCTAATGAACAAGGGGATGAATGGAAAGCCACTAGAGCGAGCGAGGACCGAAACAGGCATAGACATCATGGACGGGACCAGGCGGCACAAAGCAGATCCCATAGAACGAGCGGAGAGCGGATCTCGGTTGACGAACGGTAGTGGACCTGAGCAAAAGACAACAATGAAGGTATTTGTGGATAGGCCAATAAACCAGAAAGGAGTAACTCCAAACTGACTAAAGCAACTGCGATTAAGCAAATCAATTGCATTAGAACAACTGAGTTGAGAGAACGAAGTTACCTGGTCAGACAGTCAGCCAAGCTCCTCCCCCCGAATTTGGTTGAAACTACGCACGAACGGGACCTACAGTAATTCCTCATATATGTTAAGTTGTGGGACGAAAACATGACCAACATATGCGCGTCTGCTTGCAGCTTGCTGAACCTAGTCCGCGTGTATTAGTCATTGTGCTTTATTGCCGCTTCGTTCATGCTGCATTGTTGCTGTGGCCATTCAGGATTAAGTTGATCTTACCAAAGTATTTGGATGACGGAGACGTGGAAACTTGACTCCAGCAATCTGAACCCATTGCAGCATACACTGGAGTCAAAGACGATGCTAACATACCGACGGCCTTGAGCATGCTGCTGACTTGGTGAGTGAAGGCCATGTACTTACTAATTAAGCAGGTCAAAGCCGGGTGCGTGTTCACTGAGATGAAGGCAGTCATGTGCATTATTCGGGATGGAAATCGACCGGCAACAGGTGCTAGAGCAATTTCATTTGGCAAAAAGGGAAGAGCAAGAGTACCTGATAACGTTTTCCCAGTGGCTGAGCAGACGAGTGGCAACTGGGCTCTCCGAGTTAGATATCGCTTTAAGGGCATGATCGCTGAGACGGCAGTTTATCTGAAGTCTACCTATCCAACTCCAGGATAGAGTGACATTGATATCGATGATTGGAGTCAACGAAGTCGAATAGCTGATGATGGTGGTCCAAAGCCGCTCGGAGCCTGTGATGGTACGAAGGATCCAACCTTCGAGCTGGAAAGGAAATTAGAGGAGCTGACACTGTTGGTAGCTAAGCTGACTTCGACAGATTCCATGAAAGATGTTATACAACGCAGCAAACATGAAAATGGGGAATGATCGCCGCCGTTTTGGATGCAACCGTGTAGGTCAGCATGCTCGATTATGTACGGACAGCAATGTTTACCGTTGTTTATCTTTGTCCATGCCGAGAAAGTGCAGAGTGTCGGTCCTTGCGATAACTGTTGAAGGGATGTCAATACTTGCCTTAGTATACACGGTGGGTTTCCATTATGTTATGGTTTGTTTGGGTTCCGTTAACTCAGTCATCAGTTGTTATGCAGTCGGTCGGAGGACATAGCTTAATGATGACGGGGCACAGCGAATGAAATTTAGTTTAAGGGCTACACTTATCGACCATTCCATGTTCGTCGTGGAGGACGCCAAGGAAATAACAGTCGGCCATGGCATCTTCAAGCGACTTGGCGGCAGAATCGATCTGAGAAGTGACGTGGGCGACGAAACAATTGAGCTGAGCACAGGACAATAAAACCGAATGAGTGTCGTAAATGTTATAACTGAAAGTCCAAATTGCACAATACGGGATGAGCTGCGTAGGTATGCGACTAACGTTTGACACAGCAGTTTGTGGTTCCTGTGAGTCCATTTGAAGCGCCTGTTTTTGATCGAGTGGCGACACGCGACCTCACTATTGACCACGATTTGTTCTGACGTGACTATCGGTCTGTTCCTTCATTGGTACCGTACAGCATTTCATGCCGTACCGTATGAAACAATGAATGCACGGATGGTTTCCTGTTAGTTTGCTCCCGTTAGTACCCTTTCTATTAGTGACGCGTAATCCAACATTTGGACCGAGTGTGAATTCTTTCGTAAAGTATACCTTCTTGGTTACTGCGTTCTCAACGCTCGGTTACTTGCAGATACGTAGCATAATCACGGCGCTTACAAGTGAATGAAACCTGGGTTATCTAGAAGTTTGCAGTAATGCAAGCTGGCAAATGACGGTTCCGGGCTGTCTGGGAATGATGGGATTTATCCATTGATTCTTAATTCCTTATCGTACGTCATTTTACCTGCCGTGACTGACTTGTTCAACAGGTCGCTGCTAATTAGTAAAGCCTTTCCCTTAAAGTGGTGGCCCATGCAAATCGGACTACTACAGGCCAATTTGACCGACACCTTTTTGGGCCAAAATTGCCGAGAAAATCTTGAAGAAGCGTCTACTACAGCTGCTCCACTCAATAGATGTACTGACGCCAGCACAGCACGGTTTCCTGCTAGGCCGCTTATGCATTACCAACATGCCTGTGACAAGACATGAATGGCTGCAAGCAGCAAATCAAGATACTTTATCGAATCGATCTATTTTGGCTTCGGTAAAGCGCTCGAACAGTACAGCAATGAGGTCCTTATCCGCAGGTTTTATGTGGGGATGTTTGTGGCTCACAGTAAAAGTGGATCAGCGATCCTCTAATTGAACGAAAGTGGACTGGTCTTCTTCGAACGGGGGCTTACCCAAAGGCACGATTCTAAGGTCTATTTCATTCCCAATCTACATCATGTAATCAGTTCAGCTTATCCAGTCGCCGTGTGCCCTATTTGCGGACTGCCTGCGTATGCCGAGTTTAATAAACCAGACGGCCGCGACCTACTTCAGCAAGATCTCAACTACTTCTTCAAATGGTTTACAGGAGTCCGTATCCAAGTCAACCCATTCAAGTCAGTATTCACGAGACTGAGGAAGAGTGATGCTTACTGATCTTACTCCTTTGATTGCCAACCGCTGCATCCCACACCATTTTTAAGGACGTAGTTGTTTTCTCGCGCTGTGATTTTAAGTCCATGGATGGTACGCAGCGGAATGCGCATACGCTGGGCGCTCAAACGCAGCTTCTGCATCTGGTTTCAAGCGATTGCCGCTAGTCTCTTCCAATCCGCCATAAGACTAATGTCAGAGTACGGTTTGCTCGCCTGTTTCCATACCACCCGAGGTGAGGCGCATGTAGAATGGGTCCAGTAAGTCGTTACCAGGCTCATTCCCCTTTTACCTGCTTTACCGTAGGAAGATCGGTGTGAGAAACTAGGACATTCAATCCCGTCCTGTCGTTGGTTGTGCATCTGCTTCATCGTGAAGTACAGCATATTACCTCTTAGTGAGTTCTCTGTGTTCACTCCGCCGCTCCACTTGCGAACGTCATGCTGCACACACGGACACCGGCACAGACTTGTGGTGTCGGAACTAAAACAAGTACCTAACCCTATTGGCCTAGAAAGGAGAAATAGATAATTGTCTACAACTGATAGAACATGTCGTGGAGACCGAATGTGTGCAGCAGTTCGAAACAAAAGCATATTGACAATGATATCGCAGATTAATGGGCCCTGTAATCCTGTATCTCGGACATATTGAATGGTAAATAAAAACGCGAAAAACGATTTGCGTATTACCAGGTGACCGATGCTCGGTTTACAGGCTAATGACGGACCGCAGATTGGTTGGTCAATGACACTCCGTTTATATATGGGTGAACACCTGCATGAAGAGAGGAATGCAACATCTTATTTGAACTGCCGTATAAAACATTTACCATATAGATTGTAACATCGCAAAATACGCTTCTTTTTCTCGAATGTCTATGTGTATGAGATTGCATATTAAGTCAACGCGGTTGTCATCATATGATTAGGCGACCGCTCCAAATCGCGCTCCACGTATTTTCGCATGTTCTACATGTTATATTGCTGCACGTCACCGAATTTATGCTTTATTGTCTCGCTTTGACGAGCTGCATATACTGAAGGCATTGTCTCAGGAATAATTACAGCCGAGCTTATTTCTACCGGATTTGCAAAGTTGGGCAATTTTCGCTGTTATTAAATCGTGAAATCGCGAGTCGTTCTAATCACCCAGGCAAAACTTTTAACACTTTCGACAGAGCAGTCTCTTTGCTTTCGAGTAAGTCTACACTCATGCGTTATAGCTACTGAGAAAACTACGTTCCCAATGTAAAACTTGCATAGAGAAGCAGCCGTCAATGTTCGCCGCTTCCAAATTCAGCCGATGAGACTGATCAACCTGTTCAGCGCGATAATGGCCTACACTAGACGCCTTACCCGCGATCGTATGACTAGCGGATGCAACACACAAAGCAAGGTGACCCAGTCATTTTACCTTGACTTCACGACCGGCAAACAAACGCTAGGCGACGGTGAAAACGGAGCTCCACGAAACCGCAAGCAAAGCAACGACCATTCGGTTTTCACGACCACAACAACGGTAACGCGAAACGAAGTATCTTGTGTTAACAGACATGTGCTAAGGCAGTAAAAGTGGGCTTAACATGAACAAACTGCAATAGCCCGTAGCATTCGCTATGCGTTACAGTCTGGCGAACCGAAGCAACGAAATATCACACGCCGTGCTCACCTTGGTTATGTCCTACGTGTAAGGCGGAATCACTTGTAAAATGGTTACGAGCATTAACACGGAAGCACGACAGCCTATTCGCCGAAACCGAACATCGTATAACTGCGAAAATTGCTTCGACCTGGCGAAACTAGCAGAGCTCTCACCGCATCCGTCTCTCACAGTTCCTACCTGAAAAGCAAGAAAATGAGACGGGCTTTTACACGGCAACGCAGTACTGGAAAACTTTAGAATCATGAACCGAGTCTTCGTTGTGAACTATAGAAGCATGTCAAGATCCACCGTCCAGTTTCGCTTATCCAATATCGACTGATGCAACATCGGTAACACACACCCTTCCGATTGACCAAAGAAATCCGAAGCGCTTTAAAGATCGATCCACTTGTACAACAGTTGCTGCTCGATATAATCAAAGTGGGACCCCAGTAGCCTCAGCCGGTACAGCCGCCAAACGGGGCAAGAACCGGGTACAATAGGCTGAGATTTCACCAACGCCATCGATAAGCGTGCTTTTCACATCACCGTAGATCAGGCAGGAATACGGTGCCTTGACACTTATATGCACCAGCGTGCCCGAGTCCAAGGCGAAATTTTTAAGGAGTAAGCAGCTAGATGATTTAAATTAATGGAATTTCCTCTGTGAGGGTATAAGCTTTCAAGCCAGACTGACTAATATAATGCGCATCACGGAATATCCAACCTCGTTCCAATACGAGAAGTTTCGGCTAAGCGAGTAAGTTTAGTATCCAGAGATGAGGTCGAGACGGTGCTTCACTTGTCATACCTTCTGCGGATTGAAGACAGTAGGATACGCATATTTCCCGAAGTACCATGGAGCGAAGACCAACAGGAATGAAATAATTCGTACGAATACTACACTGGAAGAAGCAAAAGAGTCCTTTTCGTTCATGGCGTCCCCAAGTTTCCTGCATCTAGCGATGAGGCCCGTGCTCATGACCTTAAATAATGGTATTATATCCGAGAAGCTCCCTGTGCTTGTAACATCGTACTTCAGTCGATAAACGGGTAGCCGAGTCGCCAAACTACAGAGGCAGTGGCCAGAGGATACTGAAACCAATGGTTCAGACACAAAAATGCAGAATACTTAAACCGAAACTGGAAGATGCTACACAACTTACTTCCTTTGGAACTAGGACTGAAGCTAGCAGTCAGAGAAAGACAGCCATTCGCTTTCCTCGCGAGAATGATACCACCCACGACTTGATATCTCCATAACAGCGGTTCATACAACTGTACACATCGACCTGTAGCTATTAAGAAAGCTAACGACGAACTTCATACCGCAGCTGCATGTGAGACGAAGATCCGATTGCAGGTGTATCCCGATTTGGCAATCAACAGAAAAACGATTACGTGTCGGCTTTTCTTTGGCCGGTACAAATTCACATCCTTCATATGCCCTTAGTCAGGAGATTTGGACATACAAGCAGTTTACTTGTATGTACACTAAAGCTCAAGACGTACTGACTAAATCTACTGAAATTCGGCTACATCAAGGATCGAAGGTCTATGAGCTCATCACTAAAACGTAGGCATGGTTACGTCCCAACTTAAGTGATTAAGTGATCACACTGCCAGGTATGTCCGTTGTTCGGCACAACCTACCCAACAAATGTGAAGGTGTGGGTCTGTATTTCCGTACTGATCTCTAATGTCAGCCCATAGAGTATCCGGCCAGCAAGGTACAGAATTCCATTTGATGCCATCTACGTTTGAAATGCACCGACACCTGCTTGATGGCGGTCGTTTGCTGCCCACCCTCCTCGATGCCCAAGATGGACTTCTTTCTGACATCCGAATTAAAGCAGCTGATCAACAAGAGGTACAGTAACATTCTTCTTACTAGCGATTTCTACACCTACGCTCTGAAATCCTAAACTGCTCCCGCTGTATGCCGCATCATCAATTGTACCCCTCAATACTGTATCGGATATACACTAACGAAGAAATGATAGCCGATAGAGAAATTATCGACGTCCCATTAGGCTGCAGCGATCATGAGGTCTAACTCTTTGAATATTTGCTATGTAGAATATCGCGTTGAAATTGCCGATGCCAATCAAAACTATATACACTACGACATATTAGCTTGTCTAGGTGATACAAGTAAATGTACATAGCGCATAGGAACAATTCGTCAGCCAGTTCATCACACTGGTTGCCGAAGCATCAGAGACTATGACCTTTCCTCCGAGAAAACTGGTCTCATTTATGCGAAACAGGACACGCAAGTGTGTGGCGGTGCAAATCTTAGCTTGTCATATCTACAAACACTCTCTGAGCACCGAGACCCAGATGGCCTTTAAAACCCAACGTAACCACTGTACTCAACTTGTTTACGAGTATAAAATGGTCTACCAGCAGAAGCTGGCAGTTCGCATGGCCTCAAAGCGCAAGCTTCTGTATCTACACGTCAACAGTCTACGGCAGGTGGAACGTAGAATTCCTCCTCTACGAACAGCGGATAGCCCCACACCGACATTGATGGAGGCGGCAGATGCCCTGCACCTAAAATACTTTGTAACTTTTCAGTGCAATCACTGGCTACCTAATAATATGACAAGAATTGTCTCACCCCCAAAATTCACATTTGCTTCACAACAAAAGCTGTTTGAATAAAGCAGTTGACCACGCGCAATAACAGATCTCCTGGAGTTGATAATATACACCCGAATTCACAAGCGGCGGTAGGAGAGAGCTTAGCGGAGACTTTATTTCGATTCTTTCAACAATGTGTTGATGAAATTTATGTGCCCGATATGTGGAAACACGGCATGATCACTCCAATTCACAAGGGAGGTAGTCGCGCCGATCCAACCAAGTACGTCTCCGTAATCTTACTACTGATACTTTCGAAGGTCACGGAAGCTATTATTACTGTTGTGCTAGCGACCTGCTTGGAAGCAAGTAACTACCTTTCACCGGAACAGTTTGGCCTCCGAAGGAATACATTAGGCACCACAGATTTAGTACTAACACCATCTAGCTGGACCGAGTCAGCAGACACTGGCACAGGAGTTGACTTAAATTTCCTCTATTTCTCATAGAACTTTTAGCGGTTAGGCCGTGACATCCTGCTCTAGAAACTCCAGAACTTTGGTATCGGTGATCCTCATTTAGGCTAGATAAGCAACTTTCTTCTACATCGGCACTTGGAAGTACTAGTGCGTGAATCGCTGTCAGATTTCATCCCAGTTGAAAGCGCAGTACCACAGGGATCGGTACGTGAACCGTGGTTTTTTGGAAGTTTGTCAACGATATCACACGCATCGTAAGCTCAAACTGCCTGCTTTATGCCGATGACATAAAACGGCGATCAACACACCACATGTTATCATCTTGTCATTTCAATCTGGATAGGGTATACACGTGATCTCTCCACAATCCACTTAGATTCAATCTGGACAAATGTAGAGGGCAGCACTTGATTTACTCCTGCGACCTCGACAACTAAGAGCTTCAAACGTGTTCAGGCGAGAAGGATCTCTGCGTTTTGATTCACTTCAATCTTTGATGATCGAATCATGCTGAAATGGTGTCAAAACGGGGCATCCAACACATGGGACTACTGAAGCTTGCATTCGGTCTATTTGACTCCACGATTTTTGCACAGCTTCTCGGTTCATAGATACGTCAGCATGTGGAATGCGCAATAGAGGTCTGGCAGCCATGGCTGAGG
Source organism: Dicrocoelium dendriticum (assembly GCA_944474145.2). Taxonomy (NCBI): domain Eukaryota; kingdom Metazoa; phylum Platyhelminthes; class Trematoda; order Plagiorchiida; family Dicrocoeliidae; genus Dicrocoelium; species Dicrocoelium dendriticum. The sequence continues at coordinate 8,640,817 of OX104060.1, read as the reverse complement.
AGAGATCTCACCGTCTTGGAGATACCCCAACTTTGGGTAACCAACATTGTCAAGGGTCTTTATAATTTTTCGTATTAACTAAGGCTTCAAGTGCTTGGGTTCTTCAGCGGACGGTATCGGCGGTGGCGCGGGGACCTAATTTTGACTTGCCAGATTTGAGATCCCAACCACACCTGCTGCTAGTTGCTAGAGCTCAGTCACAAGAGTAAAAGGTAAGGCCACCATCCCAAGGTGGCAGTGCAGTACAGTCGTTTGGAATGCTTTCGGAATTCCTTTTCTTTACGCCTTGGCAGAATGTAGAATGCCACACAGGAAGCTGTCATCCGTGTTCCAACGCTGACAGAGTTAAAAGCCCTAGTTGACGGTGCCTTAATTTCGCTGTACCATCTCAAATGACTCATTATCCACGCATAAACACAAGGGCCCGGTCAACTCCCAGAATACGTTTCATCTTTCTCACCACCTAATGTGTTGACCAGAATACAATACGATTTGTTACCAAGGTCTCATTTGTTGCTATTCCTAACTGATTAGATTGGATTTACAGTTTATATCGCGCTTACTGCAATAAGTCCAACGGTGTAAACCTAATTCTGCTGACAATTTTTCTTTTTTTTGAAATCTCATCATGATTATCCTATGACACTTTTTTAGGTTTTAGCTTTTTTACTCGTCCAAAAGCATCGTTCCATTGTTCCATTCCTAGTGAAACTGGAGACGAGTGGTTATATCTTGACTTAGCTTCAGCAAGTAGACCCATTACACAACCAGACGATTTGCCAGTTTCAAATAAGTACCAATTTCCTGAAAGTAAACTGTAGGAAACTAATATGCCAGTTGCAATTGAAAGTCACAAAAGGGGCGAGTGACAGTATTTTTGAAGCAATTGTATTGTTCCATCAACGTTTTGACCTTACTGGAGATATGAATGCCTCGGAAAACTCATTTGAATTGCCAGTTTCTAGGTTAAGAAAAAGAAGGTAGTTTTGGTCCAGAGCTAAAGGTCACATGTCATCATAACAGAGAAAAGTTATTACGAACTTTTACTAGGCACCGAAATTGTTTCCCTAATGACGTTGAAAGACTGCGGACAAAATAACTCTGTCAGAGCACATACTAAAATAGCAGAAATTTATTGACTGACACCTCACTCAACACACATCCACTCCCATCTGCCATCCAACAAGCTTAATACAGAAGCGTAACACAAGCGCTTTTTATAGTCAGTGTCTCTCCCTGTCAGCAGGCTTCGACGGGTCTGGAAAAACACCAGACTGCTGTTTTGACCTTCTGGCTCTAAGCAGTCGTGCGCCTTCCTCGGACCCCTGCCTGGTTCCGACACCATGACTTTCGGATGCAAGCAGCTTTCTCACAAATCCATGGGTGACTACCACGGATCTGCAGGACTGGCAGTTGACTACAATATAGCCCGGCTCATCCTTCACTGCCATGCCAATTACGAACGATGCGGAGGACAGATTTTGGCCCCAGGAGGCAGGAGTTCGCGCATAGCGATTGTGTACGACACAGCACTCAGAAGCTATAAGGAAGGATTTTTGATTATCAATGACTGGAGAGTGACAAACTACCATTGGGATTACACCCAAACTCCCACTACATATTAGTTAACAACTCCTTTTTCGTAGACGATATAGATTACCTTAAGCGTCAGTGGATGATTTGTGGTGATTTAAAGATGATGAAAGTCCTTCTTGAGTTCCAGGTGTGTGAACGCGCACCTTTGTTTTATTCTTTTTGCGGTCGGAGACCACTGGAACCATAAGGTAAGAAAAGATTGGCCACTGAGAGAAACAGCTGTTGCTAAGGAAAATATAATTGTCAGAAACTTTTGGTTGCCAGGGAAAAAATCATCTTAATACCATCACACATCTAGTCAGGCATGATAAAGGAAATGTTGAAATCTTTGAAAAAATTTGGTTTGTTTTTTGGATTTCACTGCATGCAGGTCTTCTGTAGTAATCATAGAGGTAGGAATTTTTGGTGGCCTCCTTGTAAAGCAGCTTTGCCCATCGTGACCCGGTGGCTTAGTGGTAGCGGTCACAACTAACATCTCAATGGTCCCGGGTTCGATGCCTGCTATCTCTATCTGATGAGAGGAAATAATCTCGAAACGCGTCATGGAGTGCAGTGGTTTCAGGCGGGCAACACCCAAGTTGCTCCTGCTTCCTCAGGTTAGTTACAATTCTACACTTTTTGAATCGGTTTGCATTTACTCAAGTTGATAAAAACTGTCATGGAAACCAAGAGCATATTACTATACATATTTACTTGAAGATATGCTCACCAAATTTCGAACACCTGTTTGTACTATGGACATCAAGGTCCACCACTCGCACATTCTTCTGGTATACTTTCGGGAATATCTGAGAGACCTAAGTAAGAAACAGGGTGAATGACTTCCCTAACACATTAAAATAACGGAAGCAAAATACCAGGGAAGGTCGATTTCTACATGATGAGGATAACAGTTGGAGCTTGCAATGTGGCTCTACTTATAGACAGTATTTCAATTAGCCCAATAAAAACATTATGCGCATCAACTAACGAGGCCAGTTTCAGCCAAGTTAACACGTTTAAATTTGTTATCAAGCAATCAGCATATATCGCTATTTGCATGCATCTCAGAAATTATCGCGTATATATATATATATATATATATATATATATATATATATATATATATATATATATATATATATATATATATATGGAGCAGTTACATATGTCGTTTTCTACAAGTCTGCTTGCTTACCCTCTCAAAGCGCTTACACACAGCGCTGCAAAGCCTTAAGACTAAACACGGCGTGGCTCTGACGGATGAAAGTTAATATATGTTTCATATTCGATATCATACAAAGGGGATTTTACGCCCCAAGCCTGAATTTGAAATCCAAAGATGGGTCAAAGTATAGCATACAAGACATCCACAAGTTGCTGAAAACAGAAAGACACGTACGAATTTGTTGTGAAGATTTGCGTAAAGAAATGGAACAGGCTACCGTCCGCACTGCGGGAACGTAAATCACCTGAAATCTTTCGTAAGTAGATCTACAACTAGTAAACTATTGAAAAGGCCACCGAGCTGATGAGACAAAAGGTCACAGAGGGGATGGCATGCGAATAAGTGCTAGCGGATATCTACGATATGGTATCAATCGACACCATGTTATATTCTGGTACTCAACATTTTGACATGCCGTAACTGTTGGTTTTAAGAAATCATTCTGGTCTACAACGCGACAATACAGTAAATTGCAACACTGAGCTATAAAAAATAAAATATATGTATCTAGATATAGCTAATAAATTTTGGCGGATTTGTTTGGTCTGCGACCATCCTAAAATCTATCTACTTGTGAACAAACTGTTTACCGTATTTCGAACAAATTCTCTTTTCTGCCAGGTGGTACCAGCACAAAAACGCAGAGACCTTAATCACATCCGTTAATGTAAATTCCTACATAGCTACTATTGAGGCATCGATTCGGAACCTCTTTTCTCGTGACAAATTGGACAGAAACTCTTTTCAACCATCTATTTATAAAATTCTACCAGATTAACCACAAGCCGTGTCTCACACCCTCAAAGTGTAAACGGTTTTTTGTTTAACTTTCTATTCTTTACGTTTGTTTTGTAATATTATATTTTTTCCATCTTCATGAGAGCAATAGCCTAGAAGCAGTTAGCCATTCTCAGAGCTCCACATTATCAAATCCAGTATTATGCTAACACATGCAACTGTCGGTTAAACCTGAGTCTTCCTCTCAGAACTGTCTCGCGTATCGATAATTCAAGCAGCGACTAATTACGGCGATCCCATCGCACAATTTGATGGAGGAATCCGTCGGCCTTTATTGGCGGTATTTAAATACAACAGTTTCTTAACTATCATTATTACCGGAGCTACCTTTCTACCTCCTCATATTTTATAATCTCCTTTACTGCATTTTGGCCATGATTGGGTCGATCCCTTTGAGGTGACGGATTTGAGCTTCCAAAATAACAGATGAACCCATGTGAGGCAAGATGTCATAGACTCTCTGACGAGTAATAAAAGTGCCTGACTCAAAAACTGGTGGACGGTACGGGCTAGATGGCCTAAATGTCCATGTATATACACTTAAACAGATCCCTAAATATGGATACATTTGATGATTGCTAACCTGGTTTAAACCTACACCAGCACAAAGTCACAACAAACATGGAAGTGAGGGTGAAACTTTCCGAGGGACTAGTAAGCATGGTAACAGATCCGCTGGAGACGAATCCACGGTTGGCCGTATTACTTTGATGGAACAATTATATTTATTTGCAGTAATTATGAGTAGTAACCAATCCATGTATTTAAAAAACACAACCGATCAGTCAACCGAGAAAAATAGTTTAGGAGGTGCTTTGACAAAAAGAACTCGACGAAATATTATCCGTCTCATGCGATCCCGTTGTAAATAATGGCCAGAACAATCAGTTGGAACGTGCCTAGCACCATCAAGGAATATACCCTTCATTATGTATATATATATACATATATATATGCTACAATTGTTGTTATTTTACATGCTAATTCTTAAATTAAGCTAACTAACCTTAGTAATATGTCCATAATTAACAAATAGGATTGTTAGGTTGTATCTTTCAAACGAAAGCTAATAGAGAAAAATGGAGTTTAGCTTGGGAATCAGCATATAAAATTACGCTAGAAATTAACGCCATTCCTGTGTAAACAGTGTGTGTGCACCAGTAGTATCAGCATAGTGTCATAATCGGTAGCCTGGCTATATTTAGCAAAAGTAACAGTGATTACGATGAAGACTAGTACACATCTCGCTCAGATATCTTGAACTGCAAGTTAAACTGCGCTTTAGTCATGTGTTCTTTACCAAATCCCGGGAAACATATATGCAATAAATTCCCTTACAATCTGATTGTCACTAGTCACATAGACTTTAAATCGTTATTGTGGGTACTAACCGCATAATTTGCGGTTGCTTTCGGGATGTAAACAAGAAAAGGAGGTTACCTTGAATGCAGCTGCATGCTCCAAAAATCTGGCATAAAATGTGCTCAGAACTAACGTGAAACCCAGCCTACATCTGCACGCGGTTTGTACTGTGACCCAGTGGTGTCAGCGAAGTGAGGCCTAAGGCTTTCGCTTTCTTTGGTGACCAGTTAATATAGTTGGAAGCAAACATTTCCGGTTGATAAAAAGTAAGCCGGCTGATCCCCCGAGTTGCCGCTGGTTCTGTCCACGGCGAACACAGCCAGAAGCTTTCTGGGGGATTTTGAATGTAATTAGTTAGACTCCAATTTATGCTCAGATTTCTGCCCAGTTTTACAGGCGTATGAGGAACTTAGTTGATACTTTGCTAATTCCGATGATAACTACCTTGGTGCATTGTTATTGACTGAATCAAAGACATGCAGTTCCAAAGCTTTCATTTTCTTTATAACATTTGTGCTGTCGCAACAGTGACGATAATGATGGTAATGATAATGCGAGAGCTTCACCATTCAGGTACAAGCAAAAGTTCGCCTATAATCCTGCGATTTTCTCTGCGTGGTACTACCTATGTTTGAGCCTTGTTACATAAAATGATTTTACTTAAGTTGTTTGTTTACATCTATTCACGCCCTGTCGTACATATCCACCATAATAGGTATGAACTCACATACCAGGCATTTTGACTTCTACATATAAGATACGACTCTTTTGACTGACCTTGAGAATGGTATACAAACCACCGCAAAAACCCACAAGTGCTGCTCCCCTGATCACTAGCATTCAAATGTACCGTTTCCAAAACCTATCTGAATTCGTCACCGATGCTATGTTTGAAAAGTTAATTAAAGGCCCAATGTGGTGTGTACCACGAGGCCGGCTCACATGATTTTTCATTTGCTCTGGTTGTTCAGCGGAAGTTTCTGTCGACTGCAATAGAGCTGACCACCGGAATTGATCCGATTCTCCTTCACCCCAGTCACTATGTAGTTCAGCTTACTATGAATTAGAAGAAAACCTAGACATAAATGGAAAAATGCATCACTCTTGAACGGAATGGTCGTTTACGCTGCACCCAACTTTGAATCACTGCCAATGTTGCTATCTTCTATCTCCAATCTCTTTATTGTAGCCAGTATCTTGGGTTCGATTTTAGCTTGGCATGCTTGATTTCCTCTCGATGTTGATGTGCCAACGGCGGCTGCCCATCTATCCCAGGCAGGATCGCTCCTGCACTGTCGATGTAACTCTTATAATTATCGGCAACGTGTTGACCCTTGTGAACTGCTCTCCATCGGTTGGTTTGTGATCGTCCATTCTACTGGATTTACCAGGCACCAGCAGTGCCGTTAGAACTTGACGGCTTATCTCTATACTATCCAGAGTTAAGGACAACATTCAATGGTTGCTTAAGTACATATGTGGCTGCCGATTTCCCATGGGCATCAGGTGTTTAACACTCCCACTAAATTCGGTGCAACAAAGAGGCGATTTGCTTACAAAATCAGAGCCAACCCCAGCTGTTTGCACCCACATATTAGGTAGTCACTTGACGTACCAATAATAAAAACAGACTGTTTAGCTGAGTATTGTATTTTTCGGTTTACACTGTTGGATCATAAGCGGGCACCGATGATAATTTTGTTAAATCATGACAGGCTTATATGTTCGATCGATTATGTGGCTGATGAGGTGGCGACTACTAGCAGAACCCACATGATAAACACTTAATCTGGACTCTACCTCGAGAAGCACAGTCAAATCAGACTGCGAAAATAAACGGCATTGACAACACCCGAGCTCGCATTTAAGATCAATGCCACCACAATGTGACAACCAAGCCCTTAATCTCTATTGTCCAAAGAACCCGCTGTGTCGCAAAGGCTGTAGTAGTCATTGGATTCCGGAAAATGTCGCTACCTTCAGTAAAGGAAGAGGAATTCCTAGGCGCCAAATCACAGTGTCGCCAATTTAAGTGTGAGTAGGGAGTCAGTTAGAGAGGCGGAATCGACAACGTTTTTCTTCTAGATTGAAAGAACATCTGCCAACCAACACTCTACCAACGTGCCATACTCACATAAAATGTCGGAGTCATAAATAGTCATGGCACGGCATGCGAATTGTTCGGTAACACCTTTTGAAAGTTATATAACTCTTTTTCCTTATTGTATTTGTATCGATGCGACAATGGGAAATGTGCACACCTACCAGTGTTCGTCTTCTTCGTGTGCCATCCAAACTGTTTATAGCAGTCTGAAGATTTCCCCGATTTGCTTGTTATTTTATTGTACACTTAGCTGACCAGAGCGGATTGTTGAACTGGTTGTTAAGTTTAATTGCTTGGGTCAAACACCGCATTTGTTCGGCGCTAGTTTTGCTTGTAAGTTTCGACCGCTTTGTGTGTTGCACTTCTTTCGTTCCCCCTAACGTGTCGTTTTTTATAGCTAGATCATCAAGGAACCTCTCAGTGTACAATATAAAAGCTTTTCTGTTATTCAAACTGCCTCTAGTCTTCACTACCTGGACTCCTGCTAAATGTTCTGTCAGCCAGTATGTAACCTGACACCATAAAATAGGTTATCACTCGATTTTGTCTAATCAACACACTGATTATTACAATTATATGGTGTGCTTCCACCGCGTCTACTAACCAGGTGATAGTCACTAAATTCCGCTAGGCGCGACCATGTATGTGACACCCCACCCTTACCTCAAATCCTGCTCACAGTGCTTTGGTCCAATTCGGTTGAACATCTACCCACTCATCGTCTTCTGTGTTCCCCAGGGACCGCTACATCATAACAATGCAAGGCGATGGTTAACACATCGCAGTTCGCGTCTGAATTGCCGACACAACTGCCGCTTTGTTTACAATTCTTGACCCCTTTAAGTCACGTTTTGCTTGTGCGTCGTATTCGGTTCACACGAATCGCAGTTGTTTATTTCCTGCCTGCCTACAATCTGCTGCGCCGAGGGCACCGTCTCCTCTATAGTAGACAGCTGGTTCTTCGAGGTGATTTGAAGTTGTTATTTCTATAGATGAGGGCGGCTCCACCCAGTTATGAGTAGGTAAAATGCGCTCGAAATGCTTCTCCAGATAACTCTAGCCTGCTCTCAAGATTCATTTGGGCAGACCGGTGCCCAACATTGGCTAAGGAAGTGAATAACGAAGTTAGCCCGTTTAATGGGCCGCGCTCACACAATGACACTTGATCAGGCATATCTAGGTACAAGGTGTCAGTGTGGTGAGGTTGCGAAATGTGCGCAAGAGTTGTTAATGCGTAAAAATATTGTTTCTTTTGGTGTAACATACATAATAAGAGGAACATAATTTACTGGTCAAACAACCACTAAAGCAATGAAGATCGGTAAGTGATAGGTAGCTTTGGGGGCAAATGCACTATTGAGCTTTCCTTCAGCCTGACCTGAAGGCCCCCCTCTGCCGCAAAGTATCAGCAACAGAAGCGCCCTTCGTTGCAACAGCTTTCTGTTTTTTGACATCCTTGTGAGAGACACAGATGCACGAGTTACTACTCACAGTGTTAGATTGGTGATGTTCCAGTTCACCAATATGCCTCCCAAATTTGTGAATACAAAGCCTGTCAACACAAATTTTAGGATCGGACGATCCAATTAGTTCAAATTAATTATGAAATCCTAACGAATGACATACAGAACTTTACATGCTAATACAAGATACACTTATCTAGGTGACGCATAACTCAACAAAGCCTGGCCGCTCATAATATACAAAGAAAATGCATACTAAATATACAGCACTGTTGTACAAGAAGTGCAACTTATGTTCCATCCATTTCTGCACCGTTAGTTTCGTTTCACAACGCTTCAGGATGAGTGGCGGTTGCGAATCAGTCGGAAACGTTTAGGCTGAGGGCTGAACGATCGTGTTTCTTTGAAATATTTCGGAACACTGGTAGCTCGGGTTGATAATTCAGTTGCTCAGTTGTTCGCCGAGCTGGAAACTTTGTTTACAAACGTTTCACCGCCATGGGAGGCGGTTTCATCAACAAAACTCGATCAACGTACATATCGAGATTGACGCAGTTTACCAAACCCTCCCATGGAGAGAATTTAGAGAATTTATAAGACGCCGCTTGAATAGGAAAAACCTGAGCGACAACTTCCGCCACGAGGAAATGGGTAGAGATCAAGGGACACAGATCGAAGCCGGCACTTTCGAAAAGTCACGTGCACGCCGACCACGGATCGACAATTCCATCAGCGGGATTACACTCCACATCTCGACACACTGATGATGCCGCCTCGCATGGCGGTGAAACGTTTGCAAACAAATTTCCCAGCTCGTCGAACAAATGAGCAACTGGTTTAGGCTGAGCGTTTGAATAGTTGAAAAGTAACAACAACGAATGAGGTAAAGTAACGATATACACACGGAAATGTGTGAGTACAGTCATTCAAAGCTGGTATGAAACAACAATTTTAATAAAAAATACATAATATCTTGGCGAAAAAGATAACACTACAACAATAAACAAGTAAACTTAGCACTTATTCCATACTGAACAATTTCAGAGGTACTTTGTTGGATCCAGGATTCATGCTTAGTTTTAACACGAAAAGCTCAGGTCGCATCTCTTCCAAAGTGGGAGGTGTAACATCTAATTCCCATATCGGCGCAGGTGATTCGGCAAGCGGCATTGTCACAGCAGGCCTGCTGGACTCCTCTTCAAAAGCTTCCACCCAACCGCCTAGTCGACGACGCTGAGAATGAAGCACCTGCCCGCTTTTCTCAGCTATCCTGTCGCCAACGGATGACTTTTCTGACCCCTGCTCCGGATGAACTGGAACAGAACTCGGCTGTCTCCAGTAATACTGACTTTCGCCATCTAACGTGTTTTTGCCGCACACCAATGTTCCCGGTCGAGTCAAAGGTTCCTTCTCAGACGTGGTTTCAGTAAGTTACGGACACGCTGAATCTCAGTGCCCAGGGAACCAGTTTTCTTGCTTCGATCAACCTGATCTAGGCCTCCGAAATCAATTCAGCGTTATGACGTTCCCAGTCAGGTGCACTGCAGGCATTACAGATGTGCTGCATGACACATTTGAGAAGATATTGGTCAACATTCGGTTGCCAGCGTGCTTCATTACTGACATTTGGTGAGCCAGTTTGTCATGATGTTGTTAAACGGCAGGTTGCGGCTTCAAGTTACAAGCAATATTACAAGATAGGTACTTCTTTGAAGCGGAAAGTGTGAGCGCCAAGCGTGTATGCACTAGAGCACGTTCGGAATCTCGATACTCTCTCCAAATTGAACCACAGTCTTGAACTGGTTTGCACCATCTGCAGCAGTTGCCTAGGGCTTAAAAGTGCTTTCCATGGGGCACAATCCTTGCTTTCATCAACTCTTCTTGGAGTATAAATCCTCGTTGGATCTAAGTCGAGCCACGGGGCAATCTAGTACTGACAATTTTAAATGCTGTGCGTCACAGTTTTGGAATCTCCACAAATGCTTACAGTTGATCACGCTTTCTACATTGTGGGGATGAAAATTAAAATCAGGACTCTGAAGCACTTTGCTATGAAGCTCAGCCAAATTAAACGCCTCAGTTCGACTGCCAAAAGCCAAATATTCATGTAATGTTCCACTGTGGCGTAATAACAATCTATTTACTTGGTACCCATGAATTCACTGTGTCACAGTAGCGCAGATAGCCCATGAGTCACCTGAATATTGTTTTCGGTTTTCTTGCCAAGTGTAATAGCAACAGACGGGATCCTTGCCATTGCTAAGCTCTGAAAGATTCTGAAGTTGAAATCAACTTCCACAGCTTCGAGAGTGGGTGCCGCATGCACTGCCAGCAAACTTATCAAGTCCTAAATCTGTTCGAAATGAGAATCATTATTCCCAAAACCTCGACATCGATAGCTGTCCTGCAACGTGCATTGAAATTTGACATGCAGTACTCTGAAGCGCGCGACCCACAACATGTTCTTAGACTTCTGTTCCTTTGTACTCGCTAGGCGTTGTCAAGCCAAGTGGCTTTTCTTAAGTCTCAACTGGTTCACCTACCTTTGAGCTCCAAGTTTTCAGGTAAGTTTCCCTTCCCTATCTCTTATCATTCTTTATTCCATGGGTCATCATGGTTGCATGGCAGCGAAGTATTACTTCAAAGGACTAATGTACTGCTGTTGTTGTTGTAGTTGTGCACCAACGCCTCCAACACATCGTAAGGTTGATTGAGTGAAACTAAGCGAAACAATCCAGGTCATGGAGAAGAACACAAGTTGGTATATTGTTCATTCTCACATACTGAACTATTAAAGTGAACTTGTAGTGTTTGCTCACTTTTAAAATGCACTAGATGAAGCCAATGCACGTAACACAAGCAGCGCAACCGGAAGAAAGCAAAATGTAACTTCTTGCAGTTCACTAACATTTAAACGCCAGGACGCACTGCAATGAATGATGAAGTGTCAGTCTAAGCCGCCATGACGTTGGACACTAGTTGATTTTCTGTCGGCTTGTAACCACAGGTAGTACTGCCGTCCTCTTGATACATCTCTCACATCCTCGGAAAACGATCGGCAATTCCGTTAATTCTGATAGTTACCGCACATTATGTATGAGTATTCCATTAAATTCTGAGCACAATCTATTCGTTTAAAACAATAAGTATGTTCTTCACAGGTACCAGTTAACCTGACGGAGTACCTAGTACAGGTTCCCACGCAACGCAATGCTCATCCGGTGGATTTCTGCATTGATCAGCGACCATGAATCACCGGAGTCGCAGGTCGAAGCGATGATTGGACAGGAACTTATTAAATCTGACGGCGGCTTGACACCACCAGCCGATCGACCCGCTGTTCTGACATACCATGACGCATTTGTTGCACTTGGTCAGCCATCTTTTAACCTAGGAAGTCGAGGCGATGCCTTATGAGTGAGGAACTATGTTTTTACTTTTTCACTTATTAGAACTAATACAAATCAATAGTGAATTCGAGATAATCTCCCACCAGCTCAGGGAATCAAGTATAAGCTATGTACACAGGCCTGTCAAGAACGGTGTGTACGGTGCACCGACCGTCGTCATCAGATGATTCGCCTTGATTATCGACACAGAAGTTAAATTCATGAACAGTGCATCTCAATGTAGTTCAACTAATCTTTACTCAGCTTTTATTAATCTACTGAATTATCCTAACCAGTTTTGTTTATGCAAAACCCAGACCAAAATTATTGAAAGCAAATTTGTTTAACACTGGCAAGTATTGGGAAAAGCAACACCCAAATGTATCCATTCCGAATACGGTCCTGGAGATCGGAATGACCAAGGTTTACCTCCAACTGAGCCGAGGCCTCAATAGGGGCTGCGAGTGGCAACCCAAGCACACAGCGTGCTCCCTAAATTCAGCTTTGAACGTAAGTCGAAATTTATTCCTATTACCTTGTGCAACCGTATTTTAACAGAAATGCGATTCGATGTTTCTAATAATACCAAGTGAGTTGATTACGAATATGTAAACCAACTGTTTCCATCAAGTCGGGATTTTAACTTCAATCTTTCATTTCAGCTAAGCAGTGCGTTCCATACATCGAATGTTCATTGGCTCTCTGTAATAATGGAAAAAGTCCTCTAGGTCATGATATTCATCTGATACTGTAAGGTGAAGAAGTGCTGTATTTCCTTAAAGGATATCTTGATCATGGCTGAAAGACGCTAGTGTGTTAATGATTAAAACCATTTTTGTTACATCTATGAACAATTTACTACAAACTCGCATTGCGGACCAATTTCTTCACTAATGAAGTCTGTCTGCCACGCATATTTCTGGATGAAAGTGGACGATAAGGAAAAGAAGCGGGCGCCGCATTTAGTTTGTGGGTCGTGCAATCCTATCAAATAATAACAAGTAGATGTTTATTCTCGGCTATGCGAGGCACGCCATTAAAGACATGATCAAATCAATAGTACAGCAATTGACCAAGGAATATGCAATAGTATCATAGCATTTTCATATTTGTGGATTCATAAAGGTAGGTTTGTAGATAGGTGTGTTGCTTGTGTTTGTAAACGTGCTGCAGTTCTTTTGAAGGAGTTTGATCACATCTCCGGTGTCTGAAGAAGTGTCTGACGTCTGTGTATATGATAAACATTTCAGCGTAAGCTTGGACAGTGACTTTATTTAGTTCCAAGTCACATCAGCCAAGTCACAGTGCTGTCAAGCAGGTATTTGTGGCTTTTCATAGGAAGGACGCTTGCCAGACGAAAACGCGCCACATCCTGGAACACTGCCGGCGAACTATTTGTGGAACGGGTTAAACCCGAACCACCCAGCTGGCAACACGGCGAGGTTGTTCGGCTAGCCAGCGTGTCGGTAACTCGCCGAACGGCGTCTGACAAGCAGTCATTGAATCTACCTGACTCAGTGCCTCAACGGCAAAGGCACGGTGCTCTTTTCAATCATCATGGTGTGGGGGAGCAGAAGGAGCACACGAGAAACCGTTACTTCTGCCTGACCAGTGTCATTGGAATCTCAAACCGAAACAAGGACAAAATTCATTACCCCGATCTTCCATCAGCTATTCGACCTGTTCCTCACGATTGCACCTTACCCATTCCAGTGGCTCTAGTGAAGATATCACTGCTGATGAGTAGTGATTCCGCAACGTCAACTTCCCCTGATTCTGACATCTTTGAAAACTTTGTAGCTGATGTTGTCAACTGAATATTCAGAGCTGAATGACTTGGTAAGTGACCTGGGCTTGTCTAAAAACAAGGCCGAGTTATTGGCATCTCAGCTGCAGCAGTAGCAGGTATTTGCTGCAAACACTAGCTGTATACAGAATGCCGAGTTTTAACTTGTCCGGTTTCTATGACAAGAGAGAAACCTTTTGCTACTATTCTGACGTGGAAGGACTGATGAAGAAGCTTAGTGTGAGACATATCAGCGATAAATGGCGTTTGTTCATTGACTGGCGCAAGAGTTGTCCAAAGCCCGTACTGCTCCGCAAGGGAAATGCGTACCCAACTGCGTCTGTTGCGTGCCACCAAGATGTAGGAGACATACGAAAGTATGCAACAGATACTCGCTGCACGGAACTACCATAAGTACTGTGGGAACATCTGTGTTGACTTCAAATTCATTGGACTCCTACTGTGTGTGCTAGGAAGATTCACAACATATTGCTGTTTCTTGTTCTTATGGGAAGGTAGAGCGACACAACAGCACTACATAATCGAAAAGTGGCCAGAAAGGACGGAATATGTTGCATGGAAAATGAGTGTAAGGCATACAGCTGTTATGGAACCTGATCATATTTATCTGCCACAGCTGCACATCAAGCTTCGTCAAAGCCCTCAAGCAACATGGTTTTGCGTTCTAGTACTTAAACCAGTGTTTCCGAAGATCAGTGATGCGAGGCGCAAAAATTAATACTTATTTGGCCTTCTATTCGCCGGATAATGGCAGACAGTACTTCGAATGCCAGTTGACTTCATTTGATTTAGAAGCGTGGCGATCATTCAAGGCAGGGTGTGCAGGATTTTGGAGCAGAAGAAAGGTAGTTAACTACAAAGACATAAAAATTTATTCTTTACGGACTACCGGGTTGTTGGTGCTCGAATGTCACTCAAGATGACCTTTATTTTTAACCACCTTGACTTTTCCCTAATAACTTGGGATCTGTTATCGATGAGTAAAGTGAGCGCTTTCACGAAGAAATTGCACTCATGGAGCAACGACACTGTGGTAAGTACACACCTTCCATGATGGGTGACTTTTACTGGTTTCTGCAGGGTGAGGACGCTACATCATACAAGTGACGATCTCAGCGAAGTCATCACTCCCCAGTGCCAAGCTGCATTCAGTAGTTAGCGGCGAGTGTTACAGTGAGGTTTAACCGTATTTGCGATCATTCAGTCCTAATTTTTGGTTATGTGTGTCATGCCAGTATTGTTGCTAAATAAAGAGCGACACAACGGACTATTACGGAATAGTTTAAGCTGCACAACTAAGCAGCAACCGTTGACCGGGATATACAGAAGCACAGCTCAACGAATGACGCATGGATGGAACTGAAAGACAAAATTAACTGGGTCACACAATCAGCACCGAATGTTGTACTATTGCGAGAAGCGCGTCAGCAAATACGTTGATCCGAAACAGGACACGTAAATGGATCGACGGAAGGGATGAAATCTGGAGGCAACTTTCACTAAGCCCATGTGATATCACATGGCAGAATTACAAAATAGTCAGAAACCACTGCATGTCGCTCATTAGTGTCGATAAGTACGAGTGACGGGAGACCATGGTCTTGAAGTTTACGAGCAACACCAAACTACTATACAGATATGCGAATGGCAAAAGAATGGTTAAGCCCGGAATATCACCTATCAAAACGGCCAGTGGCCAAACAACTACCGCTGTGGATACTGCAAAAGCTTCACTCCAGCACTTTGGCTCGGTAGCCACAAATACCATGGAACCTTCGCACTATCAACTCCCAACAAGTGTCATTGGCTTATCCAGCATGAGCTTCACTCCAGCAGCTGTTGCAAGCAAATTACATTGTCTTTAGAAGTACAGTGCCCTTGGAATCGACATGACCTGCCCAAAAGTACTGAAAACCCTTTCTCCCACCATAGCAGCACCAATTGCAAGCTTTTTCCAGGGTCTGTGTAACTCGCGTACACTTCTATCTGAGTGGAAAAATGGAACATTCACTCCAATTTACAAAGGAGGTAGGCGATAGGATCCCGCCAACTACCGAGCTACTGCTCTCCTCCTTGTTTTATCAAAAGTGATGGAATCAGTAATACGCAGATGAACTGACGCAACACTTTGAAAGTCTACAAATAGTTTCTAATGCCCAACATGGTTTCTGACACAGACGATGTTGTATCACCTATTTGCTACTAATTCGGGGCTCATGGACGATGGCGAATGATAAAAGAACCGCAAACATATGATTTATTTAGGCTTTTAAATCATTTGACGTGGTCAAGAACTTCATTTCTCTCCAAAAGCTTGCTGCATACAGTATCAGCGGTTCCCTGCTCACCTGGTTAGAAGAATACTTACAGGAGAGGGCAATCAAGGTAAGAGTGGCAGACACTCACTCTGCAAGCCTATGCCTCTGCAGTGGTGCACCGTAAAAATCTGTCCTCGATCCGCTACTGATTTTAGTCTACATCAATGAGCTTCCAGCAGACATCCTATCTTTTGCAAATATTTGTAGATGACGCTAAAATATGGAGATAAATTCGCTCAGCATCCGACTGTCTACATCCAGGAAGATCGGACTGGGATTAACGGATGGGTAGAAAAGAACCAGCTCCCAATGAAACCTGCAAAGTGCTATCTGCTGACGGTGCGCAGCAGCTTCGTCAACATATACTTTTGGGGCAACATGTCTTGCAACACGTGACCAGTGAACGCGACTTAGGTATTATCGGGCAATAGAGTCTTGGAAATTCGTTCCAAAGTTCGAAAACAGCAAGTGTGTCGAACATGAACTCGACACTTTTGAGACGAGCTCTTGGCACCTTTGAGCCACGGCTAGTACCATTGCTGATTAACTCCTACATTCGCCTTCACGTTGAATATGCAATTCAAGCCTCGTCTACATGATTAAAATGAGACATTCGCCAAATGGAACAACTACAAATAAGCGCCACAAAGGCAAAGCATGTACTATCCGGTTCAAGTTGCAAACTGCGTCTTCGTGTACTCTGTGTGTTCTCCTCAGAATACCGATGGCTTCTCTGAGATCTTCTTCTCACATACCGGATACTAACTGGAAACCAACACCCAGGTACATCACTGCTGACCTTCAACCCTTAAAACGCGTCATGCTGGAACATTTGGATTTCGATTTTCTTTTGCATATCCATCCCGTGGGTTTGTAAAGTTATGCTTTTTATGCTATCATACACTATTGAACTATTGTGTGTTTGGTGATTCAGTACATTTACATATAATTCGTACGACGTTGCCTTGAAATTACTGGAAATAACCATTTGCTTATCGCGGTGTAACCCGACGTGCTAGGTAAGGACGGAATATATTTCTGCGATCAGTGGAATATATTCTGTTAACTATGGACATTAGTATTTCGGTTATAGGAAAGAATTTTTTGTTGCTCAGTGTTACCGGTGCATCAGGATGTTGACAAGTTTACTTTGTCGAAGCTTAGATACATGGATTTTGGTGATGGTCTCAATTGTTATACGGTGTCTGTGTTATCTGCTGTCCCCAATGAGTTGGTTTTGCATAACTAAAGCCTTTTTCTGACGTGGGGCACGATTGTGCACTTTTCATGTGTCCCACGACATGAAATTTTAAGATGTATGTTAACGATATCACACTCGTCCAAAGCAAGTACCATGTGTTTTATGCCGTTGACATCAAGGAGTGGAAGACGATCAAAACACCAGATGATATCGCTTGCGCCTTCGTGTAGTCGGTGTGCTCTCCTCAGCATACCGACGGCTTCGTGGAGATCTTACTCTCGCATACCGGATACTAACTGAAAGTCAGTATCTGTGTGCATCACTGTTGAGCCTAGCCCCCTTACAAACAAAGCCGAGGCAACCACCTGAAACTAGTGACGCAACACTCCCATCTGAATTGCAAAAAGTATTTTTGCTCACTTATAATCTGTTCTCACTGGAATGCATTACCAAGATATGCGGTGAACGCACCAGACATGACGACATTCGAAAGACTCTTAGAATTGCAGCTTAGTGATAAACGCTACACAGCAGTTTGTTAAAGTGCAATGGTTTAGCCACTAATACTTCACATTCTACGTTGAAACAATTTTGATTTTATTTTTCTTTTGCGTATCTATCCTGTGGGTCTTGTAAAGTTATGCATTTTATCCCATCATACATTATTGAAAACCTATTGAAAGCCGGTATGACTAGTTGTTTTGGTATCAGATGAAAAGCACCTTGCATTTACTGACGTTGAAGTGCAGTAAGTTTTGGGTGGACCATTGATACACTGTAGTAGAGAGCTTAATGCCGCATGTACCAGCCTATTCCCTCGGAGATGGGCGCCGACGAAACGCAAAAAGGTACCGCCAGTCATTAAGAACAAACAGCAACGCCGACGCCTACAATATGGTCACATCCAACGTCTCTATCATACGAGGCGTAAAGATGCAGCAGCAACCGTTATTGATGGCAGATGGCGAACGGCTTTCCTGCAAGAAGACGACCGTATCCCTGGTTTTACGGACTTCTGGACAAAAGTCATTTCTCAGCCTCCAGTACATGACGACCGTCCACCTCGCAATATCCTCCCCACTAACCCAGATTTGGTGAGACCCATCACCCAAGAGGAGATGCGCGCAGCGAGTCGTCAGATGCAAGGCTCAGCACCGGGGGTTGACCGTGCCACACCACGGGATGTATTGAGGATGGACCCCGTTTTTGTAACTGCGTTTCTCAATGCTCTCCTCGCTTCTTCGCCCTTCTCTTCACACATGAATACAGCACGTATCACTTTTGTTCCGAAGGCAGATGCACCCTCTTCTCCTGAGTTATTTCGGCCTATTTCTGTCACTTCCGTCTTTACGCGTCTGCTTCATCGAATCCTATTTGACCGCTGGGTTCCCACTTTTCATTCAAATCGTCTACAATTTGGCTTCCTACGTAAGGATGGATGCTTTGAAGCACCTGCGATAATGCACGCCGCACTGCGACACGCGCATTCTTCATACTCTCCACTTTCCTTTGCTTCAGTTGATATTTCCAAAGCCTTTGATTCTCTTTCTCATCAGTCCTTATTACGCGCAGCCTCTGCTTTCGGCGCACCCCCTCTGCTACTGGATTACCTTGCTTTCTACTACTCCTCAGCTATTTCCACTTTCAACAATATTCACCTCCATCCGGAACGAGGAGTTAGACAGGGAGACCCACTCTCTCCCTTACTATTTATCATGACGCTGGACGAAACTCTGCAAGATTTACCCTCTGAACCCTGGACATCCCCAGTAGGGCCAATTGATTATCTCGCCTACGCGGATGACGTCCTGATATTTGCTCAGGCCCGGTTTTCTCTGCAGGAGCGCTTGCGACATTTCAGTGATAAACTGGCCCTCATAGGATTGTCCATCAACCAGATGAAGTCAACCTCCGTCAACATTGTAGTGGACCGTTCAAGAAAACTAACGATACTGGACACCGCCCCTTTAGACTGTGGAGATTGCATTATTCCTTCCTTGCAACCAGAAGAAAAATTCACGATGTTAGGCTTGCCTTTCAGTTGGAAAGGTAAACTCCCGCCAGCTTCCGCAGGCGAGTTACGTACTCAACTGGAAGAAATTACAAAAGCGCCCTTAAAACCCTACCAGCGCTTGGAGCTTCTGAAGACGTTCCTGTTTCCAAGGCATCTTCATAAACTCTGCTTGGCCGTTGTCCACAAACAGACCCTAAAACTCATGGACAGGCTTGTTCGAGCACATGTGAGAAAATGGCTCCGGTTGCCCACTGACACAAATCTGGCTTATTTCCACGCCTCAATCGGGGACTTTGGTATCGGTATACCCTGCTTATCCGCCACTATTCCACTGTTACGGAAGGACCGATTAGAACGACATCTTAACAATGCACATCCAATTACTAGCTGGGCAATCCGAGATCCCGCAGCTGACTCCATTCATCGACTGGCGCGCTCTAATGTTACCATCGGCAACCGAGTGGTGATGGGTAAAGTATCAACCGCGGAGGCATGGAAAGACTCGCTACTTATCTCAGCAGACGGGTGCCCGCTCCAGAGAGTGGTCACCACACCCGCTGCACATCACTGGCTGTGGAATCCCACTAGGATATTCCCTGGACTGTTCTTTCGAGCAATACAGCTTCGAGGTGGGTTACTGTCTACAAAAGTACGACGCGCAAGAGGACGACCGCCTGAGACCCAATCCGAGCTACTATGTCGCGGCAACTGTGGACAAAAGGAGACCCTGTCCCATGTCCTACAATCGTGTGGCATCAATCATGAAGCACGATGCAAACGCCACAATGTTATTGCAGAGCAAGTCGCCAAAAAACTCCGCAAACGAACAGTGAACATCGTTCTCGAACCAAGAATTCCAACAGCAACCCCATTCATCAAGCCAGATATAATCGCAGTAAAGGGATCATCGGTGCACGTCATGGATGTCGGAGTTTGTGACGCCGACCGCATGGCGCGTACGCACCAGCTGAAGGTCGACAAATATGGCTCCGGAAATAACGCATCATTGATCTCGAAGTATATAAGCGCACAATTCCCCAAGACACGCGAGATTTATCACCATCCAATTATCTTAAACAATCGGGGATTTATATATCCGGCTTCGGCGAAATACTTATCAACTCTCGGCTTTACCAAACTAGACATCTCGGATATCGGCTTCTCCACCCTCCGATTATCACTGATGGTATTTGATACATATATGAAGGGAGCTTCCTCCCAGTCCTCCTGAAACGATTCCCACAACCTGATATATGTCAAGAAATACGACAACGGTCGGTCGTCAATAAACATGGCGGTGCTTCAACCACTGACGCAAGTTGAAGATGTGGTAGATGCAGCCCCTACCTTGACGAAATCCGCCCTGCTGTTCACGCATCTGAGTTTCACGAGTGCCAGGCAGTCTGCGGAGAATGACAGACGCAAGACACTTAATGGCTATTGAAATCATTCTGATCGCTCTATGATTGCCGCATTCCACACGGGAGCCTCTGTTGAAAATTGGGACAATGACGGAGCAGATCAAGTCGATCAGGACAGTCTCCTGCTCCCAACGTTTCACTAGCAACTGCTGTAAATCATCTATTAGAGTAGATCCCCCGATTTGAAGAGGGTTGGGGAAATTCTATCTGACCCTGCTGCCTTATGCAATTTTCACAGCCTTATCTCACGTTCGATTTCTGCGCTTGAGGGCGGATCCAAGGAGACGGCCCAGGGAGAAGGGTACTTAATGCCAGGACATGATACCGATACCAGTTTGGTTAAATTACCTTGCGGTGTTCAGCCTAAAGCTCCAAGTGTTTTGACAGGCTGTGGTTCGGCTGCTCACTCTCGTCGCGTATGGTCTCGCTAGCACCAGCTATCCTGCTGCCTGTTTCCCATATCAAACAGAATAAGTTACCTTGATTGCTAACTGTAGCGGCTGTTTCCATCTCGGAAACACGATGAGACCACCAGACTTCGCGGTCTTTCTTCAGGCTAACACGTATTTTTGAGTTGAGGTTTTTGCGAGCCTAATTGTATTCGCTTTCAGGCGGAATGTGTCAACGAGATTCCATAACTACCAGAGACTGCGTACAGATCCAATGTTCAGCTTGGCAATTTGATTTCCCTCATGAAGACATGTCTGTTGATAGTAACCTTTGACGAATATGCGACTAGTGATCTTCGACGGTGGTCAGTGGGCGCTTACTCAGCCCGGATGTCGATACACATTCAGAACACCTAGCTTCTCCAGCTGGCTAGTAGCAATCTGTTCACATCAACGTTGTGGACGACCACCAAAAAACACCCGGAGGTAGGCGCTAACAATTGCGTGGTCAGAGACCAGGCTCGTGCTCTAAATCATGAGTCAGGTTCAGCTACAGCCACTCTAGCGCTAACTGATCGCGATATGATCGATTTGCGTCCATGGCTGGCCCGAGTCTGGTGGTCGCCAAGCCATGCTTCTGCGGGTGCTGTGTCGAAAGTTTCTGCTCGCGAGAAAGAGAAGTGCATATGCACACAGAAGTAGCAATCTCTCGCTGTTATTATTACGGGAGGCTAGACCATGTTGAAGGCCCAGATAAAGCTCATCAGAGGACAATTTACCGACTTGGGAGTTTAGATCGCCAGCCAACAGCACAGTATCCACGCTCCTTCTGTATTGAAGGTGATCGTGATGTTGCTGATAGAAATCATCTTTTACCGAATCAGTGCTACAGTTTGTAGGGGCGTAAGCCGCAATGACAAACAAGTTCCGTTTGTTCCGGAGCAACTTCGTAGCATGGAACGAACCAGCTAATCTAACGGAGCACATTCGACTGTTGACTGGGATGCAATCAATCAGGGTAGCTTCAGCCCGGGGACTCAAAACAATGTCAATGCCAGCTTGACCGGCATTTGAAGCTGGATCATTGCCAGACAGATGCAATGAGAATGTGTCGCCAGTGTCGCATGTGTGGGATTGCACGATAACCACGGGGCTCGAATTTTGCTGGCGGGTTTCTGATAAACAGCAAATATCGATCGATAGGGTCTCTAGTGTACAAGTAAGTGTTGCCTAATGGCCATTGTGTAGCAGTGTGTACCTTGAGGCATGGCAGACTTAACGAGACACGAGGACTCCAACGGGAAACCGGTGAACTGAAGTTGTCCACTTGCTTGAACGTGGATATATCGATTGGACTGGAGCGGCACATTGTGACTGTGCCTGCGTTGAAACTAGAAAACAGGCGACTATTGAAGTGAGCAGGGGACGGGTCAAAGATTGAAGGATTAAATATTGGGGATAAAAGTAAAGTTGGAGCGGGACGATAAAGGTGAAAAAGCGCAAGAAAGGGATAAGAAGATGGGAAGGCTTGAGCAGTAGCATACATGCCCCTATCCACCCTGCTCGATGCAACAGATAGGGCGCCGTTGATTATCCTCTGCAACAGTCAGAGCATCAAGAAATTGTTAGAGGAAAGATTAATTGCATTGCTTGAGCATAGTACTGTCAAGTTGCCCAGGCCCAGACAGCAGAACGATTAGGGTTCTCAGCCAAAGCCTTTGGTTCAAAAGCCTACCGAAAGGCAGTGGGGTTTTGGCACTGGACTAGAGAGAGCCCCTTTATGGAATAAGGATCCACCTCATTCCAACGCCCAAACTGGAAGACCAGGAGGCTGAGTTCGTTCGACCTCTAACCATTGACCCATCCGGTATGAGTGGCTCTGAAGATGAAAAAAACACCACCAAGCATAGCTCAATGGATCTCTGAGACACGCAAGCCATCGCACCACGGTAAGGTCCAGCCTGATTACGATGGAACTTCCGTCTTACGATAAATTTGTCTAACATCTGTAGTAGCGTGCCAACGATTTCGTAGGTTCGCAGCTTACCAAAGAGTACCTCGTGGTTTACTCTGTCAAACACCTGACGGTAGTCGATGTACACCACGTCAACATCTTTCCGTTTGTTGATATCTCTTCCCACTGATGATTTGAGTACAGCAAGAAAATGGTGCAGGATCACCCTCCCGTGAAGCCTCGTTGTGCTGGCGTCAATAGATTCGTCGATTCGAAGAACGACAGCGGACAATTTCTCACAAACTTTTCGAGAACATTTTACAATATCGAAGTCAAACAGATCGGTCTATAGTTCGCTACTTTCTTCGGAGCACAACCCTTTGGAACAACGAACAATTAACAATGAATTTATACGGGTTAAGAAGCCTTGCTTTACAAGTCCCGTTGGGTAGTTGCAGGGGATATCAGCATAACAATAATGATGATAAGGATAGTAAATAGTTACTAATATAAAAACAAAAATAAGCACATTTCGTTTGCTTCGCTGCAGTCCTGCGATCCTCTTAGATTCACCGCATCCACAGTAAACAACAAATAATTCCATGGTGCACTCCAGGTGTAGGATGGAGACGTAGTGTTAAGTAACAAAGTGTAAGTGGATGAGTGCATCGTCCAACCGTCTTTTAAATACTATTAGTGTCGGTGCAGAGACGACCGATTCTGGGAGAGCATTCCACGGGTGACAGACACGAATGGAAAAGAAATTTCTGCGGCACTCCAAAAGACTGCATTGTTCTGCGAGTTTTAATGAGTGGTCCCTCAGGTTTGTATTGCTGCTGAGTTACAGTAAAGAGCGGCACACATGATGTGGGTCTCGCAGAATCAAGTATGCCATAATCAGGTCGCCTCGTAGTCTGCGATAACTTCCACTGAACAATCCTAGTCGTCGCATCCTCTCCTGGTAGGAAAGATTGTGCATACCAATAACGTTCTTAGATGCCCGGCGTTGTGGCTGCTCCAGTGCATTAAGGTCGTGTTTCAGCCATGGATGCCAGGCTTGAATTGCATATTCGACATGGGGGCGAACATACGCACTGAGCACTTGTCGAAATATGGAGCTGTTTATTTGTCCAAATGCCCGCCTCAACAGCCCCACATGTTGGTTCCCGGTCTTCGAGGCCTTTTCGGATTGCCTGGAACAACCCAAGTCATCTTGAACCAGGAAACCCAAGTCACGTTCGAGAGTTGATTGTTGCAGTACATCCGTTCCGAGTCGGTATGAGTAGCTGCTTTGATGTCGGATGGAAAGCACCTCGCATTTACTGACTTTGAAATGCAATAAGTTTTGGGTCGACCATTGATACACCGTATCTAAATCACTCTGAAGCAAATGTTGGTCGGTGTTCGTCTGGATCCTGCGCCAGATCTTGATATCGTCGGCAAACATTAGAAAGTTTGCAGCGATTTTCTGTGCAAGCTCGTTAATAAACACCAGAAAAAAACGTGGACCTAGAACCGAGCTTTGCGGCACACCACACTCCGACAAAGAGCTCCGAACTCTGACCACTAATTGCCGTTGAAGTAGAAAGCTGGCGATCCAGCTTAAAAGAGGGTCTCCCACCCCGTAATGCTGCAGCTTGGATAGTAGTATCCGATGGTCTAGACGATCGAAAGCCTTGGAAAAATCCAGGTAGATCACATCACCACCTTCTCCAGCGTCGGCTGTCTCGGTCCAACTACTGCGTGCAATTAGTAAATTAGTTGTACATGACCGCTGTCGACGGAAACCGTGCTGTTCAGGGGTGATGAGGTTGCAGTTTTCCAGATAGCACACCAGTGCATCGGCAACTATGGATTCCATGACCTTGGAGAGTATAGGAAGAAGGGTTACTGGGCGGTAGTTGGAAGGATCAGTTCTGCTTCCACCTTCGTGTATAGGGCTTATTATTCCAAGCTTCCACATGGCGGGAACTTGGTTCCGGTCTAAGCAGTGCTGAAAAAACTGAGCTAAAGGTCTTGCCAGTTGGTTTGCTGCTGCTCCCAATGCCTCTGGACGAATGGTGTCGCTACCCGGCGCGCTGTGTTTGCGTAGAGAAGTCAGCTTTTGCAATACAGCCTCTGCGGTAAAATAGATGTGGGTTAGTCCTGGTGAGCAGAATACAAAGCTTGGTAGATGGCTTGGTGGCAAGACTCTTTGAAACGTGGGAGCGTATTGCATCTGCAGCGCGTTTGCAGCTTCCATAGATGTTCTTGTTGGGCCATCAGCCGTCTTGAGTGGAGGAAATCCTTGCCTCACCTTTCGTAGGCTATTAACGTGCTTGTATAGCAGTTTGTGTTTAGCACTGAAAGCTTTTGCGATGTTCTGCTGATAGGTAGCTTTGTCTTCTCTCAACAGTTGAGTGCAGTGGTTACGTTGGGCTACGTAGTTGTCCCACGTTTCTGGTGCTGGAGCTTCTCTGTACGCTCGCCATGATGCGTTGCGTACTGTCATCCATTTTCGAGTTCTGCTCTTAACGGAAGAAACTGATTTGCACTTATTGCAAGCTTTGATCTCCGAAGCCTGTGCAATCAGCTGACTGAATGTGTTGACGAACTCGAGCCAGGTGACTTCCGGGGGTTCTTCTTCGAGGAAAGACCATGTTGTGGCGCTGACTAGCTGGGCGAGTCGGTCGTACCTTGTGATGGTTCGCACAGTATCATCGTTATCATTCCGATATTCTGCATAGCAGACGAAGTTGAAACTGATCACTGCGTGATCACTGCGACCCAACGGGCAGTCTAAAACCAACGCATCAATCATATGCTCCTCGTTGGTAAGCACAAGATCCAACACAGATGGCCTGTTACCAGTTCTGAACCGAGTGAGCAAAGTGATGTGGTTGTAAAGAGGAACAGTAGTTACTAGATCTTGTAGATCGGTTTTGAATTGTTCTCCGATCGTGGCAGGGGCTTCTAAACAATGTAAGTTGAAATCACCCATGATAAGAATGTGAGTGTATTTTTGTTGTAAACTGCACCTTAAAGCAGCCGCTAGGTGATAGTCTGTTTCGGGTGTTGAGTTAGGGGCGCGGTACACCAAGACGATAAGGCAAGCATCCCTGCCTTTTAACTGCAACCGGCACCAAAGAGAGTCAGGGAACTGAGAGTCTGAATCCTCCAAGGCTTCGCACTGTAAGTCGTTTCGGTAGTACAGGATTACCCCTCCTCCTCTTGTGCGTCTGTCGTTCCGGATCAGCGACATGCCGGGTAGCGAAACTTCAGCGTCCGTCATTCCCGTGTGCAACCATGTCTCGGTGATACCAATGACATCATACGAGCCGGAAGCTTGGAGATCTTTCAGTTCCGCCAGTTTGTTAGAAAGTCCCTGAGCATTTGTATACAATGCAGGCCAGTTTCTCGGTCTCTAGCAGCCCGCAGAGAGGTGAAGCTGTCAAGTGAGGGGTAATGCCGACCGATGGGAGGTCGGCAGTTATTCGTTTTTTTTTGATGGGTCAATGATACCTCGTTTGCAACTTGATTCGGCCAAGGTGCCCCCCAGCCTTCGTTTAGATCTACGTCAGAGTCAATTAAAGCAGCAGTCAAGTTACACTTCTGTACATTCGTCAGCATGCTTGCTACTCCAGTTGTTTTAATTTTTGAGCTGTGCAATGTGTTTGCGACCTTTAACCGAATTTCGGAGGGAAGATGTTTCCGATTTCTCCGCCATCGATCCAAAACATCCTTTGCTTGTTGCTCTGACTGAACCACAAGTTTTAGGATTCTAGGGCCGCATCCTCTATAATTCGATGAGAGAGGTATCCTGGTGAGCGATAGTGCCACAACATTATCCAAAGAAAGTGTTTTGCGAATGAAGCGGTCTCATTATTGGAAATTTCCAGTCGTTGGGGGAAGATGTTTCAGATAGTGATTTATTGAATAGGTATGTCACGGGTGGTTAGCTGACATTCGGTAGTGACTTAAGTATTCGTAAGTGAACTCCGTCTGGTCCGGGGGACTTTGCACCATCAAGGTTGACGAGTAGCTGATAAACTTCGTCTGCATCACATTGTAAGCTGTCGAGAAAGACTGTTGCAACTGTTCCGGTACTAGCACACTCGCCGTTTTATTGGCAAATACGATGAGGAATTGCGAAGCTAATGTGCCCGCGTGCTCCGCCCTTGAATTGAACGTCTGTCCGTTCAAGCTCTCTAAGACCGACAATTCCCCCGCAGGTTTAAGTTGACGTTGCAATTAGGCGAATATTCACTTGAGGACGGTAGTAGCCTATACTGTTAGTTCCTCTTCTCACTGCCAGCGTTTCGTGATCTTTGCGGCCTCACATATGTTACGATGTTTCTTGTACACCGTCTATCCTTTATCAAAACCCGACATGATGTACCTTTTCTAAGTTTGGGACGTCGTTGCGCTGTTTATATTCCTTATCAAGACTTCAGGGGAAGAACCGAGTGCTCAGCACTGTTTTGTGGGTGGTACTGTCTAAAACGTATTTGAATAGCAATGACGGTCCCACAACTAGGATCACTAGCGTGACAGGGAAGAAAACTAGTTAGGTATATTTTGGTTAGTGATTTCAAAATCTACCAAGAGTTCGTCTCTGCGAACACCGTTATCCTCTACAAGCTTCCTTCGCTTCCTCTTTCTTCTAATCTGTATGACACCAAACTTCCGTGCCAACGTTCTCTCACTTATTGTTGCGTATGTTGTTGGACCAGAGGTTGCCACCATCTACTCCATATTCATCCAAAGGTCAACTCCCTATGACCACTAGCCTACTTTGGTGTTTGGTCACGTGTACTCAAACCATCCTTCATCTCTCCGCATTACTTGTGGAGATAGGCTACACCCATTATCTAAAGAACGTTAGTAAATACGCTGGACTGTGTTTGAGATGATTATCTCAATACGTTTATGGAAGCCACTATGGAGTAAGTGGGGATGATGCTTTTGACCATAACAGCCGAGAGTTAGCCTAATTTAAACAGTTATGGTACAAAAGCGAAACTACTCACGAATCCTTGGTCATCATCGCTTGAACTCTTACTTGAGCAACATCTTAGTAGTCATAATGTAGACTTAGTTCACCAGTAGCCTAGTAGTTCAGCTTAACCCCAAACATAATCAACCTGCTCACACGAAATCGAAGCATATTTGCTCCATCTCCTATAATGTAGAAACGGTCACATTGGTCGTACAGAAGTTAACATATCTGGGGTGATGATCACTTCATCCGTCCTGGCTTGTAACTGAATGATAAAATGCAACAAAGTCCGCTACATCCAGGTATTTCGTCGGCACAGGTAGTGCCACCAATCTGGAAGAGTTTTGTAAGCAACTGACAACCGACCAAGGAAACACTGAACTTGCCTCTACCCTGCTTTGGCAGAGGTTACCAAACGGTATGCCGGATAGCCGACGGGTGCCGTATCATAATTCCGCATAATATTTGCAAGTCAGAACGAAAAGTTTTGGATAAAAAGACAAAGAAACTGCAACGCTTGATGCCCACTTTTTTTTCTTGGTAGCATTCTTGGAGGTTAAAACAGACGAGATTAGGACAAGAAAAAGATTTTGAATTAAAGCACAACAGAAATCCTAATGAAATACCAGAAAACAGTAGGCTATAGCTCAACAATGGTACATTGGTGTACTGCAGATAAAAAAGCAAATGCGTGCCGATTTCTATAGGATAGCCAGAATGACAAGCACGGAACTGATGAAATGAACACATGGTGATAATATAAAGGCGTTTTGATGTACCAACCAGAGTGTTCAAAATGAGTCATGCAGAAATTAGCCCTCTCTTCCACTGGGTAGATAAATGCTGGTTGTTCAGTAGTTCTCACTTTATGTCAACCGTCGATATACAAAAGGCCATACCTCGTAATGTTGATAGGTTAGGGTAAGGACAAGGTGCTTTTTAAACACAGGTACAGTTGGGCTAAACTAACGTACACTTAAACTAGGTCTCTTTAACCTGCATAAATTTCATTCTAGTTTATTTGTTTTGTTTTGCCTATGTGAATTGTCTTCTATTAGCTGGCCACGCTGTTTCCGCTAATTGCGCTTATCTTCGGTAATTTTGTTGCGTTTGTAGCATTTTTGAGTAACTTGTGGACATTTTTTCCTTATCGCGGATTCATTGCTAACCATCTTACTCCATATGCTAATTTAGTGAACCGTTATGCCACCGTATCTGTATGCATTATTTGATTTATTTTATTTAATTTTGTCGTTTCAAGTGATTGGCTGTTGCTTGATATCCCCAGTGTGGCTGCGCTTGATGTGCATGTTGACAAGGTGCCTACCTGTCTATTACCCACTACCTCGTCCATACTGGCTCCAGGAAACAGTTGGTCGTTGCTGGACGGGACGGGGTGCACTGTGCTTGTGGCCGTGTTAGGCTCGAAGAATGGTTCCATGCACTCAGTGTAGAGCGGACTACGGTTCAGCCACCGCCTTGTGTGCGCTTGATTCCCAAATACAGTGTGCTTGTGTTTGTCGGTGAAGGAGTGTGGGCCGGCTCCGTTGATGAAACGTGGTTCCCATCCACATGCCTCCCGGTCTTATTCTTTCGGGTTTACACTGGATATGGGGTGTGGAAGTGGAACTGTGGGTGGTGCAGCGCAAGCCACCCATGGTCCTTCTTTAGGCGCAGGCGTCCTGTGGCTGGCCACAGTGAGAGGCAAATCCGAAACCGGATGCCGCCAGCCAACGACATTGGGGGCAGAAACAAGGTAATGTTGTAGGGCGTTCCATGACTGACACAAACGAAGCGAGTAAACTTCTCGTTGACTTTTTAGCCGGAAGTACTGAATGAACTGGTGGCCCCTCAAATTTGTATCCTGACTGAGTTGCATTAGGTGGTGGCTGTAATTATGCCGCTACGTAAGTGCCGATACAGTCCTGTAGAGTGGTAGGATCCTCAGTCTAAGTTGATATGAAACATGAAAAAACCTTCTGACCTACTTGGTGGTCGTTTGCACTAGTGTCTGGAAAGCTGCTAGATCATGCTTGTGCCAAGTCTGTCAGGCGTGGATAGTGTGTTCCGCATGAGGCCGCATGTATGTGTTAGGCAGCTGCGAACAGAGAGACAGGTCAACCCGCCGGAATGGCCTCTGCATCATCTCAACCTGTTGGTTTCCAGTATCTGCGGTTTCTCAGGTTGTTCTCAGCAGCCCAGTTCAGTCTGGATTAATACCCCAACGTCGCGCTCCTGTTTGACTGCTTTCGGAACATGATCTTCTAGTTGGTATATTATATTCGACTAATGATGAATGTGAACCACTCTACACATGTCTAGCTAAACGGCAGACTATGGAGTGATCATTCTTCGCCCTGTCCGTGTTTTTTTTAAAGTGCATTATGTTCTCCTTGATCGGTGACTGGCCACCACATCTTGTCATCATCAGCAAAAGCAAGAAGGCTGAGGCGAGCAGACGCGTAATCTATTTGACGGACAAGAGAAACCGACGCGAACCCAGCACTCGCGCTTGTGGAACACCACATTCGACGTGATTCGCATCGAGCAACGTACATGGAACTCTGATTTGCAGTTGCCGAAATTGCTGACCCATACAAGGACAGGACCCACAACGCAAAAGATTTCGAGCCTATGAAACAGAGTGCGGTGATCCAGTAGGTCAAGCTTTAGGGAAGTCAAAGTAACTGACGTTGGTACCTCTACTTTTGTTGACTGTTTCTGTTCAATTACCGCGGGTAACCAGCAGGTTACTTGTACATCGGCAGTCTTGACGGAAACCATGCTGCTCGAGGCTTTGTTATTCCAGCGTTCTAGACAGTTGACTAATGGATCAGCGCTGATTGAGTCTATCACCTTTGAGAGAGCGGGGAGGTGTTCTACTAGGCGGTAGTTTAAGGGTACTGAGGGACTGACAGTTTTAAAAATCGGTGTGATTATAACATATTGCCGCATGATATGCACAAACACGTTTGGATGAAATGCGCTAATGGCTTAAGCAATGTCATTGCTGCTATGTTCAGCGCTTTCTTAGGAATGCTATCGATTCCGGGAGAAATGCAGGTGCGCAGTGAGGGCGTTTTCCTCAACACAGATGTGGCAGTAAACGGGATGACAGTAAGTGCTAAACTTTGGTTGACATATGGGAGTTCGCAACACTGGCGGCTGCCTCTTTGGAAGGTAGGGGCTTACGGGATCTGTACAGCATAGGCTGCTCCTTGAGCTCTACGTGCCACTTCAACTGTCATGTTAAGTGGGGCCTACATGCTTCACTTTCCATATGTATGATAGCTTTTACTGCTGAAATATTTTGCAAGCCAAGTTGTTTGTGAGGTACTTTGTCCTCTCAGACAAGATTAGTACAACAGTTGCGCTAGATTGTGCAGTCAATCTAGGTCCTTGGAACAGGATTGGATCTTTAAGTGTTCCAAGCTGAATTCCTGGCATGCGTTTTGGAATTCTGCTTCTGATGAACGAGGGTGGAACGAACCTGCTTAGTTCCTGAAGGAATTGCAATCTGATTGCTGCAGCTTTCGACAAACTGAATTCCAGCGCTGTCAGGGGAGCCACCTTTCAAACGGTATCAATCAGTCATTGAAACCAGATCGGTCAAGAATTTGTAGTGTGTGTTTATACCTCTTGGTTCAGTACGTTCTTCGTATGTTCAAGCTAACACTCATGGTTGTAAACTGCGGTAAGTTTACACTTAACCCTAGTAGTTTGTCCATAAATGGTTTGCCGAGCATGAGTTCCAGATTAGTCAGCAGTTGTTGTAGGACCGCTGGATTGTTATCACCTCTGTACCCGAGAGGTGTGATGATGTGATTATACAGTGGAATACTTGGGATAAGGTATTGTAGTTCAGTGTTGAAAGTCTTACTGGAATTACAGAGGATTCTATGTCACGTTCATTTAAACTTCCGGAGCTAAGGACGTGGCAGTAAGTAGGGAGTGAACTTTTTGTCTACGCCGTATTGTGCGACGGGAGAGGTGATGAACAAGTGCTCCACAGCAGTTGTAATTGTGTCTGAAAAGCAAAAGGCACTATAGCGGATCATTGGTTCGTGTCTCCGGATAATCCAATGGTTCGCGTTATAAGTCGTTGCGATAATGAAGGATTACATGACCTCTCCTGCTGGGACGGTTGATTCAGAACACTGGTATTACTTGAATGGCGATCTCGACATCCGTAACCTCTGTGTGCAGCCAAGTCAAGGTGATAGAAAGGAGATCCGAAACGTTTGTTGTCTGACGCAGCCGAAGCTCGAGAATTTTTATGTGGGGCCATAGACATTGGTGTACATACAGGAAAGATGTTCGGTTCTTAGCAGCGAACCGAAAGACGTGTGGTTCAGATAAATGATCGTACGGACTGTTGTTTGTTGAACCGCAAGCCTATTCGACAGCCTTCGACTTGTCATCACATGATTTACTTACTAGAGCACAAATGTTTCTACTCTGATTAGGGAAGCACCGTTGGCAGGTGGAAAATTACGCCCCCCACCAAGTTAAACAATTGGATGCAATTAGAATATTTACCTCTGACCACTGATATTTTATAACTCAGTTTTGCCTGACCTAGGGATTTGTCTTACGCTAATCGGACTCCAAGCCCAGTGAAATTTCTGACAGCTACTTGACAGCGTTTAAATAACTTTACTCCGCCGCGGACTGCTTAGTCGGATCTATCCTGTTGTAGTACTTAATGACTATCTTACTGTCCCAGGTTGGCACAGAAGCTAAAAGCAAACGCAAAACAACATTTTAACTCATATTTGCTCAGTTGAGAAAGCTTGATAATGCTTAATCATATCAACGTCAAAGCAGCTGGGATCAGGACAACAGGAATGAGCCGATTTTGCTCATTCTTACCTTTCAATAGTGCGTTACCAATGCGTGCATGCATAAGTAGACCCTGCGCTCATCTACTCCTATGAAGAGACCACCACATTATTAGCAAAATTTTCCATTTCAATCCCCATTCCGATCGATATGCTCATAACAGCAGCTGTCGCAGCATATGCAAACATATAAGCCGTTGTTCATACGTGACCGAAATTACACAACTTGTTTACTCGGCACTCCACGCTGTGCGTCTGCATATGCTTGCGAGTCAATTAAATTAATTCACGGGTAAACATAAATCGGTTTGCATGCAAGTCCTGCAGATTGTTATTCTGCAGATGAGTCATCGCTAATCCGAACCACCTTTAGCATCTTATTTCGGTCACCGATAAGGCAAACTCCCGTCTTAGTCTCGAAACATTAAAATTTACATGGAACTGCCATAGAACACGTGGTATTCAGGAAACGTGATTGACTAATTGAGCTGTCAAGAGCAAACTTGTACCTAGTGTTCGCCTCTGAAATCAATAATGACCAGTAAATTTACTGGAGTTTCCCACACATGATTGATGATTCATTTGCAGCTACTTCGCGGTCTGCCAGGGCCGGCAGGTGACAAGGGACAGCATTTTTACTGCTGTTGATTGTTCGATACCAAATAGAAAGGGAAAGTTTCTCAGCTAAGCTGAGGGTTGAATATTTTAATGTCACTCTGTATGAACAATAACACCATAACGCCATTTGTCATATCTGTGCAAACATTTTCCCCAGCGATCCCTTTATTGTTCCATCGTGGTCAATTTCACCTTATATAATTCAGTTTCCCAAACTGCACTTTACCCTGAGTCGATTCTTAGCTTTTCTGAGTTCCAACTGCCGGGGAAGCCGATAATTTTACCACCGCTTCGGAAGGCAAATGTAGTCGCTAAAACCACTGCATTCAATTCAGATAATTTGACCTGTTTTACTCCGGACTATTATACACGCTGTGTGTTACTCGTCTGATTTTGGTTGATAGTTCCAATGACAATATCCTATTTCATCTGTCTACCCGTTCCATAAACCCACCGCACACATGGCATTCACGATCGGTACCGGAAAGAGCTGAATGCTCGTGTTCTAATAGATAATGACCGTGAGAACCTCGAATAAGCTTTACAAACCTACTTTCTGCATCATTGCATAAAATAAAAAACATTGCTTATCTGAACATGTTGCACATGTAATAGGACCTGTCTCTTCTTAGGCACGGTTTCCAGGTAGCAGGAGAAATACACACTTTTATTATTAGCATTATCATGTACAGACCATCCTCGCAGCAATAGCAGAGGGAAATAGAAGAATGCGGCAACGTACCGTTTGTTTCCATGTTAGCATCCCAAGCGTTCTGAGACATGTACGGAGACAGAGAAAACCTACTCATCTCGATGTTACATTTGGCGAATCAGAGCATCGTGATTAGGCCATGGAGGACACAAATGACTTGTTCTTGTTCTGCATTTGATTTCTGTTCACCTGTTAACAACTCCATTCTCTATTCTAATTGACTAGAAAAATCACCTTCCATTAGCTGATACCCCCTACGGTTTTGGGACGCTTTTCTGAATTGCACACTCAATTAAATCGACTACCTGTTTTCTCTTCTTCAGCAACAGCAACAACAACCATGCCCAGCGCGATGAACACTGCATCAGACTTGAATACCGGGAGAGCTCTATCTTAGAACTGCATCTACTTACTGAACTCGGATTTCAGGCAGTCTATGTCTGATGGCTGAGCGCTTGTTTCTCTTCTCCACGTCCTCGACACTCACTCAACGGCTAGCAGAACATACTGCACTTTACACTGCGATCGCGTTGTCTTACTCGACGTTATTTAACCATTCTGTCTACAAGTTCACCATTCTAATTTCGGCAACCGCTTGGTAAAAGAGTCTCTTATAAATTTGACCACAGATTAATCACTTACCTAGTCATGGTTACAACCTGAAGGAACTCGTCCTCAGTATTAGGCAAAGTGTTATGATGGGTGCCGTCACTTAAGCTGAAGCACGTTCTGATTCCAAAATAACATATCTGCTTTCTTAAGAACTAAAGCCAACAGATTACTATATATTCATCTGCATTCTATCCGATATATCTATAAGTCTGTATATCTATATTTGTCCACGTATATTATTACAAGTGACATGTAAGAAAGCCCATGAAACCAGGTGCGCGATTGGCAGGTCACATGATGATGTCACCTGGAACTAGAAACCCTGTTGATTTGCTATCCGATTTTGGATTTATCCCCTCGCTGGGACCTCCATGAGGACAGACACAGGACACTTTCGCTTACACAGGTACCATGGTTAGCTTGCGCCGCACAACTCACAATTCCATGCACACACACGCCATGTCCGATGTGAACCCGAAGGGATATGTCCGAGACACATTTGGAATGAATACCCGTTTCATCAACAGAGGCGGCTCACACTCCTTCTACATGAACATAAACAGCATTCCTGTCCATCCAATTTGGGAAGCACGTGTACCAGGCGTACACATGGCGGTGCCTGGACCATGTCCTATTCCAAACCATATGCTTGGAGCGACTCCTTGAGACTAGCATTGACAAGAGGACGGTGCAACTCTGACCCCGGCAACGATTCAGTCTTGTAGAACCAGTAAGCCATGTTGAGGGTAACAGTTAACACTCAGGGCATGCGAAACAACAGCGCGGATATCAAGCAACAGCCAAACCCTGAAATGCAAGAATCTCAATGCGCTGACACACACAGAGTGCAACCGCAGCGACGATGTAGCACGCATGTCACATTCGCCACAGTATTGGTCTGAGTTAGCAAACGGAAGCGGAAGCAGCACGCTTCATAGCGTGGAATGTGGAAAAGAATGTGTTTTCTACCTCTCCAAAGACCAGCTTATTTCAAGGTTAAGCTTATCATCACTCCAGAAATAGTTACGATTTAACACGGGAAACAAACCGAACTGCGCCAGCAGGATGGCACTGTGTTTCAACGATGATCACAGGTGATCTAACTATCATTGCCTATATATGTTTCCATTTATCTATTCAGTATGGTTTAAAAAAATTATTTGAGCAATTTTGGGGAGAAATTTCAAAAATATGTTGAATTCCGTTTATACTTAATCCGTTATTACATGCCTTTCCCATCCCCAGGGAGCATTGTATTGAAATATCTCACAACACTCCACAGCTGCTCTGTTACACGACCGGTTGTTTGTCCACTGCAATACAACCACCACACTCCAGACTCCTTAGCTTACTTCCATACGGTCAATTTTCAGGTCTGTGAGCAACGAAAACAAAAGATTTGATTGTCTTTTGATGTGCACATTCTACTTGCTTTATGTGCCACACCATCTAGAGTCAGGTACGTGGAGAGTTTTGGTATACTGATGGTGGTAGTTTGCACGACTGATTGTTGCAGTGGCATTTACCTCATTGGACATTACAAATATCGTATGATGAGTGGCCTACGGTATAATGATAAGGTGCAAAATGAGACCGAGTTGGTGAGATGGAAATAAGCCAACTGACTTAGGTAAATTGTTTATATAAAAGCAGAAGAAAGTGTCCTTGGTTCAGTGAAATGTACCTACGAAGATTGGTTACTGGATACCATTATGTCGTGTTAATTTAATGCTGATTTTATAGGTACGAACTACCTAGGTTTAGTCAAGTAAAGTCAACCAAACCAAAAGCAGGTTTTATGTAACAGTGTAGGTACATTTTCAGCATTTTCTATTATCAATACTTATGGGGAAATACATGACAGGAAAGTACTGAAACTAACGTAGTATCTGAGGGGAAAATATGTACGCGCATCACTAGAGGTAAAAATTGTGCATCGCATTAATGATCTTCGTTCGGCCAACAAACAAGCGCAACAAGTACTAAAATATAGCATAGTGGTAAGACGAAGCAGGAGAAACAGGGGCTCTGAATTTGGTTGTGTAGAAGTAACAGATGGCGATTTTCATAACTAACATTGGAACTCGTGGAGCGGGTTGCTTATAATATTAAAAAGGAAAATCAACACAAACGTCTACTTGCTTGTTAAAAATCTGCGAGGATCTATTTGGGCAATCATTTGCCTGTTGCTATAAGAATTAAGTCCCCCACAATGCCAGTGGGACCTACTTTAGTACAAAATACGAAGGAAGACTTTTCATTTGGTAACATTTGGGATAGACAAATAATGGTATTTTGAATTCCAAACCAGGACGAAACCGCGGTCGTGGTGTGCCATGGTTGGGAAGAGCAACACCCAACTATTTTCATTCGGGATACGATCTTCGAGATCAGAATGACCAAGGTTTACCTCAAAGTGAACCGAAGTCTCAATAGAGGTTGCGAGTCGCAACACAATCACACAGCGTGCTCTCGAAATTCAGCATTGTATTTTGAATTCCTTTTTCACCTGATAACGATATGTAACCTGAGCGTCTGAACCAGGTTAGTGATACCGAGTATAACGATTGCATCAATTAAGTCCATCCTCCGAAGACTGATTGGTAACGCAACGCAAGGAGCACGTTGTGTGTGGAGACTACTCTTTAAATTGTCACAAGAGACAAGTGATTTCAGGAAGAAAGAATCGCACACTCTTCGCCAGATGATTTGGCAACATGCTAGCTAACGCCGAACCATAGAAATAGATGCCAGGATTTTATACGGGCTAGTCGGGTTGAATGTTGTCCCTATAAACAGTGCGCTAATGTAGTAATGCCTATATGCTCGCTAGGTTGTAGAGCGCAGGACAACGCAGCAGCATCGGTGATTCCCTATTTTATCGGCAGTGTTTGTTTCATGTGCGAATTCTCTCTGCCATTTCAACTAAAGCAGTTGAAAATAACAATAGTGATGGCTGCAGAACCTATGTTATTTCATATTTCGTGTTTGCTGAAGTTTTAATTAGCTAGCTTGGTCAAAATCAGATAGACACACACAAGTGAGCATGAAGCTAATCAAATTGGTTAGACATTAGAGAGAGTTCATGCGTCATAACTGGGACAGCAACAGTGATCGTCAGCGGCCTATCGATTATATCACTTCGTGGAAATTATTTCCAAATAGCCGCAAGTAGAACATTCTTCATTCGCGTGCTTCCCTTTCTTCCACACTCTGCCAGAATCCAGAAAATTGTAGACGAGTTCCTCGTTGATATACACCAGGCTACTCTTACTGCAGACTCTACAAATCTGATCCGAGGAAATTCGAAGAAACAACGTTAATTCAATCCCAGATATTTAGGATAACAGACCAGAATACCCGGCAAAATTTCCCTTCACAGGATGGCAATATACTTAATTCGGAAACGGGTTTTTCAGTTTCTCATCAACTAGCGAATCTGAGATCACTGTCCGCTTCTACTCTACCAGCTCCAGCTGGAAGTCTAGAGTTGGTGAAATGTACAACATAGCTAACATGAACGTCCATGGACGTAAAAGCGCCGATTTGCTACCGATATTCTCATCATGAGGAACGCTCATCAATCTATGGATATCTGCAAACAGTGCACCGATGTTGTAAGATGGTGGGTTATTTGACGCAAGTATGCAGGTCAGTCAAGCTAAATATGGAATTGTAGAAACCATCAGTAAAAGCAATCCAAGTGATAGATTGTTGTGAGGAGAAGGAAACAAATTCCCACTCGGTGTGATTGAATGTTGTGCCCAATTTAAATTTAACGCCATTAGCTCTGTAGGACTACCAGAAATTACCGAATGACTACTGGAGAGAGATAAGGGTGCAGCAGTGAGATTAATTTGGGCGAACGCTTCGAAGCATTTACCACACTTCTCATCGTGCACCTCCTACGTTCGGACGTACGCAGTTGAACCGATTAGTGTTGTCGCTAACTCCCTTGTTTAAGCACGATACGGCGCTGAGACACACAAACTTCTTGTTTATGTGATATCGGAAGATCGACTAAACCATCTCGAAAGAGTGTGTGGATGGCCGCAATTCTTAGCAAAGTTGCTGTCGTTGGACTGGAAGAAATTTGAACCAACACTCAGAATTTTCTACGGAGCTCCGAAACAATTTCAGGCCACAATATGATTGAAAGAATGTACCGTGACCAAATTCAACACAGCATGAACACTACCGTATTCCATAAGTCACAAAGTTGAATAAGAATTAAAACGCTTACAAACTCAGGGTATTCTAATACTGGCGCAGTTTTCCAACTGGGGGCGCCAACTGTGCCAATGACCTAAACAGACAATTCCATGCGAATTTGTGGTGATTACCATATGACTGTCAACCGGTATTGCAGGCTAGTCAAATATCCAATAATCCACTCCAGTGGCTTTTATACCATAATCACATGTGTGGAAATATTCATCAAAATTGGTCCAAGTCACTCATTTTCACAATTACAGCTAGATCAGCATTCTCGACCGCTTGCTACCAACATTGGTCATTTTATTGTTCTATTCAAGTAGCAAGTTACTATAACTTTTGTTGTCCATGCGAACCTCTGTTCATCCGTACGGACAGGTTCTGTTTATCCCACCTAAAGCGAATAAGTAGACTAAAAGAAGCATCTTTCAAAGAAAAAGACATAACTTTAGTCAAGTCGCTATTTGTTCTTATAAATGAGGAGTTGCGCGGTCTCAACAACGTGTACATCCAGGCTATACTTGGAAATAGTGGTTGCCGTGAACTGGGTGGGATATTAAAACAAGTAAGCGCGATTTCCCGACTTAATTCAACCTCCGACGTAAACGTGCAAAAACTGAACCATGGCTTTTGTAACAGGTACATCGATCTGATCTCTGAAGCATCCCTTTCCCAGCCTAAATGGCCTGTAGACTCACTGACACCTGTCGACGGGGGAACTGTACACAAGTTACTGAAACAGGTTCACTGCGGGAAAGCTAGTGGTCCTGGCTGTCGGTCTCTCGTTTACCCCAAGGAATGTTCGGACTTTCTCGCCTAAACTCTGGTTACTTTGTACACATTATGCAGAGCAACATATTATTGCCGACTGTTTAAAAGGCGTCAATATCACATCACTACCAAAATGGGATCAAGCAAATACCGATCAATTGTTTGTGCTTCGGTAGCCTTAAATTTGTTGGAAAATAGGATACTTGCAAGGAAGCTGACACAACGGAAGTCAGCTGATTCTCTTCTATATGCCTACCGCGGTTTGAGCTCAGTTCAATACCAAGTAGCCTGCCATGTGTACTCGGTCTTGTCATCCTTGGACAATAGAAGCAAGTTTACTCGAGTCTGATTTTTAAACTACAGCAATGCTTTCGGCTGGGCAAACCGCGAATTTCCGCTTAAAGATCCACTCGGTATTGGAATACCTTCCATTCCGTTGTCCATCATTTGAGGGATTAGTTTATTGGTCGCACTCAGGTTACCCTATTTGGAGGCCGAAGCTCCTCGACCTTATTCACAAACTCCGGGGTGCTTCAGGGAGTTATTTTGTCAACATTTCCCTTTTCAAACTATGTAAGCTCGATACCAGTCCCCAGAGAGGCGACCCTGCCGAAATATGCAGATGAAAGTGTCTTGGGCATCAGTCAATCGACTACTACCTCTTCAGTCAGATTGCAAGATATTCCTAAAGATCCTACCTTTTGGTCAAAGGTCTGCGAGCTGTTGCTCAAGGTGTCGAAATACAGTGCTGTCATTTCTTCACTGTACAGAGGCGATCGTGATCAAGAACTTCTCCAGCAATGCCCAGAACGAGACGAAACCTGCTGGGCCAGATGGTATGCACCCACTAATCCTCAAGTCATTATCGACCATAATTGCGCCTTCTGTAACTGAACTGTTTAACAGGTCACTATCCACTGGTCTACTACCGGACGACTGGAAATGCTCAGTCGTAAAGCCTATCCCGAAACGTGGTAACCCAAGCAAAGTGGATGACTATCGGCCGATCTGCCTGACGGCAGTTTTGGCAAAGACGCTCGAGAAGATCGTGAAGAAGAGCATTCTGCATCTTCTCGAGTCGAAAAACCTGTTGACCTCCGCACAGCATGGTTTCCTGAAAGGTCGTTCGTGCATCACCAACCAACTGTTGACGAGGCACGAATGGTTACAAGCGCTGAACAAAGGCCAATCGGTTGACATCATTTACATTGACTTCAGTAAGGCTTTTGACAAGGTTAACCATGCAGTGCTCCTTGACAGACTGAGGATGTGCGGTGTTGGTGGTTCGCTGCACAAATGGATCAGAAATTTCCTTGTGGATCGGAGGTGGAGAGTCCAGGTGGACAACCATCTAACCGAGTGGTATCCATCGAGCAGCGGCGTGCCCCAAGGCACTGTACTGGGGGCCGATATTGTTTCTAATCCATATAAACGATGTGCCTCAGCTTCTACAATCACATTGTGCTTTGCTTGCAGATGACTTGAAAGTGTGGAGAGTAATCCGCACCCTCAATGAATGCCATTTACTTCAGCAGGATCTCGACCGCCTCTCGACATGGTCTGCGGAGGTTAACCTTCTGATCAACCCTGCCAAGTCGCAATTAATGAGGTTGGGTAAGTGTGATCACGGCCGAACGTACACAGTGGCTAGTCAACCGTTGCCTCCCGCTCCTTTCGTGCGCGACCTCGGTGTGCTCTCACGTTGCGACCTAAAATCCATTGACAACATGAACAGACTGTACCAAAACAGCCTTCGGATGCTTTGGGCGCTCAGGCGCAGCTTCAGCACTTGATCCGAAGAGATTGCTGCCCGCCTCTTCGTCTCGATAACACGACCAATGATAGAGTACGGCTCTCCCGCATATTGTCCCATCACGCTGGGCGAGGTAGAAAAGCTTGAGCGGGTGCAGCATGTAGCCACCAGGCTGATTCCCAACTTACGAGGTATGCCATACGAAGACCGATGTAAGAAACTAGGGCTATACACCCTAGCATATCGTCGGCTGAGGGTTGACCTAATCATGACGCATTGGATATTACATCTGGGAGATTACCCCATGTTGAGACAACTACTTCATCTGCGCACACCAAGCTGCACGCGAGGACACCGGTATAAACTTATCGTCCCGGATTTGAAGCGGGTCGCCCATCAACTCTGTTTCGAACGTAGAGTGGTGAATGTCTGGAACGACCTGCCTCAACATATAGTAGAAGCGAACACAGTGTCCCAATTCAAGATGCTACTAGACCAACAATTTGCAGAGGCAAAGTACAGAGAGAGAAACGATAAATAAAGAGTTCATGTCCGAAAACGACGAATGATGCAGCTACACAGAGAAACCTCTACTCGCTGCTTCGCACCAGTTCTCAGTTCTCGATGGTGAGAGGTTGCACTCTACCTCATTGGTAAAGTACCTGGGTGTTTTGCCAATCTACGATTTATCTTGATCACACCATATAGAAGAAAATTCACAAAAGTCAGGAGGTTAGTCTAAGGCCTTCGAGTTTCCCCTGACCCCATGATTTGATACTCGCCTTGTCATCGCTCGTGTTCTTCCACACTGGAAGTACTGCTCACCAGTAAGTTTTCCCCGTTTATTGAGCAAGGACTCCAGATTAATCTCCCGGTCGTTAAAACACTTGCAGCCATGGCGCGGTGTACCGAAGCTGTCATTCATTGACATACGTGTATCTGCCTATGTTCGATGTTGCAAGAGACTAGCAGCAATATTGGTTTTCGACACAAATCATCCCCTCCAATGTGTATTGTTTGAATGTGTGTCAACCTCGTCAACTAGACAGAAGTACAAATCCATTTATGCGCAACCTTCGTTACTTATCCCATAGGTAGTACGCTTTTCACTACACAAGGAATAGTTGTTCAAAGATTAACAAACCACTTTAGGCTATGATAGTATTATTCTTTTTCGATTGTTGATCCACTGCTTTTTTAATTTTACTCTGAACCGCTGAAAGTGCGTGTTCCGTCTGAATATTCACCCGTTCTGTGTGCATAAAGTACATTCTTGACTTTACTTTACTCGACTGACATTGGGAAGTGACGGGTGAGTCAGCCAATCTGCAACACAAAGACAGGTACTGTGAGCTGATTGGCTGCATATCGATGAATATTGGGAACTTATCTGATGCCATGTTATCCGAACTTGTCATAAACCATTAATTTAACTACGATCTGGGGCTAAACGAAACATCCCTTTGACAGCGCAGAAATCGCCACCGATACGAGGAAGTGTCAATGTGATCATAGTTGGAACTGCAAACACAAACCAACAAAAAAGTAAAATTGGAGGCCGCTGATTTTTGAGAAATACTTCGTTTATGGTTTACCAGCACACATCTAGCCTGTGTTTTAAAGTATCAATATGGAAGACAACAACATAAGTAACTAAGGTATTGTTCATTCTCGACAGTGCTATGCTCACCTACATGACAATAAGTATGGTAATACGAAGAAAAAGGATCGGTAAACGCACAAATATGTTAAAGTAAACAAGTTTAAAACTGGATTTGTGTGTATGTGTATATGTAGGTACGCGTGAGTGTGAAGTGATGGTGGGAGAGCCTATGATGCTCTGAGGCTGGTGGCGACTACAGCCTGATGGATAAGCTACCCACTGCTACTATTATTGTGCCATGGACTCATATCCTGGACGCCTCCTCGTGGCCACCGCTGGGTGGGACTTAGATTACGCCCTTCTCCCTGGTAACATCCGCAGGGATGGTCAGTGAACTGACCATTTGCTAGACTTGCTGCATTTCGGGTGTACATTTAATCGAAGGTGTTGACTGAGGACTCGAGTCGTTCTCCTGTCAGGTGTGGGCGTCCTGCCTGTATCTTAGTCCATCCTCTTCGGAGGTTAGGACGTGGTCGATAACACTCTTTCCGTAAAACCGAGCCATGGGAAACAACAGGTCTACGGGTTATAAGCGTACAGCTCGATTGGCGCAGAGCAACAGCGCCACGCATTGTCTCTGACGGTGAGAGAACACCTACGGCTGTTCATTGGTTTGCCGCTGCCAACCTCAGGCCATCCAGCCGCTGGTCCAATTGGTATAAATTCGCCAACATCCTCGTGCGTCTGGCCATGGTCGCAGGTGCGTTTCCTATTACGGTCTCAAAACATAGATGAATCGTTCCAGTACCTCAAAGCCTGCGTGTGACGGCCGTCAAGCAGATCCCAATCTGTCTCTGCAATCACATTCGCGAGCCGGATCTGCTCCCCACTGCCTTGTGGGTCAGGCTATTGAGAAAAATTCATCCGGTAGAGTCCCTCAAGCAAACCTCCGAAACACAACCGCCACCTCGCTTGCGATTGCCCACCAATCCAATCGTATGTCTGCGCTCAAAGCGCTCAGCCTCGGGTGCTGGAACGTGCGCACACTACTGGACCGGAACTCCAGCGAGCGCCCCGAGCGACGCACTGCACTAGTCGCGATGGATCGGGCGCGCTACCACATGGATATTGCGGCGCTCAGTGAAACTCGGCTCGCTGAGCAAGGTAAATTGCATGGTGCATGTGCTGTCTGCACATTCAACTGGATGGGCAACGCTGCCTCAGTACCACATGAACATGGGGTCGGATTTGCGCCATTCGTTCGCCTCCATGGCCAACTCGTGGTTGAACCAACATGCGTCAGCGCGCGACTGATGACTGTCCGCCTACGACTCGGAAAAGGTAAGTTTGCCACTTTTATACTCACGTATGTTATCCTGCTTACACGCGTGATCTAAGCCACGTTCAGTTTTCGTCCGTGATACTGTCTGTGCCGAGGAGCGACCGACTATTTCTGCTGGATGATTAAAACCCGCGTGTTGGCGGGATGCATCGGTGTGAATCGATGTCATCGATCTGCATGGCATTGGTTCAGCGAGTGCGCACGGTGACAGGCTGCTCTCACTGTGTGCCACTCACGGCCTGACGATCACGAACACTCGGTTTGCATTGAGTGCCAGTGAGATAGCGACTTGGACGCACCCACGAAGTGGTCACGCTCACCTGCTCGTCTATGTCATCGTAAGTCAGCGTGATTTGCGTGAAGTGCGCATGACACGTGTACTGCGTGGAGCTGAGTGTAGCACTGAGCACAAATTGGTAAGGACCAAACTGTACATATATTTTCGTAAAT
Organism: Dicrocoelium dendriticum; assembly: GCA_944474145.2. Classification (NCBI taxonomy): domain Eukaryota; kingdom Metazoa; phylum Platyhelminthes; class Trematoda; order Plagiorchiida; family Dicrocoeliidae; genus Dicrocoelium; species Dicrocoelium dendriticum. The sequence goes on along the minus strand of OX104060.1, from coordinate 8,595,899 downwards.
TTATGTATTGCACTCCCGCCATGAATCGACGTAAATTTATCGTTCTCTCCCTCGGTACTGTGGAGAAACGAAGTGAGCTGCAGAAGGAGGTGACTGTAAGCTTGTGTGATGTGGAATGCAAAGCCTGAGTGAGCGGCCTTTGGCGCCACATTCGCGAGCAAGTGACAGGTGCTACCGAGGAGACCATGGGGCGCGCAAAATTTAAGTCGCCTGATTGGTTTGATAAGAACAATGTGACGATTAGTATATTGATGTCGGAGAAGGATGCAGCATTTGCTACGCATGTCGCAGACCCCAGTGACTTGGTGAAGAACAGTCAGGTTGTCAAACTTCGACCGCGACTGACAGAAGAGCTCTGTCGCATTAAAAATGCAAGGTGGAAGGTGAAGATCTGGCTGATAGAATACTTTGCCAAACGCGGTCAACACAAGGAATTCTTCCACTCTTTGAAAACGGTGTATGGACCGACGTTTAAGCCGCTGAAGACGCTAATCGATGGTAGTTTAGGCGCTACCTGTGCAAAGACTGCAGATATAATGCAGATCTGGCGAACGCACCTTGACTGTCTCTTGCACTATTGTTCAGAGATTGACTGGCGTGGTTCGAATGGCCTGAATAAGCACCATGTGAAGGCCAGTCTGATGGACACGCCGACACTGGCTGAGACGCAGAGAGCACTTGCGCAGCTGCGAAACGGCAAGTGTGCCGGTGCCGATGGGATCCCGCCTGAAGTATTGAAACATGGCTGAACCGCGTTGTTGATTGCTCTGCACCATTTGGTGCAACGCGTATGGATTGAGGATGAGGTGCCTCCAGAACAGAAGGATGCCCCTTGTGTTACCACTGTACAAGAGCAAAGTCAGCAAGCTACGTTCCAATAATTATAGTGGCAAAAACTAGCTAAGTTGTGTAGACAAGGTGATCGCCCGCATCCTGCTCAACCGCCTCGTCAGTCAGGGTGGGCAACCGAACGTGGCTGAAGATTATGGGGATTCCATTCAGGTAGTAGCACAAGAGCCTTGCTGTTGGCTGCCTGTCAGTTGCAATGAAGGTGTAGGGAACGACACAGCCATTGTACTCGCTTTTTGTTGATTTCACAAAAGAGTTTGATACGGTGAATCGGGAGACATTTTGGCTGGTGTTGGGTAAGTTTGGTTGCCGGCGTAAGTTTGTAACTTTAACTGAATGTCTGCACTGTGTTATGTGGGCGGATGCAATTGAGTGGACAGTTCTCGGATGATATTGCATTTGTCCTTGGTGTGAAGTAAGGTGGTGTTTTAGCTCCTTCCCTGTTTAATATATATCTTCATGCAATGTTGTCTTGTGCTTTTGATGCCGCTTGTGCTTATGGTGTTCGTGTGGAGCACAGTATTGATGGTGGGTTGCTGAACATCCGTCGTTTCGGTGCGATAATCCTAGTCTGTGCGAAAACTATCCGTATGTTGCTGTTCGCTGACGACTTTGCATTGTTTGCACACAGCGCGGATGCGGTGAAGAACGTGAGTAGTGCTCTGACTTCGACTGGGGTCAAGTTTGGGCTCACCATCCACACAAGTAAAATTTGCTGCCACTCTCTGCCTTCACTGGATGCGCAATCAGCAATAGTGCCGTGAATCTGCATTGCTGCTGAACTGTTTGCTACCACCTCCCGCTTCTGCTACCTAGGGAGTGTAGTTCCGACTGACCAGCCGCTACACAGTGAGCGTTGTATTAGCGTCTCGAAGGCAGTGGCTTCATTTGGGAAGCTGGAGTGCCGAGTGTGGAACGACCATCAGCTTACCGTTAGCACGATGTTGAATGCGTACTGATCCATGGTGCTGTCCATTTTTCCATACGGCAGGGAAACCTGGGCCATGTACCAGCGAGATATGAGATATATCGAGCGGTTGCAACAACAGTGTTTGCGATGGATCCTGCGCATCGTTTGGTGTGACAGAGTTGCAGACGCGAAGCAGTTACGCCGAAGGGGAATGAATGCAGTGAATCGCATACTTTTGCTAAGACACTTGAGATGGCTCGGCATGCAGAGCAACCGAAGTTACCTTACAATGACATTATCATAGTTTGCCTCTCACCTTCTAATTTTCATTTCAGGTGTTGGGTATCGGAGGTGGTTGATCAGCGCACAAGGCGCGATCTGAAGGCAGTTGGCGAGGTGCAAGAGGGAGCCTTCTTTCATGCAGCGAAAAAGCGGCAATTGCGGAAGCGACCGGCACCGGTGGGTTGTACTCCCTCTACGTCGAGCGAGTGGTGCTGTATCACATGCGGTCGCGAGTGCCTGAGTCAGGCAGGCCTTGTGAGCCCCGAGCGAGGCCACTCGGAACCAGGATCGAAACGAAGACATGTCCTGCAGAGAACGTATACATGGCCGGTGCAGCGTTTGTAGGTACACTGCATTCGATTTACTAACCGCTTGCTTGCATGCTTGCTCTATTTATTTCTGGTGGCGGGTTTGCTATGTTGTCTCATTAATGTCCACCTGGATTGTTTTCTACTAACTTGCACACATCGCTCAAGTTAAGTACAGTTAATTTTGATAACATTTTTGAGTTTGTGACCTTTTCTTAAAATATATTTGCTGACGTTTTGAACCTATAGCGCAATTTTGGCAACCAATTTATTTCCTCTGCTCATTTATTGAATAGCTATGTCGGCATATCTGTGTGCATTATTCGAGTTATTTTATTTGGTGTTGTCCTTTCAACTTCTTGGCTGTTGTTTGACATCCCCGGTGTGGCTGCACTGGATGTGCATGTTGACGAGGTGCCTACCTGTCTAGTACCCACTACCTCGGCCATAATGGCTCAAGGAGATAGCATGTGTGCCACATACAGAGGCTGAAGCAATCATGATGCTTCTTCACCGCTGCTGGACTAAACCAACTTACGCTGACACTTAAAATGGTCATCATAGTCTAGAGAAGTTTAATTCCAACTTATTTGGTTTGTTCTGCCTACCTGAATAATCTTCTGTGAACTTGCATACGTTGCTTACTTTACTTTTCGTTAGCTTCGTCACCTTTATCGCGTTTGTGGCATATTTTGAATAACGTTTGCACATTTTGCACTTATCGCGAATTCATTGGTAACCGACCTACTTTCCATGCCAATTTATCAAACAGTTATGTCGGCATAGCTGTCAGTTTTAACTGTTATATATTTTATTTGATCATGATATTTTAAGTGACTGCCTGTTACTTGATATCCCAAGATTGGCTGCGTTTAATGTGCATGTTGACAAGATGCCTACCTGTTTATTACCCACTATTTCTTCTATACTGTCTCCAAGAGACAGTTGGTTGTTGCTGGAGGGGGCGGGGTTCACTGCCCTCGTAGCCGTGCTAGACTCGAATAGTGGTTCTATGCATCCAGTGTGGAGCGTGCCTTGTGTACGCTTGATTCCCCAAATACAGCGTGCTTGTGTTTGCCTGTGAAGGAGTGTGGGTTGGCTCCATTGATGGAACGTGGCTCCCATGCACATGCCTCCCGGTCTTATTCCTTCGGGTTTACACTGGATATGGGGTGTGTGGGTGGAGCTGTCGTTGTTGCAGCGCAAGCCATCGATGGTTCCTCTGTAGGCGCAGGCGTCCTGTGGCTGGCCACAATGAGAGGCAAATCCGAAACCGGATGCCGCCAACAATGTGTGTATACATGTTGAATGAAGTTGTGAACGTAACGTCCCTTGTGTGACTGTAGACTACTCCCAAGGCAATTGGCGCGAAGAAATTACTTCTCGACAGCTCTCATCAGGTGTATACAATCAAAGTGCCATTTATCATATGTTGATCCTGCTATCTCTAGCCAGTATATGCAAGGTAGTATATCCCTGGATAAGTGCAGTGCGTATGGGTTCAAATCAAACCAACTGCGGTGGATCAATTGCCTTGAGGTCAACTGACTAGGCCAAGCACATGGCAAGTTAATGATTGACACCAGAGTCTTCTGGTTACACAGTTCTAGCTGTAGCTCTCTGATTGCAATAACTTCAGCAGTAGTCAGCAAATGCCTTCTGAGCCCTTTTGAGGTCCGCTTCGGCACAACAAAGAAAACATTAAAAGTGTTCTAAGCTCTTATTTGTTGGCCGACGTTAAGTAGGTGTTTTGAGATGGAGCTGTGCATATTCTTTACCGTACCATGCTGCAATGATGCGGAGCAATGCTCAGCAAGTTCCTTCGATAGACGTCTGCTCGTATGTCTAATAAAAATAGCAACACAGGTACAGGTGGACTGATATACAACACAGGAGTTGGACTCCACCGGAAGCCTATGTTTAAGGCGTTGCGTAATGAGAGCGACTGTTTCAATGCGAATGGGAACTCTGGCTGCGATCGACACCTTTCTGTAAACTAGCTCGAACAGACGTCTCCCTTGAAAGGAACTGGCAGAAATAGACTTGATGACAGTCCTCATACACTTATTGGGATAGCGGACAATCGAATTCATCTTGATTCAAATAGCCGGATAGCCGTTGCTTTCTAACCTTCTCTGGATAAAATCCTTCTTCGCATCCAATGTCTCTCTGCTGAAGAGTTTCGTGGCTTGATTGTGTTTGAACGGGTTGCCAGTGCAAAAAAGCGATTACAAGAATTATCTGAAGTGGATGACCGACCTCCGTAAAGAATGATATCACTTTTGTGGGCAAGTGACCGTGGCCAGTCACATCCGCCATATATCAATGTTTTTAGACAGACATTTATGGCATTTCATGTACTTTAAAAATCAGCAAACTCCTATCAAAATCTCTCTTCATACCTGGCACCACGTACCATACACAATGACTAAGAATTTGAACTACAGGTCCTAAACAAAAAGGATTGTCCTCTTACTTGGTGTATTTCCGGTTAGCGGTTTGTTTACCCGACAGTGTAGCCCGGCATACACCGAAGACCGTCAATCATGAGCAGTCACAATTTGTCTGGGTGGATGTGAAAAGTTTGTACGGATGTGAATATCACCGCAGCACAGCAAAAAGGTGCTAACTCAGTCGGACAAGGTGACTTGGCTCTTAGACAATAAATAAGTAAACTCAGCTGACTCATTCTCAACTATCGCATTCTAATGACAACCGTTAAATTACTGCGCCGCGTGCTTTCCAAAGCAACAAAACAACGGTTTAACACATCTTAAAACTCCCATGGGTGAAACCTAATGGATGAAAAATAAGTGTAAATTACACAAGAGGCGCGGTATTGGTTCAATTAAGGGTTGCGTAATTTTACAGACGAAGACACACGTTTCGATTTTGCGAGGGAAATGATCTCACGCCAATGTCTGTACAGACTGTCACCTAATCGTACAATAACTGACACGGTGTAGGCGTATTGTCAAGTTATCTTCGGAATAGCGACGAGAAGGGGGCCGAGTTGCGTAAACTGGAATAGCGTCCCACGCCTGAGGTGATCGTAGAAGAGAAGTGTCCAATCTTCTAGCCTACTGTACCCAGTAGCTGGCTTAAACTTATGATCTGTCTGATTGGGTTTTGACCCAGATTCAAGAGAGGTTGACCTTTTTCCGAATCTAATGCACCATCGTGTGATGGAATCGCAGTCGGCGATAACCTCCAGCGTACACTGCTGGAGCTTTTAGTGTTAATTTATATGAAAGGTACAACATGCCGTTAACACCATAGGTGGGATCGTCCATTTCCACAAGTTAACAGACTTGGACAGCTTAGTGCACGGCCTATCAATGAGGTGGAAGTGTTGCTTAGCTTTTCCGACGTGTTTCAGCCTCGCATCAACAACGAACTTCGTCTCACATGAACACTCAGAGATGAACGACATGGGAAGCAATGCATGGGCTGTGACCGCAACCTTGCTACGGGGGTTCTATTGGTGTATATCTAAAATTATATACTTGTCCCTATTGAAAAGTTGTATATTCTCGGTTGACAACAGGAAGCCTTAATGATGTCACTTTGCCGTACTGCGTGATTGTCTTTATAGCACGTCGTATATTTAGAATAAAACTTGGGATCAGTCTTATTTGAAAACGGTGATGAAGACGAGGAATGGATGTGATCCTAATACTGAGCCATTCGATGCAAAGCTTTCTTCATCTATTACATTGAACAAGACATTACGAACCTTCACAATCAGACAACAGTGAAGGGGGACCTTAACTATCCAAATCAGAGCAGCTCGTGACTTAGAAGTTTGTGGAACGGAATACGGTCATACAAACTATCAAATACCCTTGAGATGTTCAGCTATAGCGAATAAGCTTTCACTCCACTGTCTGCAGATTTCCTCCACTACGAACAGGCTACCAATTAATTTGTAATGTATAATTGGTTCCCGTGAAGTTCGTGCTAAATTGGAGCACGATTTTGGAGGATCTACTCAGTATGCATTCGTAAACAAGCATAATGAGAGTTATTGTGTGGGACGTTGCTAACTTTATATTGCCGTCACTCATACAGATTGTGATTATGACCCCATGCCTACACGTAGTTGCAACCCGTGTAATATGTGTTCGGTCGAGGTTGTCGGGAGTTTCCATGTCCAGTGAACACAAGCAAAACAAATGCCTTGTAGAATTTTCCTACAAGATTTTCCCTTCACGTAAAAGGGGAAGACATAGTCTGATTTGATATGTGTTCATAATTCACCAATGTTCACTTAGAAATGAATCTGGATGTAATAGGCGTACATGCCACCGAAGTCGTGTTTCTGGCACAACATCAGAAATTACTATATTGCTTGTACAGGAAGGAATTTAAGTTTAACGCCAGCATTTCTCGACAGATTGATGGTGTAGCCACGGGAAGCGCACTTGGGCCAGTGTGGACTGAGATCTACATGAGCTACCTGGAAACTATCAGGCTACTACCTTGTAGGAGCGCTGCTTAGGTGCGGAGTCCAAAAATAGCCATGTCCCGTCGTTCTTACTGGATGTTAGAAATAAAATCTTGTTGGTATCCCAATGATATATTTTTGGGAGGCTCCCGAAGATACACTACGACAGTAGGGCAGAAAGATTACACAGGGAAAACACAGGTGGTGTTTGGCTAGATGGTATAAGCCAGAGTTCAAAGTAAGTTGTCCATTGATTGTATACACATCAATAGCTTTTGAATGATGTGGTTAGAGTCACATGATTGTGGCTAGTATCTTCCCTGTGCGAAGAGAAATAAGCTAAAAATAGCAAAATAAGTTAAAGCTCCTACAACCTTATTAACAAAACGTGTATTCATCTAGCTGCCACATAGACGACATTGTTGTCATTGCAGGCACTGCCGAGAAAGCAGAACACAGATTATTGGCTATCAACAAATCTTCGGGCGCCTTCCAGTTCGGGAGTGTACCGGAAGACTAACGGTGCAAGACTATACCTTAAATAGCTTCTGTCCTGTACATTACAAATAAAAGACAAACAAGGCATCAGCAGTACGTCGGTACGAAATATTGACGCTTCGCTGCTCTGGTTTGTACCATTTTTGAGAGAGCGAACCAGGACTGCTCGGAGGAAACGATCAATTGTGTGTTACAACGCGTCACCTCGATAATAAGTGAAAGCATATATATTGAGAATTTCATAGCACTGCACTCAAATGCGAACGGGAAAACTAAGTACGAACGAAGGCCGATGTCCCTAAGAAAAATGTTCATAACACTGCAATTTAAAGGAGACAAAAATGACGGCAGATGCCGATATCTTCTCGGTCAATCCATTAAAATGTATTTCTACGTTGCTCAGCTTGTGTCACTGTTTCAAGTTAAGCACTTGCACTTTAAATCTAAGCAGAATAACCTCGAGATACCGTCTTATGCAGTTGCCTGTTTCACGATAAATTTGGTAGCGAGCATGTCGGCCGAACTAATCGGAGACTGAATAATAGGATCTTAGAGCTTATTCCAGGAAACCTGCTTGTGAATGATCTGAAGCTGCTCGCCAGTCCGACCGACCGACACATACTTGACGGACACGTGTGCAAACCCACGTGAATCACTTGGGATAATCAACCGAGAGAGCGCCGCCCGTGTTTTCAATTTGCTGAAGCTTCAGTAACTAGGTGGCTGCAATGCCCTTTGTGTAAACAGGTCGAGTTTGTCGCTACTCTAGCCTTACGTTGATGAGGTGTTCTGGTCACATTCTTCTAAGCGGAATGCAGGGCAGCGTCACATGAACTTTGACCACCTGCATTTTCCCAATTACGTTACACCTTAAGGGCTTTCGTATGCAACCTATCTCTTCCACCACTTGCATGTAAACGGCTGACAAGAATACGCGAAATAGCTGGATTCAGACTAATCTGTCGAAAATTCTTTCTCACACTGTTGAACTACCTCGTATGCGGTTGGATGAAGTTATCACAGCCACCTAGTAAGAGACCACACAGGATGCAATGTGCGATTGGTTAACACCTCGTGTCAGGCTGAATATTGTTATCACAGCTGCCGAGGGGATACAGTCTGATCAGAGTAAATGGTGAAAAGAAGCACCAGCGATGACTGCCAAAAAATCAGGGAGGTAATTAAGCGAGGAAAAAACAATGACCGTCTAAACAAGTCCTAATGATATTCTCAGCGAGATCACGGATTTCAGCCACACAGACAGCACATGATAATCGATCGATTTCCAGCGCGTGTTTGTACGTTAACTTGGAACTTCTATCCAACCACGTGGCACGTGTGGATCGATTGGTTTCGACCAAGTATGTAGTTAACGGCTTTCCCGGACAGTTGGTTGTAACATTAGTTGTGCAATTAAACGTTTACAATTAGTATCAATTCGGTCCTCTTACTACAAAGCGGGAGTTAGAACAGTCTGGCGACGGAGATGATTGATCAACATGTTATCACGCAAATGTTACAAAAGCAGCAACGTCAATTGAATCAACAACAGCAATTATTTGAAATTCTCGCACAAAATTTCTCAGCACCTAAATCAGAGGTTCCAGAGGGTAGAAGTAATACCCAACTTAAAACCGCATTGGCCATTGGAATACAAGAATTCAGTTATGACCGCGACAGTGACAATACATTTTAACTTAGTGCAAGCGATATGAAGACATTTTTATTGTCGACGGTTCAGCATTGGATGTATCAGCAAAAGTACGGCTGTTGATGCAAAAAGGCGGATCTTCTGAATACAGAACATTTTGCCATTACTTTTTGCCAAAACACCTAAGAGACTAGAATTTGCAAGAAAATATGGTTAGGCTTACCACAATGCTTGAAGAGCGGACATCTATGTTTAACGTTTTCATAACTATTTAAAGCTTACTAGAGCAGAAGATGAAGGCATTGTGACACAAGCAGGTAGAGTAAACCTGGAATATAAAAGCTTCCAATAACAAAGAATGTCAGATGATCAATTCAGAGCATTGATTTTTGTATCTAACTTAACATCGCCTGCGGATACCGATGAACAGAATAATATTTCTATCAAAACTGAACGCTAGTTGCACCATTTCACCAAGGAGTATCTCAGAATGATAGACCTAAAGTATGATTCGCATATGTTAGTCAAACATCTGCTATTCATACTTGATTTCTGTTGATACAATTACCAAATCACACATGGAACAGAACAAATTTCCAAAGCAAAGAGGCTGGTTTCAATGACCACTTACACCATGCTGCAATTATGGCGCCTTACATTTAGCACTCTGGTGAATCTCGCTTCCATACTTGTCAAGATGTGGCATATTAGGTCACAAAAAGGGACACTGAGTCCGTTTGTTCAAGCGGCAATAAGCAACTTCATTCGGAAGAAAAGTAACTCCGGTGTGCACTACACTTAGTCCTCATGGAATGCATAGCCGAAACTTTATCACGTTATTAATTAACAATTTACTAGTTACAAATCGACACGGCTTCCAACATAACAGTCGTTTCATATTCGATTTGGAAAAGCATTGGCAAACTGGAGTATTTTGTTACAAAACCCATTACTCGGAAAGCTACTGGCATGCCAATCGGCTTCCTTTTATTAAAATTAATCTGTACTTTCACATTTCCAAACGATAAATGCAGTGGAACATGTTACATTGCAGCAGAAAAGAAAATAAATGTATTATGATGTGGATAAATATATGAGTTACAATTAGGGGATGTTCTAAACAGTTCAATTTGTGACACATAAATTCAGGGTATACGAAACGGATCTTCAAGTGATGTCACAACGGTTGATAAAAATTGAAAAATGATATTTTGGCATACGTGCAGGAAAAGTATGCTGGTGTTTTCAAACCAGAACTTGGATTGTGCACCAATCTTTGAGCTACTTTGAATGTTGCACCCGAAGCAAAGCCAGTAGTCCGTCCTAAAAGGCCAGTACCCTACACAGACATTTGTTGATCCGTAACTGAACCGCTTGGAGAAATTGGGCATGCTAACCAAGGTTAATTATTTAACCTGGGCTACTCCCGTTGTGATAGTCAAGAAGGCGATTTTCAACTGGAGTAAATGATGTACTTGAGACACGCAAATATTTATTGCCAACCCCAGTGATTTGTTTGCGCAGTTAAATGATGATAAAATATTTTCAAAAAGAGACCTATCTGATGCCTATTTAAAAATCCAAGTTGATGAGGAATCAAGACAGTTTCGCACCATTATATCAGACTGCCGTTTGGAATTAAGTGTGCTCCGACAATTTTTCAATTGGAAATGGACACAAGCTAAATGGGTTACCTTTTGCTATATCTTACATGTATGACATAATAATCGTAAGCGCTTCAGTTGCGCTACATCAGGCACACATGAATAAAGTGTTTGGTAAGATCTGGAGTTGTGGATTTACTCTGTGAATCGACAAATGCGCGGTATTCAAATCTCGATTTCGTACCTTAGTTCAATCATTGATTCCTGTGGTCGTCGTCTTGATCCATCAAAAATTATGGCAACCCAACAACTTCAAGTTCCAAAGAACAGGAAACCACTCCATTCGTTATTAGGACCTGGAAACTATTACATTAACTTTGTCTCTAATAACCACTCACTACGAATGACACCAAATGAACTTTTGAAATGTAATGCAAAATGGGTATGTTCACCAGCTTGTCAGTTGGCAATCGATGAAATAAAGCGCATTAAATCTTCTGATCTTGCACTCACATGCTATGACCCGAAACTCTCTATAATAGTTGGTGCTGAAGCTTCAGAGTGCGGGATTGGAGCAGCACTCTTTCACCAGTTTCCGGATGGCATGCAAAAAGCGGTCAGCCATGTTTCGCGAACGTTAACAACAGCTGAACGGAATTGGAACCAAATTGAAAAAGGGGGTATGTCAACTGGGTTTGCAGATAAAATGTATCATAAGATGTTGCGTGGTCAGAAATTCACGTTATGCACACATCACATGCCAATGCTATCTATACTTAGTACTAAGAAATGAATTCCTGTTTACACCGCAAATCACTTGCAACATTAGGGAACAATAATACTTCTCGAGTACGATTTTACCATTAAACACATCTGTTCGGAATGCCTTGGTCATGTTGATATCTTATCGCGCCTGATTGCGAACAAATGAAGTTCGCAGCCACATGAAGACGCGGTCATTTCATCAGTTGAAATTGATGCCGACATCAAATTCATCTTTGAGGAGACCATAAGAAACTTACCAGTTACGCACAATGACATTTGTGTGTCTACGTGATCAGATGGCTGTATACACCGAGTTATCTCCTACCATCGCAACAGTTGCTCAAGAATTCTAGCACTCGCTGAAAGTGAAGAATGTTTTGTGCGTAAGTATACCTCAAAAATAGTGAACGACTGTTTCATGCTATTAGATCGCATGGTGATCCCCGAAAATCTCAGAGGAAAGTGATTCAAATGTTTCACGCCGGACACCAGGGGATTTCATGAATGCAATCACTTGCTACATGTTATGCTTATTAACCAGCTATCGATAATGATATTGAAGGCGTTGTTCGTAATTTTTCCAAATGTGCACAGGCTGCGAAAGCCTCCATTATATTTAACCATCATCCTTGGTCAAAATCAACTGCTCCCCGTATGCGGATACATGTGGATTATGCAGGCACACTGAACAATCAATATTTTCTGATTATTGTTGATTCACACTCAAAATGGCCAGAAATAGTTTGTGTCACTCAACCAACGACAGCTTCACTGGTTGCAGTTCTCCGTCGTTATTTCGCATCGTTTGGCTCCTCAGAAACACTCGCCACTGCTAATGGTCCACAATTCACGTCGAACGAGTCCGAGCCATTTGGTTATTCCATGGGTGTACAACATATACGTAGTCCCATTTATCATTCCTACTCTAATAGACAGGCTGAGTGGTTTGTTGCTTCATTCAAACGTGCTCCGTTTCAACTTAAATGAGAGGGAGATTTTGCTACAAATTTTGATGTATCCTTACACATGTATCTTGAAACATCAAATCCTAAAACGCTAAGGCGTAAGACTCAAAAATGCAAAACGATAAGGGATGCAGCATAGAGTGCCTACAAGTTCAACTCCGAGTCAAATACTGGGGGCAATTTTCTGACCCGTCGCAACCACGTACAGCACTTGTCCGTGTGGACAAACTAACTTATCAACAGTGTCTAGCAGAAAAATTCATGGCAGATAACAAACTGCTATATAGACATGTCAACAATCTTCGTAAAGTAACGCATTGCATCCCGGCCAGTTTTCATGGCAGGCAGTAGAGTACAAAGTCGGCCGGTGGCCGAGTGATCTGCACGTTTGCTTTGCAACCATAAGGTCACCGGTTCGAATCCGCTTAGGGGTGTGCGTTCTCGCAGTAAACTCAGCCCGCGCACGATTGGGGGCGGATGCGCGGCAGCGAAGCGCCGTTACAATGTACAGCTGAGGCACTATTATTATTAGTAGTAATAGTAGTATTAGAGTACAAAACGCCAAAGAAATAGCTGATTGCTCTGCGGCTAAAATAGGCCACACATTTTCGATCTCACAGCATCCACCTTTCCCATAATGCCATTCACATTAACGACACCATTGTTTACATATGTAATTTTCAACCCAACAAGTATGTCAAGGAAGTTACAACCTCCGCCCGAAACCATTGAATGTTGCGGCGACCAAACTAGCTAAACCACTGTCATATTTCTTCCAAAGTTGCTTTGATGAACAACAAGTCCCAATTATGTAGAAGCGGGTCATTATCACCTCAATTTTTTAAGGGCGGTAGCCGCCCACATCCTGCAAGCTATCGCTCGGTGACTCTCCTCCCTGTGCTTGCGGAAGTGATGGAAGGTGTCGTCGCTGAGGCTCAAATGGACTACCTGGAAAAATGCAACATCTTGGCACCAAAGCTACATGGCTTCCGTCAACACCGGTCATGCACCACCAACCTTCTGATTGCACGAAGTGATTGGACGGAAGTGGCTGATGATGGGGTAGGAGTTGACGTCATCTATCTGGGCTTCTCCAAAGTTTTCGACCGCCTGGATTACCGCATCCTACTTCACCGGCTACAGAGCTACGGAATCGAAGATGCAATACTTGGTAGGATCGGCAAATTTCTTTAACAAGGCAAGTTGCAAGTACACGTTAGTGGATCACTCTCTAACCAGATTAAGGTAGAATGTGATGTTCCACAAGGCTCAGTGCTCGGACCGTGCGTAATCCTGGCGCTTATCAGCGAACTGTCAAGCGTTATCTCCTCAAACCTCCTGCTTCTCGCCGATGACGCCAAGCTATGGCGAAAGCTCAGTACCGAGGAATATCACGATATACTTCAACATGAATGGTCAAAGTGGAACCTGCTTCAGTTGAACATAGCTAAGTGTAAGGTGATATATCTGCGTCACCAGCCGGTGAGTGCTTACTAGCTTGGTGACCACACTTTGCAGAAGGCCTCTCAGGAACGTGGCCTGGGTGCATGGGTACAAGAAGATCTCCGGTGTTCAACATAAGCAGACAAGGCGAGGAGAACAGGCAACCAACAACTCAGCCTGTTACGCAGAGCGTTCGGTCGGTTTGAACCCTCAATCTTTCTCCAAATGCTAAATGCCTACGTACGACCGCAAGTGGAATATACCATTCAGGCGTGGCAGACGTGGCAAGAACTGGATCTCTTTGCTGTCGGGACTCCTCAAGGAAGGGAAACCAAGAGCATCAGGGGCCTCTTTCATCTGCCCTATAAGCTTAGACTGAAATCTCAAATAATGTGTCGCAGTCGATATCAGATTCTGCGAGGCAGTCTGATAATAGTTCATGAGATTCGAAAGAAATCAAATCACATTTGCCATCCGCTGCTGAAATCGAAACACTACACTAACCTAAGAAGTCATCCTGTGAAAATGAAAATACGACATAGTCGGCTTGAATGCCATAGAAATTACTTTCTCCTCCGCGTATGCCATCCTTGGAAAGTCTTCCCTAATTGTAGCACCTCTGCTCCAAAGTTGGCGATATTTAAAAACGAGTTGACGACCTGTTGTCTCAGTTACATTTCATTTTATGACTTGTTAGCCAGAGGCTTCAAAACGCAATCAAATGTTGTCTCACCAAACTCCCAACCAATGGATTTATGAATTTATACTTCTAATACTCGAACATCCCCGCTATTCTACATAAGTCTATGGTACGTCCACCCAAACGCTTTTCAATTTAGCATGCAATTTACTTTGCAGCATAATTTCCATCCCGCAGGACTCGTTAAGCACTGCGTATTTTTACCCACAACACACCATTGTTCCAATGTCCCAAAACCGACAATCACCGTCCGAACGTGTTATTGATCCAGGTTTGCGCTTACTGTTAGATGCCATGTTTCCAGCAAAGGAGACTAATGGGTTTGACCAGAAAATGGCAGAACAGTTCAATCGTAAGCACGGTACTTGCATGAGGTATTTTCATCTCGATAACCCAGTCCTTGTGTACAACTACAGGGATACACGTAAATGTTGGATTCTAGGAATTGTCAAGACAAGAAAAGGAAATGTCCTGTATGAAGTAGAATATCAAACCCGACTGACTTCACTTTATGTGAATCACATCAAACATTGTTATACACCCCAACAGGTTAAACGAAATGACACTACAGGGATACACTTACACATTCTGTTAGATACACTTGCTTTGTCTAAACCATTGGAATCACAAGCAGAGCAACGCTTTGGTGTGAGCACAGAAGTGGAACTTAAGAAGAAGATATTCCACACGTACACACCCTCAATTCAGCGACTCAGTGTTATTCCGAGCAAAAAATCTTATGTGTAACAACGTAGTTTGACCGAGGAGAGTGTTCACGAGATCACGGATGTCAGCCACCCAGGAAGCACGTGAAAGTCGATCGATTGCCAGCGCGTGTGTTTGTATGTTGGTTTGGAACTTTCAGCCAACCACCCAGCATGTGGGCTTTGATTGTTTTCGACCAAGTGTGTATTTAACGGCTTTCCCGGACAGTTGGTTGTAACATTAGTTCCGCAAGTAAACGTCTTCAAGCTGTATGATTTCTGTCTTCTTACTACTAAAGGCGAGTTATAACAGACTGCAAAGAAGCAGGAGGGTACTTGAGCGGGGAAAATACAATAACCATTCAAACAAATCCCATTGATATTCTTACCTTGTGGATCGCAACAAATTCTCTCTCAGACCTGTTACACCCACGTCCCATCAAGACTTCTTCGGAAGAATCGGGCTAACTGTTTGGCTGCTATTCTAGAAGCCACGTTACATCTCCTTTGGGTAAAGGTTGTCTGCACCAAAGGCTATGTACCCACACAAGTATTTCAGTAATATCAGCACATCCAAGAGAGTAAAAGCAAGGTCTACGCATCCTGATGGTATGGTGATCTAGTTAAGTTAAGTGTCAGATTATGTTGTACTCTAAATGTGTGCATTATCTGTTTTTGAAGAGCACTGGCCACTCGTTGTACAGTTCACATCAACCCACATGCTATGCATGAGGTAACAATTCCAGTTTACCTTATAGCCGGTTTTCAGTTTGCCTGCAAAATACCTTGGATTTGGGCTTGTTTAGCTTTTATTGATACTCTCGAAGACAAGGCAACCTAGCCGTGCTAAATAGCCTGCTCAAATCCGGTCCAACCTTCCCAATTAAGGTACGGTAATTAAGGAGTAGGTCTCCTCGAAGCCTTCGGTAGTGCATTGAATACATACCCAAGCTAAGTAGACGCTCGGGGTATATTGATCCCCGTAACCCCAAGACCAAGTTGGTATCTACCCGCAAAACCTTCGCGATCTCCATTTTGTCCCGAACAAGGCAAGGCGGGCAAGCTTGAAGGCAGTATTCTAGATGGGGCCGAACGAAAGCTGAGAACAGCTTCACAAATATTTCGGTCGTTAAGACCCAGAAAGAACTGAGTATTAACAAGACATTCTGAAACAGCTGCTTGCGGCCTTCTTCCAGTTGTCACCGGAATGCAACGAAGGGGAATGGACTACACCTAGGTCTACCTAGTTGGAGACAAGAGGGAGTTCGAGCCCAGCGAGTCCGCACGTCGAAGGTGGGAAATTTGCTGCTAAACGGAGAACAGACCAATAAGCCTAAAATATGGGCAGTATTTACAAAGTAGATCAATCCCAGAGTCTGTTCAGGGCATGCTGAATGCCATCAGAATGCCCAGGGTTATCTATATCCTTCCACGGCTATAGGTCGTCTGCAAACAATAGTGATGGTACCTTAAGCTCCCCAGGAAATTCTTTTACGTAGGTAGAGAATAGCATTGGTCCAAAGACCGAGCCCTATGAGACACCGCTAATGACTGTTTGTCTGAAGGATAAGCTGCGACCAACGCGTACGCACGGCTGTCTTTCTCCATCACCTAGAAAGTTTCTGGAGCAGGTACTTGTCAGTGTTATATATACACGGGGACCGTGCTGGCGTCCACTGCAGGGGGATGTAGGGAGCAGACACTTCCGCGTGCTAAGACTTAGATTTATCCAAAGCTGCCTGTACCGAAGCGAGCACCGAGGTTTCACAACACAAGCCAGCATTCCTGGTAGGCAGTACCCAGTAGTTAGCACACCATATGTTTGGACGTTTCTCAGCGATGCTCTGGTAGCGTCTGATCAAAGCACAGCTGAAGGATAAACAGACATGATCACTGGCGCCTAAGGGAAAGCAGTAAGTTATGTCCCCAACGAAGTCTAGTGACTTGGCAAAAACAAGTCGAAAATAAACGGTATTTGGGCTTCTATATACATAGTGGGGAGGTCCATAAACTGATGCAACGGTATTTGTAGTGTAAGCTGAAGAAGGTCTAAACCGAAAGTACCTTCCGTCGAGTTGCAAGAAAGATCTGCCTAGCAAATATCCGGTACGTCGAAGTCACACAGTAGCAAAAAACCTATTTGCGGATTGGGGGCGAATAAATGCAAGCATCTCTTTGGATGCACTCCAAGAGCTTCCATACACAATTACAACTGTAAGTTGAGCCGAGAAATCGCTAATCACTATCGACAAACCTAGGGCAGTTTTGTCTACAGTCTGAAATATGCAAGTACGCAAAGTTCAAATTCACAGCTAATATAAAGCGCAACACCCGCGCCTTGTCATCTACCGAAGTAAGCACATCTAATTAGTGCCTAGCCAGACAGAAATACCTCACTGTCCGTGACGTCCTGAGATTGTGACGTTTCAGTTCATGTAAGTATATCGCATTGAGACCCCCTTTACAAGCAGACCTATCTCGCATATCTCATTACTTATGCTGCGCACACTGCTTAGCACTGTCTGAGGAGATTCGTAATGTTCAGCCCTGGGTGGTTACATTTGCTTGTCCACACGTTCTTTAGGATCCGTTCGTCGGGCAACACAGAGTGCTGTATACCTTAAATCCACATATTGTGGATCACCTTGTTGTGCAAGTCCACAGTATTAGTGCTGTCTTGCAGAGACTGGCACGTAAAAATATATAACTCTTGAGCTGATTGAGAAGAATAAGAAGCTGAGTACGATCAAATAATCTTGCAATTGTCTCTACAAGATGAAGAACTTGAGATTTTATAGTGGTCAGAATCGGTGTCACTCCTCCTAGTCACAAGATTGAATCTTTAGCTCGTCGAACGTTTGAACTTGCAGGACGACGAGTAACATTATAGATGTATGCGAGCTCAATACTTAGTGGCGTTATAGAGCAAACAAATGTCTTGGTTTTACGTTAAAAGCACAGTGAGCAGTCTTCTTTGGTTACGATTGTTTCATAATGTCTAATAATCTACATCCTATGGTGGTATTGATCACAAAGAATGCCATCAGGCAAGAAGTGATGAACCAAAATTCCTTCCATTGATGGAACCATTTCACTCTGAAGCGAATCCAATCAAATGCCTCCACATATGTGGGAAAAGAATAGCGGTGACAAAGAAGATATTCGATGTAATGTTCTCATCTCTTCATATTCACCTTGTATTTGACTTGATATTCTTTTCCCTCAATCATTGATATAGCCATCCTGGATCACATGCCGGTGGCACGTTTTTCCACTTATTACCTATGGTAGCATTGGTGGTGTCGTGTTCAAATACTTTTCTTTGTTTTCTCCCTCAATTCCCATATCCTACGCACCCATCTATTTAGCACTCTCTGGCCTATCATGTTATCTAGCATTTGATTGGTTGTAATGCGAAGCTCTATCGATTTAATTGTACTGCGCGTGTGTGCGCACATTTTCCTCCATACATACCTTCCGGGCTGCTCTGGTCTGTCGTTTTTCGGGATACAACAGATGATAAGTGGCAATAGAGCCTAAACAACACTAAGTTAAAATGACGCATCTGCCTACTGAATACAACGCATGCAGCGGAATAGCTGTGGTCACAGTGTGTAACTCTGCAGAGTTTTAGCCGGACTGTACCTTCAGTCAGCTGCGAATCGCCAAGCCTTCCATACACTGGAGTGTCCATCATTCCGTCTACACAATAAGCCTAATTTGGTAATGCATGCTCGAAAACTGTGATAATGCCGAAATAACACATATTGGTTTAGTTAACCACGTTTCTACATTTTTCTTGACTAGACTGTACATGGCTGCCATCCAAACTAAACCTGCACTAAAGATCTATGTCACAAATGTATTGAAATTTCTTTTCCTGAGTGTATATAAACTAACAACATAAGTACGTCACCTTTTACTGTAGTGAAATTTTCATTAGGCATTTCCTTGCATGGTTTCATGGTTATTTTCCTGATAATTTTATCTGTCTGTGACTAATCGTTTGTTTCAAGCCTTCCATTCCTTATCCTCTATTACTTGCTTCGGAGTACCCCGAAAGCTTAGGCCAGTTTGAGAACAATGCTGAAAGATCCATGTAAAGGAAAACGGTCTTAAATACATTACAAAATGCGTAATTTGATCACTCAAGGGACTGGACCAACGCGGTCAACATAGAGAGGTATCTAACATACAGTGATCTGGATCTTTAAGGTTTACATGATAAAGGTTATAATACTACAAATTTGTAAGGGTGAACAACTTTGGTTGTTTAACGGTAATTTTTGGAAATGGAATCTAACCTAACAATATTCTATCGCAAGAGGATCTATCGCGAAGTACCATGCCGTTACCTTCTGTTACTGTCTTGCCATTTCTTGACAGGCATTAGGATGCGGTTAATTGGAACACAAAGCTGAAAAGACATTTAGATATTTACTTCAACCCAGTGTGCTTATGCAATAGCACTTTCGATGCTACGTTGTTAATTAAAATCTCACCCGCTATCATTCGCTATGTTGTCCCCACAAAGTGCGGGGTGTAACTCCTGATGTTGAAAATATACCATTATTTTTATTAGTGGTGGTGGTAGCAGCAGTAATAGTACGGTAGCTGTTGCAAAAGAGAAAACTTGTATTTTGCAACAGATTTGCGTCAATGGGTGCGAATGTTTTAACCACCTACTTTCAAGGTGGATTCATAAGTGCCTTTAAATAGCCTTTTCCAGGTCTCCTGTCGGTCTAACGTTAAAACAACTGGTATTGACACACGAAGCTGTGATCGCTCCCATTCTGTCTACCAGTTATGAACTACCGAACATAATCTGGCATTCACGACTCCAGTTGTAGTGGATTGTAGGTAAAGACCACTCAGTAAACTGGAAAGACGTTATAACGAGCAAGGACCGAAACGGGCAAAGATATCGTGGAGGAGATCAAACGGCGCAGCGCAAACCTAAAAAGACGAACGGAGAGCGGATCGCAAGTACCGAACGGGGACGAGTGTGAGCCAAGGAGAACAGAGAGAGCATTTATTCAAGAGCCAATAAGTCGGATAGAAACGCTTTTGTTAGTTCATCCAAGAGTAACCCCAAGCCGAATAACGCAACCGAGATCAGGTAAATCAAGAGTATTAGAACAAGTGCAGGCTGATCAGAATGCGAGTTACGGTAGTGATGGTAAGGGGTCATACAGGCGGCAAAGGCCCCCAAAATTGCGGACAAAGAACGTACGAATGCATCATGTGGTAATTCCCCATGTATGTTGTGCGGTGGCACGGAGACGTGTCCGTATAATGTGCGCGTGCTTGCCAACTGTTACATCTTAGTCGCGTGCAAGTAATGATCAGGCTTTCTTACCACTTCCTTCTTGCTACACCATGATCCGTCGATTATTCTGCCCCGTTGTGAAACCTTATGTTTTAGTTATTGGCATTATCGTTGTTATTGTAGTAGCTGACTTCTCTGCGCAACCACGGCTCTCCGGGAGTCGACACTATTCTCCCGGCAGCACAGACAGCAGCATCAAGACAAATGGCAAAACCTATGGCCCAGTACTTTCAGGGCACCTTGAATCAGAACCAGATTCCTGGGATTTGAAAGCTTGAAATAATAACTCAGATTCACAAAGACTAAAGCAGGACTGAGCCCTCAAACTACCGACCAGGGTTTCTTCTCCCTGTATTGTCCAAGCTCATGACATCCATCGTGGCCAATGCCTTGGTTTATCTCCAAAACTGTAACATTATTGTTCCAGAGCAATACAGCTTCCGTCGACAGCGCTCGTGCATAACGAATTTACTAATGGTACCGAGAAGTTGGACCTAGTCAGCTGACAATGGAGAGGCCGATGTTGTGATGTACTTGGGTTCGTCAAAAGCATTCGATTGTTTAGGTCATCGGATTCTTTTTTCCAAGTTTAATTAATTCGGCATCGGTGACCCTCTCTTGAGCTGGATCGTCAACTTTCTCCTGCAATGATAATTAGTGATCAGAGTCCGGAGTTCTTTATGTGACCCCATGCCAGTCGATCCTGGTGTTACCTAGGGCTCAGTACTAAGTCCAAGCCTGTTTTTGGTATTCATGAATAACCTAGCATGGAAAATTGCTTCAAATTTTCTCCTGTTTGCTGACGAGAGCAAGATATGGCAGCGGGTTCAGGCATATCTCGATCAGAAATCACTTAGTGTGACTTAGGTGTTTTACATCAGTGGTTAACCCGAAATCTTTTACAATTCAAGATGGAAAATACAAGGTAGCTCCATACGACACCAGAGTACCTATTCGTACAAGCTCGGAACGCATGTATTACAGCGATCCTTCTTCGAACGCCACTTTGTCGTGCTTGTTCATTATAACCTGGGTTGTGCCAAGCAGTGTACAGAGGCCTCAAAAACTGGTAACACGCACGTCGGTTTGCTACGACGGGCGTTCGGACAACTAGACATCAATAGTTGCAGACATAGGCGGAATACATATGGTCGCCCCTATGTCGGATACGCAATCCAAGCCTTGCAGCCATCACTGTAGCATGATCTTACTACACTGGATCAACCTCAACGTCGTACTTCTAAATACTTCATTGTAATGCGCTACTTTTCATAAGAGCAATGGCATAAACATTTGGGAGTGTTCAGTGGGCGGTATTAGAGACAACGAGGCGACTTGACAAGGGCATACATGGTTTTACTCAATCCATATCATGTGTGCAACTGTTTACTGTACTTTACGGTAACACCAAAACCCAGAGGTCACTCCATGAAATTAGCAGAACAGTACCGCAGTCTGGAATGCCGTCGAAAATCTTTTCTTTTCGCATGTGTCAACCATAGAACGCTCACTCTGAATCGGCTGTTTCTGCACAAACGCTATCCATATTTAAAATGCGGTTGGATGACGCACTCTGTCACTTGCATTTTGTTACTTGACGCTACTCTCCATCCTACTCCCGAGAAAAATCTGAGATTAATTTTTTTACCTACTGAAGCTATGGAAACATTTGGAGTGCACGGCTATTGCATTACATTCGACAAGTCCATTCTTGCGACAATGGAACTACTAATTGCAATTTTTTTATGAACGTTTAGCAATAACACACCAGACTACCCATCGGGTGTTGTAAAGCAGTGCTTCTTAACCCGTACAAAATAATTGTTTATCGTGCATTTTACAGTGCGTATAGCTAGATAATCCTCGGAGGTGTGAGGCACAGTCCAACTTACTGGTCGAATCAGTTTGCAGCACGAGATCTCATGACATAGGTTATTGTTCAACATTTCCACAACGAATTCATAGCGGGGTTTTAAAATTGTTAGCAGCCCAAACTTATCAGAGGGATAAGGAAGATGAGAGCTATAACAAATGAAGATTTATCCATATTTTTAGGGGGGAACAGCAATCAATGCAAGCGGCCTCAGGACCAGCTTCTATGCAGGTATTCTCTTCGATAGGTTTCACCCGTCATTCCGTGCTCCACCTTTCAATGTGCGAGTGCGGCGAAATGGAAATAAGGCCATCACCAATTTAACCTATTCTCAGTGTCTTTTCTCTACGTACGTTATGGACGATTACGCCAACCAGCCCGTTTTGTCATCCGGATATTTAGAGCAAGACTTTCCTTTTTATGTCAGAAGTGTATGATAACGCCCCAATGAGTCAGTGGCAATGATTTTGCTAAAAAGCCTGCAATCTTTAACCCATTAAATCAAGAGACAAGTGCACTCGTGATCAACAAGGAGAAATGGAGAAAAATATTATATGAAGAATTAATACTTAACATAATAACGATATTATGTAAGTAGGCTATTAAAAATTTGATGGAAAAATTTGGCAAATATTGGCGATGATGCAGTAAGTTTGTGAGGGACATATTCCATTCCTACCTGGGTTTCGTGAGGAATAAATTGCATAAAAAAAATTCCGAATGCAGTTTATAACTTCCCTGCAATTATAGCGTGTTAACCCACTTGAACAGAAATTCTTTTATCATACGTGAAAACTTAGTTTTTGGTGATTAAACTTACATGTAGAACCTGAATTAGGCGAAGATAGTTAACGTGATTTAACATATTTTCGGTGTAAATTTAGGTATTACATAAAGTCCGGAAGTCCGGAAACAATGGGCAAAGTATCTGCAGAACAAATTTTCCAGTTGCAGCTATATACTAGTTTCATTGATGAAGCAGTGGATCAATTCATCTTGTCCACCAACAAAATAAAAACAGATGTTGCCTAACAATCAAGAAATGTCAAATAAGGTGAAACACTGTGTTAAAATCTGCACGTGTGGAGGCAATTTTCCTTGCGAATGCACTAATGGCTATTAGCCGAAAGACGCAAAGACAATAGAACACGACTAGCTGGCCGCCTGCGAATGTGCTTTCAGACCAGAAGGGATTCCGAACATCGATCAAGTAACTGAAGCCAAACAGACGTAAGAGGTAAATCGATAGACAGAAAAGGGAACACGGTTTGACCGCTGATTGGAGACGGTAAAATATACGCCACCGGCATCCTCCCTTCATTTAACAAAACCACAGAACGCCTGGTAAAAAACTAGATGACAGACTGCATCCAATTTTATAGGCCTGATAGTGCACTGAACCAAGCTTTAAGCGTGGCACATTTGCAAAATCGCATGCTGTGCACTCAACTTCGCGAGGCTGCGAACGATGTTTTGGCGTCGTTGACACTCTCTTTGTCACGGGACGTCAGCCAATGGAACATCGGTTGGAGGCCCCGAACATAAGCGACGGACAGTCCAAGGAAATTGGTCGAGCATCACCTTCAGTGCTGCCCCGATGCGCGTCTGAAAAATGTTCTATGGTGTAGAAGGTGATCAGTAATCGGAGACATAATAAGTGAATGGGCATGCTACAAATCTGGCCTAAGCAGGCTTCACTACCACGCGAGCGAGATAACATCTAAGTGAGTAGTAATAAGAAGCGGATTGGTTGATTGTGTTGAGGCCGCAACGCTTGCAGGCTGTTAGAAGAGAAACTTTGAAGGCTTACAGGTGAACTGTACGGTTGCCTTCCATGCTCGCTTGCTTATCTGCCCACACGTAATACGGTGTGCATAGTGTCATCGTGCCACTACGTGCAATCTGGAGAATCGATACGTGTGAGATTTCGTTTAGGAAATGCATGTGATTGTTAAGGCAGTGCGAGGTAATCCGAAACAATACAGTACTTCGTATGACGGAGGTAAAGCTAAGGCTTATCCGCAAATTGCAGTTTTAAAGCCTTTACAGCCACAACCTACCCGTGCTTTGTTGTTTCTGTTGGCCGTATACTCATGTGAATAGCGTAGCTACGTACTCCGGATGTAGTCGGCTCATTGTATACTACGGTCAAGTTCGCTGGGTAGGTAAGAGCATCAATGGATCTGTGGCCATTGTTCCAACCAGGAGGGTTCCTAACGTGGTGGTGCTCCTACGTTAGTGAGTGATCGTTTGTGTCCACTTCTATGGGCCAATTCGGTAATCAGTTACTGCTCCAGTGCTCATGGATCTGCCGTTATTTAAGGGGTCGTAAGATGCATGTCAATCCTTCGTTTCGACATGATAATTTCGCTTCACTTCCATGGGATTGATAAGCTGGAAATACCAGGTGACCCTGATATGACCCGCCAACATGCAGTGTATACGCATTGTATGCATAAGATTTTGAGCAAGTTTCCTCCTAAAAAAGGCCTCCGGAAGTACCCACTTTCAAATGCCAAAGTGTTTCCGAGGAGTGGCCAAGTCGACAACAACGTGTGTCACGGCGTGCAACCATGATTGCTTCTAAGACTGCCTGAAACAGTGGTTCATAGCAGGATTAGCGGGCACGGTTGCCTCTGCAAATGATTGCAAACAAGCTGTAGGAACGCCCGTGGGTGAGACAACAGCATTTGTCTGTTCCAAGTACTCACTTGAATTACCAGAGTAAAATGCGGGCGCCGCCAAGAATTATCGGCCTTCGCGTTTTTCTTGCAAGAAGGTGTGACACTTATAAATACCGCAGTCTTTGTAGCCCTTTAGATGTTTCTTTGTTGAGTAATTCCGACTTCAGGAGGATAGCATTCCAGTCCATGGAGGTAACAGGGAGGTTACATCTGCTTTGACTATAATTTTAATGGTGCCATTTGGAGATCCACTTGTCAAAGCGTCTCAACACATATGCGCGACCTTATGAAACTAAAGCCTAATTGTTGTATGAATACATAGTTTCCGCAGCCTTCCTATGTCCTTTACATAACGCCATACCAGTTGACACTGAAGCGATAACTGATTAACAGTCGCCCCTATATGTGGAGACAAAGGAACACACATTAATATCGTGTCACCGCCATACTTGGAGTCGTCTTAGTTTGTGTTTAGTCATCAACTGTGATAGCGGTAGGAACCTGTAGAACGTTCGTTGCTCAACTTCAGGTTGGTGTACCTACTTCAATGGGAACAATCTCCCCCATGGTCGTCGCAATAACAATCACACAAAGTGTCCAACTGCCTAGCAGCCAGTGCTAATTCAGCTTAGTGTGTGCAGTGTCCGAGCCACGGTGTATGCCTGACCAACCGCAAATGCAGGCCTTCCTGACGCCCTCAGATCTAATGGACTTCGGAATACCAATTAGAAGAATGCCTGTCTAAGCCACCATCGTAACCATGGTTAGGCAGCTGAAAGAAACTACCCCAAGGCAGCGGCTAGCGATCAATAAGTATGGACCGCTTCTTGTGGTGGTTTGTATGTTTGTTCACACTGGTTACAGCCTAAGCTTCGGATCATGTGGTAGCTAGGATCTCCTCCTTAGACCGGCATCACAATTTGCCCATTGGACGTTTCCAATTGGGAGAAAACTCTTCGGAGTTTCCATCAGACGCGCATCAGGGCAGCACTGAAGGTGATGCTCGACCAATTTCATTGGACTGTCCGTCGCTTATGTTCGGGGCCTCCAACCGATGTTCCATTGGCTGACGTCCCGTGACAATGAGAGTGTCAACGACGCCAAAACATCGTTCGCAGCCTCGCGAAGTTGAGTGCACAGCATGCGATTTTGCAAATGTGCCACGCTTAAAGCTTGGTTCAGTGCGCTAGCATGCCTGTAAAATTATTTGTCGAACGGCTTCTTGGTTGAGTTTCGGGCTTTATTTTGTCCTCTGGGGCCTCCGGTACCACTGGCTTGTTTGACTTGCTTTACATTGTATCATCTGGTTATTTTGAAACTGGGCGTTATCCGTTTGAAGTTTAACCACGTTGCCGTCCGGTTATGCAATCTCCGCTTTCTAGCATTTTATTTCTCGTAATCCTGAAGTTTGCTAATTCTGTTCGTTGGACATTTTAACCTATATTGTCTGTTCCTCACGACTTTCTCGGTCTGTTTCTTTTGGATCTTACCTCTTTTTTAGTTGCGCCTCCCTCATCTCGACACAATCTCTGGTTGGAAAAGTGTGGGTCTAGCCGCGGCCTAAGCCTTCGGCCAAATATTAGTTTTGCTTGAATCTTGCATATTGTTTTACCCGGGGTGGAGGCGTAAGGGAATGGAAAGTTGTCTAACTTGCGTTCGGGTGCAGCTCGTTTTTTTACTGTGTTGGTTGCACTTTCCGCTAGTCCATTTGAGGCTGGGTGGTTAGGGGTGGTCTTCGAATATCTGATGCCGTTGATTTGGAAGAACTCCTAGAACTGTTAGCTAGAGAATACAGAGCAATTGTCTGTCACTGGTGTTTGTGGAATACCGAACGAGCTAACACGTGTTCGCACGCAGGAAACAGTTGTATCGGAACTGAAGAATATCTGCGGTAATACCTCAATCCATTTGGAATAGGTATAGACTATGAAAAGAAACAACTTTCCATCAAGTGGATCAAAGAGTCTGCATGTATGCGCTCCCATGGCTTGTCGGACCGTTTCCTTGGACTCAGCGGCACGGGTGGGAAGTTTTTTGTACTTTGACATGATTCACAGTGTCTGATCAATCTTTCCATATCGCCATCAATGCTGAGCCACCACAAATAAGACCGCGCGAGCTCTTTCAAGTTGCTGATACCTGTGTAAGCTTTGTGCAGTTTCTCCAGCACATAGTGTCGTAATCGTGGCTGTATAATAGCTCTGGACCCCCATAAAATGCAGTCATCTTTGAGACTTAGTTCTATACGCTGGGTGAAGTAAAGCAACAATGCCGCGTCACATTTATCCGGCCCTCCTTGAAAGACCAAATGTTTAAGTTTGCTTTGGAGTATATCACGCTCAGTCTCATGGCGGATAACCACGTTCAACCTTGGCTTTCTGCTCAAATGCTATATTAAATGGTTGGTTCCAATACACATTCCGACAGATGATTCAATGGCAACCGGCTCAATTCATCCGCAGTGCCGTTTGCTTTTCCATAGACATGAGAGATGGTGTAATTGTAAGCCGATAACAATAAGGACCAACATTGCATACGGGGAGATTACACCCGGTTGATGCCTTTACCTCACTAATCAGGGCTAATAAGAGTTACGATCAGTAAAATTGTCGAAACTTCTTCTTCAACGATACTGGTGAAATTTTCAACACAGAAAATAACCTCCAACGCCTACTTATCTAGTTGTGCGTAGCTTTTCCCTGCCGAATCTAAGCTCCTAGAGGCAAAAGCGATGGGTCTGTCCTTCTAAGTATCCATCTTGTAGGATAGAATGGCGCCGAGCTCTGATGCTGGGGCGTCATATCGGAGAGCGATGGGCCTCCACGGACCAAAATGTGTTAGCAGATTGGCCCTATCCATGGATGCCTTGACTGCATCGAAAACGTTTGGGCTGTAGCTGAGTAACGCCACTTCGTATTTACGCTAGTAAAGCATAAAAGGGTTCGAGTGTGGTGGCCGAATTAGGTAGAAAAAGACTATAATATGTTACCATACCTAGAAAGCATTGCAGCGCACTGACGTTGCATGGTCTCGGCGAATCAAGAATGGGCTGGATACTTTCCATTTGTGTATGAAATCATGTTTATACAAACGAAATGTAAGGTACTGGACACTGTCTGCGAACAATATTCATCTGAATTCCTTCAGTTTGAGTTCACTGTTTTGGGGACTTTTCAAGACCGTCGAAAGTGATGTCACGTGTTCAGCATCAGTTCTGCCAAGAGGTAGAATACCATCTAAACAAGCGCATACATTGCGTATTGCTTTTACTAAATTGTCATTAATCCCCTGAAATATTGCCGGTGAAGAATGTATTCCGAATGGAAGTCTATTGTAATAAAACAAACCCATGCTCGTATCGGATAATGTTATTCCCTGGCGGGTGAGGGCGTGATGCGCTGAAGCTTGTGGAGGCAAGCTCCTGACAGATCGTCGACCTGCCACTACTAAGGTTGTACTGTAAGCTCAGGTCTTGGAAATCTCCTCGTAGCCACCTCTGGGTGGAAGTTGGGTTATACCCTTTGTCTAGTTAAGATCCAGGACACAGTTCCGAATGAGTCGGTTCACTGACTCGTGGTTCTCTGCCCGCTGCCTTTCAGGTGTATACTTTATTGAATGCTATGTCAGAAAACCCGAGTCGTTCTCCTGTCAGGTGTAGGGCTCTGGAAGTATCCTAGTCCAACAAGCCAATCAGGAATTAGGCCAATAATAAGCAATTCATGCTGCAACGGCCCCTTCAATGTGGCCTTAGGAAAAGGGTCATCATATCTGCTACTTACAGTGGGGTGGATAAGAGAAAACATGCTACTGCTGGCGCCTCGCTTCTTTTTAATTCCGCTGCACATACTCACCCCGTTCCCGTTTCACCTAAACCACTACTTCCTACAATCCAGGACGTCATTTCGCACACGGTTGCCTGTCAACCCCATCTTAT
This sequence comes from Dicrocoelium dendriticum, assembly GCA_944474145.2. Classification (NCBI taxonomy): domain Eukaryota; kingdom Metazoa; phylum Platyhelminthes; class Trematoda; order Plagiorchiida; family Dicrocoeliidae; genus Dicrocoelium; species Dicrocoelium dendriticum. The sequence continues at coordinate 8,566,953 of OX104060.1, read as the reverse complement.
GCCTGAGCGCGGAGTTCACAACATAATATGCTGAAACTTGTGCACCATACTCTACCGGAATACGAGGGAGCGTCACCAGCGCGGCACTGCAACAGTCACAATAGAACTGGCACGTTACCATTTTGATATTGCGGTACGCAGCGAGACCAAGCTGGCTAAATAAGGTAAGTTGTAGGAAGCAGACGCTGGCTATACGTTCTATTGGGTGGACAACACCACCTCAGCACCACGTGAACATGGGGTCGGATTTGCAATATCCCATCGTCTAAATGCCCAGCTGGTGGGTGAACCAACCGTACCAACGCGTGACTGATGACTGCTCTCCTACGACTCGGAAGAGGTAAGTTTGCCTCTTTTATAAGTACTTACGTTCCAACCATGTGTTATCCTGCTGACAAGCGTGACTGATTCTACACTCAGTTATCCTCTGTGATACGGTCTGTGCCCAGGAGCGACCGACTATTTCTGCTGGTGCTTACAACACGGGCGTTGGCTGTGATGCATCGGTGTGGACAGATGTCATCGGTTCACAAAGCATTGGTTCACCCACTGCGAACGATAACAGACTGCGCTCACTGTGTGCCGCTCACGCTTTTCACTGAGTGCAAGTGACACAACCAGTTGGACGTACACACGGGGTGGTCACGCTCACCTGTTTGACTATGTCATCTTAAGTCAGCATGACATGTTTGAAGCGCGCATGACACTGTACTGCGTGGAGTGTGGCAATGATCACAAATTAGTGCGGACCAAACTGTACGTAAATTTTTTAAATCTATGTATTGCGCTAATGCCGCGAGTCGGAAGCGTAGCATTATCTTCCCCTCAGTACTGTGGGCGAAACGTATTGAGCTGGATAAGGCGATGGCCGCACGCCTGTGTGTTGTGGAATGCAAAACCACAGTGGACTATCTGTGGCATCACATTCGCGAGCAGGTGACAGCTGCTGCCGAGCAGACCATCGGGGGCGCAAACTGTAAGCGGCCTGACTAGCTTGGTGAGAATAATTCGAAGACTGACGCATTGGTGTCAGAGAAGAATGCAACATTTGCTGCAAATGTGGCTGATCCCAGGAATTTGACGAAGAAGTGTCAGTTTCGCAAACATCGACGGTGACTGACTTGCGAGCTTCACCACATTAAAAATGCATGGTGGACGGAGATGGCGAATCTGAAGGAATGTTACGCCAAAAGCCACCAACACAAGAAATTATTTGACTTCTTGTATGCGATGTATGCATCCAGGTTGCAGAAATGTGGATGCTGTTCGATGATGGCTCATGCGCTACCAGCACACAGACTGCAGAAATAAAGCAGATTTGACAAACGCACTTTGACCGTAGCTAGAACAACGGTTGGGAAATTGACTGAACTATTTTGAATTGCCTCAAGCAGCCCGATCTGAAGCGAGTCTGCCGGACACGCCGACACTGGATGAGACGTAGAGAGCACCAGCTCAGCTGCGAAACGGCAAGTGTGCCGGTGACCACGGGATCTTGCCTGAAGTATTGAAACACGGTGGATCTGCTTTGGTGACTGCGCTGCACCAGTGGGGGCAACGCGTGTGGATTGAGGAGGTGCCTTCTGAGCTGAAGGATGCCCTTGTGCTACCATTGTACAAGGGCAAAGTAGCAAGCAATGTTACACGAATTATCGGGGCATCAACTTGCTGAGTTGCGCGGGCTAAGCGATTTTCCGTATCCTGCTCAACCGCCTCGTCAGCCAGGTTGTGGAACCGAACGTGGCTGCAGACTGATGGGATTCCGTTCGGGTAGTAGCATCATGGATATGGTGTTTGCAGCAGAAGAATTGTAGAGAACGATACCAGCCGTTGCAATCAACGTTGTTTGATTTAACCAAAATATTTGATACGGTGAACCGTGAGGCATTGTGGCTGGTGTTGGGTAAGCTTGGTTGTTCGAGTAATTTTTGGGTTTAATTGAATGTCTGCACAGTGGTATGCGAGCGAGGGTGCAGCTGAGTGGAGAGACATCGGATGACTTTGCAGTTATCTCTGGTGTGAAGCAAGGCTCTGTTTTAGTTGCTTCCCTGTCTAACATTTATCTTCATGCGATGTTATGTTGCCGTTTTGATGCGATTTGTGCTTTTTGCCTTTGTGAAATTTGCTGAAAATATATTTGCTGACCTTTTGAATCTATAGCGCACTTTTGTCCACCAATTTATTTCATATGCTCATTTTTATTGAAAAGCTATGTCGGCATATCTATATGCCTTATTCGAGTTATTTTTTTGCATCTTGTTGTTTCAACTGATTGGCTGTCGTCTGACATCCTCGGTTTGTCTGCACTGGATATGCACGTTGACGAGGTGCCTACCGGTCTATTACCCACTACCTCGTCCATACTGGCTCCAGGAGACGGTCGTTACGGAATGGGGCATGGTGTGCGGTCCTAGTTGCAGTGCCAGTCTCGAAGAGTGGTTCCATGCACTCAGTTTGGAGCGGACTACGGTCCAGCAACCGTCTTGTGTGTGCGCTTGATTCCCAAATTCAGAGTGCTTGTGTTTGCCTGTGAAAGAGTGTGGGTCAGCTCCATTGATGAAACGTTGTTCCCATCCGCATGCCTCCTTATCGAATTCCTTCGATTTTACACTAGTAAGAGTGTGTGGACGGAGCTGTGCGTGGTGCAGCATAAGGCGCCGTTGTCGCTCCATAGGCGCGGTAATCCTGTGGAGACCACAGCAACAAGCACTTCCTGTACCGGTTGACGAAACCATGGATTACCCTGGGAGATTCATGCAGCTGTATTTGGAAGTAAGCTTGGCTTAAATCAAGTTTGGGAACTACTTTCCACCTGCCAGAGTTGCGTATAACTCATCAATCCACGGAATAAATAGCGTTCCGACGTCGCTGCTTGGTTAGCAGTCAACTTGTAGTCACCATACATACCGAGGGTGTCATCAAGTTTTTGTAACCTATCAATTGGCTTGGCCCACGTTGAGTGGGGTACTGGCGATAATATTATATCTTTTTGCAGGCGCTCTAGTTCTAACTCAACTTTCGGACGGACAGCAAAAGGTAAGCTTCTTGAGATGAAAATTTCGGCTGGGCATTCGGTCTGATATTGAAAGCGACTGTAAAAGCACTTCGTTTACTGGGCGATGTTTCAACAAACATGCAAGCACACATTGCCAACAATTACAGAATAGCTGGAATCTGGTCCACTTTTTGACGGTTTGAAGTAGTTCCGGTATGGGTTTGAATCAGTTTCAACTAAGTTTCGGCCATCTGTGTTAACAACAATTAAAGGAAGGGTAAATGCGTCGGCTCTACTAGTAACCTTTACTTCACACATCCTTAGTACCTTGAGCGATTCACCAGTATAAGAAGGTAAAACAGACTGTATTGGGACCAACGGTAAGTCGGGCAGTGTAAGATGGTTAACTAACGTTTCCGAGGCATTCGTATCGTTTTCAAGGTGCACTAGTTGACCTAAAATCTCAAATTCTACAGTGTATGGAGGTATTCCGCGCACATGTGACGTGATGGTATGTGAAATCGTATAAGAGATGGACACCATTGAATTCTCTACTGTCCATACACTATTTGATGGAGGGTAAGATGCGCGAGGTAAAAGCACCCTTGAGTGGCAAGCAAGCGCAAAAGGTCAAACCATTTCGCCTTTGTGGCAAATGGATTGTTTGTCAGTTACCCTTTAATGTCTTTCGTCACACCTGTAGCACATAAATGGGCGTCTGTTGTTCGGGGACTATCGAGATTTGACGGCATGGATTGTAGCTGAAGGATGATCATGTTGGTAGTGAATTAACTGTTGAACTACATTTTCTTTGCCTTACTAATGGGCATGCGGCTTCCCAAGAAAGCCTACTCTCATCTTCCGAAAGTAGACGTTCTCGGGCTCTGTCGTCGTGAATGCCAAGTAGAAGACGCTGTATAGCCATTATCACTTCAGATTGCATGGAAGAAATCGTATTGTAACCGCAATCACGCAGGAACAGTTGTATTCGGGTTATACATTCGTTAACATCTTCGTCTCCTTGGTTAGTTGGGAAAATTTAGTTTTGCAGTAAACACATGTCGTTGTAAGTCCCAAAGAGCATCCAGCGTTTTCAAACAATGTGCTAAGGAAGTGCTTTCACACACCGTAGCGCATCGATGTGCCTCTGACGCTCCGCAGCCAAGTGTTGTCTCAGCAGTTTAACTAATGGTTGTTCAGTAATAATGATGTGGGGCATTGTAATTCTGAAGCGTTCAAGGTGGTCACAGAATGTTCTGTTCCATCGAGTCCAAAGTGCAAGTAAGGGCTTGAAAGGCCCTGCTTTACAAAGTGGACCAGGTGGAATAACTTGACTCATAACGAATAATTCCAGCTATAGTAGCCCTCGCCAATGTTAAAGTCTACACGCGAGGAGGCAATGCTAGCTTACGAATGCAATAATGGCTCTTAGCCGAACGACGCATAGACAACAGAACACGTCTACCTGGCCGCATGCAAATGTGTATTCTGACCTGAAGGCGTACACAGCATCGATCATGTGACTGAAGCCAACCACTCGTGAGCAGGTAATCGATAGACAGACAGGCGTACACGGTCTGAACGCTGATTGGAGATGGTAACCCATACTGCACACAGATTTACTAGTGAAATTCTTTATGCTGACGCACACTTACGCATTACACTTCTCCATTTGACCGCTCTCTGGCCACGGCAATTTGACTTTTGCATCGCTGCCGTGTAGATGCCCTGGGCGTCTTACCCGCAATCGGTGCGACTCAAGATAATGACCTTTATTACCTACTGTGTGCTAAGAAAACAAGACACATGAGCTCATTCAGTCTATAAATGGTAAATATCATAAAAATTACTTGCTATACACCTTCAAATACGTAAACACCTAAATGACGTGCCGAAAATTAGCTGAAAAATCAGGTAAAATTTGTCAGTGAGTCAATTTGCCAGTAAGAAGTGCATTTGCTAGCTGATTTTTGTGGATGAAACAGGAACGGCGAATATGAAACTATCGAGGCTACGATCTGGATTGGTGTATGGACGGCAATGGAAAAATATGAGGTTGGGCTTCTTATCCACAGTGGGCGTCTTACACCACTCTACCCTATGTTTCATAAGTTCCATACGTTAACTTCAATATATATATTGGTTATGGTGCTGTCTGAATGGGTTTTCTCAAACCGAGTCAGGGAAAACACGATTTGTTCGAATCAAAGATTGCTTTCTGTGTGAAATTCAATACACTGAATGCGCTTGTTTTCGGTTGAGGGTATCCGGTAAGGTTCCTTAGATTCCTCTGTTGCTTGTGTATTCTTTATTTCCAGTAGTTATAAACTGATAAAGTAGAAACACCACGAAACTGGACAGTTCGAGTTTTGTATCATGTCCAAGTGGGACGCACCGTATAGTCAGCTAGCACAATACCCTCAAATAATGAGTTGTCTTCATTGTCGTAAACCTGAGGATCCCTTTCATGTTGATAATACAAAGGCTGGTATGATGATAAGTTCTGCTTACACGAGATGCATCGACGTTGTAATAAATGGACGTTTAAAGATCATCACTCCCTCTCCAGCTTTGGCTGACTGTAGCAGGTAAACAAAAAAGAGGCGCTATTAGACAGATAAACATAGTAATGCTTGTTTACCGGCTTGGGGTTGCTCTGACGCATGAATAATTATTATGACGTTTATATGATCAGTAGTGCCTGCCAAGTGTTGGTGCACTCCCATATTTAACTGCTTATAAATCCTTAGGTTAAAGTCTTTAGGAACAGAAGAGAGAAGTACGCCACCGCAAAAGATAGGTTTCCGTAGTCGTCCCTACAAGCTACACACTTGTGTGGATCGCGGCAAGAATTTTAACACAGCTGCACTGAGAACACGGAGACCAATCGGTAGTCACAAGCACCAAGTGTAAGCGTCAGTAACGCTAAGGTTAGTTGAACGAACGTGTAGAACACCGATCCGCTGTCCGCAATGTGGATTCAATGAACCTCAAAGCCCGGAACTGGTGCGCAGCCAACGGATACACAAAAGCCACAGTCGGTGTTGAGGTACAGTGTTATGTTACATCAATATAACATCACAATTACAAATTCTTTCAACGATATCTTCCACAAACTAGGTACACACAAATACTCGTCACTGCAATAGACAACCGTTTGCTGGTTCAAGCACATTTCAAAACGAAGCAAAACACGCAGAGTTGCATGGTGGGCTCGTCAAGGACAAATCAGGAATCAAGCAGTCAGGAGCCCAATCACAAAAAGCTAGGGCCGATCTCTCGAGGAACAGCCTTAGAGCCACAAACTCCAGACATATTCTGTCCTAAAACCAGCGCAGACGAGGGTGAAGAATGACAATGAGTCAGACGACAGCAAACATCGCGAGGGAGGTAGATCTGGTAATTGGACATCAACGGATACGCAATGAGCGGGTAGATCAACAGGGCGTGAAACCAACAATGTGGGAATTGCGAAGCTGCCGTTGAGTGGGTTCGATTGGAGTTCGGGCCAAGAAGCAAAGCTAATAAGGAAAGTCACAAAGATAATGTGGGAGGGCAGCAAAGTTCTCAAACGTAATTGTAACTTCAACATAGAGGGGCAGGAGAATCTGGACAGTAGCTTTAGACCAGGCGCAGTGCGATTGGAGTTGAACGAAGTGTGGTTTACACAGGTAGATAGAGAATAAGGCTTGCAAACGCCGATCTCAAATTACCAATTGCTTCTCTTCTGGCAGCGCTAATTGCACCCATTGTCCTTGGGCTCTTCAGGTTCTGAAGAACAGAGCTAGCTGTGAAATACGAACGTACCCTCATTTAATGACTCATCTATGATAATAACCGCCCAAGATTGTTTCTACGTGATAGCGTGTGTTCTTGCGAAGAATTGCATAAGTTCTCGCAGGAATGATGGGTAAACGTATTTGCTTATTTTGGCTTCATTGCCTTGGTCATAATCTCGTGTATACAGACATAAGAAGTTGCACTACAACGTTTCCCAAGTTTTCGGCCTGAAATGTTACAATTGACGCAAAGTACAGGTTAATCTGTAAACTACCTGTGCGCTTTTTGTTAGGCTGTTATGACCGTAACTATGTGAACTTGGAGGAACGGCAAATTGGTTGCGTTGATACTAACCTAAAGTTGCTATAAAGAAAATAAACAAAGTTCGCCGCGTTAAGCGCAGAATTCCGGCACCGCACACCGCATGCGGGTTTGCGCAAATGGCGCAAGAGGCGGCCAAGGTTATTTGACAACAATTTGGGCTTACCTTCCAGAGTGTGTAATCATCCTACCCCATGCCTACGCAGCTCATGCCGCCATCAGGTATTAACCACAAAACTTTCACAACCGCAGCTGTACTGAAGCCGCTGATGTCGTTGTGCGAATAAAGCTCCTCGGGTGCGGACGGTATTCGCTCTAACGTATTGAAAGTTGCCTCCATGAGCTTAGCTGAACCATTAACAACACTCTTTCAGCGATGTCTTTATGTGATGCACGTCCGCAACATATGGAAGCACGGGTTCCTCACTCCAATCTATAAAAGTGACAGCTGTGCAGAACCAACGAATTACCGTCCGATTACAATTCTTCCAGTGATCGACAAGAGCATGGAGTTCATTGTAGCTGAGGCGCTCATAAAGTATTGGAGAATAACAAGATTCTCGTTCCGGAGCAGCCCGGATTTGGCCAAAACCTATGCTACACCACTAATCTGTTGATAGCTCGTGCAAACTGGGCGGAATCTACGAACGCTGCTGTAGGAGTAGATGCCGTCCCCCTGGATTTCTCTTAGGAATTCGACCGCTTGGACCATCGCATCCTACTGCACAAACTTCAGAATTATGGTATCGGCGATCCCGTCCTAGGGTGGTTCGGCGACTTTCTCGTCCAATGTTACCTGAATGTGAGGGTTCGCAGCACCCTGTCGGAACCCATCAAAATTCAGTACGGCGTACCTCAGGACCCGGTACTCGGATCACGCTTGATTCTGCTTTTCTTACATGATCTTGCAACTGCGCTATCGTCAAACTACCTGCTAGTCACCGATGATCTGAAAATATGTCGTGGTACCACCTCAGTGTAGGTTCACACAGCCCTACAGGATGACCTGAAGAAAGCTTACACATGGTCCATAGAGAAGACGTTGCAAAACGCTACCACATAGTGCAAAATTTTGAGTATTCACAAGTACCGTTTAGGACCAGAAATTCTACACCAAGCTTCTCATGAGTGCGATCTTGGAGTGCTTGTGCACGAGGACCTTGGGTGTTTAAGGCAAATTGGAATGGCCTCAAAGAAAGCAACTCAACACCACGACGTTCTTCGTAGATCGCTCGGGTAGTTTGATATCTCAAGCTTTCCGAAAATTCTTAGCGCGTACGTGGGGCAGGATGCAGAATACCCTATTCAAGCTTGGCAACCCTGGCAGAAGCACCACGCCACCATGCACTATACCGCATAACGCAGAGCGACAAAGACCGTTAGAGGCTTGTCCAGCCTTCCCTATCCACTCAGGCTAAAAACCCTCAAACTATAACAAGGACATTACCGGAGGCTAAGAGGACATTTAATACTGGTGTATCAGATCCTGAGAAACCCCAACCACACATGCCATTCTTTTTTGAAACTCAGTCAAAACACATCTTTAAGGGGTCATCAGTTTAAGCTAGTCACGCAGTACAGCCGACTGGAATGTCGACGAAACTTCTTCTCCCTCCGAGTGTCACAGCCTTGGAACGCTCTCCCAGAACAAGTACATAGTGCTCCTACTTTATCGCTTTTCAAAAAATGACTTGACGTTACTCTGACACTCTTACACTACGTGAAATAGCCCGTGTAAATCCAACCCCCTTGGTGAGGCATACATTTCACGCGTTCTTTAACTGACACTGCTTTTTGTTTCGAGTTTACCCTCACCATTCTACGGGACGTGTCATTGCTTTTATACCCGTCATAAACCATTGTTCCATTGCTGCGCTACGCGAATCGCTAATAAATAAGGTTAGCTCACTGCCGTATAAAATCAGAAGCTGTATGTAATCCAGTATGTACTAGGATCTATATGTTCTTAAATCTAAGTATCAGACAATACTGTAAAATTTCAAATGGAGTTAACAAATCACTCATAACTGGTACACACATGGATCAAGTTTTAGCAATTAACATTCGAAGGCGTTGAGTACATAATGGAACGAGGCAAGAATATCGGGACCACGGTCTCTGGCTAACGGTTCCTCCGGAACAAATTCTGACTTGGCTAACTATTTGCGTGTTCTCAAGCTGTAGTACAGTTTGCTGGCTGAATGGGTAGCAACACACTTCGCCGAGCCACTTCGGTGGCTTCGTATTAATTCTGATGAATAGAAAGGGCAACATGTATAAACTGGATTTCCACCAATGAGAATTAAACGATAAAGGTGGTGCTAGCAACTCACGTGTTCGGTATCTGGGAAACAGAAGCAGCTTACGACTAGTGACTGTGCCCGTCTGTTCGTCCAGACACACTGACTTCCGCTTATCAGAAATTTTGACGGCCTTAATCTCTTACAATAGGATAGGTTGCAATGCATACATTGTTGGGTGTCATTGCCGCACTGCGATGATTAGCGTAGCATCTCATCTACCGTGCCATTCATGAGTTTGCAAATCCCACGCCCAGCCGCACCACTGTATCTCAGATGCGTGGAAGCCTGGTCACTCTGACAGCTGTCTCATCACGGAGCTTTGCTGATGCTATGCGTACATGTCCTACACGGGACAGGAGGGATACCGTTAATGGATCGACACGCCGATGGAGGGAAATATTCTCTGCCCATGCCGTCCTGTTTGGGCGTGGCATATTTGCGAGCAGCAGTGAAGTTGTTCAAGTAATGGAAAGAACGCAGGCAGAAGAATTAAATTTACTTTACTGATTGCATTTCCCATTACGAATTAGCAAGTAACCATTTGCTCAACCTTTTTAGTAAAATTACCGACGAAACTTATTTAAGAGTTGTCTAATTTGCATCTAATGTTTAATAAACGGGTTCATTCATTCAGAATTTGACCTGCACGATACACTTGAAACTACCTGAAATGTCGTTGGTAACACGCATTCGCGTCTCAAAAACTGAGTGCAAGATATCTTGGAGAAATGGTGAACATCAGTACATTGTACAACATTACATCTGATAAGAACAGCCAATAAGTGACAAGTGTAGTCAAAGCAGTGTCAATGTATCCCTCAATGCACAAACGACGTCTTCCATTTCTGTCTACAAGAATTCCTACTTCAAATCTGTCACGTATAGCATATCTTGACCGGTTTCGTTTCCGAAAAGAAACACAAACTTGATGTTGCAATCCGAAATACTCCGTTTGCTAAAAATGTATTCTGCTGCTTTTGAGATTCCAGGGAGAATATACTTGCGCACAGCTTGATGAAAAGCAACATATCCATAGACGACAAAATATCAGCGTTCATTGGCACATCCAAACAAACTGCCACAAAGTTTGAATTCAAAACGTACTAGCTACGATCAATGGAGCTGAAATCCATTATGGCTATTTTAAGGGACAGTCCGTGAATACCGATTTGCTTTTACGTTTAGAAAAATGCGACCGTTTGAAGCGCTCATGATCTCTTTGTTAAATTAATAATAAGGCCAATGAGTTCAGACGCATGCAAATAAAGCCGGTCAGATCCTATTGCACAAAATAAAGTCAAACTGAAATTATAAGCCTCATAATAGCAAGAAGAAAAACATTTCAGCGTAATAAGCTGATTTCAGACATTTCGTGGCTTCTCATCAGCTGTGTACAGAGAATCTGTGGAATTACTGTTTAACACGCGACGGTGGGATAATGTATGAAAGCCTACTATTTAATTAGAGGTAGCCAATAACCTAACCAGGACAAAATGATGGTAGTCACCAACTCCGCCTGCTTACGTGAATTTGGTTCCAGTCGACGAATCGTTGAAGTCTGTGCAACATGAAGCAGACGAGCAGTGCTTTGTGGATTATTTATTATGATCCATTCCCGCGAGATTGGCACGTAGGGCAATCAAGGATATGCCCTGAGCGATGGAGCTTGCTAGTAGCCGAGGACCATTTGCCACCGGGTTACGCGGGACAAGGTCTGATATAGTAGGTGCTTTGAGAATATGAATGCGAAACGTTTAAAATACAATTTCAGATAATAGGAAAATGTGTAACATTATTAATAGTTTGTGTACCTATATATATATATATATATATATATATATATATATATATATATATATATATATATATATATATATATATATATATATATACTACGTTATGACGGTGCCTTGGCTCATGGCTACCCAGAAAATTCGGAGTTTATGGTTGTGTCAACCACATGAAACTGAGGCATTGGGTTGCTTGGCAAATGAAATGTAAGAGTAGACTACAATCCTAATGATGGAAACGTCGAAGATGAAGACGGACAATGTAAAGTTGGATTCATTTGCCTCTTGTTTCAATACACACTTGTAGGTACTAACCTTGTGCTATGCATAGTCGTGTAAGAAAGAACATGAAGGCGGTGACTACAGAAGATTCCTCAATTTAATATTCGCTTTCTGATGTAGACGATTTCTTGGATCATATGAATCCTGAGTCCTATTCTTATGCCTGATCTTTTTTCATGTGACATCCCAATAGGAGAATCACATTTTGAGCGACCAAGTATTCGCTGATCCTTTTATGAAAATTCCGCTATTAACTGCAAGCACGTGTATCGGATGGTAATTTGTTCCAGATACTGGGAATTATGTGGAGGAAGTAGTTCGAGGATCTGATGGTGTTCGACCTACATAACACAATTGAATGCTGCTCACTTTTTGTATTGTATAATGGTTAATGTATTAGTACCAGCTTAAGACTGGAAACTTTCACTTACCTTTGCAGGGCATATAGCAGTAAGATAAGGTTGTGCTTCCTGAGCGTCAGCCAAAGGGGATCAAGTTACAATGTTCTACATCCTTCGAAATATTCTAATTTCGACGAGGTACTTACTAGGCTTTTTGGGAATGTTCGTAGCACATGCTGTAATACAATATAATGGCTTTAATTTACTTTGTGGTACACAGTTGAGCAGTATTCCAACGAGGGACGAGAAGGTGACAAAACTGCGCAAGGTGTCCATTCTTTTAATTTAAATCTTCTAAATGTATTGCGGTTCTCCGTCTGGCCATGGCAGTGATATAGGCTATCTATTCAGAGAAGCTGATCTCAGTCCAAAGTCCCGATCGGTGTGGCATCGATTTATTGGCTTATTAAAAGTTTCAAAACAACGGATGCTATGTCACATTTGCACGACATTGTGTAATACCTATCTGTCGTTTGTGACACACCCCACCATGAGAACCAAGTTTCAAACGCAGGTAGGTGGAGCTGATTCATACTGGTAGCTGCGTTCATAGCAGCAGAATGAAAAGTGTAGACAATTTTGATATGGTCGGCGAAGATGTATGGTTTTCCAATTTTCACTGCATCAAAGATGTCATTAGCATACATTAAGACTTTAAAATGTTATGGTTAGTTGTCCCACATCCGGTACACCTACTGCTCCGAATTTTGACATAAAAGACACACAACAACTTAGTATATCTGTTGTATATTATTTTATCAAAATTCCCATTATGATAAAGTGATAGAAGAGTTGCTGGACACAACTGTTGTCATCTGGATGATTAGAGTTTTAAATCCTACTGTCGGTTATTAACCTCAGATGCTTCATTGTTCACGCATCTGCACATCCTGGCTCTGCACCAAACGCAACCTTTTTGTCAACTTGTGACAGTATAGTAGGAACGCGTACTGACCTTTTGCATGTGGCTTCAAAGTAATTCCAAAAGTGGAAAATTCCGTACTGCCGGGAGAGTTTTATTCTGTCTATTATGATTCATCTGAAACAATAAAATAGTGAAGTTTTCTCGGGCAAACAAGCAAATGTCTACCAACTCCAGTATATAGAGTGAAGAACAAAGGTGAATGTACCGAGAAAAAGACAACTGGTATTGGTGAAATTATTGCATGTTGCTCATGAGCATACAGTTTAGTGACGTTATGCTCCATTCCCCTAATTTGCGTTTTAAATCAATTGATACACTTGGTGTAATGCATTGGCATGCATTGGCATGCTGTGGTTTGCATTCAGTTATTGTTGGAGCAGACATGTCGAAATTCGGGAGAGATTTCCACGACTCGGTTAGACGAATAACGACTGGCTTTCGGTGGCATTGCAACCGGTTATGTTGAGTGGCTAACTTCAAATGTGGGTCTCTCAGAGAGGTGTTGGGACTGTTACCTAAACAAAACGTCTAACCATTCAGCAAGTAGACAACGAAAAAACGATTAGTCGCCGGCCACTCAGTGTTCGGTGAAACATCACGGATGAGTTGTACAACCTCCGAAACATAGCTTAAACCTGAAAGCTTTCATGTATGGACATTAATCACATGGACATTGATCAGACCACATAGTTGGACTGCACCTCGAAACACCGAGGAATATAACATTTATCATTTATCATTTAAGGCCCAAGGGCTCCTGAGTAAACTGACCGAAATTCGACTACGTCAGGTTTCGAATGCTTGGGACCTAATTTTCATTACTGAAACTTGGATGTACCAAGAAGTAGCTGATGCAGCGGTTGAGATACCAGGCATGTCACTCATCCGGAACAACCGCATCGGGAAACTCACCTTAATGACTCACTCGGTTGTCGTCGACTAAGCGTGCCTCGCATAGTCGAGAATAAAATATTTATTTATTTATTTATTTATTTATTCCCTTGTACAATCATGTTAGCAAGCCCACTAGATTCAGGACAGAAAATTTACCGTCCATATTGCACCTTGTGCTCACGAAGGAAAAGCTCCTGGTTGACAAGTTAGCTCTCAGTGACCAAGTAGTGAAAACATTCAACTATGTGTGTTATGTACAGCATGCATCGGAACATTCGGAACTAACTCATACAATCAAACGCTACCACGTATTGACGCATCTGCTTGGGAATTCTCAAACAGCTTGGACAAACTTTGTTGGAAGACTCAGTGACCGTAAACAGAGCATCATAGACCAAGCTCTTTCGTCCTGCACAAAGGCCAACAATTCTAAGGGGCAGGGCTGGAAAATGCATGGCTATAAGGGATGCAGCATGGCGTGCCGACAAGATTAACCCCGATTCAGAGACTTGGGACAAATTCCTGACCCATCGCAACCATTCCACTGCACCTGTCCGTGAGGACAAATTAACTTACCAACTGTGTCTAACCGAAAAATTCCTGGCAAACAACAAAATGCTGTATACGCATGTCCACATGCTTTGTAAATTGAAGCATGGGATCCATTCACTTTTCACAACAGGCGGAGGAATACAAAGCGCCGAAGAAGCAGTTTACGCCCTGCAGATACCCCCAATACCCCCAATATTTAAACTTGCAGCCTCTACCTGTTCCATATCATCAAACACATTTTCACCTGAATGGTTTACACATGTAATTTTTAACCCATCAATTCTGTTAAGGAAGTTACTCTCAATACGCGGTCATAGCTCTCTGGGAGGAGAAAACATCCGCGCGAATGCACTGAGTGCTGCGGCCACCAAGCTAGCTGAACCACTGTCACAGTTCTTCCAAAGTTGCTTTGATGAACAACAAGTCCCAATTATGTAGAAGCGGGTCATTACCTCCTCAATTTTTAAAGGCGGTAGCCGTTCAGATCACGCAAACTATCACTAAGTGAATCTCCTCCCTGTGCTTGCGAAGGTGATGGAAGGTGTCGTCGCTGAGGCTATAATGGAAAATTAAACATCTTGGCATCGGAGCAGCATGGCTTCCGTCAATACCGGTCATGCACCATTAAACTTCTGATTGCACGAGGTAGTTGGACGGAAGTGACTGACGATGAGGTCGGAGTTGACGACATCTATCTGGGCTTCGCGCAAACTTTAGACCGTTTGGTGCACCGAATCCTACTTCACAGATTACAGAGCTACGGTATAGGAGATCCAATTCTTTAAATTGGTTTGGCAAGTTTCTTCGCCGATGGAAGCTTCAATTGCGTGTTATGGGATCACTCTCTAACCCAATGAGGTGGAACGTGGTGTCCCACAAGGCGCAGTGTTGGAACCGCTCTTATTCCTGGTATTTATCAACGACCTGACAAGAGTTATCCTCTAATTTTCTGCTTCTCGTCGATGACGTCAAGATATAGCGGGCGATTAGTAACAATGAAGATCAAGACCTACTCCACCATGACCTAGATTGTATTTATAAATGCTCAAAGAGTAACCTGCTTCAGTTGAACATAGCTGAGTGCAAGGTGATCCATCTGCGTCACCAGTCGGTGAGCGCTTACAAGCTTGGAGACGACACCTTGGAGAAGGTCTCTCAGGAGTGTGACCTGGGTGTATTGGTACAGGAAAACCTCGGGTGTTCAAAACAAGCAGAGAAGGCTACGAGAACCTGCAATCAGCACTTTGGTCTTCCTCCCAGAGATTTCGGTTTGTTTCGCTCTCAATCTTCCCAAAACGCCAATATGCAACCGCACCTAGACTATACTACCAAGGCGTGGCAGCCGTGGCAGAAGCAGGATCACGTAGCTCTCGAAAGTCCTCCAAGCAGAGCAACCAAGGACGGCAAGGGTGTCTTTCATCTGCCATAACAGCTTAGATTGAAGTATCTAAGGATGTGCAGCAGTCGATATCGGCTTTTGCGGGGAAGTCTCAAATTGGTTTACATGATTCTAAAAAACCCAAATCACATTTGCCTTCCGCTGCTGGAATTGAACCATAACACGAAACTAAGTGGTCATCCTTTGAAACTGATAATATGATATAGCCGGCTTGAATGCCGTAGAGATTTTCTTTCCTTTCGCGTGCGTCAGCCTTAGAAAGCTCTCCCTACTTATGTCGTCTCTGCCCTTAATCTGGCGATATTTAAAAATGCAGTTGACGAAACGTTGTCTTATTTGCGTTTCCTTGTACATCTTGTTAGTCAGGGGCTACAAAAAGCAACCAAACGGTGATTTCCAAAATTCTCAACCGATAGCTTTATGGATGTATACTACTAATACGCGAACATCTCCGCCATTCTGTATATGTCTACGGTGAGTCTACTAAAACGCTTTTCACTTTATCATGAAATATTATTTTCGCAATAATTTCCATTCCACAGAACCTTTTAAGGAGTGCTTGTTTACGCGTAATATACCACTGTTCCATTGTAAATATCATCATTCATAGACTGGATCCTTGAGGATCTAATACATCAAGCTACTATTTCCTCACGGACGGTGAAAAAGACCATGGTCTTTAATATAAGTAGATAAAAGTGATGGGGCAAGCACATAACATCGTTAGTCGCTCTTCTTTGCAAAGCTTTCGTTGCAGCGAGCTCATGGAAAAACTCCATTTTCTCTTTGGATAAATTGAAGGACTGTACATGAAGAACTTGTATTTTCTTATCGAAGACATCAGTTTTCCTTTAGTACATAGATTGTGCGGGCTCCGAAGAGGTCAGTTGTCATTAAACCGAGTTCACAAACGTAGAGGTTATAGACAAGTTCACACAATCCGGGCGTTTATATGTCATGTCTTAGAAAGCATGAGACAATCCGAAACGGAAACAGCCCACAAGTCTTTGATGGGTATGTGGCTAGGAATTCTAAGCCAAGCTGCTATTGAACATGTGGTGACAATGTCACCTGTCAGTGATGGTGCTCTTCTTATCGTCACACTAGCTAACATGTTAACATGTCACTCATCGGAACAGGCTGAACTTGACCGAAATTCAGGTTATCTAAGTTTCATCGAATATGACTCGGCACTTGTTTTGGCGTTAACGAATCACAGATGTGTAGAATTCACTTTAATTTATTCACCATTATCAAACCAAACCTATCAACCATGCCTGCTGCAAATGGCGGTCTGAAAATCTTCTTCATACACCAAAGCTCCCCAATAATCAGATTTCCATTTGTCCTGATGTGTTGTCTCTCGTCCTTTTCCAGCAGTGGAAAAACGTAGGCTAGTGATATTGTCTGTCCAATGCGAGTACGAAAGTACGCAGTCGTGAAAGCAGGTAATTGGGTTTGCAGTTCATGTCACTCAATAGTTTATGTTCTTCAAGAAGTTCAATTAGCTTGGACTGACTCGCCTGGAATATTGGTGCATTTCGTTCGGTGAACAAGTGTCACATTGGCAGTCTCTCATAATTTATAAGTCGAACCAGTGTGGTCTGCTGTGCATCAAATCACTCGCTTTGTGAACTGCTTTGCTAGACAATTCAGTTCGTCTAACATTACTAGTTCTACGAGGCCAACAGTGCTAATTTGCACATTTATGGTACTTCCAGAGCTTGCTAATTATACTTGTTACCTCCCTGTGGTCAGAGTACGTATTACGTCGCACTAGCAACCGTCATCCAATTCATAGCTGAATAACGCATTTTGCACCATTAGTGCCATCTATGATTTTCTGTTTTCATACGTTATACTTTAGTAATGCCTTGGTGAGTTTCGCAAAAGACCAATAATTATAGTGATGGATTTGCAACCTAAACTGAATGATACCATATAGCAAATCATTCAACTTGTCACTCAAAAATATCCGGTACGTAGGTGGACACGTTGTGGGTATAAGACAAAAGTGAAGCGAAAAATTTATATAGCTTTATGGTGTATCATACCGTAACCAGTAATCATACGGAACACTGCGTAACTCAAGGCAGGTCTAAGTCTACGTGAAACCAAGAGGTTAAACGTGGGCAGGTATGGGGGTAGAGAAAGATAAAACATTACAGATGACCACACGGGAGTATTACGCCCGTTTCTAAAGGCTCATACACAATCATATACATAAATTCAAGATGTCGGACAGTGATAGCAGTTGGACCAATCAATGAGATTTCAGAAAGTAGCCAGAGAATATCCACCAAATTTGCAAAAATTGAAAAATACGACAAAGAAAAATATTGGTGCACAATTTACACAGGAAGAACCTATAACACAGTACTCCGGAAGCAAAACTAGCATGCGGCCAGCTAATTCAATAATCCGCGGCGTCCGTGGGTTGTTACCACCTTTAACGTACGGCTTCCGTCTTAAGATTTCATAGTTGTTCCTTCACCCATGCGCTGGTTGGTGCAAATGGCGCTGTCTAGCAATCGAGTAATTCGGAAGTAGGTTGAACTTATATGAACCTATAGAATGAGTTGTGTGTCCCCGCAGCATATGAGCACGATTAGCCGACTAAGGGGTTCGTAAGTGCAGCACTGTAATACACAATGAGAAACTTGACCACTTCGAACATCAGGACTGTATGTGAGGTAGATGATTGTCAGCGATTACTAGTTCCCAGCACCGTGAGGTTCCATTAGTTTTGGTTTTGCTCGAACTAGTTAGGTGAGGACAGCATGGTCTGGCTTCGAAACCCGGACACGGTCACTTATGGCAGAAATCTTGCCTTCCCACTTTCGCTGTTCCTTCCTCCGCAATGACTATATTCAACAGACGCCTCGATGATACACTTATGTGTTTACAGTACGCCATTTAACCATCTAACTCCGGGCGTCAACCAAACGCAGCCACTCAACGTGCTCATTTGCATTCGAAGTATTTCATTTAATAAAGGCTGTTACTGTGGAGACTAGATTTACGTTTCACTGTGGCAAAGGAAGCGGCATACGAGTGTGTGTCGTCATTTCATTTTTTGAGCTTTTTTTTCTCACTCAGTGTGGAACGGACTACGGTCCAGCCACCGCCTTGTGTGCGCTTGATTCCCAAATACAGTGTGCTTGTGTTCGCCTGTGAAGGAGTGTAGGCCGGCTCCGTTGATGAAACGTGGTTCCCATCCGCATGCCTCCCGGTCTTATTCCTTCGGGTTTACACTGGATATGGGGTGTGTGCTTGGAGCTGTGGGTGATGCAGCGCAAGCTATCCATGGTCCCTCTGTAGGCGCAGGCGTCCTGTGGCTTGCCACAGTGACAGGCAAATCCGAAACCGGATGCCGCCAACCATATATATGTGCACATTCACTAGACGAAAGCAGCTGTTCAATGGAAGTAAGTAAAAATTGCATAGAGCCTTCAACTATCAATATCAACCTTGACCTCATCTATGCTTGTGAACTAATGCATGAGAATGAACCTATAATGAGTGTGGGAAAATGATCTGGTGGATTTCAGCGCTTCACTCTTCGTATAAAGTATCCGCATAGCATGTTTCTACTTTTCCCAAATGAGCAATAATACCAAGCTCCAGCCTTTGTGGTTTACTCCATTCGAACAAGTAACAAAGCTGGACGCACTGAAAGAGATGCGATATCTGCTGTCAGGCGCAGCATAGTATGTTTTCATCTGAATTAAACTACCTTCAGGGCTACACGTTTCCTGAGTTCAGAGTCGTCGATATACTGCGGAAACTTGAAAAGGTTCAGTCTGTTTTTTCAGGCACTAACTTTGCGAAGTGGATCCACTTTTCTGGATAAAAATTTGACAGTTAACTTGGCTGAAAAGTTGCTGGATAAAGAGGGAAAGAACTATTCATCGAAGGATGAGACTGGTCGGTACAAAACGAGCAACTGTATGCAAATATCGCAATGAATTTGCGTTAATTTATGCATCTACTTCATGTTTTCTCGCATGATGGTTGGTCGATAAACATAACTACATGGCAGCCATTGTTGATTTTGCCAATAACATTTTCAAATACTATGCATAAAAAAAAGCTAAGAATATAGCGCCTTGTGAGAGGACATCAACAACTCGCAGGCTAGTCACTGTCAGTGACAGTGGAAGATAGGTGGGGTTATATCCCAGTTAGCATGCAAAGTATGTATCTGAGCCAACGTCCACCATGGCTCAGTGGCTTAAGCTGTTCGCTCGTTAGCACCTGCCTTTAGCGGTCATCTGTTCGCTCCCGAGGGACCGAGGGGATGCGCACCACTGACGAGCCCCAATAGGGCGAAAAGCTTCTGGTGCTTTTCCGGACTAGGCTGTGCTATATTGCTTGGGAACTATTGGGATGAATACTTTACAGGATTACATTTAAATCCTGCTACTCACGAATAATATAAATGCTGTATCAGTTTGTTGCACTTCGTGTGTACCATGATCATGACAAAAAAAATAATGATGTGAAGAGAACCGACTGATTTTGAGCTAATAATCAAACTCAGTAAAGCCATAGCTTAATGATGGAGTGCGTTATTACACAGAATTCCTTTAGTGGGTTAACCAACTAAGCAAGTTTACAATTCACCGCTTTCGTAATAGGAGTTGGAATTGAAACTCTCCAACCAGACACCTGGTGTAGATTGCAAAAGCCTCTACCTCCTAGCGAGTT
This sequence comes from Dicrocoelium dendriticum, assembly GCA_944474145.2. NCBI lineage: Eukaryota > Metazoa > Platyhelminthes > Trematoda > Plagiorchiida > Dicrocoeliidae > Dicrocoelium > Dicrocoelium dendriticum. Next base: position 8,546,601 of record OX104060.1, on the reverse strand, counting down.
TATCTTTCAAGAAATTCGACACCACCATTTTTAAATAACTAACTAGGAAAGAACCACTTCATAAATTAGCTAGGATTACTGCAACTACGGTCCAGGTGACCTATTTGATCGGTCTTTAAATCAAAGCGTGTTGTGGTCCTGGTCAACAGTGTGTGTCGCAATTTATTCGAACAAAGCGTGCTTCAGAACAGGCACTCAAAATGAGCTTAAGCTTATTGTTCATTCGGCACTCCAGGTAGAATGTCCGCCTGTGTTTACGAGCTAGTCGAATAAGCTTGCGAATAAGGCCGTAATTGCAGACTAGACATTTCGTGATGAGTCAATGGTAATCCGAACCAGGCCTAGCGTGTTGCTCCGGTTAACGAGCATTTTATGACCGTGGTAGACAAAACCTTGTCTGTGTGCAAAATATCAATTTAATTAAAGCCCACGAATCAAGCGCTCGTTTAAAACGGGCGGTAGTATTACAATGTAACGTGAAATTCTCGACAATCGCGGCCAAATGGCAATAAAATTAAGCAATCCTCGCCTTATTCGAGAAAAGTAACTAAGTTAATGGGGTATGAATAGCTTTGCACTGAGCCAAGCGCTCTTAAACGTTGAAAAGCTACTCAGGGCGGTGCTAGTCTGGAACACGCCAGATGCCATCCCATTGACTGCAGTAGCAGGGTTTGCTACAAGATAGATTGTAGCACCAAACGAGACTACGTGACGCAATCATTACGTCTGGTCAGCGTGGTTTCCACCGACAGCGGGCACGCACAACGAATTTACAAACCGCACGCAGTAGTTGGATCGCGTCAGCTGACACTGGAGAAGGCATTGATGTGATCTACCTGGATTTTTCCAGGGCATTCGATCGCCTAGACCATCGAATACTACTCTCCAAGCTCCAGCATTACGGGAGTGGAGACCCTCTTTTAGGCTGGATCGCCAACTTTCTACTTCAACGGCAATTAGTGGTCAGAGTTTGGTGCTCTTTACCGGACCCGTACATGTCGAGTATGGTGTGTCACAAGACTCAGTTCTAGGCTTATGTTTGTTTTTGGTGTTTATTAATGACCTTGCACAGGGAATCGCCTCAAACATCTTAATGTTCGCCGAGAATATCAAGATTTAGCGCAAGATCCAGGCAAACGCCGACGAGCATCCGCTTCAGGGTGACCTAGATACGGTATATCAAAGTTTAACTTAAAACCTACTGCATTTCAGCGTGTGAAAATGCAAGGTACTTGTCATCTGACATCACAGCTGCTACTCATACCGGCTCGGAAGGAATGTACTGCAACAAACAAATGTCCAACTTAGCTTGGTTGTCCTGGTTCAGTATGAGTTGCATTGTTCCGGGCGATCCGTAAATGCCTCGAAGAGTGAGAACCAACACGTCCGGCTGCTAAGACGGGCGTTTGGGCAAATAAACAGCTCCATATTTCGGCAAACGCTAAGTGCGTATGTTCGCCCTCTTGTCGAATACGCAATTCAAGCCTGACATCCATGGTCGAAACACGACCTTAATGCACTCGATCATCTACTATGTGGGACATCTAAGAAAATCATTAGAATGCGCAAGCTTTCATACGAGGTGAGGCTGCAACGATTGGGGGTATTCAGTGGAAGCTATCGCAGACTACGAGGAGATCTGATTATGGCATACTTGATTCTGCGAGACACACATCATGTGTGCCGCTCTGTACTGCGACTCAGAGCTAATACAACCCTGAGGGGTCCACTCATTGAAACTCGCTGTTCAATATAGCCGCCTGGAGTGCCGCAGAAATTTATTTTCCATTCGTGTCTGTCACCCGTGAAATGCTCTCCCAGAATCGGCCGTCTCCGCACCGATACTAACAGTATTTAAAAGACGGTTGGACGCCACACCCATCCGAGTACACTTTGTCACTTAGCACTACGTAGTCACCCTACACCTGGAGTTTACCATGGAATTATTTGATGGTAACTTCAGGTATTGTGAATCTAAGCGGATAGCAGGAGGAAGCAGGAGCAAACAATAAGTCCTTATTTTCCTATTAGAAGTACTAACTGTTTTACTATCATGATTAGCATTATTGTTATTTGGATACCTCCACCAACTATCCAACGGGACTTGTAAAGCAACGCTTCTTAACCTGTATAAATTCATTGTTTATTGTTAGGACATATGGCGAGTACTTTAAGAGTTAACAATATACTACTCAGGCCACCAAATATCCCGATATACATCCTCAAGATTTTCTGCTCCCAACTCTTCTCCATCTGCGCATGCACTCCTTAACCAGAAAAGTTGCGTTTTGTTAGTTCTGTTTTATGTATCCGAAGCGTACCTTTTTGTATCCAGCCCTTCAGTATTGGTTGGAATTCAGTAGGCTGGGACCTGAAAACATTCAGCAAACACCTTGAACTACAGAGATTCGATTGCTGGTCCTGTTATTCCCCGTATGTCGAATGTTGCTTCTGTGTCACATTTGCAACAACCGCACCCACTTCCGTGAAAGTGAAATGTCAATAAACGATCATGAATCAAAGACCAACTTATAATATGTCCACTATCGCCGGAATTCTTACAGTAACAAGAGCAACCCGTCTACACTTCACCTAAAACCTTCGGCACTAAACCACCTATGCATAAGACGGGGTATAGATTATAAAGCACAATAACTCTACCGTACAAGCACCTTACTATTACTCGCAAAGTGAATCAAGGTATCCTTATAAATAACAGAACAGTCGAAGTGGCACAGAGCGCTATCTGGGGCGGAGCATATACTTTTTGTATTCAAATCACACTGTGCCTAGGGATGTGAATCATCTGATTTCTGAATGGTGGATACTCTGCGGATGCCGTATTCTCTGACCTACCAACGAGACATCCGTCAGTGTCACATACACACACACACCTAATTTCAGGACTCATATCATGTTTGCCAACTCAACTGTGCTGAAGAACCTGCTTTCGCTGAACGCCTACGAATCTCCCGGGATCGATGATATTCACCGGAGGGCGCTGAACGTAGCAGGAAGAACACTGGCCGGGCAACTAGCGCATTTTCCGAACGTGTTTTCATAAACAAATAGTGTATACCATGTGGAAACATGAACTAAACATGCCCATGTTTCAAAGCTGACAGTCGTTTGGAACCCACAAAACATCACCCAGTGATCCTCCACCACGCACTCGCAAATTCAATGGAGACAATCATAGCTGAGGATTTAGACAACTATCATAGGACCGAGCAGCACGCTTTCTGCCAGTACCGATCCTGTACAACCAACTTACTGGTCGTGCGAACTAATTGGACAGAAGCAACCGACAATGGGACAGGGACGGCTGTCATTTATCTCGACTTATACAAAACTTTCGACCGACTGAACCACCGCATTCTACTTCACAGGCTGGGAAGCCACAGAGTCAGGAAACTTACCCACGGGTGGATCAGGAGTTTTCTACAACAGCACTAAATATTTACAGTTCTTAAGAGTTCTGTACTCTCGGAATCAAATAGAATGCAGTGTTCCAATTTTGGACCGCATCCTCGTGCTAATTAACGAGCTTGCACGTCTGACCGCCCCTAATTTTGGTTTTTCGCTAATGTTAAGATGGTGGATGACAGCCGACCAAGGAGGTCACGCTGCACTTCAACAAGACCTGCACAGCGCGTATAAATAGTCACTCCACACTCTGCTTCAGTTTAATTCGTCTAAGCAAAAGCTTTTCCCCATTCGTCATCCGCCGAACAGCATATACAGGTTTGGAGACCACGTCCGGCTGGCAATCGCCAAGGAGCGCGACCTTGTGGTATTCATCCAGGCTGAGCTGAGCTGTTCAGCATAATATAAGAAAACGTCAAGAGCTGTGAACTAACATGCTGGCATGCTGCGAATGGCCTTAAGGCGTTTGAGCCATCTGTCATTTGCTTACCACATACATGTGGCCTCATGTGGAATATGCTAAGGAGGCCTCGCCACCTTGACACAAGCAAGATCACGCAGAGCTCGAGACTCCATAGCGCAACGTAGTCAAGCACGCCAAGTAGTTGTATCAACTTCCAAATCAACTTAGGATGAGGACAGTCAGTATCGGCGCCTAAGTGGCGACTTAATATTGACGTAACAGATCCTGAAGTATCCCAACAACGTTTGTCACCACTTACTGCTACTTGGCAAAAGCAGGGAATTAAGGCGGCAACCAGTTCAAGTTAACTGCGCAATAGAGCCCGCCAGAATGTTGGAGAAACTTTTACTCGCTTCGTGTGTGTCAGCCGTGAAATGCCCCCTCCCTTAATTACGTTGTTCCTGTCCCCACTTCATCCATGTTCAAAGACGCCGTGAGGTTGCTTTAACCCATCTAGGTTACAAAATATAATCCGTGTACATCCAGGTAAGAAACAACTTGAAAAGTGTGCACCAGCCGGCACTGCTCTACACGATAGAAACGAACTCTTTTCTATGTGCCTCAGTGTGAACACTATGGTGAGGTGACTAAAAGGCTATTCATTTTATCACTATGTTTGCTTTCGCTGTTTATCTGTTTTGCACTCTGGCCACAAGAAACGTTAGGCATTTGATTTTTATCCGTAATACACTATCACATTGCCCAATTGTTCCTTTCTGACTTTGTCGTCACCCTTTTCATTATCCGATCTTTTTCCAGATCCCGGACTATCGAATCGTTTGCTGCATTGCACATAGCGCGCTATAATGTCCAATCTCTTTTTTGCATGCCTTAGTGTGAACACTATCGGGAGTGCGATATGGAAGAAAATGTTGGTAGCTCAGGTTGTTCAGTTGGTGGACTGAGTGTTTGCTGAGCTCGCAAACGTTTCGTCACCACCCGAGGTGACATCGTCAGTGCGCGTGTAATTAGCAGAGTGTCGCGTACGAAGTGTCCGTGAGTCTGAGTGATCGATCTCCTAGCCGCTAGTCTGAGTTTGGATTGTTCGACAAGCACATGACCATGGAAATCGATCTCTGATTCTCACCTCGTAGTGTACGCGCGTGACTCTTCGGTTGTCGTCGTTTGATGCACTAGTCTGGCGTTCCGTTCCGTTAGATTTATTCTACTAATCCGGTGATTTTTCATCCGTATCGCTGTATACATAGCATCTATTTCAATGTGTCGATTTACTGAATTGTCCGAAGAATACCATGCTTCCAAGAATTCTCTAGCTTGTCTCGAATTTCCACGGGCTAGGATCTTAACGTTCTCTGGGTCGAAGTGATGGCCTTCTTGGTCTTCATGCATGGAAACCAGTGAATGCGGATCGTGTCTTCGTATGGCCATTCTGTGTTCGTTGATCCGTGTTGACAGTTTCCTTCCAGTTTGCCCGATGTAGTGTTTGTCACACTCTTTGCAGTTAATTTTGTAGATGACATCATTCTGATTGCCTTGTTTGACTTTGTCCTTCGGTCTTGAAAGCAATCTTCGCAAAGTACCAGTTGGTTTGTGGGCTACCAAGTATCTATTTGGTCGTAGCAATCTTGACGTTAGTTCAGATACATTCTTGATGTAAGGAAGCGCTACCCGTGTATCTATGTTTTCCTACTGTTGTCTCTGCACCCACTTCTTTAAGCTTCTTCTGATGAAATTTCTTGGATACCCGTTGTTTAGAAATACCCGGTATAGATGGTTCTCTTCCTTTTTCCCCAATTCTGTCGTGCTACAGTGTGTTTCGGCTCTATTGAAAAGGCTTTGAACGCAGTTTTTCTTGTGGTTCAGTGGATGGTTGCTGTGGCAGCTTAATATTTGGTCTGTGTGGGTCTTCTTTCGATATACACATGTCTGAAATGTTCCGTCAGTGTTTCTTTGGACCAGGACATCTAAGAATGGTAACTGGTTGTCTTTTTCGAGTTCAATTGTAAACTTGATATCTTGGAACGTGTTGTTGATTAACTCATGGGTATCCTGTATGGAATCTCGTTTGATGATGACAAACGTGTCGTCTACTTACCGGATCCATAATTTTGGTTTGGTTAACGGTATTGTGATACTCTCCAGTTTTTGCATCACAGCTTCTGCCATAAGTCCTGAGATGGGCGATCCCATTGGCGTTCCTTTCACTTGTTGGTATACTTGCCCATCAAAGTAAAAATAAGTAGTCATGCAGAGTTCCAAGAATTCCCATATGCTCTCCGGCTTGAGGTTTCCTATTGTGTTCGGTTGGTTTCAAAGTAATTCCACCATGGTTTCTTTCGCAAGTTTGTGATTGATCGACGTGAAGAGTGCGGTGACATCAAACGACAGCATGATTTCATCTTCCTCTATTGCAACACACTTCAGTTTATTGATGAATTGTTCAGCATTGATGATGCTTTGTTCAAAGCTGGCAATTAGATTTTTTACTTTCTTCCACATGCATTTTGCCAATCTGTACGATGGGGATCCTGGCAACGAGACGATTGGACGCAATGGGACTCCGTCATTGTGTACCTTCGGCAGTCCATGGAATCTTGCAATATCCTCAGCTTTCATCTTCCATCGCTCCTGCTTGGCAATCTCACTCGTTGCTTGTAGTTTCTTCAATGCTGTGTTGATTTGAGTACTCAGTTTTGTACTGGGATCGTGATCTATGGGGCGATAAGTGGTCGTGTCGGAAAGGAGTTGTTTGGCTTTTGCAACGTAATCTGGTTTATCCAATATTACTGCCATGCTTCCCTTGTCAGCTGGTAGGATTACAATATTGTCTTCCTTCTGTAGCCTTCTGAGTCCATCCCGGTCTTCTTTTGCAAGAGTATGTGTGCATTTGTTGCGAGTTATCGCAGGGACAACTGTTTGTCTAAGTTGCTGCCGCCATTCTTCCGCTAGTCCGTTTGTGTTCAAAATCCGTTCCAAGTTAGCCAAGTAATCCTTACAGGCCGCATGTTTTGCGTTAAGTTTAGTTCGCTGATAATTATGTTCTCCTCCGTTTTGTTGGGTTGACTGCTAGACCAGTTTTTGATCCATCCTTCACTACTGGGGTGGTCAGAATTTCTCGTAAGCTTATTCAACTTGATATTCAGTGCTGAGTTACGCTGGCTTCTGATGTTTACTCGACGTTGAATCGCGGATTCAAGTTCTGCAAGCTTTTGGGGTTCACCAAAACGCTTTTCATCTTATCAGCATGTCTTCTTTTCCCCATTTTTCTGCTTCGTACTCTGGTCACCCCACTAGAATTGTTAGGCGTTTGTTTCGTCTTTTACCCGTAATACACTGTCTCATTGTCCTACTGTTCCTTCTTGACCTTGTCGTAACTTTTTTCATTAGCCGGTCTTTTTCCAGAGCACCATCATCATCATCAATACACGTTAGCTGAGGGGGAGAAACACACCACAGCAAATGTACCGCAATACAAAAGGGTGAGATACAAAAAAGTACACTTTAAAAAATTCAAAGCTGGCAATATAAGGTCACATCTTATACTATGCATTTCGTATGAGATCGGAATTGGGTGGGAATCTAAAAGGAAGGGGGATGGACAAAGCAACTCACAACACAAACAAAACTGGGGCTGGCTCTTCGCCATAGCAGCAAGTGTGTCTAGCCAAAGGTGTTCATGTCCTTAGGACCCCGTCCAGGCAGTAGGGATGCACAAACTGACGCCAAATACGAAGTGACTGTTTTCATTTCTCGCGACAAAGTCATCGCTTGGCCTCTCCTCCTCCTCGTCCAACGGCACTCCTGGCGAGCAAACAACACACGTCTCAGGAGTCGGTGGGCTGGCATGCGCAACACATGGCCCAACCATCGGCGCCTGGTGTGTGATATATTGGTGCTGAGCGGTTCACTCGCTCTTCCTGCACAAACACGTGATACCGAACACGCTCATTGCTCACGCGGTGCTCCCTCCAGACATAAGCTAAGCTGCGAAGGGAGCGATGGTCGAAGGAGGCTAGCCGCTTTATGTCTATCGACGTGATCGGTCAGGTTTCACAACTTTATCAAACGGTTGAACGGACGGCTTCATTATAAACTCTGCCTTTCAGGGCGAGAGTAATGTCACTTCTGCGCCACAGGTGGTGGAGATTGGCAAAAGCCCCTAGAGCTTTTGTTTTACGGTTCGTGATCTCATCTTCGATCCCACGGGCGCTAATATAGCTGCCCAAGTAATTGAATTCCTGTACGACTTCTAGCTTATCACCACCAAGGGTCAGCGCAGGGGTGAAATTCTGCCAATCTTCGTGAAGTAATTTGTATTTTGATGGAGTTTCCCAGATCCCGGACTGTGAAATCTGTTGTCGCATTGCAACAGGACTGAAAGAAGCATTGTATCAGCGCGCCGGGTACTTTGGATTGTCGGGCAGCAAATCAAACACAGCCAATTCATCACACCTGGGGTTTTGAGTAGGCTGATTGACTATTCCATATTGAGTACAGTGCACACATCTTGGAGAAGCCTCAATTCTGTCGTGCATTGGATAAATTTTACTTCTAGTGTGTTGAAACAAAATTGAGGAAAGAGGTGGAGTTCGTCAAAACTTTCTTGTATTAGCCGATTGGTAGTGAGGAGTTTCCAGTGAAAAGCCCATTGGATGATCTAAAACAGTTTTCTAACGGTGGTGACGAGAAACAGTGATAAAACAGAGATTGTCTCGATGAAGGCTGCACTCAAGCCAATCTTTTTAGTTGGCTAAAATACAACCCACCAGTTCACCACTTCGTCTTGCAGTTATGAGCTACGCTCAACACGCAATCGGCTACTCCTACGTTATTCTGGTCATTTGTAATGTACTAATGAAGGGCGCAGTGATCCTCTTATCACATTAACTCTCGCACACCGTTAACCTGAACGCATTAGTGCGTCATCTGTTTGATGCAAGTCATCATTTTCCGCTGTCTTGAGCTTAATTAAACTAGAGCAGCTGTCCTCTTCTTCAATGGCTCACACATGCAAATGCACTTTCACAAGTAACGTAGTGTTGACTGCGTAGGGTTGGACATCGACGGCGCAAATACTCCGCTTCCTTCAGTATGCTTGGTGGCGCAAACTGAATCACTCGATTAATTCAGACGCCTTGGCTCTTCGCACCCGATCGGATGACAGTCAGAATCGTTTCTGTTCGTCAAACAAAGTGTGCATCAGGCTGGACAAGAAGAGTCATGCAAATTCATTCACACAATCTGAATGTATGCACCTCAGTCATGAACAGCTGGACTTGCAACTTAACAGCCCCAGTGGGTTGAAAATTTCGTTGGTCCGACCGAGATAACTATTCTTACGCGAATATTTGAGTCACGTTTTTAGTGTTAACGTAAGGATAATGGCTTGAACGAAATATTTCACTGCAGATTCATGACAGTTTATACTAGCCAAGCTTTGAGACCAGGTATCCACTTTACGTCCACGTACTATACCTTCCTCTTTACTGAGAAAGTCAGCACTCTCTATCAAACAAAGCACGGTCGTGCCCACATAATAGTTTGAGCGTACGCTAAGATCAACTCCTAAAGCTGTACTGCACGAATGGCGCCCATCCAATGGTGTGCACTGTTCAATATTGGTAGCTAAAAGGTTCCAAAAACGAACCCCACCGGTGTGTATGTAAAAGACACGATGATACTAGCCGACACTAGCATTACATCTCTGAATAAAACTGGACTAGGCTGATGGTGAAGACTAATTCCTCAGATAATTTTACGGTGCCTGTTTATGTAGACTAAATGCTGAGTCGAAGTTAGTGTCTTTAAACCATAGTGAAAGGGGAAGTTGCCAATCGTTCCCATTTGACTCTCCCTTCAAACTATGTGATAAAAGATTGCTTGATTGTGATGAAACACTGGCTCGCAGGAGAAATGTACACTTATTAAACACTTGCTACTAACTTGTTCTGCTCTATGTTCCCATAATCTGTACTCCACAATAACTGTGAGGAAATAGTGAGTAAATGAGGAAAGTCAAACGAAAATATAAGTTTTTCCTGAAGCAATTAAAATTAACAAATTGCGGAACGTTCCTTATGACTGCGTAGTTCGAAGTTACATCCCGCCGGATAGAAAGCAATAGAATAATACACAAGGATAGCAGTAGCTTGACAGCCGTTGGATGTCATCTCTCAATCCACTGGATTTTACTACCAACAGTCATTGATAACGCGATTGTAATACTTCCATACTAATATTAACATGGCGCAATTTGGATGGCATGTTGTATTAGTCAAGAGGATTTTCATTCCACCAATACTAATTATTCCGCATAATGTTGACCGAAATGTGTGCTTAGTAGATGGTGAAGAGCACACGACTCAGAATTTTCCGATGGAGTGTTGCACGAATAAACGTGTGATAAATTCACTTAGAAATGTCGCCATTAGGTCTCTCTATACCTGTCCCAGAAGGAAGGATATTGTTAATATATGAAGATGACGTTGTCATCGACGTGAATCACCAAACCTCGACCTCCTCCAAAAAGCTGCATCGTTGTTTAGACTGATTATTGCAATGGACAAAATATGGCTGCTAGCCACTGTACGCGTTCAAGCGTAAGGACATTCTGTTTTAATTTCATAAAGCAACTCGTTACCGAGATCCTGTCAAGGAATATCCCAAACTTCAGACTAAAGGTGAGAGTTTGAGCTACCTTGCGTCAGTAAAGTATCGTGGGGTTACACTGAGCCACTGTTTATCCTGGTCCCTCCATGTGAATCAGATATTCCCTAGTCAGGACATTTTGATTTTCCGTGGCTCGACTACCGTTATTCTGCGTACCGTACAATCTGATTTTGAAGCTAGTCACTGTGTACACTCTACCAAAATGGACCTATTTCTCCCCTGTGCTTTTTCATGCCTACCATGTAAGCCTTTAAAGCTGCTTGACAGGTCAGTGAAGCACTTGTCTCACTGCATTGACATTCCAAATTCAACATTGGGAAAGACAATTATATTGACGCACGTTACTTCACGTGCTTCGACCTTCGTCGACCAGACATAAGAGGTGGATGGCAGAACAACCTCCACCAGGTGCCAGCTGGGTGGTCCGGGTTAGTCCCAATCCAGCTTATAATTAGGCGGCAGTGTTCCAGGACGTGATGGGTTTTCGCCTGGCAAGAGTTTTCCCTATAAACAGCAGCAAATTTTTTCTTAACTCCACGGTGACGTGACTAGTATGACTCGCCACTAAATAAGGTCACTGCTTTGCCATACCGGAGCATCTCACATGTTTCACTAACGTGAACCACTTTAAAGATTTCATCTGATCCCTTCCTATATTGGGGCATTCACCGAACAAAGTCGCACCTTCACAGTACTACGAACAAATTCACACAACACGATTACTTACACATACACCCAGATATATACTACACATATATGCACATATATCTCCAGTATGTACTGGTTAAATCGTAACCTTTCTGTATCATTACTGATGTTACGTAAGTATATTACCATGATCGTGCCTTTAAAGGCTTGTCTTGCACCGTCGAGAATAAATCGTTTATTTATTTATTTATAGTAATATATGCTCGCATGTGGGCTTACTGTTCGTCGGTCAGTTCAGATCTAGTCAAATTTCTGTCTGACAAAAAGTAGTATTCAAGAACTGGCCGGCAAATTTCGCCAATAAGCTTATATTTTTTAAAAACATTTTCTTTTGCTGTTGTTCTGTGGCTTTTGAATTGCGTCTTTTTCACTTTGGGAACATTTGTGTCATGTCTAAAAATTCATCAATCACAGATGCATATAAGCGCATTCTCGGTTTGAGTCGAATTGATCTCTGTTATCTGTCGCCGAGAGAAGTTTAAGTGGTTCGTGGGGCTCCGCGAAGATCACGGCACACATGTTTGGTGACCTTGGTAAAAGCGCAACCTCGCTGCACTCAAAGCATCATATAGGAGGGCAACTATGGATCTGATTGGGTATCTCCATCCTCTTCACAAAAGCAGAGTGAAAACGGCTTTTTACAGTCGATGGTAACAACATCCTGAGTATGGTTTGATAGTAGTTTACTAGATCTTGGAGAACTTCCGTCACCTGCTCTTCCGCCTCCAGGAACAAAGTCGCGAAATCAACCTGAAGGATCACTAGCTGAATTTGATTGTGCAGTGCACTTGATTGAGTTTACAAGCCAAACAGCGCTCATGGGTCTTATATCATTTCTACCCGCAAATTACCCGTGTTAAAAGACCACCTGATGATACATTAATTTATTTGTATTACGCGATATAGCCTGGGTCCATCAGCCAACGACATGACAGTGAGAAACTAGGTACTCGCAATCCACACAATATAGAGCTAGGGTGATTTACATTCATGTTTATAAGCATCCCACGTTACGTGAATAGTTACGGCGTTAAGACAGATAACAACCAGCGTAACTTATGAACCGTCTCAAGGCATACCAACTAGGCAGTTTCTATATAAAAACGAATTATTCACAATATATTAACTTTGTTACTAGTGCGCCACGGCCCAGTGGACACAACGCGACGTACAGTTGAAGTGTGCAAATGTAGAACGTAAACTTCCTAACTTTAGTGGTCAAAAGGGTACAAACCTAGAGTACATAAGGTATAGCATGAATAACTATCGGTCAGTCATGTGAACACCTGTATACATTATCCATAATCCGGTGTGCTTGCCTAGCCCGCAATAATGATGCTTAACTCATGCTGTTAGATAGAGTGTATTCCTATTCATTTGGTCATAATACGCATTCGAGTGTCACCTGATTCACTACAGGGAGGAAATGGCTCTGCTCCCCAGTGCATGACATAAGGGTCACTGGTAAGCCTTCAGATGATACGACAATGTTAAAAAGCTTGCTTTGTTAGCGGTAAAAGGATGAGACACTCTGAACACCTCAGACACACCATTTGCAAGTAACAACTACATAAGGCCAAATTACCGAACCAGTACGACGGATATCATTACGATAACGTGTTACTTCCAAAAATTGACCCTTGGATTAGTTGGACGTGAACTGAAGATGGCTTTTCTTGCAGAAGTACTATGGAGCAATATCCCGTTCTCAGGTTTGTCATTAATGTCCTGAAGATGAAAAAAACGTGGTTATATAAATTAAAACGTAATCACGAGTATGCCAAAATACGTTAAATAATGCAATGTCAATTAGACATTAGGCATTGGGTTGTTACAATATAGCAGTGAACACCAGCTTGCCTCCGAATGCAGAGTTCCTGGTGACCTCCACTGAAAGCAGTATTGTAACTCTCACTTGGTGTGATAAGTTGTGTCAGCTGGCCAGTCGTGAAAAATTGTGTTTGCCAAGTCGGTTTTTATAATAGTCAACTAACCTCTTGACGTCCATGGGATTTCCACCCTTTCAGGGTGCCACAATTATCTGTGTTGCTATGGTTGTTCCACTTCGTTATGCTATGTAGAGAGATACCGAAAGGTGAATAAGTTGACGCTGTAAATACTATGTTGATCCCATATCCCTTGATCCCACAAAGGGATTATTCAGTTCAGTGGTGCTTCTAATTGTTAATCGGTTTCTCGTAACAACTCAACATGCTTTTATCCTCTGGTTCTTTAATCTCTTCAGTGCGAGCGGCTCCTACTCAGTTACATTGTAGCCCTCTCCTCAAAAAGACAACAGGGTAGATCGATCTGTTTCCATCCCAGCAGTTTGCAAGGTGTGACTGTGGGTGTGTGGATTGTCAACGATTAAGTTGTAGAGTAATCGGTCAGTTGCTTTTACACCAGCTAGCATAGGCCAAGAGGAAGAACAAGCTGACTCAGAGGTCAGCTGTCCTGTGTGGATCCCTGGTTACGTTCACAGAAAAGTTAGAGGCAAAGTTCTTGTATGATTTTTGGTAAAGATTCGTCACAGTTAGACTCAGGCAGACAATCACCAGACATCCAGGAAAGCGCTAGACCGCCGTTCCGTCCTAATAGGACTTGTCAGTAGCGCACACCTGCCGAATCCGGTCGGCTTCGAACCTACAGTCTTACTCTCACAAGCCAGCGACGTATGCCACTGAACTATGAGTGAGGGCAGCGGACCGCCATTATAACTCGGCTAATCACCCACTGTCATGCATCTTATGAAGGTGCAGAGGACAGTGCTAGCCCCCAGAGCAACTACTTCCTTTGCAAGCTGCCGCCAATTGAGCGTACGTGTAAGCTGCTAAGGTTATCGAGAGCACATAATATCGATGTGCCACCTGGGTGATAAAGTGCCGTAGGTAATAGGAAACACGAGTGAATGATGGTCAGAGCATTGCGTAGATAGCAACCTGGGAGGATATGCGCGAATACCGGGCTGTAAGTGGAAGGTTAATCACGTTATAGTTCTAAGAGATCGACTTTAACACAAGTCATTCCGGATAACTGATTAATCAGAGAGCAACAAAAACACAATGTTTATTTCACATTCTCAAGGGAATTCTTCGGTTCATGAAGTTGTTTTTAGAGCAAGGCACGACGATGGTTTTCCTTTCAGCCCATTAGCTGAGTTAGCAGTGAAGACATGTTAACTACTTTGCGTTGCGCTAATACGGGTTTGTGCGATTGGCAGTGAAAATGGCTTCAAAGATAAATCACGTTAAACCGCTACAACCTTTGTTCGAGGTCGAAAAGGCAATCGATAAAATTCCTGGTGATCCATCATTAGACTGAAATTTAAACCAGTATTTAACCGCACACACCACCTCCACGACTCCATTGTGGATAGCTAGGTAGCAGGACTTAACGGCCCGGACAAGTATAGCATAAAAAGAAAAACCAAAACTTCATTACTCTGAAATTTTACCCACCTGCGCAATTCTTTACCTGGTTCTCTGTGACCCAATTCGTCTTCGACCGGCTTCAACGATTAATGGCGGACCCTGACAAAGACATTCAATTAACCCACGGAAAAATTTGAGCCCAACTAGACTGCGAATAACCGAGTGAATAATCAATCTGTAAGTAGCCTTACCAGTTAACATTATTATTCATAATGAATGACTGCAATTTTTCAGAAAATGGTAAGTTTTCTCCTGGTAAGTGTTCTCCCTATAAAAACCACCAATATCCGTTTAACAACACTGCGACGTGGAGGATGAGTTGACACCTACTAATGTAACAGCCCGGAACTTCACACTGGCAAGGTGACCAGAGCCGCATTTCGCTATTATTTATACGTACAATGCAAGATCCCTTCCTGTCTGCACATCCCGTTACCCCTACACTTTTTAGGCCTTTATACTTGATCTTTACGTTACACACACAGAAACCCAGTATATCATCACATCACAAACAATTCAGTTCCTCAACGGCACTTTTCCAATTTCTACAACTTCCTTACCTTTCAACCCTCTTCCCGTTGCATGTAGCGCGACGTGCCTGTTGTGAGGCACTAGCCCGTAAAATTTTGATTATTCCTTGTTTAGTAATGACTTGATGTCTTTGAGATTAAAATATTTATTTAGAACATGATAAAGCCAGTATAGATGGCCTTAAAACTAAATAATACATATTAAATAGTATATTGTGTGAGTGAATGAAAAGTTAAATTTGCACTACTTCATCGGATTCTGAGCAAAAGTTCAAATGGAAAAACCAGCTGTGATCTGCCAACGCTGTAATCATGTAATGTCCGTTCCTCTGCATGCTGTTCATGTTGTCTGCGAACATCAGAGTATACCAAGTTACTTCACGGAGAGAGTGAGATGTAACGACTGGCAGTTCAGGATTTATTGTCAGTCCTCATGAATGCCAATTTGGCTGGATTGAATGGGAGGCGAACTTCTGTAGACAGTATGCTAGGTGGCGGTGCGGATCTTGCCGAAGTAGGTAGCAGTCGTTGGGGAGGCTAGTCAATCTCTATACAGCACCTTCGAGTATGCTATTAATAGGCTTGTATCGGTATGTTATAGGTTTATAGCGGGTAAAAAGGCAGGTGCCTGAAAATCCTTATGAACACCAGAATGAGGGTTATAATTTATAATTCTAGTTCCGGTAAAAGGTTTCGTGCTTTAAATGGCTCTTCGAGCTATTCACATAAACGCAACTGCAGGGTCCCTCACCGATGTGTGTGCTGACAGCTGATCCGCACACAGTTTGACCATGTGATTTCGTTTCTCTATTGAAACGGACAATAACTTTGAGCGCAAACATGATAACTTGTCGTCAAATCGCATTGAAAAATGTGCATGTGGGGACAGAAATGGCCTAAGGTGGAAGTGGGTACCTTGTTCTGAATAGCCGAAAGCTAGAAAAGTCTACCGACAATCAATTCGATTGTATTGCATAGTAACTATGAGTTTGTGCTCGCTTATTATTGTGAATGAGTTATAACTGGAGTTGTAATTGGAGCTGGTTCTTGGATGACCAACTAAAAACCCTATCTAGTTCAATATGTAGTGCCGTATGTTCGTCCACTATCTTGGAGTCAAGCAAGGTCTTGATGTCAGCTACGGACGCGCTGCGAAGACAAACTATGTAGGTGACAGAGACCCAAAGTACTGGCCCATCAAGGATAACAACCCGGACTTTAAAACCGGTTGTTTTGCGCCGCTTATAATTGAATAAAGCTGCATCATAATCTTCTCTTCCCCTTGCGGCTATATTCCTACTCAATCGTAACCTTTATTAGCCGTGCGCTCAACATCTTAAGACCTTTCCGAGTATTCACTAGCAATATGCAAACAAGTGTTTCCCTACTTAAGCTGCAGGTGAAACCAGAAGTGACTATAGAACCCACGGATATCACTGCTATAAATCCACCCGTTATTCCTATAAAAAGAAGACGTCCATCATTTAAACTGCAAGTAATATCGGATGCAACTGCGAATGATTTTAATCTTCCTACCACCACCCTGTCTGAAACGACAGGTCGGAGTATAGCCTTGGGGATAAGTAGCCAAGCTGAAAAGCAAAATTCATGAATTCTGCACAAACTATGATCAAGTTCTATCATTCAATGAAATGCTTAGGGCTTCAGCAAAGGTTACACAGAAAACCGAATGTGAACAGCTGCTTCCTCACTAAAATCAGTTACATCCAAAAAGCAAGAACGACACCACAGATTGCATAATGTTTCCAATTTAACTTGCCTAATAAACCGCACATGGACAGAGTAACAAATACCCTTTTAAAAGCATGAAATATGGATAGAATTTCTTTTCAGCGTCACAAACTGAGAAAAAACGAAAACGTGACTTCACGCCCTATACTCCTAAAGTTTCTAAACTGGTTGTCTTACGGACTAGTTGCAAAATTTTGTAATCAAACACCATCAAACGCTACTTTAAAGGCGATTAGCTCTGAAACAAGCCCCCCCGGCCCGTCGTACATCCCATATTCCTGTTATTAAAGCCAGTATTGACGCTGCCATTAGCAACCTCGACCTTGACAAATTAACTGTGTCATCCAAAATATGAAATGACCGGCATTCTAGTTCTCAGCGGCCTCGTGCGTGGTCTTCAGACAGCATTAGCGTTGTGTCCCTAACTAAAAACACCAACCAAACTGCAAACGTAGCGGCACAGGAGAGCCCTGCTGTTTATAACTTCCACTTCTTTGACCCCTCTCCCAGTCATGAGCCTTTAAAAGATCGACAGTAGCTGTGCCTGCGGTCTATTGTGAGCAAAAGAGAAACTCATATCGTTATGTTGCCATCACGAAAAATAGTTAAATCCGACGCAAATGAAGCAAACTGTTGCTTAACTTCGACTAACCGAGAAGCATGCAGATACAGCGGAGAACACCGTTCCAGCAATTCTTCTAGAGACACTCATAGCTCAATAGGTTTAAAGCTACCACTGCAAAACCCTAAGAGATCTCCGGCTAGACCAACTGAGAAAATGTGTACTTCTTCAGGGTTTCCCTACAACACAGACACTGTGGACAATGGTTTAATAACGCACGACCCCTCCTGCATATGCGAGGCTATCAACATTACTTTTGTCTAATACTTTGTCCATGGTACTCAGCTATCTCATCTTTCACTTCCATAAAGAACAAACGAGCAAGATGCAAACAGTCATCGCTTCCGTAATACCATCAACTCGTCCGGGCTCAGATGGCATCTCTTCAACTGTTTTAAAACGGCCGAACAATCATCTATCTACTGATAACAAACCTCTTTACACTTTCTTTCACCACCGGCTGCTTTCCATCTCAATGAAAGCAATCCATCGGAATACCTAAGCAGTAGGGTGGCTCAAGCACTGAAACGTCAAACCATCACACAATAACTCACATCTCTGCCGCTTCCAAACTACTAGAAAGAATAGTCAAGAAAAACATTGTAATTTCTTACAAAACTGGATTTGATAAATCCCTCACAATATGGCTTACTGTCAAAACACTCCTGCGCTACCTGCCATCTACAATTCTTGCATCATGTTTGGACAATAATTGATAGAAGAATGCCAGTCATTTTAATTCTGTTAGAAATGCAAAAGACATTCGACGATGTGCCGCATAAGCCATTGCTTCATTTCTGGAGTCAAATGGAATTGCGAATCCTCCGCTAAGCTGGTTCGACTCATATCTAAACGATCGAACCCAAGTATTTAGAATCGGTCGGCAATAATCTACACAGAAACAGATAACCAGCGGCGTCTTCCAGGAAAGTGTGCTTTAACCACTACTTTGCCTAATCTACTTAAACAGCATGTACGACCCGATCAAACACGGATGCCCATTACTGTTTGCAGTTGAGGTCAAACTGGTCTACTCGTTTCATTCAGATCAACTATTCATGGGTCTGGGAAGCATCTGTGAAGACCTATCCGCACTAAATATATCTAGTGAAGGTTTGTTGATGAAGTTCGCCGCAGTAAAATCCCGAGTACTTGGATGCCGATGCCTCTTCCCAGAAGGTTCTATCACACTTACACGAAACGCAGTTCCAATGACAGATGCTGTTCGGGACTTAGGAATTAGGTATTCAAACCCTTCCAATTTCTCCGAACATGTGCATTATCACAGCGTAAAAGCGAGGAAGCTATGCGGATTCTCCAGAACTTTCTCCCTGCCTGAAACACAGCTTGAGTTATTCAAGATAATAGTACGACCTACTCTGGATTACTGTACTATAGTTCACAGCCAATTGAGAAAAAAGACAGAACAGCTCTGGCAACTGTCCAACGCTTATTTACCACGCTGGTCATGCGGTGCTGCTCAAACCTGTTATTATGCTTTCTGTCGACAATTCCGAATAGATCCTCTTTTGCTGAGCCGCTTAAAGAACAACCTCCTCTTCTACAACATTATTGACAAACAATTTTACGCAGATGACACCGTACTTGCGCTACGTAAGTCTGCATTCTACCTCACATAAAATGGTGGTTATCTACCGCCCTCAAAGCTTGTAAGTCATTAAAGTCGATAAAATTTCCTTTTAATGAGATACACCGAACTGTGGAACAAACTAGCCATGCAGATACGCATGAGTACGAATCATGTCATATTTCCAAATTCCCCGGAGACTTTCCTCACTATATCAAATATATTGCAGATCTTGGCTCACGACAACCACTAGAAACATTGACGGAAGCTGGTACCAATAACATATGAGCAGCTAGCTGCTTACAATGCTTACAATCAACTCACCCCCTCCGTATCATTACGCACAAAACCAAACTTGTTACCGTGCTATCTATAATTCCCTTCCCAGTATTATCTACTCCTGAGGCTCACAAACTAGAAAACGGCGATACAAATGTCGGTACATTTTACTTATTAGGTGATCAGGTCTAGGATCCGAGAGAAAATTCATGGTCCGAAATTATAGTATTTAGATTTATTTGTTATTATAAACTTATGCTGTAAACAATGCAACCTATACAGTATACAGATGATCTCTCCTTGACAGTAAATATACAAATTTATTTATCTATTGCTTTACTAGAAATAAACGGTCTGACTGAGGTCCTCAATAGTGGAAAACATTAGGGTTGGAAAGGGCGCTGCAGGGTCTCCCATTCAGCTAAATGTAAAAGAAATATGTTTGTTCACCCCAGGACAGAGTCGCCGATTCCATAGACTCAGTGCTGGCAGAAGATTAAGTGTGGTTCAAGCATACTAGGTATACGAGGTTGACTCTTACTTTGACATTGACTGATTCCGTCTACCTTACTCTGCCTAGGAGCTAGTTTGTGCTGCAAAACTGATTCTGACGGAATCCGTGCTCCTGTTTCACAATGGTGCGATTACACTATAGTTATCACATGAGCACCTCTGCGATGACACCTTGCATTGCCTTAGAGAGCATTGGGATGAGAGTTATTGGACCGTATTGACTATGCTATATTTCCACACAGTTAGAGCTTGCATTTCACCAAGGAATCGTTGAAACAACCTAGGTAACGGTTCGGTGATCTTCATGGTGGCTGTGTTTAATGCCTTCGTCCATCCCAGAAGAGCTGTGCACGTACAAGTACATGGGATTTTTCATCATATTCCCTGCAATGAAAGATACCTGGCTTAATCCTGGATGCGACATGAGCTGTATCATGAACGGGTGAGGTGACGATTCACTTTGGAAAGTGCTGGTATACTATTACAGAAACGCGTTTGCCGTCTCCTGTGTAGTCAGCACCAAACTATCTACCACACCTAGAATTAGGATTCGAGCTGCACCCTGCGGAGCTTGTTGACTTGTCGGTACAGCATTTTGGGATTAATATTGTTTTTCATTGCTAAGTCCTACTTTGTGTCTTCGCGGATCAAGTTGACACCTTACTTTGCTGAATTATGTAGGCAACTGAGGCATGAGCAGCAGGGCAGATTTTAGGAACGCGGTGAACCGAATCCCTAGGGCCATGCAAGCCGTGTCCGGCTTTTCAGGAAGGATTTCATTTGCTTCGGACGAAACACTTCGTTTCGCGACACATTTGCCACTAGCCGTGTGAATATATTGACAAATTCCTTCCAGTCGACCTCGGCAGGCTGTTCGGCCAGCAAGAACAATTTGGTTTCATGAACGAAGTCAGAATCTTGTTATGGCTGAGGATGTGGGCTTCCTTAGTTTTTCGCAGGTGTACTTTGAATAGTGTACATGACGGGAGAGCGGCATTGCGTGATCGCTACGGTCAAGCGCTGCACCCATAGTTACCGATTTGATCGATTTTTCCTCGTTGGTGAACACAAGGTTTAGGACTGATGGTTCATCGCCAGTGATAAATATCTTGGGAAAGGTGACATGATTGTGTAACAGTGCATCAGCGATTACTTCTTGCAATTCTCCATTAAACTGTTCGCTGACAGAAGCTGGGACTTTGACAGTGTGTAGATTGAACTTCCACACAGTAAGGACGTTACTGTACGACTGCACCAATACATACTTCCCTGCGGAAGCTAGGCCTTGATCTATTTCCAGGGTGGACATCGGGGTGTGGATGGTAAACCATCGAGAGTAAACACAGATCTCTATATCTCAGTTGCGGACGACACCAGATTGACTGGACAAATTGCGTTTCCGGATGATCGATAATATCGATCGATGTTTTGCTTACCATTACGATGTCACAATGCTTGAAAACCTGATAATTGCGAAGCTCAGCTACCTTAATGATAATGACTTGTGCATCTGTATACGAGTAGGTAAGGGTATGACACTTTAAAATAGTATATTTCGAAGCGGATTTCATGGGAGGGTTTATGCTGACCAGTATAACATCAGCTGTTAATCCCTTTTTTCTAGAACGGCCGACTCAAGTCCCAGATTTTTTCCGGGTTAGTATGTAGAGTACTCAGTGTCAACAGGTGGCTGATGACTGAGTCTTCCTTCATTTGTCGGGGTAGTTTGGCAACGTCTAGGTTATGAGCTGCATGCAGACGGGTCGCACACGAACGTAGCCTGTTCAATGATACCTTGTTTTTTGTGGCCGATGTTCCGCCGCCTTCATACGTATTCCAGATGGCGGTTTGCATTGCTTCTTGCACCTTTTCGAGTGCCTTTACTGATATTATTGTCGGTTACAGTGTAACCTCCATCAAACGTGGACGACATTTCTGTAGTTATGTGATAACGGTTGCCTTGAGGTCGAATTAGTGAGTATGTATTCAAGACTGAGTATTTCGTGTCTGAAGCGTCCTACATGCCACCCTTGTGCTTCAGCCTCTATCTCACTCATTTCCAAAGCGAAGTACAGAACTGCAGAGTGGATGCTATGATTTCGAGTCTTGCAGCACCGGTACGTACCTTGAAATATTCAGCTTAACTCCAAGTAGTCAAAAGTTTTGTTTGGGGGGTGGTTTTCGCGGTCGTTGCTAGACAAAGCTTTAAAATACCGGCGCGTGCTCGTTTTCACACCGTTTAAAATACTTCGCTGTCTTGTATGCGCATCACAGACGTCGACCAAACCAGAGAGAAGGGTTATCCTGCAATCTGTACTGCTGCCAAACCAGTTGACCAATATCCTTGCCGTACCATTGTAAATTGATTGGTCTAACTTTGCGGTACTTGAGGATAAACCCACTTACACAATATGTTTACTCCATCCTTTATAACTGGTTAGCAAGCTTAAACAGCTATAGGTCTCAGCAGAGACCAAAGTACCTGGATCGTCGCTTGTATCAGACCGTCGGAGTTCTTTCACCCAAAGTTGCCATCAGGATACAGCGGATGGGAATGCTGAAGTGGATCAGCGTCTGCAATGAACACGGAATATTTGCCTGTTACCAGGACCTCCAGAATCTGGAGGTTATACGCACGTTTTTCACAGCTTGTTAAGATCACGTGTCAGAAAAGCGGAGTTAAGTGAGGTGCTATGCGCTGCAGTTGTCAAATACGTTGTGGCTTCTCAATTTCAAGCATCATTTCCGCGAACTTCGCTCCGAACTCAAAAGTTCCGAGGATAGGATGAGCTCCTTGCCAACGTATTTGAGGACAATGAAGCGTCTGATGTGGTGGGGACTGTGGTCAACTGAACCCGCAAGCAGCTCTCGACGCCTGAAGTGAATTGATCACCGTGGCTGCACACATGGATAATAGTCACTTTTGACGGCGCTCTAAATCCTCCCATACAGAGAAGACAGGTTGTATAGCAAGAAGCCATCACTTGCTTTTCATATCCGATCACAACGAAAGCACGAATAGCCAGTGAGATAGATTTACTAGGATATTATCATAGTACATCTTTGCCAGTCCCACTGCGCGCAGTCTCACTTACAATGAAGCGGGATAGCTCATCACATGCATTGATGATACTGTAGACCACGGTAAAGGCTTCACGCTGGAGTCAGTAGGATCTACTGAGTTAGTCCGAAAAGTGATCAACCGACTTAGCTGAACTTGAGTACACGCTGCATCCACCGAAAATGATGTACTACTTGGGGTAATTCCTCCCTCTTTTTAGCGACTTTAGCCAGATATCGGCACATGTGAGGTGCTCTCTCAGCTGGATCCATATCGTAACGAATATGTTCACTTTCGCCTCACAGCCTGCTCAACCGAGATGGTGTTTGCTTCCGCCTGGTCTCGTCGACAAAGTTACTTACACCTACAGGCCTTTCTTAGTATTGTTAATACTGAGGCACAGTACTTGCTTCACTTTCAGCATTTCGAGAAGTCTATTAGCCAAACTTTGTAAAAATCTGCTTGTGAACATTCATGGGATCATCGCATAAACAAAGTAGACAGATGTGATGCAATGTCTGACAAGTGCTGTTGTTAATGATGTTACCTTCGTGAAGAAGAAAATAGAGGTGCAATCGCGCTATCGCTTGGATGGGTCTTCAGCCTGTGGGATAAATACCTGCTAATGAAAACTGTGCGACACTCAAGTAGTAGAGTAGCTTGGCGAATAAAATCGGTGCTTTTATAAATCCACGGAGTAGTGGTTTATAACGCTGATACTGATAAAATTTGCTAGCTGAAAATAAAAAGGGAAATGTGTATCGATTCACCTCAATGGTTTCGAGCTGACACAAATCGAGATCCTCCCACAGTGGTCCTTAATGTGGTCTGGCTGATCAACTGTTTGTTCTGTGCCAAGGCAAGGTTAAAGTATGGACGAGATTTTTCTGTGCACATAGGTCCGGGTTATATAGCCGAATTGCGGTCGTGTCTGCTTTCGACAGCAGGCGACATCTGACTGCCCGTGTGTAACGTCCGGGGACACGGTAGATCGGTGTGGATGCGTTACGCGAATTGATTTGATGATCGGAGTCAACTAGGTGCGTCAATACTGCACTCGTTACATTCTTCCTCAAGCATCTGTAGAGCCAAGCTGGATAATGCTCGCGAGCCTTAACAGGCAGTCGCCTGGTCGTTTTCCCAATATACCTTGTCCGACACTAGCAAGAGAAATTGTACACACAGTAGGAGGTTTGCAACCGAGATATTCTGTCTTTAAGTTGTTGGCGCATAATCGTTGTTGAGGTGAAGCTTACGCGAAGATTAGCGGCAAAATAGGTTTGTTTGTTTGTTTGTTCTGTGTTAATACCGTCATTCCATGGGCACAGTATACGTCAAAAAAGGCGAATGGGCAACTGTGTCGTCATGACGCCCTTTGAATAATGATAAGGTGCAGGCACTAATTGTGTGCACTGGAAACGAGTGGCAGGGTTGTGACACTGGAAGATAAACTTTCCTCTACAGTTCAAATGACTATTTTGTTTAGCGATTAAACTGGTGGTATTTTCGCAGATTTTCAAAAGATTTGCAACGGTCGTTGGTAATCTTGAGCGTCTGATACGCCATTGTAAGAATGTCCGGCAAACGCCGATAACGTTCACCATACACTTTAATAGTATTCAACCGAATTGGGTTGGGAATTCGGACTAACCAATAAAGATCGTCGCAGACATTTATGGCGTAATTTCTTGCGCATTGAAATTATGTTTCTGTCATAGTTACCAGGATGGTGTGCTCCACATTCGACCTTCAGTACGCCTCAGGCATCTGCGAGAAAGTTTAAGTGTCCATCTTCCTGAATGCCATTCACAAGAAGCCAAAGTGCAGATTTGCTTCCTTCAACAACTTTTCCGTCTGCCTCATGCAACCTATGATATTTTTCCTAGGTTTTCGAGATCGGTTTTATTGGTAGCGTTATGCAGAATTTGTGGTCCAAACTAGTAATCTAGAGTGCTTTGGTGGTTGGCACTTGGAACGTCGTACTTGGTCGCATTAAACTAGAGCATGTTCTGGGATGCACGCCTATAAGCTCTATCAACATTGCTAGACCACGTTATCTGCCATAGTATTTTTAGCAATTTGTATCTAGATTTACAGCAAAGTAGAAAGTTTAATTACTTGACCCCACGATGGCATTTCTGAAGAACACGTATAGTCGTGGCCCGACTACCGAAACTTGAACTGTAGCACTGGACTCTAATTGGGTCGGGAAGGTAGCTCTGTACCCCCAAGTTCAGAGGAAATTAGAGGAGAAAGTCGCCTATCAAACCCAAACCGGGATCATCTACTCAGTGTTGCGGAAGCTACAGAAGCAGAATGTGATGTCATCCAGCCGGTCAATTACGTTTGAGAAGTCCAGATGAAGGACATCAACTCCTACTTCAACCTCCGTAGATTCCGTTCAGCATGTTAGGGATGCAAGAAGCTTCAGTGTGTACGATCGATCTCAGAAAAGTCCATGCAACTGCAAGGCAAGGATTGTTATAATCATGAAATACACTGTGAATGTCTCGGTAATGCTGAACTCTCTGATTTTTGAAGTCACCGAAGAAGCGTTGGCGGAATGTAATAAGCGGAAATTAGACGATTGCCACCGCTGTGAATTGAAGTGACGTTGCCGCACTGGGGCACCCGCCGTGTCAGTATATGCATAGCAATGATAACTGCGTGATTAAACTCTGATGTTGTTATGATCTGTCTAAGAAAAGTGCTAAATGACGGTACACTTTGGAAGGTACGGTTGAATTTTCCTCCGAGAGTGTTAGTCCCTTCACAGGTTTTTTGTACCAGCCTATATGCTCCTGGTGTTGCTGAATTTCTAGCCCAACTCTATGGTGCTTATTCATGCGTCTATAAGGTGGCTTAGTGTAAAAGCAAAATACTATTACACAAGTCCAGTTGGGGCTTTATTTTGAATTCATGGACCAGTTTGGCGCAGTGGTTTCTGTGTGTTGTACAGACACTCCAGGCTATGTGAGAGCGCCCAGTTGTGCCTATCAAG
The DNA here is from genome assembly GCA_944474145.2 of Dicrocoelium dendriticum. Taxonomy (NCBI): domain Eukaryota; kingdom Metazoa; phylum Platyhelminthes; class Trematoda; order Plagiorchiida; family Dicrocoeliidae; genus Dicrocoelium; species Dicrocoelium dendriticum. Next base: position 8,520,597 of record OX104060.1, on the reverse strand, counting down.
CCCATGTATTAGGTGGGTAATAAAGTTACTGCTGGTTTCCCATCTTCGAAGTTTAACAGGTGTGCTTTTGAATAATTTTTAATGTTTCGTTGAGCTTGTACATCATTTGGAAACCTGTTTTGCGATCTTTCTAGCAATAGAAACACGTTTTTACATGTTTACAGAATATTGAATGCAACAGGAACAGAAGACAAATTCGCACAATTTTTATGTGCGAATTTAAACTTGGTTGAAATGCAGCGGAAACAGCTCATGACATCAAGAGTGCATTTGGTGCTGAAACCACTAATAATCGTATTGTACACTAGTGGTTTCAAGAGTTTCGCAAAGGTTACGGCAGCTTTGAAGATGAACAGCTTTATGGATGGTCAGTGAAATTGAACAAGGATCAATTAAGTATTAGTAAAAGCGGATCAAGGTAAAACAATTCGACATCTTGCGTATGATTTAGCAGCATCACATGTTAAAATACCGAAGTATTTACGAGAGATTAGCATGCCGAATAAGTTGGATAAGTTGGTGCTACACGAATTGAGTAAAAACCAAAAAACACGCTTTGAGGTGCAATCTGGCCTTCGTTTACGCAATCGAATCAACCCGTTTCTCTAACAGATTGTGACTCGCGATGAAAAGTGGATCCGTTACGGTAATCGACAACAAACCTCACAATGTTTGGACCACAAGCAAGCACCACAGTACTTCCCAAAGCCGTAATTGCACACAGAAGAGGTTATGGTGACTGTTTTGGGGTCTGTAGATGTTCTCATCCATCAAAGCTTTCTGAATCCAGAGGAAACCATTACAACGGAGTAGTATTTTGAACAATTTGCCAAAATGCAACTACAATTGCTATACAGGTGCCCAGCTCTGATCAACAAAAAGGCACCACTTCATCTTCATGATAACGCTCGGCTGCATGTCGCAGAAACTACGCTTCGGAACCTGCATGAGTTGGGCTAGAAGACTTTGCCTCATCCACAATACTCCCCTGACTTATCGCCTACCGATTACCACACTTTCAAGCACCTAGATAATATCCTCCGAGAGAAAAGTTTTGAGACCCAAGGTGATGCTGAACTCGAGTTCGACGATTTCATCGCCATCATAACTCCGGAATTTGATTCAACCGGGATGTACTCTGTTTCCTTTGGCAAAATACGTGTCCATTGAAATGATTTCTACTTCTATTTAAATGGTTACGTTCGAGCCGATATGTTTATCTAAAGTCCAAGATTAAAACCTGTGATATCTTTATTACCAATCTAATATCCCTGAGTCCTGCTCCGTAGGAAGGGCGTCGCCTTTTTCCAGTGTGCTTACATCTAGTCAGTTGAGCTGACTGACAACTCCCAGATCCCCATAGAGAGCCATTCGGCTAGTTGGGACCAGATAGTTATTATAATGAGGTCAGACAGGTAATCGAAATTGATTGCCACGTGAGATTCTTCTGTCCTTTCTTTAGGAGATCCTGTGTAACACAGCAGTGGAATAGTGTTGTTACATGAGTATCCCGCTCCAAAGCATTGCCAGCGTTTCTACGCCGAGCATGAGTCCTTAGTTTGTGAAAACGAGTTCCATAAATTAGTTAATTCGTGGGAATCAGATCACAAGGAAGATAAGTCGACCACAAACCTGACAAAGAACCACCTAATGGTCGTACCTCATTGGAGCTCGTCAGTGGTGCACTCTCCCACAGTTCTCTTCAGCATTGATTCCTTGAAGCCCTACTTAAGATCTCAGGAACATCCAAACACGACTTGCAGGGATAAATTAGAGCCAGTGCGTTCGATATGAATGAAACTGCCCGAGTTTTCTGTTAAATATAGTGCATGAAACTGTATCCACCGAATGTCATCCATTGCAACCCGGTGCGAACAAATGACATCAGGATAAAAGTATTCGTTTCTTCATTTCAGTATTAAGGTGCAAGCACAGAGAAGGTTCTGCCTGATCAAGCACTCCGGTTTCCGGAGATGGCCACTCACAGAACCCAGGGAGTGTGAGTTTCGATACTGACCCCGTGTCCTTTCGCTTAACACCATTGGCTCCTGTAAGCGTAACCAAAATCAAAATGAAAGGTTGCCAAAACACCGTAAAATTAACTTCAAAAGTCCTCAGGACCATTTTAGCAACGTTATTCTTCTCTAAATCGCTGATCCACCATCAGTGTTTATGGATTCTATTGCAGTTAGCTGGAATAATATACCCGTGGAAGAACAGGTAAGTGATACTTCCAGTCACAAAAGTGATTGAATACAAGCTAGAAAGATGCCTAATAATATGGCAAACTATGGCATCAGTAAATCAGGTATCGAAATGAGAGCAATGTGTAAAAAAGTGGTTAAATATTGGGAAACGAGGCAATATCTACTGGCTGGTTGAGCAAGTGTGCCTACCCAAAAACCATTAGTTCAATTTCGTTGAACAGGAACACGCCAAATTCTATGAGCACATCTTGAAACGTATTGCCGTATGTTACTTTTTCTCATTTGGACATGTAGTCCCGAAATCGAAGTGCGAAGGCACAACCGGAATAATACATGAGGAATTGTATTTTGACACATGGATCGATGCGAAAAGCATAAACAATACAACCAGCCAATCAGCATAAGAACAAAAGACCAGTTAGTAACGACGAATTTGCCAATGCTGTTTGATCAATCGCGTATGTGTGTGTGGTTCGTTGAGTAACGTAACACGTGTGGCCGTAAAATCCTCTCACTTTGCAGATGAAAGCACATTTGTAAAACCTGACGTTCTATCGGTTTTGCTGAGCGTTTTAGCTTCCGAATTGCGATCGGCTGATTGTTTTCCTCCTTTTGGTTTTTGTCCATCTCCTCACGCTCTTCTGTAACAACTGCCTTCTCCTCAGGGTATGATGCGACCGAGGTGCGGGGACAGATGAATCCATTTTGCCTGCATACTGTTTCTCCACTTTCCAGTTGTATGTCGGCCTCACTTTCTGAAGTTTTAGGTACGGTTCCTGGCTGCCATAACTACTCGTGCGGAAGTTCCGTGTACGCATCTCGTTTTGCTACAAAATCTTGGGGTTTGGCTAGAACGCGCCCACTTTAATGCATGCACTGTTGTTGGTAACGCCTGGCCTGACGGAATTCTAGGTAAAGTAAGACAAGTCTCGTAGGTAGCCGACGCCTCCGTGCATTTTCCGATGGACTCCAGCGGTGTGGTGCGATACGCGAAATGGAATGGGTCAAGTTTAGTGCGCAAAGATTCATAAGGCTACTTCAGGAGACCGGCCTACAAGGTTTGTACGGCTCTTTTCGTTAACCCGTTTAACGCTGGGTGATATGGTGGGGAAGTCATGTGATGGATATCATTACCTTGCAAGCATTGTTTGAACGCCGCATTGGTGAACTGCGGACCGTTATCTGTGACCAACTTTTTCGGTATACCGTGCATTGATAGACTACAACGTAACTTATTGATTGCATTTTCCGTAGTTGCGTGAGCGACGACATATACGTTTACCCACTTGCAATACGCATCTACCAGGTGTAGAAAAATGTTCGCTTCGATCGGACCGAAATATTCAGCGAGAACATGTTCCCTGGATTGTTGGGCAGCTCCCAAGGGTGAATGGGACCGGTTGGTTCGTCTTTTTGATACTTCTGGCATGTAGTCCAAGTATACAAAATCGCTTCGATATCTCTATCGATCGCCGGCCACCAGCAGTAGGCTCTGGCCAGAGTTTATACGCAGACGATCCCCAGGTGACCATTGTGCAACTCTCTCAGTACAAGTGATTTGAGTCCCGACGGACTAACGATACGAGATTCACGCAAGATACGTCATTCGTGCGGGCTTACCTCAGGGCGACAACTGAAAAACGTACGCAGATCGTCCGAGGATCGCGGTCCCCAACCCCGTAGCATCATATGTTTCACTTTCTATAGGACCGGATCGGGATCTGTAGTTTGCCTAGGCATGTCACTGGATATTGGTGTATTGTCTAGGCGTTGCAACAATCGAACAACCTTGCATGTCTCACCACTTTGTTCATCCCGTTGAGCAACCTGTGGGGATCTGCTGAGAGCGTCAGCAACGTCATTGTTAGGAACAACGATGTATCGGATTTGGTAGTTGTAGGCAGAAAGTAGCAGGGCCCAGCGTACCATTCGGGGTACGTTTAGTTGTTCTATGCCTCCTCCCTCATCGAGAGGAGAGATCAACGGTTTATGATCAGTCTGTGTCTCGAATCGATTGCCCCATAAATGCTGATGGAAGCGTTTGACCCCGAAAAGCACTGCCAGTGCCTCTTTATCTAGTTGTGCGTAATTCCTCTCAGTAGCCTGTAACGTGCGAGACGCGAAAGCAATAGGATGAATGGTTCCGTCGTGAAGCTTATGCCCCTGAACTGCTACCAACCCAAGCGGTGAGCCGACACACTGTACGACGATGGGCTTGTTTGGATCGTAATATGCCGCACTGGTGAAGTGGCAAGAAGGAGGTGCGCATCCTCAAATACTTGTTCCTCTCCCTCCCTCTCCTCATGGCCACTTGGAGCAATTTTTTAGCAAGTCGTGAAATGGTGCTATAACGGAAACAATGTTGGGTGGGAACCGACGAGGATGCGATAAAATTCCAACGAACGAACGTAACTGTCCTTCGTTACGTGAAGAAAGTGCAGTAACAATGGGCTGCAGTTTGTCTTTCCTTCATGTAAACCATGTTTATCCAAACCGTAATTAAGATAGCCAACGAAATCAGCCATAAAAGCACATTTGGAACCTTTCTAAGGTAAACATTGTTCAGAAAGTCTATATAACATCTGGTCCAAGGTGCACAGGTGCTCTTCTTCTGTGTGACCCATAATTAGTAGATCATCGAGGTGTTTACAAATGTTCGGTATATCATACACGATGTTGTCAATTCTTCTTTGGAAGATGACCGGGTTGAATTACTCCCAAAAGCAAGTCTGGTGTATTCAAATGGGTCTAAATGTGTGCTGACCGCAGTAAGATGAAGAGAGGCTTCATTTAATTCTACCTGGGAATATGCATAGCTCAAATCCAGTTTGGCAAACTTGACCCCACCAGCTAAAGTGGCGTACAAGTCCTCGATTTTAGGTAATGTATAAACGCCTGTGATTGCACCGCTAGTTATGCTTAGTTTGTAATCGCCACAAATCCGTACGCTGCCGTCGGGTTTATTCACATTGATTATTCGTGCCGCCCATTCAGTTATACAGTACAGTTATACAGTTATACAGTACCTTCCCGCTGGAACCTATTATCTCTTCCTCGACAATGGGCCGTAATGAGTAAGGTGGCGTTCTGGCCTTAAAGTATATAGGGGTACTAGAGTCCGCCATATGAAGCTTTGCTTTAATATTGTTCAGTTTTCCGAACTGGTGGGTGTTTAACACGGCTGGATATCGCTTAAGAACTGAGTCTACGGTATACTTCCCCATGACATTGATCGTATTTAATGCTTGCGCCAACTGTTTCATCCAGTCACGACCCAGTATTTGGACCAGGGTATGAGGCATAACATGAAACGCTAGACTGTGTGATCTACCCTGTGATCTACCCTCTTATCTGAGACTTCCCAAATAGGTCAATCACTTCTCTTGTGTAGATTTGGAAAACGATATCACTTGGCTCCAGATTAGGCAATGATGAGAGCGCGTTTCTGCTAATCATTTTCCCAGCGGAAACGGTGACCAATTCAAATAAAACTAGTTCACCATTAAAATGAGGCGTAAACCTATATGGAAACACTCTCATCCTATTGGAACACTTTACAACTATATGGTTCTTACCATTTAACTGGGGATCAGGGCTCTCACCGTCGTCCTGGTCCAACAATTTACTTGACGTTTATGACCGTGGAGAACAGCATACACGTGACAAGTTGCCAATGTTTCCGCAATTCCTGCATTTTGTGCAAATTTGAAGCAATGGGTGGAAAAAGTGTGCTGGTCACCGCATCGTTAGCAGACGAACTTTTGTAACCCGTTTTCGGAGGAAAAACGTAGAGCCAGCTTGTTTACACACTCTGTCGGTTGAAGAGGGTTGAAGGTGGATAAAAGAGTTTTCAGGTTTTCTCCTTGACCTATGAGGTTGCAAGCGGTTTCTCATGAAAGGGTTACTTTCTCTTGTGATATTAACTTTCGCGCCATAGTCTATAATCTCATCGATAAAATATTGAATTTTCATGAATTTTTAGACACGCGTTGAGGGTATCGTATTTGATAGGCATTCTAGTGTGCTTGGTGAAGGCACGCAATGAAGTCATTCGTGCTTTCTCCGCGTTGCTGCTGTACTTTAAAGGACTGGTAAAGAGCAGCAAATTCATTCTGCTTAATTCCCCATAGTTTTTCCAACAAGTGGATCACGTGTATGATAATCACTTTAGCTATTACGTTCATGGCGTCAAAAGGTTTTCCATCCGAACCATGTGATTGACGAAACAACATTATCCGGTGGGCATCAGATAATTCAATAGAAGGGTTCAACACAGGAAAATGATCATCTGATGTTAGAAAGATGGTTTCCACTGCATCCATGATTGCAAGGAGGGCGTTTCTGAACCATCGGGCCACAGAATAGATAGCGTCGCCAGAGGGTTCGTGATACTCGACGCCATCCTGATACCTACTGCTCAAGTATTTTTACGTTGTAGTTGGACACCTAGTCCCGAACTCGGCGTGAGAAGGCACAACCGGAATGATACACGGGAAATTGTACTTTGACACATGGATCGAAGCAAAAGATATAAAGGATAAAAGGAGCCATTCAGAACAAGAATAAAAGGCCAGTTAGTAATGACCAATGTGATAATGCTGTTCGACCAATCGCGTAGGTGTGTGTGGTTACTTGAGTAACGTTAAAGCAGCTCCGTGAGATAGTCAAAAAGCGAACTGAAATCGCTTCTGCAGCCAAAATATAACCAGAGCGTTCTTAGTTTTAAGTGTATTCTGAACAGAAAAGTCGCCCAGGTCTCTTTTGTTTCTTCCCATTTTGGTTTCACTTCGTTTTGTCAGTAGTGTCACACTTGGGCATCTTGTTTCAATTAATGCCTTAAAGATAAAGTTACTTGATTCTTCCTGGACTCTACATTCAAGTGAGAGCGGACCACATAAAAGACTCATCAACTGTACCATGAATGCATCACAATATGTAGTCCCAAGCTGGATCGCATTTTACATAGAAGTGAACTCCGGTCTTTCTGTAATGCGTTTTCGAGCAGGAAACGCCCATTATTCATCCGCTTCAACAGTCGCGGTCCCCGTGAGTCGGAGTCCACATTGGGATTGGGCTTCGAGATCGGTTCACACAAGTTTTGCTACAAAATAACTTCTGCAGCAAGCTATGGATGATTGCAAAATTTTCTGTCACAGGAATTGTAATTTGTCAGTGAATCACTCGAAACCTGAGGAAACTTTGGGTTGAATAGGCTGATAAGTCTGCATTTTGGCAGTGTTCCATCTTGGCTAATAAAAACCTCCTCTGAATAACCTCTTGAATCACCACAATGGACGGGAAACCTGACCCGGTTTCGTCAGGTGAAGGTAACCTGAGCTGTTAGAACCCGACTCGTAGTGATTAACGGCTTATGAATTGGTCATTAGGCCAGAGCTCCGCGTGAAATGCCAACATCCAAATCAAAAAGAAACTGGTCTTACAATACAGTGTTTTCAGAGCACAACTCCGAAACTCCCCATCAACTTTATTGTTCGTCAATTACGCTTGCAGACAACATATTGTCGGATGTACATTCAAAGTGAAAGTTACTCACGGAGGTGCAATTTGACCATTACGAGGAAATCTCTGCCTGTGGGCGAAGTCGTTTCATTAATGAGATGTGCACCTGGGAAAGCAGCTGCGGACAGGTTTATCCACACGGCGGCTCATGAATAATTGAATAACTCCATCGCATTATGAGGATGGATGGGAAGCAGGGTTGGTAGGACTCTTCACTATTCTTGTATGCGAAAGGCTATTCACACGAAATAAACGAAAGGATTTGTACAACCGTGGTCTATAACCTATCTTTCAGATAACACCTCAGCCTAATGTGAGTCGATCGAGTGAATATTTGAGGCTGATTCCCTACTTTACTCAACTTACAATATACTTCATACAGTTCAGCTAGAACTGCCGTTTGATCGCTAATCATACCTAGGTGATGTCGGCATAAAGTGAATACTTTGACCCACTCACTGCCAAATATTTTGGAATGGGGTAGGTGAAATAGAAAATGACCTCATTTGCTCAGTGCAGAGCACGCACGTGCTCGCTTTTGGTTTCCTGCCACAGGCAACATCCCCTGGAAGACGTGAACACTATATTTTTCCCCATGAGCGGCAGATGGTGTTACTAGGCGAGTTAAAGTATATAATCCATAGTTGGGGATCACACCGGTCAATGTGGTAAAGTGATCAAGCTTATCAGCTCATCAGTCAATGCCCTCAAAATGCGTGGCCGAAATGCTCAACTGTCGAATTCAACACATCCGAGTTATGCACTGTCTGACATGTGTGGGTGTATTTCTACATTGGAGCTCTTTTGCAAGAGAAAGATGCTAACCATCCTGGATGGCAATACTAATATCTTAGTCCTGATATTTAGCGAGGAAAAGGTGATACATCTGTTGCTTAACTTCTTTTGAGGAGGCAATGCAATTTGCAGCAAATACTACATAAACCTCAAACTAAAAGAGTGAGGAACAGAAAAATTAAAGATAAAAAACTGTGATTGCTCACGGTGTTCCTGAGCTTACTGATTCCTCTTTCGAGGATGCCCAGGTACACGACCGAAAGCAATGGTATTACGTCCGTGAGGCTTTTTTTCGCGAAAATGTCGTGGCTACCTCGTTGATAAAAATCCCTCATCACCGAACTATAAGGGGTGCGGTCCCAAGCTGTTGAAACTGGTGTTGCGATCAGAACTAACGGCACAGTTTCTTCTAGAGAACTGGACTAAAATCTGTGACAGGTCACCAACAGGAATTCGTCTGAAAACAGCAGGAACATCACCACGTTCTAATGACAACCCAGTAGAGGCGCAACTCTCAATGAAAACATCAACTGTTGGACCTGATGCGGTGACGGTTTCAAATGTAACTATAACCTCCAGAGGGACACAGCAGGGCACAAGCAAACACCGGGCTCCGGGGCATCTCATACGTGAATATGTTCCAAATTCGTCTCGAGAGTCTGCAACCCATTAAAAAAACGATTAGCCGCCGACCTTACATCGGTCGGTGTAAACTCACTTTCTTCACCCTTCCACCCAACACACTTTTAGTCTTCGAGAAAGTTTCATGCATGTACACAAGTGCCTAAGGTCTACCAAGCAAATTAGCTGAATTAAGAATTCGACACTTGTCAGAAGCTTGAACCTCATCGCTATCACGGAAACGTGATTGTGCTGTGAGATAACGGATGCCGAAATCGCGCTAACATATATGTCTATTGTCCGGAATGATTGAGCCAGCAAAAGTGGTGGGGTAGCCCACTACTTTCGTAACAACATGCAATGCGAACCCATAAACGATTCGGAAACAGAGGTACCTGACTTCATTTGGTGCAGTTTCCGGCTGTGAGGGAACGATCTTGGTCTAGTGGTTGTTGTTTATCGAAAACCATCGTCTACACTTGATGTGGACTACAACTTGGTGGCTGTGTTGAAGCAAGTGATAAGCAGGAAGTACAGTCACGTTCTAGTCGCCGTCGATTTTAACTTACATGCTCTAGCATTCCAGGCCACACCAGGAGAGCAATTCAAAGCAGACCTGCAAGATCTTGTTTCCGATTTTCCGATTTATGACCACGTCACTTCGCCTACCAGATTCAGGGGAAATAACTGGTCATTCATATTAGACCGAATATTCACTAATGAAGAACTGATGATCGAGAGAGTGATAATCGATAATCCTCTAGGCCGCATTGATCATGCAATTTTTGCCTTTTACATACACTTACTTTGCGGAACATCCCGCGGATCGAACACAAACAGTGCGAACTGTAACCAGTTACGACACCTTAACCCGACTCGTTGCAGCGACCGACTGGAGTTTCCTAACCGAGGATGCTGCCGATATTGCCTGGGAATGTTTCGTCGGCAAGTTTAACACTTCGGTTAGTGAAGCATCGCAAACAAAGACTATCAGTTCGAGAAACATGGCGTCCTTTATACGTAGTAAGACAAGCAAACGCCTGGTGATGCGCAACGCGGCGTATATACCCACAAAACCGATCCGAGTCCTAGTACCTGGAAGGCATATGTTGTCCACCGTAACCACTGTACCCAATTAGTGCGCGAGGACAAAGTAGCTTATCAACATGCTTTAGCCGAGCGATTAACCGCAAATCCTAAGCTTCTGTACAAGCATGTGAACAGCCTCCACAAGGTAAAAAGTAGATTTCCCCTCTTCAAACAGCAGATGGTCTAACTCGGACTGCTAAAGAAGCGTCGAATATTCTGCAACAACAATATGCACCAACGTTTCACTGCATCCCGTGGTCTGCTGAATCTTTGGAATCCATAGTGCCTACACCATGTTTCACTCATACAAGTTTTACGTCAGACACCCTGATGAGAAAGCTGCTATCCATGCGACTGCAAGCCTGTCCGGGAATTGATGACATCCAACAAAAGACGCTTGCTGTGACGGCTAATATTTTGGTTGAACCTTTGGCGAGGCTGTCCCAGCACTGCCTTGAAGAGCGGCAGGTTCCTGCAATGTGGAAACAAGGAATACTAACTCCCATTTACAAGGAGGTAGTCGTTCCGACCCAGCTAATTATCGATCAGTGATTCTACTGCCAGTTCTTTCAAAAGTTATGGAAGCTATCATTGCCGACGCACTCATATCTTATCTGGACGGCTTCGGTTGCATTGCACAGCAGCAACACCGCTTTCGCCAGAATCGGTTGTGCGCAACCAATATACTGTTAGCACGAGACAGCTGGACGGAAACTGTGAACACTGGTGCAGGAGTTGATATGGCTTATCTTGATTTCGCTAAGGCATTCGACCGTTTGGACCATGGTATCCTTCTCGACACACTTCAAGAATATGTCATTGGCGACCCTCTCCTCAGGTGGATCTGCAATTTTCTCCCGCACGGGCGTCTGCCGGTGAGAGTACGTGAATTCATGTCGGACCCAATTCACATCGAATGCGGAGTAACACTGGGTTCAGTATTGAGGCCCCGTCTATTCTTGGTCATCATAAACTACCTAGTGAGTCAAACTGCATCAAACTGTTTACTCTACGATGATGACATAAAGTCAACTTTATGAAACGATGACGGTCCAAAATTGCCTTTTCGTCAATGTGGCTAAATGTCGAGTACTCCATTTAAGACACCGGATGGTCCACACATATAAACTGGAGGACCAAGCATCTGCAACACTGTTCTCTTGAAAAGGCTCTCGGTGTGTTGGTCCAGGAAGATCTCAGCTGCTGAACACAGTCCAAAAGAGCAGCGAAGAAGGGGATCCAAATCGTGGGACTTTTACGGAGAGCTTTTGGACAATTAGAAGCGTTGATTTTTCACCAAATACTTCCCGCTTATATACGCCCATAAATTGAAGATACAAAGCAAGCATGGCACCCATGGCCAAAGCGGAATCTCATGGTTTTGGAGATTCCGCAAAGTCGGACGACCAAAAATGTCTCAGAGTGCTTGGCAATTTCAGTGGACGTTATCCCCGTTTGCGTGGTGACCTAATCATGGTTTACCAAATATTATACAACACTAATCACCGCTGCTATCTCCTACTGAAGCTGAGTCACAACAGCCAACTGAGAAGTCCTCCTCTCTAATTGGCGGAATGATGCAGTCAGTTGGACTGTCGAAGAAACTTATTCTAGCTGCGTGTTTGCCACACGTGGAACACCCTCTCAGAAGCTGTTATTTCAGCCCCCAGGTTAGCCGTGTACAAAGCACGTGTCGATGGTGCACTGGCCACACTACACCATACCACGTAATCCAAACGGTCTATCAAAACAGCAGGAAGACCAAAACAAACAAACCCTCCTTAATTTTTGTCCGGAAACCACAGGCAATATTTTTGGATAGTAAGTAAAACGGACAGGGAACGCTGTAATCGGCAAGTTTGCAATTTGCAGTTGTTCAGTATTTCCTGTTACCATATTTTGCCTTTATTTTGCTCACCTCTAACCGATCATCCGGGGAGACATGTCAAACTTCGGCTTCCGCAATATACCATTAACCATTGACCATAGTTCATACCAACAATAGATTGATGTTGTACGACCGATCCTAGCAGGAACCACGTGCTTTGACGATGTAACCAACTTGCTTTGGTGTATCAAGGATCGTAAACATCATAATACTTGAAAGCATTAGAGGAGAACTAATTAAGTGATAGTGATTACAGCCAAAAATACCACATAGTTTGTGAACGGAAGTTTTATCCACGCTTCCACATGCTAGGTGCATGCTTGTCGTCTAGGTGTTAATGGGGGAATCACACCAAAGTCTCAGCCAAAATTTTTGCTGCCGCGACAAGCTTCTTCGCGTTAACGTCACCAAAGCGAGAAAAGTGTGTGCACATAAACAGCGGCTTGTTTAACGCCGTACCCGTCGTAAAAAATAGAAGCGAGGCTTTGTCCGAACGCGGCGCACTCGAAAGGGCAGGAGACCACAGAATGAGTGGTAAAGTTGGAAAACGTTGTTGTCAGAGTAGTAGCCAACTAGTTGACTGTTCATTTTGGTCCGTCCATCGTTATAAACCGTGTAAAGGCATAGATCGCTCTCATTAAGCACCTTGGTGTACCGTTATCCGCTCTCGGCACGCTGGAATACAACGGTAACAGCAGATAACTCACTTAATCGAACTAATACCGGTCTTGTGCGCACACCATATCAACTTTCTAATGTAGTAACTTGACCTATCCTACTCCGCACTAACTAAGCTACATTGCTAGAGCGGACCGCCTCCGTTCCTGATGTAGCAGTAACTAGTGTTTTCAACTTGCTAAGGAAACTTTCTCACACTGCACGCGGTGCATTCTCGACTAGGAGACTTCAGTTGATTAACACAACCAATGGAAATAATGTATCCTGGTGCGCACTGTCATGATATTCTGCGTAGCGAGCGTAGTTGAAGACGATCACCGCTTCCAAACGCAGTGTTCATCAAATTTTATAGATTCGGTGTTCCTAGTTAGTAGATATCACTTTTAGTGTTTGTGGCTTATTTTCTTCTAAACACCTGGTGGGCAAAGCAATGTGGCCATAAGGCGAAGAAGTTGAGACAGGATCATGCAAGTTTTCCTGGTATTGTTCTACCGAGCAGGCATGTGTTTCCACAGTTTGAATGTATCATGCTTCCTGCCCATCACTTGTCTCATAATTAGAGTCCATCTGAAGTGTAGAAAATGCCGGTGGAAGAATTGACTGACTCTCATCTGTACTCAGTCGGTGACTCCGTTTGGATAAGGACATCCTTTAACAATCTAGACTACTTGGTTGGTTGCTTCTATAACCCATCATCTTGCAACCACTCCAAGCTTAAACTAAGAAGGTCTTCCAGTTCGCAGCAACATATTACTCCACAGGGAAGAGTATTGCTGGGGACTTCAACACGCTAGAAGTGTAGTGGGCTTCACTCTCCAGTCCTAAAAATACGCAGACTTCTTAGCAAGTATCGGTATAACAGGTTGGGCACAACAAATTACATCTGCCACACTTACGAACAACATCTTGGAGCTAGTACTCACTCTTAACCTCTCATGTGTTGATGTAACTGCCCTGCGTAAATGCAGGGCAGTGCTGTATTACCTCTAGCTGGAACCATGGAAACTCACAATATTATATCGTCCGGTCCAATCTGTCGATTGGTCTCAATTCTCCAGACGTCTCCGGTCTCTCAACTGGGATAATATTTTATTGACCAGAAATGTAGAAGAGTCTGTGTCAGAGCTTCAGCCATCATCATCATCATCATACACGTTAGCTAGAGATGGGGAACACCTAAGCTACTGTGCCGCAATACATGGAAAAAAGGAGAAAAAAGCGACTGGAGCAAGCTGGCTGAGCTACCGGTAACGGATGGGCATCGTTCCGGTAAGCTACCAGCCGACTGCTGTTCACCCAAAAAAAATTATCATGCAAAATTATATAAGGCTAACTAATGAGATCGTGGTTGGAGGGGGAGGCTGAGGGATGGGCTGGGACAAAGAAACTCACAGCACGAACGCAACTGAGGTCGGCTCCTTGCCATGTCAGCAAGTGTATCCAGCCACACGTGTTCACCGTCTTTTGGACCCCAACCAGGGAGCCGTGACACTCCAACCGAGGCCAGCACAGAAGTGTGGGTCTTCATTTTTCTTGGCCAAGTCATCGCTTGGCCACCCCTCCTCCTCTTCCATCCACACCCCCGGCGCGCAAACAACGCACGTCGTGGAAGTCGATGGGCTGGCATGCGTAACACGTGGCGCAGCCATCGGAGCGTGGTGCGTGAAATGACGGTGCTGAGCGGTTCATTTCCTTTTCCTGTGACATAAACAATGCGTCGAACACGCTCGTTGCTCACGCGGTGTTCCCACCAAATGTGAGCTACATTACGAAGGCACAGGTGGTCGAACGTAACTAGCCTCTTCAGGTCCGCTGCTTTAAGCGGCCAGGTTTCACAACTATACAGTAGGGTCGAACATACCGCTGCATTGCACACTCTACGCTTCAGGGTGAGAGTGATGTCGCGCCCGCGCCATAAGTGGCGAAGGTTAGCAAAAGCGCCCCGAGCTTTGCTATAGGATTCGTGATTTCATATTCAATCCCACGGGCACTGATACAACTTCCCAGGTAGTTAAATTTTTGAACGACTTCTAGCTGATCCCCACCAAGGGTCAGCGAAGGAGGTGGTCCTGAGCAATCTTGGAGAAACGCTTTGCAATTCGAGGGTGTGAAGCAAAGCCCGAAGTGACGGACAGCTAGTGCTAATCTGTCCAGTGCCGCTTGGCACGTCTGGGAGCTGTCACAGATCAGGGCAATATCATCAGCATACTCTAAGTCAAGAAGTCGTTCTCCTGGGAGCAGATCCACACCTTCTAAGTCGTGTCCTGTAAACGCGATTTCCATGACTTCGTCAAAAGCGAAGTTGAAGAGGAAAGGTGACAGCGGGTCATCCTTGTCTCACGCCGCTGGAGATATTAAAGGGCGACGACAACTTGCCGCAAGCCCTCACTCTGCCCGAGCTACGCGCATATATTGCTCGGATAATATTCACATATTTCTCAGGTACACCTTTCCTGAGTAGACAGTCCCAAGGTGCATGTCTGTCCACCGAATCGAATGCACCTTTGATGTCGAGGAACACGACAACGGTGGGATGCTAATATATGTGACGGTGCTCCAACAACTGACGCAAAGTGAAGATGTGGTCAATGCAAATACGACCTCGACGAAATCCAGCTTGCTCTTCACGAATCTGGCTTTCACGAGTGCCAGTCAGTCTTTGAAGGATGACAGAAGCAAGCAATTTGGAGGCGATGGAGATCAGACTAATTCCTCTATGGCTGCCGCATTCCGATCGTGAGCCTCCTTTGAAAATTGGGACTATGATGGAGCGGCTCCAATCGGTTGGGACAGTTTCCTGCTCCCACAGTTTCACTAGTAACTCGTGTAATTCATCCACAAGAGCAGGTCCCCTGAATTTGAAGAGGGTTGTAGGAAGGTCATCAGGTCCCGCGGCTTTGTTCAACTTCAACAGTCTGATCTCACGTTCGACTTCTGAGCGAGTGGGTGGATCCAAAGGATCAGCCCACGGAGCGGGGCGATCACTGGTCGGCGAGAGATCGAACTATTCCGACCGATTAAACAGCCGTTCAAAGTGCTCAGCCCAACGTTCCAGGCGTTTTGATAGGTTGTGGATACTTGAAACACTGAGTCCCCTTCAACCACTTCATTAAGGCAGTAAGAAGACATATGTTGCGATATGTTAACATTTCGATTGCTCTCGTCAGTCGCTACGCAATACAGGCAAGACAAAACACGCAATATATAGGGTCCACACTTAGTAACAAAGATGATACGAAAGATAAGAATGATAAGACTGACGTAATCAGGTCCAAGGCAATCGAATTGATTGCCTCAATTGTTTCTGGGCAATTGCCAGAACAATCAATTCGATTGCCTTGGACCTGATTACGTCAGTCTTATCATTCTTATCTTTCTTATCATCTTTGTTACTAAGTGTGGACCCTATATATTGCGTGTTTTGTCTTGCCTGTATTGCGTAGCGACTGACGAGAGCAATCGAAATGTTAACATATCGCAACATATGTCTTCTTACTGCCTTAATGAAGTTGTGGATATGCTGTCCACTCTCGTCACGTATAGTTTCACTAACACCAGGTCTCCTGCTGCTCGTTTCCCGTATAAGACGGAATAACTCACGATGGTTACCAAGACCTGCGGCCATTTCCATCTCTGTGGCACGACGAGACCACCAGGATTCGCGGTCTCTCTTCAGGCTAGCACGGAGTTTTGCCCGGAGCTCTTTGCGAGTTTCATTGTGTTCGCTTCCGGCCGGAATATGCCGGCGAGCATCTATAAGTTCCAGAGACTGTGAAGAGACCCAATGTTCATGTTGGTGATTAGACATACCACATGAGAATTTTCCTGCTGCTAGTAAGGCCTGTTGCATATGAGACCAGTGTGCTTCAATTGTATCCATTGAGCGTTTATCCAACTCGGATGACAGCGTAATTTGATAGGCGTTCAGAACAGCTGGCTTCACCAGTCTGCCGGTGTCACTGCGCTCACAACATCGTCGTGGGCGTCCGCCAAAGCGCATCCGCAGGTCAGCACATACAAGTGCATGATCGGTGTCAACACCTGTGCTACAAATCGAGCGACAGTTCAGGACGCAGCGTCTCCAGCGGTAACTGATAGCAATGTGATTGATTTGCATCCATAGCGAGTTCGAGAGTGGTGGGCGCCAAGTCACCCTCCGGCGGGTGCTGTGTCGGAAATTAGTGCTCGCAAGAAATAAGCGAGCATCCTCACACAAAGGAAGTAACCGCTCACCGTTATCATTACGGGAGCCTATACCATGTTGGCCGCCCAGATGCAGCTCATCTGTGGATAATTTTCCAACTTGAGCGTTCAGATCCCCAGCCAGCACTACAGTGTCCGAGCTTCTTCTGTGGCGAAGGAGTTCGTTCAGTCGGCGATAGAAGTCGTCTTTTACTGAGTCATCGCTACAGTTTGTCGGTGCATAGGCAACGATAACGAATAGACACCTGTTAGTCCCACGCGACTTCGCAGTTTTGAACGAGCCAGCCAATCGGACCGCACACATCCGGCTACTGATTGGAATCCAATCAACCAGAGCAGTTTCAGCCCGGGGACTCAGGGCAATACCAACACCGGCTTGGCCGGTGCTCGAAGCTGCATCGTCACCGGATAGGCGCAATACGAAAGTGCTGCTAGTGTCACCTGAAGGGGATCGCAGAGTGAGTACAGAGCTCGAGTCTTGCAGGCGGGTCTCCGATAAGCAGCAGATATCGATCGAGAGGGTCTCCAATGTTCGGGCAAGTGCTGCCTGTTGACCGATCTGAAGCAATGTGCGAACATTGAGGCATGCCAGTCTGAAGGAGGATCGAGGGCTCCAAATGGAAGCCGATGAACTGGAATGGGCCGGTTCCTTGGACATGGGCCTGTTGACAGTGCAGGAATGACGCTCTGCGTTCGCCTGTGAGTTGAAACTAAAAGGCAAGCGACTACTGAAGCAAGGTGGGGGAGGGTCGAGAATTGGGGGGTTGAAAACAGGGGGGGATAAAAATGAAGCTGGAATGGGACGATAAGGGTGAAAAAGCGCAAGAAAGGGAATAAGAAGATGGGAAGGCTTGAGCAGTAGCATCCAAACCCCTATCCACCCTGCTCGATGCAGCAGGTAGGGCACACTTGATTATCCTCTGCGGTGGCCAGACCTTCAGAAATTTGTTTGGGGAAGGATTCATTGTATTGCGTGGGCAGGATACTGTCAGGTTGCCCAGGCCTAGACAGGAGAACGATTAGGGTTCTCAACCAAAGCCTTTGGTTCAAAAACCTGTCCGCAAGGCAGCGGGTTTGGCGTTGGGCTACAAGGAGTCCGTATTAAAGAATAAAAAGCCACCCTCATTGTAACCCCCAGCCTGGAGGACCAGAAGGCTAGGTTTGTCAGGCCTATAACCATTGACCAATCCGGTACGAGTGGCTCTGAAGGTGCAGAAGCACTACTCAGTAAAGCTCGATGGATAACTGAGGCACACAAACCAGCGCACCACGGTAAGGTCCAGCCTCATTGCGATGGAGAGCTCCAGCCAATACTTTTTTTAACTTTTATAAACATGCTCGCGCCATTGAAACGAATGCTAGTCCTAGCGAATAGAACCACCCGAAAGTTTTCACCAGGAGTATGTTGCAAGCTACACAAACCTCGACCTACGTAAAACAAGGCTGGTGACTTCTCCATGGTCATATGTATAAATAGTCTTTGGAATAAGGTCGCTACAGAAAACAGGCTGCGACATATAGCTGAAGAGCGTCTGACAATTTCCAATTGCCTTAAGACATGCGCGACCACACAATTGCTACAGCCAATCCCGACCGAATTCCCATCTCAATCCCACACAAAGCTATGAATATCACAGACCCAATTCGCATGTATGAGGCCTTCAGTGAATATTTTGTTTCCTCAGTTATTAATGAGCCCCAGCCCGTAGATACAACAAGATGAATTACACTGACGGCATACTGTCGGAGATAAGTGCAAATCTCGCGGAGGTTAAATCCGCCCTAAAATCAGTTCGACCCTCTACCTCTGCCGGGCCGGACGGCATTCTCACAATTTTACACACGCATGGCGGTGAAGGCATCCCCATTTTACTCTTTAAAATGTTCACCCTTTCTTTGCCATATAGGCATTTCCCAACCCAATGAAAACATTATATTATCATTCCACAACACAAAAGCAGTGCACGAGACGAAGTGGGTAACTATCGACCCATTAATCAAACTTCCATCTCTTCTAGACTATTTGAAAACGAAATCAAAAACAATCTCGTTGATTATCTTATGACACACTGATTCCTAAATGACCAACTACATGGATTTAGGAGTAACCGCTCATGTAATACCTGCCAGTTAGATCTTCTAGATTACATTACGTTGGCTGCAAATGCCAAAATGTCGTTACTGGTCATCTTTCTTGATTTGCACAAAGCTTCGATTATGTTCCGAATAAGCGACTTTTGTTGAAGCTTACGTCATTCGGAGTCTGTGACTCACTCTTGGCTAGGTTTATTTCCTTCTTAGAGGGTCGTACTCAGACTGTTTTATTAAATAACTTGGAGTCACAACCACGTGCAATAAGGAGTGGAGTACTGCAAAGTAGCGTACTTGGTCCCACTATGTTCCTCGGCTATATCAATGATGTTTTTGACAAAAGCAAATCTGATAAACCGTTTCTATTTACGTATGACATGAAAATCGTTGACACATTACCTCCAGAACATCTTCAGATATGCATCAAAACTATTCAAACGGAACTGAATTCCCTTGAACTTTGGGCAAATGTTTGGTTAGTTAAATTAGGCGGGCACAAGTCCAGCATGCTCTTTCATGTATGTAACATTCCTCCAGAAACTTTAACTTTACATGGGGAACGAATCTCTATCCGTCCGTGACCTAGGGTTAAACCACACTGAACAACTAGACTTCTCAAGTCACGCTCAACAACAGTTATCAAAGGCAAGATGTGCTTTAAGCTTAATAAACCACTCGATAGTCTTACCCGAAGCCAAACCCGCTCTTTATTTGAATCGTGTACGCCCACTTTTGGAGTACTTCCCGATCGTAAACAGTCACACGTGCAAGGGGAATGTGGTGTCCCACAAGGCTCAGTGCTGGGACCGCGTTTATTCCTGGTGTTTATCAACGATCTGGCAAGAGTCATCTCCTCAAACTTTCTGCTTTTCGACGATGACGTCAAGATATGGCGGGTGATTAGTAACAAGCCAGATCACGATCTGCTCCAACATGACTTAGATTGCATTTACGAATGGTCAAAGAGGAACAAGCTTCAATTGAACATAGCTAAGTGCAAAGTGATGCATCTGCGTCACCAGCCGGTGAGCGCTTCCAAGATTGGAGACCACCCCTTGGAGAAGGTCGCTCAAGAGCGTGACTTGGGTGTATTGGTGCAGGAAGATCACGGGTGTTCAAAACAAGCAGAGAAGGCGACGAAAACCGGCAATCAATACTTCGGCCTTCTTCGCAGAGCCTTCGGTCGGTTTGAACCCTCAATCTTTCCCCAAAAGCTTAACGCCTACTTGCGACCTCACGTGGAATATGCTATTCAGGTGTGTCAGCCGTGGCAGAAAAAGGATCTTGTTGCTCTCGAGACTCCTCAACGAAGGGCAACCAAGAATGTCAGGGGTCTCTTTCATCTGCCCTATCAGCTTAGACTGAAATCTCTAAGAATGTGTCGCAGTCGATATCGGCTTTTGCGTAGGGATCTAATAATGGTTTACCAAATTCTGAAGAACCCAAACCACATTTGCCGTCCGCTGCTGGAATTGAACCACAACACTAAGCTAAGAGGTCATTCTCTGAAACTGACAATGCATTTTAGCCGGCTTGAATGCCGTAGAAATTGCTTTTCCCTCAGAGTTTGTCAGCCGTGGAACGCTCTCCCAAATTATGTCGTCACTGCTCCCAATCTGGCGATATTTTAAAAAAGTGTTGACGATGCATTGTCTCACTTACATTTCATTTTATGAGTTGTTAGCCAGGGGCTACAAAACGCTATTCCGCATAAGTCTATGGTGAGTCCACCACAAGACTTTTCACTTTATCATGCAATTGATTTCCACAATAATTTCCATCCTACGGGACTTGTTAAGCAACGCTTTTTACCCGTAATAAACCATTGTTCCATTGTTCCATTGTCAGTGTAACGTCTGCAGCGGTCATTCACTAAAAACCTTATGAGTGAATCGTCGCCAGCAACATATCACGATAGATGTAAAGTACCGAGCATCGATCCTCCATGGTTCCGATGACTGAAGCTGAAGTTAGTTTCCTTTTACAAACTGATACGCAACCTCAGCTTCAGCTGAAGCACATAGTCGAAGTGTAAGGAGGTTAATGAATACATTCTTCCCCAAACAAACTCCACGCTGAATCTTCGCGCATATTGCTTCGTACTTCTCTACTGAGCTATCTGGAACCGTCCGTCACACACAGTAAAAGCTAGTCCGACTACCGGTCAATACAAACTGAAAGAAGTCAATTCCTGTTATTACCGAACATGACAAAACTGTTTGATCGTCAGAAAACGACCGAGGAGCTGTTTCCCAGGTCGAGGGAATGTTTAAAACGTAGGAGTACACAATATATTAGTCACTACGTTAGACGCAATGTTGCAGCTTAGAGTTTATGCTCTCCTGTTCGCAACCTGCGCACTCCTATTAAGATAGTGTAGATGGAAAATAGTCTCGGATTATTATTATCCCAACGCTTTGCACATATCTCACCCTATTAACGGCCCTCTATTCTTTTTTTGGAGGAAACAAACTGGATATCCGCAACATCCGTCAGAACATTGCAGAATGAACTTGCGCAGTCAATCTCTCCTTTTCGAACATCTACACTTGTCGGAGCCATCACTATTCCTCTGGGAACTGTCCTTCAAATGAATATTTCGGATGTTTATTTGTTTGCCATGATTCCTGTGTACATATTAAACGGAATTAACATCTCTCGCTCCTTTATCGTTGCCATTCTTTCTCCCCAGCTCTAGTTAATTTCCTGCTTGCTTTTCTTCTTTACCACCGTTCACCACATCTGGGATGATCTCCTGAGGTGACAGGCTGAAGCTTCTTACCTATCTAGTACACCCACGCAAGGCGAATTGCCAAATAATCTCTGGAGCATTTTAGAAGTGCTGGACTCGTATTGGCTGCATGACAGAATGGGCTGTGTGTCGGGATTACCTCGAACTATACAGCCGTCGAAAAAATACTGAGTAAAAGTGATGACAGAAAAATTGCACATGACAGAGGCAAAAAAATCGATTCACTGATGGCCTATTTGCTTGTAATAGTGGCCAAAAAACAAGTGCAGATATGATGAGAGCCTTTTTGCATAAATATACAAACAAAAAATAAACGAGTCAAGAAAGTGAGGCCTATCTGCTTTGAAGCCCGACAGCACATGTTCAGATGAGACGTGGAATTACGGATGAAACCTCTCGAGGGACTACCTCGCATGGAAGTAGTTCCCTAGGGGACGGTTCAATGGATGGCCGTATTACTTTGCTTGAACTGATGATCATTCTTACAATTATTCTTATTATCATATCTTTATTGCACTACTTATAATTGATAGCAAACTCCCGACAATTCAGATGAAAATGGTTATAGACAATTTTTTCGCTACGTGATTATGTTGTACAAAATGATCAGACCAGGTAATCGGTCTGTGTCTCGTAATGTCGAAAAATACACGTTATTTATTTATTTATTTATTAACCACTGTAAGGTAGACATCGTTGCCTCTCAGTCGTGTACTTTCTTTACCAATCGGTGTATGGGTTTCCACTAGAGGCTACTATGGGTGTATGAGGCTACCCACAATCCTCACTGGCCCCGTCATTCCGGAGAACAAGCATGCCTGGTAGCGTGACTTCGGCATCTGTTATCGTGCAGTGTGATCAGGTTACCACAATAGCAGTGAGGTCCTAAGATTTTGATGAGTAATAAGGTCACTATTCCGCAAATTTTGCTAATTAAGGCTTGAGCATTCGCGTTTATGCAAGAGATCTTCTTGGAACCCATACTTTTGCTGTATGGGATGAATGAATCTAGTGAACAGTGGAACAATGGTATAATACGGATAAAAATGTCAGGGCTTGACAGGTCCCTTGAGATGGTTTTGTGCATTGTGCAACTTAAAAATCTGACGCCAGAGTGAAACGCGCATCTGTGACCTTACCAGATTATCACTGCTAAAACAAAGTATATCTAATAACAAATGGAACATTCTCACTGATTCATCAAGAACACTTTTCTGAGGTAAACAATTGTTTTCAATGATTCATCTACGGGCCGGTACCATCATATAAGGTTAAACTACAAAGGGATGGATAGTGATGGATTCGAGGGTTTGCCCTGAACTGACTCGGTCAACGGTTAGAGAGGGAATAGTTCGCCACTGTCTCATTCACACAGATCGATTGAGGGTTACGTAATCGCAAAGCCTGAGCCGATGTCAGGGTGACGGCTAGGCTTATGGCTGTTCGGCCAGGGCAGGTATAGAGATTGCACAAACCTTTTCTGCGAGCACAGCGGGAGTTAGGATATGCGGAGCGCAATGACCTCTGCAGTGGCGAGCATCCTTAACCGCGTACCTTTCGATTTGCTCATTGGAAACTGATACATCACAGTAAAGGCATTCGGGAGGTTAATCTGATGACCTGCTTCTAACAGATGAGATGAAAAACCGCTTGTAAGCGCTCCGGTGCCCCGATGCAACAACCATTTAGGGCTATGTTCCTTAATACGACGTGACATTTGATGAGTCGTCCGACCAATGTACGTTGCCCCACAAGTGCACTCAAATCGATAGATAAGGTAAGAAGAGGTCAGCATCGGCAGTCTGTCCTTGTTGCACACAGGAATTAGCTGGTTCGTGGCAAAGATGCATCGTAATTCCGCAGCCGGAAAGGTGTTCCTTAACGATGGTGTCAGTTTTCTTGTTAAAAGCTTACTAACGGTATCACTTTAAAATCAAGGCGGATGAAGAGGGCCTTTTTCGCGACTACGTCCTTAACGACTGGTGTTGTTTTGGGCTGCATGTTGCGCTGAAAGAATTATATATATATATATATATATATATATATATATATATAATTTCATGCGAAATATGACGGAGTAGATGCGACAAATCGAACGGTGCAAATCAAATGCGACGGTCTCGGTTATTACAACACATGGGCTGTGATAAAAAGAAGTCTCTCCTCCGTAACATGTGGTGTAATGAGAATTGATGGCTCGTATGCATCAACGAGAATAAGTTCCTATAATTCGCACCCCCATTTAGCAACTTTATAATGATTACTGCTGCAACTTCTCGGTGAAGGAGACAAAACATTTATGTCATTTTGTAAATGTAGGCAGAATACCGGTTTTTGTGTGCGGTGTGATTTTCTGAACATCAGGATGATCCATAGACGACACGTTGTGTTCCCTCAATTCGACTTTCGCAAAAAGATAAGCAAGAACGTTCATCCAAAATATTGATGTCCCTAGAATTGTCCTAGTGGTCAGGAACACTGACTGCTCAAGCATCGAGCTATGCACGGAACTTTGGCTGTTTGGTGGGTACACTAAAAGATACCTTTGGTAGACACCAACATTACTACTGCGTCCTGGATTGACTCTCGAGTGTACTCATACTGCCGAGCTATCTCACTCAATAAGCGAGCTCCACCTAGCATTAGATTCTGTAATGAATGAATAAGGAGAGCTGCTCGAAGGATAAGTTAGGTCTGACAGTTCTTGCTTATTTGCAGGCAAACGTTGCATCTGGTGAAGATAAATTGTTGAAGATACCAGCTTCCTATTTCTTATACAAGCGACACCTAAGCTTCGTACAATTTCACGACACACATACTTGTTGCTTCTAATATTTTATATTAAGGTGAGCAGTATGTATGTTATCATTCAATTTTTACTTTTGGGTCACTACAATCTTATCAGTGGAGCAGGTTTTTTAACCGTCATCTTGCTGCAAACGTATTTTCCTTTTACTCTGATACCCACTGACTCCACTCTGGTATCCTACGTATGCGCTTAGTACGTACTTGACCAGTCCTGCGTTTCTTTTGAGCTCTTCAGCCTTCATTTTTTTACAAGGAAGCATCGATTCGTGCGAACTAACAAGCTATATGACTAATTCTGATAAGCCGCCCGGGGACGAGATAAGAACAGCCCCAGCGAATTCGATGCTCACTGGTTGCCGAATGTACTTCAAACAGTTGGTTATATGCCTCTAGCTGCGCCCTACCATGGCCACAACACACAGTTGCCCACCGACCTTCGAACTCAAAGGCGGAGATTGGAATATATATGTGCTTCATTATATCAAATACAGTGGGATTCCAATGCTACACATTGGTGTAATAGTAGCTGCTTACTGGTAGCAGCTGTGGACGCAAACTGATCATGTGTCGTTGAGACAGAGAGAAAAGAAGGATCGGCTCATCCTAGATGGAGCAAAGCGCAGCATTGTCACGAACAAAGGCGAAGCGGATTGGTTGGAACAGCTACAAGCAAAAGAAGAATTTACGCTGGCCAGAGAGACAAAGGAGACCTGACGCATCCAACTTTGACTCTAGCCAAATAACACAGGCGTAGAACATGTTGATTACAGTGCGCAGAACTTGTAGTCTAATGAAAACAGATGGACGACGGAAGTCACAATAACTCGAAAGTAACCTGTGCGACGACGTTGCGAACAAATAGCACCTCCGCCACTTATGTGCAGTACAAACATGGTGTTACTATTAAAATAATAGATATCCATCATTGTCCAGACTGCTTTGTTGCACGACAAGTGGGAAGGGAATGAACAATGAGCCACCTTACCGGACGGATCAAATTTTATTCGAATAGTACCGGTAGAAATTCATGATATCTAGACTCCATCAGACAGCCGTCATTGGAATCGTTATTCATTCCGCGAGTACCACTCAGTGCGGCAGGTTAACTCAACATGACGAAACATCTTGTTGAAAATCAACTGACCATCGGCTATTACCTTTTGATGCCTATCCAGCACCGGATCGACCAACAGTTGTAGCGTTCACATCAATCAACTGATAATAGCGCAGTGCACTTGTAACATTTCGAGTATAATACAGGGCCCGCTTTCACTATCGCTTTGGACGGAATCGTGAAAATGTTTCACGCAAATTACACGTACCCTTTACGTTTTATTGAGGAGTTTTATTTGAGCCAAGTATACGTTTAATCACTGACTGATGCGGGACACAGAAAATCATGAAAATATTATCTGTTATAATTAAAGCAGGATCCACAGAAGTGACTATTTCGTGGACCTCACTTCGAATCTTAATAGGTAATTCAATTGCGCTATGTTATATGATCGGTGTTCCATTGAGAGAAAACATAGCCCAAACGAACCACATGTTTATCAGTATTATCACATAAGTGGGTTTTATATCACTCTGATGGAATTTGCACCTATTAGAAGCTCCTATTTCTTGCAAATTACACAATGACTAACCGACAGCACTTATCAATGGTGAACCTATTTGCCTGCAATAAAAATTGCGTAATTGTTGTATTGTTCTTTCTGTCTATACACTGAGGTTGATGATTAAATCACGAACATTATTTGCAGATTAACTTCTAAGATACTCGGGAATTTGAACGTTAGTTAATATCATTACTGGGTGGTTCTGTTTCGAACTGTGCTTGGATGATACATCAGGGGAACAGGAGATATACCTCCAAGTCTTTCGATAAATTCTACCCTTGTTTCCCGGCATACAAACGTCCCAGACTTGATCCGATTATGGCATCGGTGCTTACCACGATTACCCAGATTCACCAACCTGAATGATTTGATGCGTCAGAGATTGGTTATCACTTTTTCATTTTAAAGAGACTGTACCCTAAGAACATATGGCACAACTACAGATAAATCGCAACAAGAATTGCCCTCAACCGTTGCTTATTGCAAAAACGCAGGAACAATTACCGCCTCACAAGCAATATTTTACATTGCCCGGCGGTAGGGATTTCATCATTCCTTCGGTGGCTCCGAAGCATAGTCTGCTACTTATACTATATTTTAGTCAAACCTAAATTCCTTGCTCTTTATCATGTAGGTAGGAAGATTTTCTGTCCATTCCAAGAAATTACGTCCGCTAATCTAAAGCCGTTAACGAAACCCTATGAAAGTAAAGCGAAAGAATCGTGTTGGCTACTTCGCCGCTATGGTGGCACCGAACACTTGAATGTGTGGACGACCTACTCGGAGCGTGCTAATAGATGCTAATAGACAATAGATCACTGAACATATAAACGAACTCCAGCTCTGGAGGGTGAAGTCTGTCCGGTGGCGAGATGCACACCTGCGAACGCAGTTCTGGAGAAACTTGTCCAAATGGTCCCTGATGAATAATTATTTGTTTGCAACATTGAGTCCAGATCGTCGGTATCTCCCACGGCTCGAGCGGCAAAAAACGCACTGCATGGAATAATCCGAATGATCGGTATCACGGTCATGCACACGGCTTTCAAACATAAGTTAAAACAACCTGTTTCGGATAATACAATCAGGCAGCTGAAACGGATACCTTTGTTCGCTTATTTTCCAGTGCAATTCATAACAGTCAAAATGAACTAAAATCATTCTGTACCAGCGACAAGTGACTGCGTCCGTCATGAAAGATAAATCAATTAGAATTAGCGACCTACTTCACACAAGGTATAAGATATCAAAACACAAAGCAAATGGAAATACGTAGATAAATTAGGTGGGTTAGCTAAAGGCCCTCAACAATCCGCCCTTTCAGTAGCTCCATGACTTGCATGCACTCATGCTTTTCATCTAGATGTAGAAGCACTATAAGAAAGTTGAAGAATAAGCTTGCTTATCCAACCCTCCAACGTGTGCATGTGTTTCAAATGCCATCAGTGGGTCCTCAAGCTAAGTAAGAACACAGTAAGAAGCAGTGCAGGTCAAGAAAAGCTCGAAGATAAATCCCATTTATCCAACTCATCGATGTACCTACGTTTTCATAGGTCACCAACGGTCCATCTATCTGAGTAACACAAAGAATATAACAGTATAGACTAAGAGAAAATCAGAACTGGATCTCATTTATCCAAGCCATCTATGTACCAAGATTTTCATACGTCCCCGGTGGGTCATCATTTTGAGTAATACCGAAGAATGTGACGAAGTAGGAAGAAGGAATAGAGACAAAAATAAGTTATCTAGCGCGAAAATGACAAGAAAATACTGTATTTCACCTTGTGTCGACAAGTCCGTTTCGACATTTTATCTACACTTTTATATTGCGAATTCCGCAAGTCCTTAGATGCTAGCAGGCCCGTTCACGTACACCCATTTTTCTGTGCAACTGACACGAAAGAGTTCTTTAACTTTATCAACAGTTAAGTACTCTTTTAGTTGCACCTAATAGCTTCGAAGCGAAGATTAACTTCCGATGGCCTAAGTAAATCTATTCCACAGTACGGAATATTTGTATGTAAAGGTGTTGTACCGTAGATGTTTGGGGCAACGAGGTGGTTTTATCACATAGTCTTTGTTTCTTAGGTCATACGGTGAAGATATTATAAATACCGGTTCCTAATAACTAGTGTACGTCAATCGATGGAGAATTTTGATTTATATACATAAATTCTGCTACATTCTCTTAGGCCGTAGCGGTTCAATTTGTAGATGACATTTATGTGTGCTTAGAGGTGCAACCTACGATTCTTTTGGTAATCGACCTTTGTGCATCTTCGATTGCACTCGTGTCGCATCTACTAATGCTACTAAAAGTGGTGGTACAGTATTCTAATAATGGTCTGGCGTACAGTTTGAATGACAGGAGTTTAACATTGCTTGTTATAAACAAGCGGCCTGTCATTCCAATACTCTGTCGTGCTTATTTGGAGCAAAAAGCGAAAAAGCCTTGCATCGGAATTTCGGTTAACGGCTGCAATTGCTTTGTGATGTCCAGTTACAAAAGCAACTGAAAAAGCAGGCGTACCAGTGATGACTGCTCTCTTACCCGATACGGACGTAGAACTAGATGAGGATTGGAACGCGCCTTGACCAGAGCAAGGTACGGAAGTAGTATCAGTATCTCCATGAAAAAACGAATAACGGCCGACCTCACATCGGTCGGCACTCTTAGACTACTAACTTCTTTGATCCCCTGTGTTTTACTAGGGACCGATAGACTAGCCTGCTTGTACACCAATGCTCAGGGCCTCTTCAATAAGCTAGCCAAACGGAAATCTCGCCAACATTCCTAGCCAAATGATATCATCAGCATCACAGATACGTGATTGCACACTGAAATGATGGACGCTGAAATTTCGCTATCTGGTATGTCATTCATTCGAAATGACGGACTGACAAAAGGAGGAAGCGTAAATCTGTATTAGCTAAGCGGCTTACATTGCGAGGTCATGGCTGATTATGATGCGCCTATTCCTGATTTGCTTTGGTGCCGCCTGCAGTTAAGAGGCAGAGACCGTTATTGCCTGATAGCCTTGGTGTACCGTCTCCCTAAATCTACATCTGAAACTAACTACTACATTGCGACTGTCCTGCGGCGAACTCTAAAAGGAAGATACGCTCACATGTTGACCATAAGTGATTTCAATGTGCATTGATTAAAAACCCTGCCACGAGCGAATAACAATGTAAAGCCGGTCTGCATAAGCTTGTAACCTATGTTACGCTTTATACTCATGTCACTTCGCCCACTCGGTTCAGAACAGGTGTGCTTGATCCTGTGCTCACCAGCAAAGAACATTTGACGGTTGCGCTGGTTGTAGACTGACCGTTAGGTCACAGTTATCCTGCAGTTATTAGTTTCAACTTTATCTGCTATGCAGAATACCGAGATGGGGACCATGATATGAGGCGAGCTATCATATGTTATGACCGATTAGCTCACCTTTTCAATGCCACAACCTGGTCGTTCCTCGCTAAAGACCCCCGGGATGTCGCGTGGCTCGAGTTCCTAAACAAATTCAACCGGATGGTTTAGGATGCCTCAGTGACAAAATTTGCAAACGGCCTGCAACAGTTACTCACGTAAGGAGCAAAACTCGAAAATTGCTGAGAGTACGCAACGCAGCGTGGCCAGAGTATAGATGATACCCAACACCAGAAAGCTGGTATAACTACATAGCCCAACGAGACCATTACCCTCAACTGCTTAGAGGACAAACTCGCGCATCAGCAAAATATCCAAAAACCTTCAGTGCCAATCACAACCTGCTGTATAAGCACGTCAATAGTCTAAGGAAGGTGAGGAAAGTAGTTCTGCCACTCATGACGCATGATGGCCAAAAACGAACGGCTACGGAAGCAGCAAACGTGTTGCGGATGCAGTATGCCCACACCTTCCAGAGGGTGGTACCATTAGGAGCTCCTCCAGCTTTTATCACCCCGCCGCCGGAACACACTCACATCTCCTTTAGCACCGAAGCTGTCTTGCACAAGCTAACCACTCTAAGCAAACATAAATCCCCGGGTGTCGATACTATCGCCCAGATGCACTGGAAGCAGAAGCAAGTCAACTGGCAGTGCCATTCGCTCAGTTATTCCAGCGCTGCATAGACCAGAATCAAGTTCCTGCCATGTGGAAGCTTGGAATAACAACGCCCATACACAAAGATGGCAGTAGAACCGAGGCTTCCAACTACCGCCCAGTTTCCCCTCTCTCTATAAGGTCCAAGATGATGGTATCCATCATAGACGATGCGCTTGTGGGCTATTTGGAAAAATCTAACATTATTAGTTCTGAGCAGCACGGCGTCCGTCGAAATCGATCGTGCACAACGAATTTGCTAGTAGCATTGAGTAGCTGGACCGAGTCAGCGGAGTCTGGAAAGGATATTGATGAAATATCTCAAAAGCATTCAACCGTCTAAATCATCGAATACTCTTTTACAAGCTACAGCCTTACGGGGTCGGTGACCCACTTCTAAGCTGGATCGTTAACTATCTCCTTCAGCATCAGTTGGTGGTCAGACTTCGATGCTCCTTCTCTGACCTTATAAAAGTTGAATGTGGTGTGCAACGACGCTTGCTGCTAGGTCCCCGCTTGCTTTTGGGATTTATCAATGATCTCACACAGGCAATTACATCTAACTTCCTGCTGTTTGCCAACGAGGTAAAATTTTGGAGAAATGTTCAGGGGAATACTGGCTAGCAACTGCATCAGAGTGATCTAGACACGTCACATCAGTGGTCAATCCAAAATTCACTACAATTCAATGTCAGTGAATGCAAGGTGCTCTCCATACGACACCAGAGCAACAAGTGTTACAGGCTCGGAACGCATGTGCTGCAGCCAGCTGCCACTCTTACTGGTTCAGGATGATCTGGGTTGTTCCAGGCAATCCGCGAAAGCCTCCAAAACTGATAACCAACATGTGGACTTGTTACGACGGGCCTTCGGAAAAATAGATGGCGTTATTTTCAGGCTGATGCTTAGTGAGTATGTTCGTCCTCAGGTAGAATATGCAATTCATGCCTGGCGTCCATGGCTAAAACAAGACCTAAGTGCATTGGAGCAGCCCCAACGTCAAGCATCAAAGTAATTTATTGGAATGCACCATGTTCTATACGATGAGAGGCTGGAATGGTTGTGGGTATTCAGCGGATGTTATCACCGCTTACGAGATGACTTGATAACGGTGAACTTACTTCTACACGATTCACATCATATCTGACGCAATTTACTGCAACTCAGTATTAATACCAAATTGAGAGTTCAAGCACTAAAACTGGCAGAGCAGTATAGCCGCCTGGAATGCCGCCGGAACTTCCGTCCGCGTGTCTTAATTATGGAATGCTCTTCCGAAATCGGTCATTTCTGCACCATCATTATCCGTATTTAAAAAACGTTTGGGTGACTCACTTACTCACCTACACTTTGTTACCTAGTACTACATCTCCACCCCACCCCTGGATTATACTTCGGATTTATTTGCTTTTACATTTTCGTGCTATGAAACTACACGGATCGCATGACGACAGCGAAACCAATGAACTATCCTGCTTTTAAACGTAAATAATCCACTGCTTTTTCTATTTCGATAACCCTGCAAACCCACTCAACGGGACAGGCAAGGCAATGCTTCTTAACCAGTATAAATTCATTGTTCATTTTACATGTAGCCTAGTTGGTGCAACGAAATGGTAACACAGACGCCGAATCTCACCGGATTCAATTTTAAACTGTCTGATTTCCTCGTTTGTTTTGATTGTTCAGTTGCCTTTGCGCCAAGTTAAGTGTCAGCAGTTGACGAAAAATATGACTGACAAATGTTTAACGATCCTCCTTGAAGTGCAACACGTTGGAGTTACGCTAGCATGTTCAGACTCCATGGTCCGTTTCCGTACATATACATTGAATAGCAGGGAGAAAATGCATGAACCCGGGCTTCCGAGTCCCTATCTGCAAGAGAAAAACATGTTGGTTACCTTTCTTTGGTAACGACTCAAACTGTCCGGAAAAAAGTGAGTCATCCTGTAAACCTTCCTCAAGGTCGTTATCGTGCAAAGTGGTCTACACATCTTCTGCTCTATGACTTTGGACTTAATGGTGTCGGTGGCGGATGTGAACACTTTGGCAATTGTCTATACTAACTGATAACACTTTTCACAATGATTAGTTAGAGTCCCTACTCTGGCTGCTCTAGAAGGTCCAGTCGTCCGGTCATTTACTTCCCCATCAGGTTTTAGCGGCACTCACAAAGAGTAGAAAATGCGATGTGGTAGCTCTCGCTTGGTCCTTGATGGAGACTATGAGCGAAAGAGGGAAAATAGAGATTTTTGCAATTCGCTCCATTCGAATAGAACCTACTCAGCTAAGGACAATGGAATTCTAACCTGCAATCGCCGTTGGCATAGCAAGCTAACGATTTCTCCACGAACTTGCATCGCTAACACTCTTGTTCGGAAATATATGCGACTAAATGCAATGTCGGAACAAGGGAACGACTTTGAAAATCTCCGATAGATGAAATTATTACCTGTTCTATCATCAGTCTCTTCACTTCAGTCGTCAAGTCCAAGTAACAGGTGCGTGGTACACAATAGATACTGTTAAATACCATACGCTGGTGCTAAGACCCCGTGGATCTCCAGGTAACTGGCCAAGGCGTCTGCGATGATCTTTTTCATGACCTTGGAAAGTATGGATACTGGAAGACATTTAACGGACTGCATTCGACTTTCTGCCTTACCTATTTTCAAAAGAATTGACTCCATGGTGCACCACAAAATTAAAATTCCTGACATGAATCTCGATAATCGAGTACAGGCATGACGGAAATAAACATTGTGCTCAACAGTCTGCACGAAATCGAACTGGACGGAAATACATGTGGGATAACATGGATACTTTGGTGGGTCCACAGATGCGCGGATTCCTTTGTTGTCAAGTTTGTCACTCTTGTGTATTTCACACTGACCACTCCACGGGATCTGGCAAGCCTTAGCTTTTTACACGTGCTATCCCATTTTCCCCGTAATAAGTGGGTGAAAGGAACTCATTTCTAAATTGGTGGAAGTCCATTTTTCTCTGGACGACACTGAAAGGATCCATCCAGCGGTCCAACGAGATGCATAACTACCACATGTAGGGTATATGATTGGCGTTATCTGCTTCTTGAGAATTGTGAGGGAACATGGATAGCAGTTTCCTTGCCACAGTCTCTGCGGTGAATGTGTCATTATATGAGCCTGATAAATGAATAAGAGAAGATGGAAGAAGGTTCAAACATTGTATTTTCTTTAATGTACGGTGGTACTAAACCTGAAAGGCTTTGCCAATCCCTCTAGAAGTATGTGTATGAACATAAGTCGCAGCGAATTGCAAGATTTGGCAATACACCTTACGAAAGTAACTTATTCCCCAGTAAACTTGCTTGTGGTTCGAACAAAATGATCTCGACAATTGTCGTTGGTTTGCTAACTTTTCTGCTGAAAATCGATCATACACACTAGTCCCGCTAAGCTACTTAAGCGGTACAAGTTTAAAGGCTCGGAGAGTTATTGTAAAATACCGTTTTGAATAGCTTCACAAGAAGGAAGTGTGTTTACAAAATTTATTTTGACTGCTGCTCTTTCTGGGTGCATTTGTCAAGAAAGGTCACGGGTCATACACAGTGAGTTACAGAGTCGAATCAAAGCCAACAGATGGGCCTTCGTGCCAGTGAAATATATTGTTACACAAAGAAGTTGAGAATTGCTAATTGCATTGATGTAATCTGAGTCGTGAATGGCGGGTTCAGACAAACTAACAATTGCAAATCAAACGGAAACCCCCTTTTGCTATCCATTATCTTTATTGTGAATTTTCTGTGATCCCAAAACATTAATGCACACGATAGCTAAGGCCCGATGCTTCCATCTTAAAGCTGTCGGTTTGACGGCATTAAACACTGCATTTTTCCGGGTTGTTATTTCCACTCACTGAGTTAACCGACGTCGAGCTGCTACCTCTGGAGCTTGCGCGGAGATAAACCATGCGTAGGATGCCCGGCGTTTGTGCGGGATCAGCTCAACGGGTAGTAATGTTGAGCAAACAATGCAAACTTCCTGGACCATAATCCTGCAAACAGAACTAGTCTGAACACCACGTATTTTATCAATAGATTTATTCATATTTCATGATACACGGAAGGTAATTTGCATGTCCCGAGGCAAGTGAGGTGACAAAGAAGAACCAATCCACGTATAGCTGAACTAAACTGAAATTAATCATTTGGTAATAAGACAGGGCTGGCTCCGTCTTCGATCAGTCGTAGTGGCGATGACACTGAAAGGAATGGAAACATGCGCACTCCACGTCTGCATACTTTGAAAAGTGCGCATAATTAGAGGAGTTAGAACCCAGTTGTTGACGTAGGGCTAGAAAAGATGGCCCCATTATTTTTCCCAAAACAAAAGCCCTGATCGATGTAACCTTGATGCTCGTCTAATGTTAGTTCGACTCAGTTTAACTGTCGCACTTAACCATGAGCAATAACTTTTCAACTGACAACTAGAATAGCTCCGCCTAATGAATAAAACGAAAATGCGTAAATTTCATCATCGTCCCGTCTTACTTCTCGTAGTGAATGCTGTAAGCGACAGATTCGCTTGAGCCTCAAATTGACTCGTAAAATCTCCCTGGTCTAAACAAGAAAGGAACCTGAGACCTTAACTATGGTACTATTAAACAAAATAGAACAAATACGTATATATGTGCCTCAATAGTACCCATTCAATCCTCAAAAAATTGGGCTTTCGAAAAGTTACAATGAAATAGCGTCACCGCATTTGCTACCGTACAGAAAGGCCACACAGCACAGATTCCGAGAGAGGAATACAAGGGTTCTTTTTAATGTGTCCGAAATCTTATCCCATTGGTCCTCTGTACGGCGCACAGAAAGATACAAGGTGTTCTTTCATTCAATTGGAATGAGGCTAACGCGTCTCGCTGCGCATATGGCATCAAAGAACAACAAGGGCCTCGGTGCCCCTGCGGTTAGTAACACGGGGTGGGAGTGCATAATCGTCACACCTGGTTTGGGATGAGAGCAAACCCATGCCGATTCGTGGGACATCTGGGAATATTACACAATATGGACCCGACTGTACCTAACAGCGGGGTTGGAATGAAACCACGTAGGCATGGCTAGGAAAACAATGAACAGCTGGATAGCCAGTAGGAGCATGTGTCAGCTAAGGTTATCGGACACAAGACTCGATACCAAAGTGTGAGTTGCAATTAGATGGAGCTTGACACAGTTAATCTGATGGATTATGCAAATAATGGATTATCCGGGACTGCGGCAGAAGGCGCAGATGGTGTAGCTTTCTGACGTATGATCTTGACTTGCACTCTACGGTTTTCATGGTAACTTTTCCGCCTACAAGTGTTATAACTAAGTTCTCAACCACACCATGTACTGGGGTGCCAACACACTCAGTATGTATAAAACATTCAACGTAATGCTACAATCACGGTGTAATATGGAAAGAAGCTCAGAAGGATACATGAGGAGTTGAGAGTGATGCAGCTGTATTGGTTAGAGACGTTTAATTCCCATTGTTTGACTTTGTGCGAATAACAATCGGTTTGTTCACATGATTCTTCTTATCAACAATGCGCTTAGATTAAAAGTAACTCAAGGTGCATTGATAGTATAAATTAGTGTTCAGTTTTTGATCGTCCACTGTTCTAAATGACATATATCTCCTCAGCAATCGACACAGCTGTGCGATGAGCAATTTTATCAATTCCGATAAAAATAAGGTGCAAGGTTTTTTGGAATCCTTTCTGTCCTTAAAGAGGGACGCGCGGAAGCAATTGTTCAGGTTAACGGGAGAGCAATATGCTTTTAGTAGAGTGAATCTAGTCCATCGACAACCATAGTCGTTGGCTACCTGATCCAAAGTAGGTATTGAGTGTATAAGTGAAGGAAACTAAAGCGCATCTCAAATATCAGGAATTGGGACCACGCTACTCCCTAGTATCCTCAAGTCTACTTCCTAATATTTACCGACGGAATCAATATGTAGTATCAAGACAGTGGTAGATCAGGTGGCACTGCATTGCTCCGCAAACTCGGTACTAATGAACATACAAGATTCCTGCGCCCAATACGGAGGCCTTCAAACAGCGCCTAGACGCTTGGCTCTTACCTCGCTGGTCTTCCACGTTGCTAAGATCTGGCCATTTGCCAAGCTAACACACGGCGCTTTTATCATTTTGCTTCTATCCAACTTTTCCGAATTTACCTACACCACTCTCTTGTTTCAGGTATCCACGTTCCCACAGTCAACTCGCTGAATTCTTGTGCTGAACACCACTACTGCGTCGAGACCCACAACATTTGGTACCTACCGACGAGATCAGGACCTTGCCGTAAGATCCCGAGGCAGAACCACCGAAAAGCTACGCTTACTCGTTCTGCGCAAACCCGTGAAACCCGTGATCATTTAAACACTTGCTCCAGTTAAATGCAGTGCAATTTAAATGTTTGTGCATAAGCCATTAGCTTACCCATCTGAGGAATAACAGTCACAATGTGCTTCCCAGAAAAGCGGTCTTGAAGTAATAAAGTATTATGTTCATGGCTGCTTGATACAGGCTGAAAAGGCCTCGAGAAGATCTAGTCAACACATTGTCCCCTTATGAATGGCTTTCAGAAATTTCGAGTTAGTTCATATTCCGTAAAAGCTGAACGCCGGCATGAGTATTTCTGTGAAATACGCGATCCAAAACTGGTGTCCCTGGAGCGTGCACGACGCCGATGAGCTTGAAACTTCACAACACTGGGGGACCAAATTCATTAGATCATTTCATCCACCCTGCCAACACGTACTGAAAACCTTTGGCTTAGGCAGAGATGAATATCGGCATCAGCGAGGAGATATCACAGTTTACCTAATACTGACAAACTCCAACCACGTGTGTCGCTGTCTGTCGCAACTCATTCACAATACTACCCGCAGTGGTCAACTTCTCACAATCGCAGCGAACTACAGTCGAGTTGACTGTCGAAAAAACCTCTTCACTTCGGTTGTCACGGTCATAGAAGTCTCTTCCAATTTATACCAATTTGACCCTAACACAGTATGCTATTCAAAAGATGACAACACCCAGTGGCGTAGCAACTACTTTTGCCGCTTTGGGCGGAAGTGAAATTGTCGCCCCCTTGGAAGTTGTAAATCCGTAAATCCATACAAATGCAAACAGACCTTATTTAATCGGATTCGCATAATAACAAAGCTCAAATTTATAGTGCTGACGGACATGCAGATATTTGTATTGTTACAGTACTTTTGAGAAAAATGTACAGATACATCTTTCATACATTACTTGAGGCAATAGTATTGATAACCTAAACAAAATGCAGTTTATTAGCTGATTCCCTCTCTAAGAGGAGAATCACGAATCCTTGAGTCGGCTGGTTCATTGATGCTTGAAGGTAGTTGGTTATAACCTTGAGTTTTGAGAATGTGCTCTCAAAGAAAGTGGTGCAGTAGATTCCAAAAGTGCCATTTCTGTATAAACTTCAAAACTTCAGAAAATTCAGTAACTGTTGTTTCCTGAATCTTTCCTAAAATACTGCAGTCTCCCGAGAAGGAATTTCTTTTTTTATATCTTCCTCAAATTCGCAATGCCATCAATCATATTTATTATCTAGCAGATTTAACGGTGTAAGAAAAACATTTATTTGCAAGCTCCTGATTTTGCTGAAAGCTGCAGCAGTTCGTCAGTAAAACTGTCCACTTTTGTTTTAACCCATCGAAATATTATGGGTACATCAAACAATTCTACTCCGTCAATTCTTTTCTTTCGGCGGATTCAACATTTCACGCTTACCTCGAAGTCAGCGTACGGTTTCTTTGATTCATCCATTCCAATGTCAACCATTTTCTTTCTATTGTGAAGAAGCGACACTGTCCACTTTGTAAGCTTGACAGAACTATGCAGCATTTCCATCCTTTTGGTTTAGCCACATCTGTGTATTCTTGTTTTCAATGGGAATAGATCTCCAAGGACTCAGAAACAATATAAACGGGAATGACGATACCGAGGTGAGAATTAAACATGCATCTGCTCTCGTGGTTGCATCTTCTCATTAATCTGTGAGATGTTTAGGCGATGTGAAGAGTTCTGTCGTCGTTCACCACACCGTTTACAACGGCTGCTTGACTAATCAATCTAGATTTTACCACCATTTGATACTTATACCGAGTAATTAAATCAAAACATTCCAGTAATATTTAGAAGTAAAAAGGATGAGAATAACCGGTCTATCCTGTCAAAAATCTAACAGAATGCACAGTCACAGAAGCCTCATGAACACAAGCCAGATTCATGGAATGGTTTGTACATGACAAATATGTAGCTTTGAATGAATTTCGCAGATGTCTCTGCACACCTGATTGGTCGCTCACCATAACGGCAGCACTGTTTAATGCCTGGCCACAGCAGTCGTCAATCGGAATTTCGTGCTTCACCGCTTCTCTCAATACCAATCCAGAAATTACCCATGCTCTTCTGCTGTTCGTCTCAGTGCTGCTGCGATGCGACTCTTCTACTCTCATATGACTTTTGCTCACATGACTTCTGCTACTTACATCAGCAGTGCTGTCAGAAATTAAGCAAACATAGTTGCTCTTCTTGAACTGATCTACGGTGTACTTTCTCCCCAGATTTAGCAAAATGCTCACTAATTGGTTTTGACTGCGTGGCGATGAAAAGGTGCTGGTTTTGCTTCCCAACTGAATTGTCACCAAATGTTCACGAAGAACAGACTCAGACTTTGCCAACAAATGACGAAAAATTCCCTTTTTTCTCGCCTTTTTCATCACGGCTGAGTATCGGAGACCACTCAGTGTCTTGTTTCGCTTGACGGGAATCCTGACGATATCAAGCATGTTAGCTAAATATTTCACTCCACGTCTTCTCTATAATTATCTTACTTCAACTAACTGAATTATTATCTTGTTGTTTGCTAATAACTGAGCACTTGCTTTGTCAGATTCGTGTTCATTTACTTTTGGATCTAGTTTCCATCAGGTTCTGAAACCCTCATCTATTGAATCACTAAACGTTCCAGTCTAAATCCTGCAACAAAACAGGGTCTACGTTAAACCGGAATACATCATCCGTGTCCATAATCGATGTTCGTTCTCTCGCAACTTACGAAAAAACGGGCTCATTGTTAACTTCATATCCTCAGCTTCGTGTTCGTTCCAGCTAGCAC
The DNA here is from genome assembly GCA_944474145.2 of Dicrocoelium dendriticum. Taxonomy (NCBI): domain Eukaryota; kingdom Metazoa; phylum Platyhelminthes; class Trematoda; order Plagiorchiida; family Dicrocoeliidae; genus Dicrocoelium; species Dicrocoelium dendriticum. The sequence continues at coordinate 8,481,046 of OX104060.1, read as the reverse complement.
CACTAATTGTGTTAAAGATTGACCTGCTTCACGACAGTAAATCAGAGTCGGAAAACATAGTGGGAATTCTGTAGTCAAACAGACCACTAATAGATATCCATGAAATCGATTGATGTACGTATTATCATCCCATGGTGGTTGTACTTCCAATTCTACAACGTCGCGCGCATCTTCTGGATCAGCAGTACACTTATTTCCCACTGCATTCATGCTTTCAATATCAATTACTGTTTCCCGGAGATCAACCATTGTAGTACCAAGTTCCTTTATGGTCTCAGTACTAGTATCACCCTACATTTCTACCACTTCAGTCATGGAGTTAATTTCGATGAATTTACACCTGGTATTTAACAATTATTTGTAATAAAAATGCCGCTCCTCATCACATGCCGCCCGTGGTGAACCGACCGCCTCCTTTGCTTAGCACTGACGATACACTATCCCAATTGCATTAGGTGATATAGTCCGCTGCATTCAGAGGACAGAATGCTTCAAACCAAATTTACCTGCTCAACAGCATTCTCCATACTGTGATGTCAGGGAAACCTGCATTAGGTAGAATTTCGTCACATCTAGGCTCACTCAGACAGCCGCCACAAGCCCGGAAAAGCACTGTACGCGCGTTTCATCCTTTCGGGAATCATCAGCAGTGCGCATTCCATCGGACCCTTGGTAGGGCTCGAAACCGCAACTCGACTGTTGCCAGTCCGTGGTTGAGACCACTGAGCTACGGGGGACGGCAACGACCATCGTGAATAAGTTACTAGATGTGATATAGCGCCGCTCACTATCCTGCATTAATCTAACCTGCATTAATCTTCAAGTGAATAGCTTGGTGAGTCGCCTAAAGGCAGAAGTTTCTCCTTTACTCCTGTAATCTTTGGTTTTGTAATCCGAACTTCCGTCATCCTAGGGAACCACGTTTCAGAAATTTTGTTCTAACGTGTTTCCGTTCTTCACTCAGACGTCCTCCAGAAAATAGTTCATTGGGTTAACTTCTCCCCAGTTTAGACCTTTGGCATGCGATACTCCTCCTATTCCGAATGCCTTAGCACGTTGCCTTACGCTAAAACAAACAAAACATGTGGCAGACAAACTGCTGATGGAATCTCCATCAATTGTTACGTGCCAGGCACAGATGTTTTCTTCCTACGTCTGCAACGCCCACTTTCACTCAGCCTGGTGACCGTTAGTGTCTCAATGAGCACGAAGCAGGTCACTTGTCTGATGTTTGTCTTCGAATGAACGCAGACTGACTGTCCCCAATATTCAAGCTGAAGAATTTGCAACGCATTCCGCCGCGTCGAGAGTGTTTGTTCTAGCAGAATGCACTCCAGTCGCGTTGCAGCTTACAAAGCCACGCAGTGAACACATTTCGTCTCCAATGCATCGACTGTCCATTGGTCTAGCAAGCACGGAACACGTGAATGTGCCTCCCGGCCAGAAGAACGTGATGTCCACTGGTCACGTGACTCAATCCACATTTAGGGTGAAGTTGTTCCCAATATGCACCCAAGAAAGCTTACCTGGACGGATCTGCTCAAGTCGTTCCCGTAAGCACTTGGTTACCGCAATCATAACCTCATGAAACACTGCGGCACGGTGGGTAGAAACCAGTTGACATTCATTAAACAGATGATAATGCAACCGGATTCAATTCACACAAGTTGATGTTTGGAACTGATTCTTCAGTCAGTTGTAGCCAGCATAGCATTCAAAACAGCATCTTCGAGTTACTGGATTTCATTTACACCGACCTTTTGTCTGGCTACTCTTCTGACCCACCCACGTAACCAGAGCACAGTGACTAAGCGGACGTGAGTCACTACCGTCTGCAGAGGCCAGAAATTCGTGGACGGTTATACTGTCCGACACTTCTTCGCTGATTAAACAATGTTTCAAGTTTGCGCACCGTTATCAGTGCATGCTCCATAAACTATCAGTGAATACGAACAATAAGGAAGGTTTTGCAGCAAGAATGTCTTCTTGACCTAAGATATACACATAATAGGACTTGCCGGCAACTGTCAGCTACGTTTGACGAAACATTAGTAGGGAAAGGTGATTCTCTGTAAGTCGCACTTGACACAGGTAGCTGGCTGCGCCAATCGGGAAAAATTTTTCTAGGGTATACACGACCGGAGCAGGGTCCAATTTGTAAAATTCCTCTTCGGATCCTATAAGAATTAGTGCTTAGTTATTTCCCACACACAAGGTGAAATTAGAAATCCGTTTCAACTTTTACTGGTAAGGTATGCTGACTTACGGAACAAGCTGCCATTATAAGTGAGCGTAAGTAAGAGCCTAACCAAAATTAAAACGAAGTTGAAGGCGTTTCTCATCACGCAGAAAACAACAGAAACATTCCGTTTTCAAGTGCTTACTTGCACCTGGCCTAAATACTGTATAATTGTTTTGCCGTTGCCGAGTGTTCGCACACAACGACCGCAAGAACACGAAGACGAGCCAGGATCGAATTGTAGACATGAGAAATCTGCCGGTATTGTCGGAAATGCGATATTGAGATGCTATTCAGTAGGAAGGACGTTTACTGACCAATCGAATTCACGAAATAGTACGTTTAAACAATGTAAAGAAACAAATGATACCGAACGGAGAACCTGGCAATTAAAAATTTTAACAAAATATAAGTGTGCAGTGAGAATCCCCAAAACAATGATAGATGATGTAACTTCGTCCCATCTCAGCACACCTCCTGTGCTACTCGAAATTACCAACCTCGAACCTGCAACTGCAATTAAAGATGAATCGTGTATCTCCTACTAAACACATTCCGTAAGCATTCAATAATCTGTTGGACATACCAACCTGACTTTTTGCATTTTCAGGTGCGTTCTGAACTGTGAAGTCCTATGATTCACCATACTCTCCTCACATTATCAATGATATTTTACCTACTTGGCAATAACAACCTAAGAGTTAAAGGCAAAGATTTGAAACGCAAACGGTATACATCATGCTGCTCACTCACTCTGCAACACATGGGTCTTTTACCCGGCCATGCCAACTTGACAATTCTCACACTCAAGTACGTTCAGCAAAACAATGTCAACAGAAACATTACCTCTCTGAATTCGACATTCATATATTCCGTTAAGCGATTATGCAAATTAGAAATCTCCAACTTCAAGTGTAAGCAGAGTGGAAACCCACTGATCCCACTCAGCCTTTCAACCACTCTGTAACACAGCACATGTTACACACTCACATTCATGTGACATCGAGATTTACGGACTTTTAAGCACTTCAATTTGCCTAAATCCGCAGTCTAGATAAAATTCCTCGCATTACTCGGCTGACACAGCTTAGGCTGTGAAGACTAATAAGGATCCATATTGATTTACTAATTCATGTTTTCTTTCTTCTACTAAACGAGTACCATTTCTCCAACTATATGGTCTATACTACACAAAACCTTGCTGCGTACGACTTTGTTCTATTATACCATCGCTACCACCTGACTGATTTTGGTTGGTTGCTTCAGTTGATCAGCCCGCCTGCATAAACCTGTCGTCATTATGGTCCGCCCGATCTGTGGTGGAACCTAAATATAGCGAATGTGCGTGAACGTTTAAAGAAGACAGAGAAGGTTCCAAAGGTATTCATAAAATGTCCTTATTGCCCCCCATCAACTTTAACCTACGACAGCGCTGCAGGCGTGAGTTCGCTGTATATATATATATATATGTATGTATATATATATATATATATATATATATATATATATATATATATATATATATATATATATATATATATATATAATCCATCCTTATGTAGGCACCGTTTCTCGGTACCTGGAGAAATATACTTTTGCAAATTGAATCGTAGCGACGGAAAATGTGAACCACATGCCGGGGTTCCCATCCTCCACTCCAAGTGATAACTTCATACCATTAGTTTATATCATACACCTTTGTAAGGGACGTTCAAATTGATCGGTGGCATTTTTATCTACAATTTTAAAGCAGTTCCAGTTGAATGTACCATGTATTACAGTCTTGTTTTATGCCTTTACATCTATCTCAGCTTTTCGGTAGTGTTTGGATCGTTATACTTTGGCAAAGTTTGCCATCGCATCTGAGCTGGGTTAAGACAGCCTACCTCAAAACAATGTGCAAATAACTTTAAGTCAGGACCATGACGAAGATGTGGTAATTGTTCCCAAGCGACCCAAGTAATACTGATTCTGTTACGTAATAAGAAGATTTCAGTTCACTCCAAACTTAAAGTCTTACGCGCGTCAGAGTTATACACGCAGGAAATTGAACTCAAAGGTTACTCGTGCTTCCGATGCGATGGACTAACGTAAGCACGCGGTGGTGTCTTGCTTTATATCCGGTCTTCCCTGCGTGGGAGACTTGTGTGCACCTACCGAAGTGACACTGGTTTTGTAAGCTCCTGCGGTGCTCCATCCGCCTCAGGTGGGCAGAACTACTTGTGGGCGTAGTTTATCTCAGCCCCCTGAGATGTTGTTTGGGTTGACTACCCCATCTTCCAACCCACATTAGTCGTCCACAATTTCTACTTGCGGGCGATTCTAACTGTCCTCGGATATGATGGCCCGATGTGCATTTGATTCCTGGACATAGTGAGGTTGAATCAAAGTTCGTGGATTTGGTACTTGAAACTGGTGCATCGCATCACCTATGCCAGCCAACAAGCATAACACCACGCTCCACCCCGTCCTGTCTCAACCTGATGTTAACGAGCTACGAACAACGAGTGCGTGACCTTAGGATCCTGGACCCCTTAGTTACTAGCGACCACTCAGTGCTCATAGCTGATAAGGAATTACCTTTGCCGTATTCACTTTCGCTGGAACCAGCTTACGACTACTGAAAAACGAACTTTGACGATCTAGTTCGAGCCGCGAGGCAACTGGCTTGGCCTCTGTCACAAGCCACCTCTGTGAAAGACTGTTGGGTATTTAAAAAAGAGAGATTGACATCATTGTGTTCCCAATTTGTGCCCCTGAAATGTTGGAAGGTTGGACCGATTAAGCCTCACTGACAAGGCGTATGGAAATCTGGCCCGGAGGCGGCGCAGACTGTTGGGACAAATTTCTCCTCTCTGGCTCTATCAATGATTACGAAGAGTATAAAAGTCAGCGGAAGCTCTGCAACAGCGCAAAAAAGAATAAGCGCCGACATCTCGATGAGAAGCTCGCAATCCGCGTGAAGACCACCCCAAAGGGAACCTGTGCTTACTTGAAGCGACATATGAAGCCGGCAGATGATGTGCCAGTGCTGGATGGCCCGGATGCACAATCCCTAACCTTCAGCACTGAGCGTGCGTCCGCGTTGGTGGCGCACTTCGCTTCTATATTTGCAAATGACCAGGCGTCTGTTCGGAGTTGGACGTGTACCGCTTTTATTTAACTCGACAGTCTGCATTGCGGCTTTGAAGAGATATGTCAACTACTCGCCAGCCTTGACGGCACCAAACGTGCCGGAACTGATGGGCTTCACAAACGGGTTCTCAAGTCACTTTCAACCATCATCACTCCTGTCGTGACTGACCTTTTCAACAAGTAACTGTCCGAAGATCCGTTGCCGGTTGACAGGAAATGTTTGGTGGTGAAGCCTATTCCGAAAGGCGGCGACCCTAGCAAAGTAGATAAATATAGGCCAATTTGGCTGACACCTATTTTCGCAAAGGTTGCTGAGAAAATAGTTAAAAAATGATTATTGCAGTTGCTACAGTCAAAAGAGGTCCTGACGCCCGCACAGCACGGTTTTATGTAAGGCCGCTCATGCATTACAGACTTGCTTGTGACGAGGCATGATTGCTTGAAGGCAATAAGCAAAGGGAAGTCTGTCGACGCGATATCATCGACTTCAGCAAAGCGTTCGACAAGGTCAGCCATGAAGTTCTATTTCACAAACTCATGATGTGCGGTGTCGGTTGCTCACTGCAACCGTGGATCCGCGACTTTCTTGTAAGACGAAAGTGGAGGATAATTGTCGACAACAATCTAACTGGCTGGTATCCCTCTACAAGTGGCGTGCCTCAAGGCACTGTGCTGGGGCGCACTCAGCTTCTGATCCACACCAACGATCTACCTCAGCTTTTCTGGTTGCCATGTGCCCTGTTTGCGTATGACATGAAGATTTTGAGTGAAATTGACGCTCTCCGCGACTGTGGCTTACTTCAGCAAGACCTCAACCGCCTATCACATGGTCTGCAGAAGTTCATCTCCCGGCCAACCCAGCCAAGACTGTATTTATGAGACTGGGGAAGGGTGCTGACGGCCGAACCTACACCCTTGACAGCCAACCGCTATACCTAACACCCTCCGTGAAGGACCTATGTGTACTCACGAGCTACGATTTGAAGTCCATGGACAACACGAACAGACTCTATCGTAACGGACTGCGCATGCCTTCGGGCGCTCAAACGTAGCTTCGGCACATGGTCTGAGGAGGTTGCCACTCGCCTCTTCTCTTCCATCATTAGACCAATGTTTTAGTACGGTTCGCCAGCCTACTTTCCGATTACCTGAGGCGAGACACAAAAGATCGAGCGGATCCAACATGTTGCTACCAGGCTCATCCCGTGTTTACGTAGCTTGGGATATCAAGAGCGATGTGAGAAACTAGGACTCTACACGTTGTCCTACCGTCGAATGCAAGCCGACCTCATTATGACGTACCGCAGTCTACATCTCGGGGACCCCCATGCTGAGGCCAATGTTGCACTTACGAGGGCATGCAGAACCCGCGAACAGAGATACAAACATGTCGTGCCGGATGTGAAGCGAGTTCCCCACCCACTGTGCTTCGAATGGAGAGTGGTAAATATTTGGAACAGTTCACCTGAACATGTGGTGGAGGGAACATCCGTGCAGCAGTTCAAACCTTTGTTGGATTTATATGTTACCACTATTCGATACAGAGAACGATTGCACTCTTACGACGACATGGCACATTTGTGAGTCCTGCAACACCGTGAGTCAGATATTTTAGATTTACATAAGAACGATAACGAATTTCACGGCTGACAATTTTTATAACCTTTTCACCATATTTCGAAAGAGTTGTACAGAGTTCATTTCTACGTGCTCTGTAATACAGTAGTCAGTATTCAGTATTCATGAAACATCAACCTTGACATGGGGTACACGTGCCTATGGGTATATATATATATATATATATATCACTTCATGTCAGAAATTTTGTATGGTATTCCACCGTCTTGTTGGATTTTGTGGGAGTGACAATCGGTGTACCAGCACACTTCTTTGATGTCGAGGGTGATCAGCCAACGGGAGACATAATACGTGATTGGTCATGCTGCAAATCTGGCCTAAGGAGGTTTCACGACCACGCGAGCGAGATGACATCTAAGTGAGTGGTAATAAGAAGCGGATTGGTAGTTTTGTTGAGGCTGCTGCCCTTGCAGGCTGTTGGAAGAAAAGCTTTGAAGGCTTACGGGTTGTCCGCACGGTTTCCTTCCTTGCTCGCTTGTCTATCTGTCCACACGTTATACGGTATGTATAGTGTAATCGTGCCACCGCGAGCAATCTGGAGAATCGATACGTGTGCGATTTCGTTTAGGATGTGTGTGTGTGTTAAGGCAGTGTGAGGTAATCAGAAACAATGCAGTAATTCTTATGACGGAGATAAACCTAGGACTTCTTCCCAACTAGAATTTTTAAAGCATTTACAGGTACAAAGTTCTCGTGCTGTGTTTTTTCAGTTGGCTGAACACTCATGTGAATAGTATAGCTACGTACTGCTGATGTAGTCGGCGCATCGTATACTAAGGTCAAGTTCGCTGGGTAGGTAAGACCATCGGTGGATCTGTAGCCACTGTTCCAAAGTGGAGGGTTCCTAGTATGGCGATGACACGAAATTAGTGAGTGTTCGCTCGTCTCCACACCTGTGGGCCACTTCGGTAATCAGTTACTGCTCCAGTGCTCATGGATCTGCCGTTATTTAAGGGGTCGTAAGATGCATGTCAGTCCTGCGTTTAAACATGATAGTTACAATTTACTTCCAAGCGATTGATAAGCTTGAAATACTAAGTGACCCTACGGCCCTGATATAATCTGCCAACGAGCATTGCGTACGCATGGTAAGCACAGAGTTTGGAGCAATTTTCCTCTTTCATCAACGCCTCCGGAATTACCTACTTTCCAATGACAAAATGTTTCCGAGTAGTTGCCAACTCGATATCAACCGGTGTCACGGCGTGCACACATGACTGTTTCTAAAACTACCTGAAACAGTGGTTCATAGCAAGATTAGTGGGCGCGGTTGCCTGTGGAAATGATTGCAAACACATTGCCTGGAAGACCCGTTGGTGAGACAACAGGGTTTGTCTATTCCAAGTACTTACCTGAATTCCCAGAGTAGAATGCCTGCCTCGCCACTAATTATCAGCGTTGCGTTTTTTCTGGCAGGAAGATGTGGCATGTATAAATATCGTAGTCTTTGTATCCACTTTAGGTGTTTCTTTGTTGAGTAATGCCGATTTCATGAGGTGGCTTTTCAGTCCATGAAAGTTATAGGGAGGTTCCATCTGCGTTGACTATACTTTTAATGGTGCTATTCGGAGCGCCACTTGTCAAAGCTTCTCAACATGTATGAGTGACCATATGGAGGCATAGCCTAATTTTCTTATGAATACGTAGGTCCCTATGACCTTTACATAACGCCATACATGCAGACACTGAAGCGATAACTGATTAACAAAGTCGCCCATGGGTGTGGAGACAAACGAACACACACTAACGTCGTGTCAACGCCACACTTATAATCCGCTTATTTTTGTTGAGTCATCAGATGTGATAGAAGTAAGCAAACGCAGAACTTTCGTTGTTCAGCTTCAGGTTGGTCAACCAACTTCAATGGGAACAATGTCCTCCATGATCGTCGCAATACCAATCGCACAAAATTATCTAACCGCCTAGTATCCATTGCTGAACTGCGGAATACCAGTTAGAAGATTGTCTGTCTACGCCACCTTGTTTAGGCTGCTGCATAAGCCACCACCAGGTAGCTGCTTGCGATCACTAAGTACAGATGGCTTCATGTGTTGGTTAGTATGCCTGTCCTCACTGGTTACCGCCTAAGCTTCGGATGATGTGTTAGCTAGGATCTTCTCATTACACAGGCATCACAAGTTGCCCATTGGACTGTTTCAGTTTGGAAACCAATCATCGAGGTTTCCTTCAGATAGGCATCAAAATAGAACGGAAGCTGGTGCTCGATCACTTTCATTGGACTGTCTGTCGCTTATCCTGGCGGCTGCTAACCTGGGTCCCATTGGTTTACGTCCCATGACCAATGAGAGTGTCAACGACGCCAAAACAGCGTTCTTAGCCTCGCTAACTTGAAAGCACTACACGTTATTTCAAAAACGCGCCACGCTAAAAGCTTGGTACAATAAGTTAACAAGCCTGTAAACTGGTACAGAAAGGAAGACGCCACGATCTATCTGTGTGCAACATCGTTTACATGGTCTGTTGGATTGGGCATTATACGGGAGCACACTTTTGACCTTGCGACATGATAACTCTAGGGTTTACCATTTTTTATTTCCATAGTGCATAAATGCGTAGCTGCTCCGAATCCGTTTGACTATACTGTCACTATTAGCATCTTTGCTGTGCCGAAGCAGATGACTGAGGCGTAAAGATGAACGAGTGTGACTTACCTATCTTTTTCTTTTTTACCTACAAGCGGAAATCCTGCAGAAACCAGATAGTGAAGATGATTGGCCTGTAGATGGATCAGGTGTCATCCTGCGCTTTCTCACTACGTTGCATTGAGAACACGGGTTCCGAAGTAGGCATAAAATATCGTTTCTATTCAATTGAATGTTTTCGCTAGTAATCAGATGTTTGCCGTATACATTTTGCATGGCTTTTGCCTGGTCATATACCAAAGAATACCAGTTGCAATGAATGTACCATTCTGGTAGCAGCTCGATCAACACAGTTTAACAATTAAAGGAGTATTTAGTCTACGCTCTGTGAAACTGAGTGATTGCGATAGCAGCATAGACTTGCTTTGGACGAACCGAACTCTAGTGAAGTGTCCTGTCTGTATCTGTCGGTTTCGATTTATGATCGTCTATAACGGTCTATGGTGCCCACGAACTTGGCAATCAAGGAATTGCAATGTGCCAGTGCAATATTCTAGTTCTCATTAATAGAGTTCAACTGGTTCGTAAACTCCTCCTTCAAATTGCGCGTCATAAATTCGAATGTGTCATCTAGCTAGAGCCACCATATCTTTTGCGAGCTACTGGAGTTTGTCAGCGCCTTCCTCACAAACTATTTTATGTACAGATTTTCCTGCATGGAGGACATTGGTGACGCCATAACAAAACGCTGTTCCTGAGAGTACTGCATCCACTGGAACGTGGAATATAACGTACAAATGCATGCCTTAATTTCTTCCATTATCTGGTCTACCGTGAGTTTCTTTCGCTTCCGCAGGCTATTGTTCTCAGTCAGACAGCGCTGTGCTACTCCTAACGCGTCAGTTGGGCAAGTTAGTATAAAGGGAGCTCCCGTTGAATCTATGCATTAGTTCGTTTGACCCGATGGCCACACCCTTCGGGCGAACTCAGAAGATTTCCGTAATAAAGTTTTGTTCTCCTCGTTAGTGGTTACAACAAAACCACCAAATATCTGACTAGCTCGTGCATCGGAGTACCGATACCATCTTGTATGGGCCGAATTGAAACGTCGAGCTCCTGGATCTGCAGCGACTCATTGATCCTAGACGGGATCGCTGATTTTGGATATCCGTTATACTATTTATCCGGCCCCAGCTACTCCTTCAGACTCCTCAGGGAACCTTTAAAACAATGAAAAGAGTACTACACGTGGCGAAAATAAGTGTTTTTACAAAAGCGTCAAATGCTCCGTTCAGTAGTTGTGCGTTTGAAGCATACGCTTTCAAGATCAATTGCGTTTATAGAATCATTTGTGAAGACTGAGCACGTGTACATAGCTAAAACAACGACAGAGTTACCCCTGAGGATAGCAGAACACAAGATGCACGTTTCGCATCCACCTAGAAATGTGCCCGAATACAGCCCCCTACTAATAGTTTCAGCGGTGGCCATAAGGCGCTAGTCGTGAGACACGAAATCAGATGGGACAGTCTCGAGATAATTGAGACAGGATTAGGAACGACAAGCCAAATGTTGATTGCTAAGACAATTGAGTTTACTTAGACTACTGCTAGTGTGCACATAACACACAGAGTGGAGTAGTCAAACGTGTGGCGGGCTGTCCTAACTGGCCAGTCAGCAAAGGTCTCGGCGGACGAACTCAAGTCGGAGTGTGAATCAGCAGCAGTAGGAACAATAATGGGAAGTATAACTTAACCCATCATCAAAAGCCAGGCCAATTGTGTACCGATTCACATGGTTTGAAGAACCTTTTTGCGTCAAGAACAAAGGTTGCCGCAATCAAAACCTGCAAAAACTGTTTCGTATTCAAAACCTTCTGAAGTCACGGGGTTGTTCTTCAGTGGTCACGGACAAACGTGATCCATGTGGAGGTGACGACAACGATCATAGTAACTCAGGCTAATGTGGCGCTCCATGACCCCCTTAACATATGATTGTGGGAGATTTTCCGGATCTATCCTGTCTTTCTTTCTTACTTGGCTGTGAATGAGATCATAATACTGCAATGTCTTGCAATTGAACAGATCAATTCGTGTTTCAGCTAAGGATAAAGTTCTGGTGATTTAGACGGATATATGTCTAGTTTTTACTACTTGATAATGTATATTTCCATAAAAACCGAGGGAATTGGAGTACCTCATTCCGCGGTGCTGAACGGGAACAGAGTTTAGGATCACAATAAGAATAAGATTGATAGAACTTTCTGAGCATTTTCGTCTATGTATTAAGAATTTTTGAGGAGCATTTTGTTACCTGGCCTCCACTGGACATATTCACTGCTGACAGGTCTTTACGTTTGCTTCCCAAGCATAGTGGTAATTGGTCTAGTGTAAATGAGCAGACCAGTTTGACGCCATCTGCAAACAGAAACAAGTGTCCGTGTTTTATGTGGTTACACATGCCTTTTATATCACTTGCTATGGCCGCCGCGTTTGATTGCATTCACAAACCCCAAATCAAATGATTACACGTCTGCACCTATCTCTTACTCAAGGTGGATAATGCAGGGAGGAGTACACCGCACCCCATCCAATGAACTTTCCACCAAGTGCTGAGTCCCTGTCACGGGGTAGAAACGATTAGCACACTAAAGCATTGGGTTCATTGTGCGATACAGTGCCAGTAGTACATGTGTTCGCGTGACACTGCAGTTTGTTACTGTAAACTGTCATTTTGGGGGCGAAGACAAACATATCCCCCTGCCTTTGCTCTCTGGTTCCTCAAAAACAAAACAACACACATTTTAACATACATCCTAAACCCATCATTTGGTTAACCAAAATCGTACACATAATGGGCGTATGAATCATGCCTCTGCCTGTTCGCACTTGAGACACATGTGCCAGTCAAAACCGTTCAACTGAATCTAACAGGTCCCTACGGTTGAACTTCTCCCACCTACTTGTTACTGCTCCACCATACGGAGTTGAAAAACTGAAAATATGTCCCTTTGTGATTGATGAGTCACGGGACATCAGAGAAATCAGCCTCAAATGGAATGAACCGGTAGCATATTTTGTTGAATAAATTATTTCCGCTTGAATCATCCGGTAACAAATTGAATTAAAGACGGCAAAAATTGCAAACATGCTTGGGGACTAGACACTGACTAACTCACCATATTAAAATTACCTCGGGTAGTCTTCACAGAAATTGGGCATCCTAGGTCAGAAAATTCCTTATTATCAAGAAGTCACAGGGTTCATTCATAGGGTCTGGAAACAAGCAATTCATTATGCTACTCGGTGCCTCATTGGCCCAGGGTTGGTAATTCTTCAACTTGACACTACTTACACTCCATAATTGGTTTCACAGTTCTCATCTCGACTATCCTGTGCAAATTGAAAACTTTTCCCTTAGCTCTCTGCAGCAATCCTGCTTTCTGTGTCTAGAAAGCAACCTTAATAAACTGGATCAACCTCAACTTCGGGCATTGAAGTACGTCATGAAATGCACAAGCTTCCATACGAGTACGGAATGAAGTTATTGGGATATTCAACTGACGGTATCTCGATTACGAGCCGATCTGAATAGCACAGCCTTCGGGAATGCCGTAGGAATTTCTTCTCTATTCGTGTATACTCTCCTCGAGTCGGTCGTCTCTGCACCGACACCACCAATAGTTAAAAGACGGTTGGATGACGCACTTGTCTACTTAGACTTTGTTAATTAACTATATCTATATCCCACTGCTGGAACTTATTTAGGATTTATTTGATGTTGTTTTGGGTGCTGTGAAATTGCGCGGATTACAGAACTACCGCACTTTCGGGTAACAACAAATAGCAGAAGTTTGTTTATTTTCTTGAAACGCTGAAACTCTACGACACATGAAATAACTTTTATCACGCTTCTCGATGGCACTGTTGTACATGGCGCTATCTCCATTACCGAGGCACTGAACTGGCAATTCCTTTTGTCGTTTAGCAAAGCCACTTATTCTGCTTTGCTAGACTTACCCACCATAGCCTCCAACCAACGCACTAAAATAGAATTTTCACACAGATATAAAGAACTACTGAGGGCTATGAAACAATCTAACTATGAAATCCTTGATGCTCTTCCTTCAATCGCACTACAAGCAGCATTGTCAGATATCCCTCTTCCACTGCCCAACCCATTCCGTCCTTCAATGAAGACCGCCAACAACCCCACATAATGGTAGACAGCCATTGTTGTCTCACGTCACAAATCTGGACCTAAACACGAGGTTAGAAACCATCGGCCAAGCAGCCACACTTTCCTTATTTGCATAATGATGGAGAGACTACTTGTCCCAAACGCGGTAGATTTCCTGCAGACAACTGGTTTGCTTAATAAAGCACAACATGGGTTTGTGAAGACCCGCTCATGTGCAACGTGTCACCGTGCACTTCTCATCAATCTCACTCTCTGTTTAGACGGGGAGAAATAATTGGTAGTGATCTTCCGAGACATGCAGAAAACGTTTGATCTTGTACTTCAAAATAAGCATATAAACAAAATCGCATCAGTTGAATTCAATGAACCATTGTAATCGTGGTTCAAGTCATATCTCTCAAACCGAACCCAGGTGCTTAGCCTAAATGATCAAAATTCACAACCTAGTGCGCTGATGAGTGGCATAGATCAGAGCAGCGTTATCGGCCCGCTACTTCTTTTGTTGTATAGTAACGAATTAGTTGACGCAGTACACCACAGTGTCTCATACGTATTTACTGACGATGTGAATAGCCTTTACGCCTTTGATATTACTGACACGAGCCATAACACAAACGCCATTATATCTGATGTGAAAGCTCTTGAACTTTGGTGCACCAAATGGGATTTGTCATTCGCAACCTAGAAGTGCAGTGCCCCACTGTGCTGTTGTACACCCACCCCTGGCACCTTGGTTTGGTGTGGAAAACCAATAACGTGAAACCGTGCAGTTTATGAGGCACACAAAAAATATAGTTGCAAAGCTCGTCAAAGTATTGAACTACTGTATAAAACATTCACAATGCACGATTCCATAGCCACCCTGCACAAGATGAAAAACCGGCCGGTTTGATGGTATTGTGCATTGATCTACAGTTATGCAAGTAAAGGGGGTGGTCAGGTACTGTCGACCTAGCTCTGATCGTTCACTAAACTTTTGCCGGGATTGTCTACTCGAAGCTCTTACTAACAGTGTTGCAAGGCTTTAAAACTAGACCCGGTATAACTCAGGCGGATGAAACTTAAGGTAAATCTCTTATTTGATATCACACACAAGCGAGTTCATGTCCAAAGTCTGGATTTGAAATGGAAAGATGGGCCAAACTATGGTATTGGGGACAGCCACAAAGTACTAAAAATAGAAAGGTTTAGAACTCAAAAATGTACGAACGTTTGCCTGCACGCTTACACAAAGATATGGAACAGGTTACGGTCTACGCTGCGAGAATTTAAATCAACTGAAATCTTTGGTAACGAGATCCGCAGCTTGGTAACTGTTGAAAAGGCCATCGTGCTGCTGCGAAAATATGCCACGGAAGAGCGGACATTTGAAAACGGTCTAGCAGATATCTAGGATATGACATCATTCGCCATCATTTTGCATCTCTCCTATTCAAAGTTTGCCACCCAGCAACCATTGACTTCAAGAAACCATTCTGGCCTGCGGCGCAGCAATACAGGAAATCGCCACACTGAATCCTGCAAAACAAAACATATAGAGCGAAATAGAGGTAATAAGTTTTGTCTAATCTTTTCTGCTCTACGGCCGTCATAACATCCATTACTTTACCAGTGAACCGTTTTCGATATTTCTAACCCATCCGTTTTCCAGTCCGGGAGTATCAGCACACAACTACAGAGTGCTTTATGACATCGGTCAAGGTCATTTCCCACACACCTCGGCTGCGAGTAAAGCACTGATCCGGAACCACTTTTCTTGTGACAACTTGAACGGAAACTGTTTTCAACCCTCTATTTATAAAATCCGACCAAGTCAGCGGTAAGTGGTATCTCACATTGTCGATGTACAAACTGTTTTTGTTCGCCCTTTCCTTTCTCTTCTTTACATTGGTCTTGTAACATTAAATATTTCTGCTACTTTTTCAATAGCAATAGCGCAGGAACAGATGGCAATTCTCAGTGCTCCGCGATATAAAATACTGTAGTGCATTTATAAAGCAACTTCACTGACCAAGTTTACTGGTTAGCTTTTTTACGATAACGCTCGGTTAAAGCACCAATCTGGCTACCTGAAAATGGGTGGCGAATAGTGGAACCTCATGCAGGCATACAGTGCTCCGTATGCTATAAACAAAGAATATAATGGTATATATCTGCAATTTGCGAGAAACAGATTCCAAGCAGAGTGCGATTCTGTGCAGTACACATATTTCATGCTGTTGTATTAGGTTAATAAACTGCAACGATTAAGATGTATGTATGTAAGGTTATAAAATTGCAATTATTCATGTTATCGTAACAGGTTTTCCTTTTTGAAAACTACCGATGTTGGTTGTGGTTTCAACTGCTCATGTCTCGTCCATTTCGTTTGAAGATGACATTATGGTAAATTTTGTGGAAAAAGGACCGGATTGAAGTGATAGGTCAGTGGAAGGTTATTACCGAAGGAATAACAATTTTTAGCTAAGGCTTTGGAAATTTCGGTGATCAACATCAACATTATTTGGCATTCATCGCGCATTAAGAACATGCGGTTTGGCTCTAAGAAGTAAATAATGAAATTACGCGCACTAATAGTGATGAAAATGGCAAGTGTAGAAGAAGAGAAGAACCTGTGAATGCGAGCTATCTATACACTACTTTTTATCATATGCTCTTGATCACCATGCGTTAGGAAATAGACACAGTTGAAAAATTGGTTCCCTCCATATCAGCATACTTCACTATATCGATACCGAGTAAAGTTTAAGCCAACAGAAGTAGTAAGTTTGGGGATGGTAACTCGGCTTGTTTCTTCTTTTAGCTCCTATGGGGATATAAGCGCCGTATAGTAGACATGACCGAACAAGCATTGAAGAAACAAAGTTCAAACAGTAGTAATAACACTTCGGTTTGTTTTTCATTTTCTGGCCGATTTATTAGATATGCAGTCAACTATTGAACCATGAGAGTGGTGGCTGATGTCGGACAGTACCTTGAAGCAAAC
Source organism: Dicrocoelium dendriticum (assembly GCA_944474145.2). NCBI lineage: Eukaryota > Metazoa > Platyhelminthes > Trematoda > Plagiorchiida > Dicrocoeliidae > Dicrocoelium > Dicrocoelium dendriticum. The sequence goes on along the minus strand of OX104060.1, from coordinate 8,464,245 downwards.
AAATTGTGAAGGAATTGGCGGGGAAGTCAAATATTTGGGCTCATATTTGGCTTTAGAAAGCTGCTGCAGTTGGACAAGTGCTTCAGTAACCTGTCAAGTAGATGGAAATGTCTACGCAATACACCTGGAAAAATCACAGGCGAGCACTATGTCCAGGGTGACAGACTGCACGCATTGCTAAAACTGGGTATCAAATTTTGTTGCAGGAATGATAATCATAATCGAGAGACGTAAAACAACAGTCGCCTGATTTGGGGAACATTTCATTCACATGGAGTGGTTATCATAACTCGTGACTCAGTGTGGCTCCAAGATATTTTACTGACGTACAGGGGCTCAAGCTACTCTCATTGATCTGAAGTTTGCGACAGACCGTTCCTGGTAACCAGCTGATTTATGAAAGGAAAACAGAGTAGTAATACACTTAGATGCGTTCGTCATCGAATTGCGGGGATCTCGACTCTGACGCTAGTCAAAACAAACACTTTCGCAGCTTAGTGGACGATGCTGAAGTTAGATAGTTTTTGCCGATGATTAAGTCATCACCATAAATTAGCAAAATTCTTCGGGGACAGGTTTCGAGCAAAAGTAGATAGACAGATAGATAGAATGGTGGCGGAATAGCTCCTTGTAGGACGCCTGAAATTCTGGTAAGTGGCAAGGAAATCCTGCTGCCAAACCTGGTGACCTGAATACTTTTGGCGAAATAATTCATCGTGGATGAAAATAGAGAAAATTGAATAAAACAAGCGTGTATAACTCGCAACGACGATTCACGGTTAACACTTTCGAAAACCTTACTAAAGTCAAGGAAACAGAGTTTCCGTATTGTTTCCTGTTGTTTAGCGATGACAACACTGTATACACTAGACAATCCAATGCATCTTGTGTACCCATGGAACATCTAAATACAAACTCATGTAGGCTCTTAACGCGACTGGCTTAGCATTCTTTCAATGACCCCATTTTTAATTACCCTCAAAGCGACTGAAATGCATGCAATCAGCCGATAGTTGCATGTTCGTTTTCTCTTCACTTGCTTTTTGTTGGCAATCCTAGAACAATCCGTGCTTTCGCTTTGCCTTCAGCATATTGATTACATCTAGGCCAGAGTCTGGGCTAAGGGATTTGCACACTGCTTAAGAGCGACAGAAAACGATCTGGCGGGTTCGCTTGCCTTTCCATGAGAGTACCTGCGTTGGCTTCTTGCGCAGTAACGCAACGTCGACGGGAGGCAGTAAGTCCACATACCACTGAAACTGTACAGCTGGGGAGTCAGAGAAAGAGCCATTGTTGGTACAGCAGCCGTTAGGGTTTAATTCTTTTACATCCACGTCATCATTTCTGTCATGAGTTGTTTTATCAATCGCAAATCTAATAACAACTGCTATTTCCCAGAATTGTCTGGGCATAGACGTGGTTGTGGTGACGTCTTTCTTCTTTAACACGAACAAAAAGGGACTTCACCAAAGCATGATATTTGCCTTTGAAAGCGCACTGCATGAGTCTACGAAGCTGCTTGAGGTACTGTGAAGGAAGGCTATCAAATGGAGAAAAACCCTGTCGATGGGACAGCAGAGATCATAACGGAAGTTCAGATAGATAACTTGTCACTTAAGTTAAGTAGCACTGCTTTGCAATCCTGATCCGTTATTAGATGGTCTGTTCGGTGAATTCGAAACACTGCATCGATCGATGCGGCGTCCGAAAGCTCACACCGAATTGGAAGATTTGCCACGCTTTCGTCACATAGCAACCTGTCCCCCAAGAGGTTTGCTGAATTTCCTATGCACACAGTGTACCCGTGAGGTTAGATTTTCACATTTAGTCGATTGGATGACGGTTCTTTGTGCATCGCCTTTGTGTGTTCGTCTGTGGTTTACCCACCTAGATGATATCTAGCACCATCCGCTTTAGCGTGTTTATTTGACTTACAAATGTGACTGTTTATGCCATATGCCACTTAACACGTGCTACAGATTGCAGACAAGCCAATATCGGTAGCCAGGTCAACCGGATGACATGGTCCGCACCTCTAAACTGATGTGTCGCAAGAAGTCCAAGTGATATCAGATGATTTGTTAATAGAAATAATGATTCGTTTGCAGAAAATTCCGTTCTCCACTCGGGATTTTAATTAATAGAGGGCAGCAACGCAAATATAATTAGCAAAGTGTACCCCTCCGATTGACCGTACAGGGAACTATGATCAAATGGGCCGCAATTAGAGTGCTTGCTGATGAAAACGAGTGCGGCGCGGGTGCTATTACCGCAATTCGTGGTTTTACAGAATCCTTACTACCAACGACACCGCGAGCATACCCTTATAATGATGAATGATAATTACAAGTGTATTGCTCATCAAGTGAGTGGCTTCTCTATAGTTGGTACAAGTAAAACCATGCTCTTGCTTGGACAAAACCAATTTTGTAGAAAGTAGAAGTCACGATTAAAATTCACGCACAATAATGAGCCTCGACGGGGAATCGAACCCCGGTCCACGAAATTCCGGTCCGCTGCTCTACCACTGAGCTACCGAGTGCTGACGATTCGGTGCGAAATTTTAATACATGACTTCTGCTTGGTGCGCGACGTATTGCGAATGTGGTCACAGTATCTGTCCTGATGTTGCACATTGGCTCACTCACCCGTCACTTCCCCTTGGACCGAATTACCTGTCCTTCAAATGTCCAATGGGCGATGGTAGATTAATTTTTGGATGTTCGTGAGTAGTGTAAAGTTTGTAGAAAGTAAAGTCACGATGTGCAACATCAGAACAGGTACTGTGACCACATTGGCAATACGTCGCGCACTAAGCAGAAGTCATGTATTAAAATTTCGCACCTAATCGCCAGCCGTCGGTACCTCAGTGGTAGAGCACCGGACCGGAAATTCGTGGACCGGGGTTCGATTCCCCGTCGAGGCACATTATTGTGCGTGAATTATAATCGTGACTTCTACTTTCTACAAACTTTACACTACTCATGAACATCCAAAAACAAATTTTGTTCAAATACTTACCTGTGTTTCTGTCAATGTATTTGCCTTACAATTTTGTGTTTTAAGCGAAAGTGGAAGGCACTGGTGCAAATTAAGGATATTTTAAACACTGACGGCTAATTATATGGCGTATAGTTCCGGTATTTCGCCCATTAAACGTTATGTTGAACCTCAGTAAATTGATTGTCATGTGATCTTCCCCACCTATATAACGACATAATGCTGTCCGGGACGAGCTAATTTCGCAGCTTACTGCGCGGTGGTTGCGCGATCTCACACAACCTGATTGTGTTTGGGAGACGATTTCACAGTGCAGCATATCTGATTAGAAATTAGTTGGACCAAACATTTATCCTGCACCATGGTACAACCAGGACAAATTCTTTGTTACGAACGTCTAGCATGGGAGGCTTCTGCAATTTTATAGTGGATAGATTATAACTGACATTGCCACGAATCAGATTGTACTACAAAAGCAAGTGCTGCATTGCACTTCGCGGCCAAAGCGGATCAGGTGGTAGTTACTAGCACCGCTCTCCATGCTTCAAGTTAAGGATTTTGCCTGATAAATGTTTAGTGACCGATCGTAGTATGATTGCTATGGATGTTCTACCAGAGTTCCTCACGTTGCCAAAGATTATGCTGAAATACTCTGGGATGGGATGCGTCAGGATTAGAAATACTCCAACTCTGACTGCGATTGTATGCACATTGTGAAATATACTAATCACAGATTTTCTGGTTCATACTGTCCGTTACTCAAATTGATCAGAAAAAATGAGGGAATATCTGATTCTGAGGTCTCGGACCGACAGTTGTGCACAGACGCGATCATTGTTGTGTGTGTGATAGGCCCATTTGGTAGCAAACAACCGTGACACATAATACTTAAATTTTAGATTGCTAACTTCATCCTTCACTTGTCACGCCATGTCTCAAGGAAATGAATGTCATTCTGAATGAGTAATATTACGTACTGAAGGTCAATGCCTCGGAACTTGTTGACACTTTCCATGTCATCCGCAAATACGCAAGGCATACCATGTTTGCTAATCATACTTATTGACGTAAAGCAGGGAGAATAACGGACCGAGCACACTACCAACTATAACCTCAGAAAAGAGTGATGGACGCTTAAGGAAACTGTTTGAAAGCGACCGTTCAAGGATGATGACAGCCAACCGAGTAGTGGCTCCTGGGTTCCGAAGAAAGCTAGCTTTATCAGTAACCGTTGTTGAGGCCCTCGATCAAATGCCTTTTGCATGTCCAGGAATAGAATTAAGATTGCATGTTTCGAGTCAAACAACCTGATGCGTAGTTCAGTTAATGCAGCCGATAGGTTATTCACGATCGCTTGTCTAGGAACCCATGTTAGGACTTCCCTGTCAACTCCAGTGAGTTGATAACATTCATCACACCATTTTTAGCAGTATTTTGAATAATCTGGCGATTATAGTAGTGCGATGGATTGGTCTGTAATTGTCAAAATTCAGTTTTGAGCCGCCCATGTGGCGAGGGATGATAAAAGAAATTTTCCATAGATTTGGTATGCGACTCGATTCCAGTGAATTGGTTAACATTCTGGAGAAGAACTAACGTGTCAGAACCTCCCAGTTTTTATGGGGGTGGGGGTGCCTTCGGCTTCCAGAATACAGGAGCTTGATTAGAATTCATTACCCAGTTGATATAACGAAGAGCGATAAAAATTCCGGATACAGTCTTTGTCGATGTGATATCAATATATGCATTTATATGGACAGCCTCTAGGTTTGTGTAGGTGGCAAAGAACGAGTTAAATGCTTCGCAGATCGTGACTGGATGATAGGGTAAGTGGCCTGCCACGTATACTAGTTCAGTTATCTAGAAGTTGCTGTTGATTCTTTTATGTAGAATTTTTACGAACACTTCTACTTTGCGTCTCATTCATAGGGCTGTCTGCGCTCTATTAATTCTCCCAATCAACAGGGTTTGCTTGGCTTCAGCGATGAATTGGCGCATCTAGGAGATCAGTGTAAAATCTAATGTCTTTTGTATCTTGTAATCAGTGGCTGAACGTTCGGTCACGTCATTTTGAACGTCGGTGATCCGTTTGCATTTTAGAGCATGGAGAGTTATATATTGATGAACCTGGTGATGGATTTGCTCCACGAATATTCATGGTGGGGAGGAAACAGCATCCAAAGCAGAAGAACGCATTATTTGCCAAAAGTATTCCGAGTTTATCCTACCAATTGAGTATCAGGAAACAGGGATTAATTGGCGTCCAACCAGGATCTCATTACCCAGCAAACAGATTTTTGCATAATAAATGTTTTTTTGCTGCGCACTTCCCGTCTGGTAGCTCTCCGGAACGATGCCTATCCGTTACTGGTAGCTCAGGATGCATGCATCTATTGCATTATTTATGCTTTTTCCCGTTTATGTATTGCGGCACAGTAACTGAGGGGATTTTCCACCTCTGGCTAACATGTATAATGATCATGAGGAGGATAATGATGACGGTGGTGGTGGTGGTGATTGGTGTCCATTTTAACGCTGAAGTTGTAGCGTACAGTGTAAAGGATGCTGTGGGGTAAATTGTCTAAGACGACCCCTAAGAAGGCTGTTTGCGCCTTGGTCATACCCGATGTACATATTAAGTATAATTATTGGTATTTGAAGCTCTTGTCAAACAGGAGACTGATTACTTATTGCATCTACAAAGGGACATCCGACGTACAGAGGAATAGCAAATATGATACTTGAGTATACTACAAAATGTTTACGCTGTGTACCTATCTACAGGACATAATGAAGGCATTCAAATGATACCTTTATTTTGTTCCTGAAAGTTCATGAATGGCCACCAACATGAAAGGTTACAAGAACTGATACCTCCGTATGGTGCACCTGTGTCATGATCGTCCTCCGGGGTATCATTCCTTCCCTTCGTCATGCCCCCAAGTGTGAATTACAGTCTAAATTGAAACACTAAACATCACCTGCCGTTACTCGATAACGGGCGTTTTATGCTATACGCCTGTTCTGCAACATGAAAGGTATTTCATAACTGATTTCACTCTCCATTTGCTGATGGTGCCTTTGAAGAAGTGGTTATACCCCATCATGTGTAATCCAGAGGAACCTGTACATCAGCATGTAACGTTGGGATAGACTTAGTGTTCGCAAATCACAACTTTGACCTCAGAACTGTCGACAATGATTCAAGTACGTGGAATCCCGTTGTGTGGACAGCCGTGATTAGAACTGATTCGTGACAATTCAATATGACTTTTCCGCAATGTGGCGGAGTTTGAATCAACTGGTAGGAGCAGTCTCGTGGGTCGAAACCGGCTGAGCTGCAATTAAAATAAGTATACTACATACCCCAGCGGTAGCGAATTTGTTACTTTACATGTACCAATCGTTTTTCACTACCCACCATGTTCCAAAAATTGGAGGAAGACAAACAATTATTCATCAGAAGAGTTGAGAGTAACCGTCTAAAACAAATACTCGGGTTTATGTCTCATGGTTGTAGAACTTCAACCAAAACCGAACTTCATTTATGTTGAGAAAGAACAGCGCAAATATTAGCGCGTTCCGGGTGGGCTGCCCAAACCCTGGGTTTTTCAGTGCCGGTTTAACCTTTAAGTATTCGATTCACCATTGTTGCCCATACTTCATAGTTTACTTTGACAGTGTGTGACATTCTCGCCAAGCCAACAGAGGGGATCAACCGAGACGCGTTTGCATATTGGGGTAATCTGTCTGCTTAGGTTTGAAGAGCATCACGAACCGCAACGACCTGTGTAGAACCCATTAACACAGCGCCAACTGTTGTGGTGCCCGACAGGAGGTGATGTCGCATGAGCGTAACGACAACTCAGCTAGCGGTTTGCAGACAGTAGTGGTGGAGCTTAAGTTTATGCAAAACAGTGCACTTAGGAACAAGTCACAATCAAGTCAACCTAATGCTTTGTGCATGTAGGATATGCAAATATTTAACTGTACCACATACGCTTTCGGTGATGTAGGTCGATGAAAATGCAGTTAAAAGAGGTAGATTAATGAATGTGGTACTCTATTATCAGAAAGCACACTGGTTGGCTAATTCTGCGGGGTATAGCAAAAATCGTGCTAGGACTTAGGCTTCTGTCTGGTTGACGAATTCCACACACATTCCGATAATACACAATGAAGTGGGTGACTTATATCACCAACCTTGTCAAGAATTAACATGAATCGTGATACGTATAACAGTAAAAGTCAGAGTTGATAAACTGCAACAACAGGAAAATGTTTTGACAAAATGGAGATTAATGTATCAACCAATGGATCAATGGATTTATCACGGATAAAAAGCAGACGCTCAACAATTACGGAAGGGCAAGAGTGAGACCGAAGTTAACGCCGAACTGGCGAAACTGCAATTTTCAAGTCTGCAAACAGATTACTGGGTTAAATCAGGTAATGCAAGTAGTTTAATGCACCGTGGAATCTAACTTCGAATTCAGTTACCGTAGGAGTGCTGGTGATAGAAGGCGGAAGAAGGATCTGCGGCTGGGATAAACGAATATGGAAAAGGTTGCGGTGGAATTACAACTGAATATACGGTGAGACCATCTTCAAATGATCGCTGAGTTTCGAAAGCTATCGGCATGTGTGGTTAAGATGCCTAAGAATCTGATAGGCTTACATGAGAACCTCGCGCTGACATTGTCCACCGAAAAGTCCGAGGTTCTTTGATCTACCATGGTAGTAGAAGTGGAATAAACCTTTAAAATTTCGTTGTCCTCCTTTTTGGATTCCCAAGAACACTGAGGTCACGTTTGCCAGACATGCCACACCTGGATAGTGTACTCTAAGTGTGGTCTCAAGTAAGAATTTATCATTTGCGAAAATAATTTAGAGTCAAACCGGCGAAATGCCCTCCGCAGTGGACTTAAGTGTTGTGCCAATTTTTATACTACTTTCTCAGTCTGTTTTTGGCATCTAAGATCGTCCTGCGGAAGTACCTAATGATTGCTTCGTAGAAAGTGCGTTGCAAAACGGATTAGTCCAGTCGAAATCCGTAGGTGGTCTGGTGGCTTATTCGGATTGGTTTACAACGGACAGGGTTAAATGCATGAATGTTCTCAGTCCACAGTCTTGAGGCCTGTTGGGATCATCTTTCGGTGCAATGTGGTAGATTCCTAGCTTTATTGCCCGTCAACTCTTGAGATCGTCCCTAAAGATTAGGATGTTCGATCTCAGTACTCGCACGAGGTCGTTTATGATCACTAGTATTAGCCGTGTCCCTGGTACTGAGCGGTGCACCTCTATGGAGTTGAACAGAATGCCAAAAACTAACACATTCAGGCTGAGTTAGAGTATTAAGTCATATATGCAGTCTGCAGTTATTACCTGGTGAAACAGTCAACATCACTCTGGAGCGTTATGTGCAGTGTAGAAAAACATAGGTAGTGCCAAAATGAGGCATCAAATCATGGGGACAGAGGAAGCTTACAAGCATGAGATGCAAAACGATTTTCTCCCAACTTTTGCTGACTTTTCGATCATATTATGGAATCAAGATAAATGGTACTTAAGCGTTACACCCAGGTACATCACTAAGGTGGCGAAGTGTAACCCCTCGCCATCAATGTGGAGGTCAGGATAATGTTTGAAATTTTGCTGGTCGCGATCTCCTCTGTGCAGTAAAAAAGAGGACAGCATTGCATTTTGACACGTTAAGCGGTAGCTCGCGGTTCTTTGACCAAAACGTTAGATTATTAAGATTATCTAGTAATCTGACTGAAGAGGCACCAGTAAATTGATTGCCACGCAGGACGTTGTCGTTTGCGTACCTCAGTAGGGTTGCCTTACCAGGGGCAAGTTTCGAGCTGACATAAAGGGGACAAATGAAAAGTTTAAAGAAAAACTTTCAGTAGAAAACAGGCATTGGTGCTGACGGAGAGAAGCTTCTGTTTCCACGTCGCGTAACCTGAACACAACTGGAAAACAATTTATCAGCAAAAGGATGGTAAAATATTACGAAATTTTGGTGGACACTTGGAACTGGTCGATGAGTCATGAGTTCAGACGAGGTTTGAAACAATCGGTTGGTGTAATTTTTGGTCAACGTTTCGCTTTTGACACCAAAGCGAAGGCCGTATTCTAGCACGGAGTAGGTCATTCAACAGCAATTTACGGTTTACGCAGCTGAACGCGTTACCGTAGTCCATAAAAAGCAGACTTGGGTGAACTTGCTTCTGTCCTGCAACGATGACAGCACCAAATGCATATGGAGGCCACAGTGCCTGTAGCTGACTTCGAACTGCGGTAGACACATTGAAGAGAATCCATCGATTATTGTTTTGTTAGCATCCTCTCAAGGGTGACTTTTTCCAACATATTTAAGGTCATCGAGGTACAAGTAATTGGTCCGTATTTGTTTGATTCCTTCTTTAGTATTGGTGTAATATTGCACTCCAATAGTAGTCAACAGTTTTGCGTTGCTGAGTGCCTAACTATATAGAATAGCCAGAGATTTAGTAAGGAATTCAGTGTATTTCTCAGAGGCAAATGGGAAACACTCTGTTTGCACGGATGTCATTCCCTGAATGTTACTGTGGTTTACTTGTACAGTGTCGCTCCCGAAAAGGGGCAGTGATCCTACAGAGAATTTAGGCTGGAGAAAGGATGCGTCAGAATTCCTGGTTATGTTTTTTCCCGCATCAGCGTCAGAGGTTGATGTACACTGAGAAATCACCTTAGATGTTTCAACATCATCACGGAATCCAAGCTGAGCCTTGAATGAAAACTAAGGACATTACAAAGTCAATCTAAGTAATGCTAATCGTTGGAGTTGTGGATAAAAGGAATCCCTCTACAACTGAACGCATGTTTGTTTGAGCGCTCCCGGTTGGATAAATTGGGCGATCTAACAGCGCAGGCAGTCGGTGAGCGAATAGGGGGATGAATCCCCACAGCACTCTAGGAAGATTATTTGCTAGTCGAATATCCAAAGAATTGGACAGTTGATGTACAAAGGTATCGCTGCTTAGACGTTAACCTAAGTTTAGACTCCAGAGGAAGGTCTAAAAATGAAATACTGCTTTGTTCCTAATTAAAGGGCTAGTGCATAGTTTTATATTACATTATGAAGGAGAACTATGGGATCAACGTTGCACATACAGCTAAACTAAAACACATCTCTATGTCTCCAACGGATCAGTGGAGTTATCCCGGTGAAGAAAGCAAATTCCGTGCAGGCACTTGGGCGGAAGACCAAAAGCTTAATGTACCGAGAAACCTGGGTCGGCGGTCTCACCGTACGGTTGATATGTGCGCATAAGTAAGTTAACTAGTACTCAGACTCAATGCCTCTGGCCAACTCATGTACTGAGGGTGAAGTACTTCATCGATAATTCAAGTTCCAACTTCGATTGAAATGGGTACAATTGGAAGATAGCATACAGATGAAATAAACAAGGCTTGACAGATCCCTTGGAATGGTTTGTGTAAAAATTACAAAATTTCAGCAAAAAGTGTTACACAGAATTGAGTCTCATATCTGTGGACTCACCAGCATATCGACCTTAAAACACATATACATTTCAGAAGAGTAGTAGGGGGAGTTGAATGGTATAGGTAGAAATTCGTCACATCTAGACTCACTCAGACAGCCGCCAGACGCCCGGAAAAGCAGTGTACGCGCGTTTCGTCCTTTCGGGGATCATCAGCAGTGCGCATTCCATTGGATCCCTGGTAGGGCTCGAACCTAGATGTGACGAATTTCTACCTATACCATTCAACTCCTCCTACTACTCTTCTGTAATCAGTACACAGAACAAACTGCTTATAATGCCATAAGCTAACTGGCGGCTTAAGTTTGATAAGCTCGTCGCTTGGTGAGGGGCTACCCTGTCATCTGCACGGCAGTAACGTGCAGGTCAGTGGATAGTGAGCGGCGCTGTATCGCATCTAGTAACTTATTCACGATGGTCGTTGCCGTTCCCCGTTGCTCAGTGGTCTCAACCACGGACTGGCAACAGTCGAGTTGCGGGTTCGAGCCATGCCAAGGGTCCGATGGAATGCGCACTGCTGATGATTCCCGAAAGGATGAAACGCGCGTACAATGCTTTTCCGGGCGTGTGGCGGCTGTCTGAGTGAGTCTACATGTGACGAATTTCTACCTATACGTTTATCTACCATTATTTCATGAGGGGTGATGAACACCATGCTTGTTTGCGTCTTATCTTCGCATTGAGTGGAAGGTAACGTAAGTAATGTACTGCATCGTCGAGTCGCTTTTAAAAATTTAAAAGGTAGAGCAGAATTGAGGAAAGGCGAAAAGGCATTCCATGGCTGACAAATTCGAAGAGAAAAATACCGCAGCATTTCAGCCAACTGCATTGGGTGGCCAGTTCCATCTGGAGACCCCTCAACTTTGTGTTCCGGCGGCGTTTCAGGAGGTGGCGTCAAGTATGGCGGGGTTTTCCAAAATCTGATATACCAGAATGAAGTCACACCTTAGACGACGATATCAACCGCCATACACTCACAGCGCTTTCATTCGCGGATGTTATGATAGATGGAATAATTCCTTCACATTTTCGATTGTCCTACGCTGTACGTTCTCCAAGTTGACTAGGTCTGACCGCGTACTCCACAAGGAGCCTTGCATACGCATTGGGCATTTGGGAGAAATGTAATGGTCGAAACATTCGAACGAACTTACTAACCGACCAACATTTCGGTCCGCTGCTTTGGGAGCCTTCAAAAGCGGCTCCGATCAGCCGAGGTCGTCTTGAATCACCACCAGAAGGTCACTCACCTGTGAAACAATTTTTAATATGTGGGGTGCAACCTTAGATGTGTAAGTGGGAGTGTGGCGCACATGTACAGTATTGCACTTCTCCGCGTTGAGCAAAAGTAAATTTGTCCTCGACTATTCACACACTGTCCAGTTCTCGTTGCAGCACATCTTGATCTTTCTGATTACCGATCATCCGCCATATCTTGATATCAGCTGGAAAACTTGATGGTACACGCCAGGTCCTTAATGGAGACCAAGACTAAGCGCAGCCCAACACTAATCTTTGTGGAACACCGCAGTCCACATCAGTGTACTCAAAAAGCGATCCCAGAACCCGCATGTGAAACTGCAGATGAAGAAGTTAATTTCTGATCCATCCAAGGGCAGCTAGCCCAATTCCATTCGTTTGTAGGTTTTGGAGAGAATTGAGGGGATCTAACCGGTCGAAGGCTTTATTAATTCAAGATAAATGACTTCGGTTCCAGTCGCACTATCCGTTATTTCGGTCAAACAGTCACAAGAAATCAGCAGATTGGTAGCACACGACTCATACTGACAGAAACTGTGCCGCTCCAGCGTTATTATTGTGGATGTATCTAACTAGCTCATTAGTGCCTCAGCCATGCTCGAGATAAGAATCTCTAGGCGATAGTTGGTGGGCTTCGAACGGCTACCAACCTTGAAATTTGGGGTGATGATACCATGCTTCCACATGTTGTGGAGATTGTTGTTCATTCAAACATCTTTGAAAATATTGTGTTAATGGATAACCCATCCTCGTAGCTGCCATCTGAAATGCTTTTGGGGGAATGTAGTCAGCGGTCGCTTAACTAAATGTGACGTGTGTGAATAATGACGTCTGGAGGAATGGGACAGGTATGTGACATTCAAGGGGCTCATAGAAATATTGAAGCAGATGGTAGCAGTAGAACTTTGGCTGTATCCTCGGCAGCATGATCACCTCCATTTGCTGAGGGAAGTGGGGAACACCACATTTCAGATTACAGAAGCAATCCACATATCGGTACAGAAGCTTGTTTTTAGCACAAAACTTTACCATCAAACATTACTTTTGTATTAATCTGTCGTCACCGACAATTATGATGCGGCGAATACGATGCACTACATATTTGATCTAGTTTTCAGCGCTAGGGTTTGCTCTGTACACATGTCACGCTGCGTCTGTTTCCGTCATGCGCTTTCGGGTTCCGCTGCGAAGAAGCGATGGTACTCTTGCAGACGGAAGGGGACCGTTATCTGATGCGGATTTAATCTGTACACTCAAACTGGCAACAAACTCAGTCCATGCACCATCAATGGAGCAGTCGTCCGACAAATCCAAGATGGCTTCTCCGAAGAGTTCTGTTAATATGTCTTAGTGCGCGGGTACTCTTCGGAACGCACATAGTGGATGTTCACGTGACTACAGAGCTCCAGTGGACTCTGCAACTTTGGTTTCTTGATATTGCATTATTCGTTCATGGGCGCTAACTCGAGTACGGACGGAACATTTCCATCCTTGAATCGGGTGGGCTAGCTGACATATCTGAAAGACGGAATGCTTGCAATAAGTTCTTGCATATCGGGCTTGAATAGCTCACTAGGGGATACAGTAACTTCCAGATCACAACCATGAAAGTGTCTAAGATGGGAACATGGCTGTATCGTCGTCTCAAGACCCTCTCTAAGTTTAATGTCAAGCGGGAGTCCATCCCTGGAGAGGATACTGGAGGAAGACAAAAACTACCACATGCCAACTTTCGTTGCGTTTTAGTCGCAGACTGCACCAGACTGAGGCTGTCATAATGCCTGTGCACAAAGATTTCCCGCGTAACGAAATACTAAGCGACAGCCCGAAAAATTACACATCTAGTTTTGAAGCCCTGGAAATGATATTCATGAGAAACGTTGCTCAATTTCTTATACGACTGGACAACTGCAGTAATCCCTCACAACACAGCTTTCTCGCCCGGCGCTACTACGTTACCTGCAATTTACGACCTAGTTTGAGAGGGGAATTGCAATCAGCATAATCCTTTTAGAAACGCTAAAGGCGTTCGACCGCGTGCCACACAAACCACTGTTTTCCGTGCTGGAATCCTATGACGCCGGGAGCCCCCTGCTAACTTGGTTCAAGTCATACCCAAATGATGGAATGCAACCGGTCAGAATTGATTGGCAATACTCTACGTAAATACTTATAACAAGCAGTATCTAACACAGAATGTGCTCGGAATAGTACTTTTCCTAAGTTATATAAACAGCATACGAGAATCCGCCAACCACGGACCCTTACTTCGGTTTACAGATGTGGTCAAATTGATCTACTCATTTCGACCAGACCAATTATAAGGATGGGAAACATACGTGAATGCCTTCTTGCTGTGTATATCTCTAGCGACGGTGAGTCAACGAAACTCTCCGTACGAAATCCCAATACTTGGGTACAGATGGCGCGTCCCGAACGGCTCAAGCACGGTTGCCGTTAACCTGATCCCAGCCTCAGATTCAGTACAGGACTTCGGAACTAAGTGTTCAAACTCCATTAGTTTCGCTGCGCATGCCCCCTACCAAGTTGCGAAAGCCAGAGGTCTATTCGGATAAATCAATAGAACTTTCCCCTACCTGAAACATTACTTGAGCTATCCAAGATTATTGTATATCATAATCTGAAGTATTATAGTCTACTTCACATACAAGAAAGAAAGAAAAAAGAGATAGCTGTGGAAATTTTCCAACCATCATTTACCAAGCTGGCCATGCGGTGGCGATCAGCACTCAATTAATATACCCGTTGTAGCTGCCTCCGAATTGATCCCTTTGGTTGAGACAGACGAAGAACAAATAGATTCCTCAACATTAAATAAGCGGGCTCTCAAAAGCGGCGTGGTGCCAGATTTGTGGAAAACGACCCTTTATCCAACCCGAAATGGAGGCTAATTTGTCTGTCACATCCTGTGAGTCACAAAATTCGACCGATCTTTTTAGTAAGCTATGCCAACCTGTGGAAAAGACTACCACCACAAATAAGCACGAGTGAAAATCATGCCAGGTTCCGAAATTCTCTAAAGTTTCCCTAATGTCCCGAATGTGTCAAAGACACTTTGAGCACAACGATAGCCATCAACATTGACGGAAGATGATCTAAAGACCTATGAGCGGCTAGGAGCCTACAATCAGCTCATGATCTCCTTATCATCGCAATGAAATTAAACATGTGCCTAGGCAACCTACTCTCTCTTACGATACTTTTGATCGCTCCCAAATTTCGCCGCAAAAAATTTTGTGACAATTACTATAAATATTCGTACTTGGCATTTTTATTGGTCAGATCGCTGCTACGAGGAAAAATCCGATGATCTGAAATACTATTACATCATTTGTTAATATGTCCCGAGCTGCGGATACCATGACCTCAGTTCTACGTATAAATAACCGCTCCACTCGTGGCTGTATACGGCTTGTTGATAAATGTAAAATGCATTTATTTCCTTATTTAACAGAAGGTTGAATGCCGCTGCACTGCTTGAAACCTGAGAAGGAAGTAAAGTTCCTGCGGCATTTCAAGCAGCAATACTGTTTGACCATATTTAATGGGTGACATCTCAGTCTGCACAAAGCAATCACACCAGTCACTGAGAAACTAAGATTATTCTGATGGCGGTGACACGGTTCGCTGAAAACGATTTAGACCCTCAGTGTAATTTGGCGGCAGAGATGGAGTAAGCGATTCAGCCATCTTTAGTTACGGCGTCCCAGGAAGACTTAGTTCGGGCTTCTGAGAACAGGCAAAGCTGTATAGCCTGTTCCATAGTGGACTCCCGTGTAAACTTTGAGCTCATGCAGGAAAAAAACAGAGCCAAACTCAAGAAATCTCTTCCACAAGAGCTTTGGCTGCAGGTCTGCATGTTTTACTGGTGTGTCGACCCGTCCTAAGCAATCTAGATCGTCTTCCTTGAGTATTCGGACGTCACTTTCATGGACAGCACGCTGTAAAACCTGCTTCCCTAACTGACGCTCGTAGTAGTGCATGCTTAATGCTCAGTGGTTGAATCAAGTGTACTGGGACATATTCGGAATAGTACGTACATGAACTTCTCAGGGAAAGATTGGCTGGAAAAGTGAAAAAGTAAGTGATAATTTGACGTACACGTGTAGAATACAAGCGTAGTGATGTTAACTTGGCTGTCTATATAATGACCGAAGTAGGTACATTTAGCACGACTCACTTCTACAGTGTAATCTGTAGTATACCATGGATGGTATCAACAAGTTCGAGAAGGCGAGTAATATAGCCACTAAGTAGCATGTTCGTCTGAGTGCACCGGTCTCTCAATGGCGCATCAATGGCGTGCGAATGGGCAAGTATTTCGATTTCCAAGCGGCGATAGGGAGTTTTTAGAGGGCATGCAAATTTGTGTAAAGCTACTTTATGATCCAGTATTCATTAGCAACCTGCTGCACGTGTATTGGAGAAAAGTTAGCATATGCTTTCGGTGGAGTGACGGAATGAGACCCGAACCACAATGGCTAGTAAGAGGGCATAGTTAATATTGTTTATGTAGATTAAAAAATAGATCTAATTGAACGTGAGGCTGTCATTTGGATCCAACTTGAGATATTTGAATCAGCCACCATGGTTGAGCTTTGGAAAAGACGAATATTTTACTGAACGCACATTGGAACGTCTCCACAACTATTGTAGCACTTCTTCTCTAAGTACTGCACACAGTTGTACAGTCTTCGATGAGCCTAATTCATATGTTTTCGGCCGAACATGTCCTGTATGTACGGCGAAGTCAAAAATGTAGACGCTCTATGGGGTAGTTCGCATTGGAAAGATGATTTGCATAAAGAACTCACATAGATTCGAAGTATCTATTCTTTGTTAAGTTTACGGCATGCAGTCCCATGGGATACTCGGTGACATTTCCGAAACTCAACACTTAAATCGTATATGCCACTCTTGTTTGCGGAATTTGACTTCCTGATGAAACTGTGGTCATTCAGCAACCACTGCGTAACAGGTTTCTATCAGAGCGCCGGCCCCCTAAAGGGTCCAAACTATTCGAATCCAGTCTTGAAGAGCAGTCTTGGAGTATGCATCAAGTCAAGTCAAGAATGCGCTTTTATGCACCTGTGATGAGTGAATTTTCAGCCATAAAATACTTGCTAGTAAATTAACAAAACAAACAATGAGAAAGAGACAAAAAACAGCAAGTGAAACAATGGAACAATGGTGTATTAGGGTAAAAAACAATGGTTAACAAGTCTCGTGGGATGGAAATAATGGCGAAAATAAAATTTGTGATAAAGAGCGTTTTGATGGGCTCACCATAGATACAGGTAGAAGAGCGGAAATGTTCGCGTATTAAACGTATAAATCCATAAATCCATTGCCTGGAAGCTTGGTAAGACAACGTTTTGGTTACTTGTTGTTGCCCTCTGGCTAACAATTCATAAAATGCAAATGCAAATGAGACAACGCATCGTCAAGTAGGATTTTATATATCACTGCATTGGGTGCAAAGACGAGATAATTTATGAGAGCGTTCCAATGCTGACACACTAAGAGGGATGAGAAATTTCTACAGCATTCAAGCCGACTATACTGCATTGTCAGTTTCGAAGGATGACCTCTTAGGTTAGTGTTGTGGTTCAGTTCACTATGTTCAACTGAAGCTGGTTCCTCTTTGACCATTCATAGATGCAATCTGGGTCATGTTGGAGTATATGGTGATCTTCATTGTTACTAATCGCCCGCCATTTCTTGCTGTCATGGGCAAAAAGAAGGAAATTTGAGGAGATAACGCTTGCCAGATAGTTAATAAACACCAGAAACAAGCGCGGTCTCAGCACTGAGCTTTGTGGGCCACCACACTCCATCTCAAACGGGTTAGAGAGTGATCCCCTAACGCATAATTGAAGCTTCCACTGGTGAAGAAAGTTGTCAATCCAACCAAGTACAGGATCTCCGATTCCGTAGCTCTGTAGCCGGTGAAGTAGGATGCGGTGATCCAGGCATTCGAAAGCCTTGGAGAAGACCATATAGTTGAGGTCAACTCCGATCGCACCATCAGCCACTTCCGTCCAACTACCTCGTGCAATCAGCAGGTTGGTGGTTCATGACCAGTCTTGAGGTTAGCTATACTGTGCTGGTGTCAAGATGTTGCATTTTGCCAGGTAGTCCTTACAGTGACGACAATTTCCATCACCTTTGAGATCACAAGAAGAAGAGTCACTGGGTGATAGTTTGCAAGAGATGGACGTCTACAGACTATAAAAGTTTGGGATATATTAGCGAGCTTCTACATAGTGGGGACTTACTGTTTGTCGAAGCTTATTTGGAAGAACTGTGATAGTGGTTCTGATAGCTTGGTGGCTGCAGTCGTCAGTGCTTTCCAGCGAATTTTGTCTGATGCCGGAGAGTTATGAACGAACAACGCGAGTAACTTCCTTAGCACAATTGCTGGCTTGAAAATTACATGTGTAATCTATGGGGTCTGCACTGTGCTTGATGCTACGTGAGAGGTGAATGCTGCGAATTCGTAATTTGCGGTGTATTGTAGCTGCCGGGCATTAGGTGCTTCTTCGGCACGTGCAGTAAAAGGTGTAAAGATGTCGGGATTCACTTTACGAAGACTGGCAATGAAAAACATAACCCCACTATCAGAACCTACTGACCAGTTTTTGACTAACAGTGTTTTGGTCAAATAAAAGCCTGGCTAAATAGTGAATGACCGATGAACCATAAGCCCACGTGCGAGCATATTTTGCGCTATACTAATGTCCGGTCGAGGAGGTAGATATACAGTTGCAAAGTGCAATGTGACCAGGGTGGCTAAGGTCAGTGAGTATTTGTGAAATACGTTTAGTGCATGAATTAACGTGCGTTTTTTACCATGTTTGCTTTGGAATGGCACTGCAGCTCGCCAATTGCTTAAGTGACCTGTCGAGCTTCTTTAAATGCCCAATCAGCAGGCTTAGAAGAACAAGTCGAGCAATACTTCCAATATGGTAAGATGCACGTAGGGATGAACTTCACGATTGTATGGTATGGTTCGCATGATGATGGCGATCGCACGAGGTAAAACGAACTCGCCGAAAATTAGTAAATATTTGATTCAAGTGGAATGACCACGATAAATTGTGGCTCAGTGTAACTCCAAGCTACTTCACCTAATTACAGAAGCTCAAACTAGGACCTACAATCGACATTTTGTGTCAGACTGTGACAAATTCCTGGGGACGAGCTGCCTTATTAAGTGGAAATGGGACTTCATTACAATTAAAAGTGTGCAGCGTAAAACAAAGGGAGTTCGACTATTACAGTAATTCGTCTAAACAACTTTGCAACTTGGCTAAAGAGGCTGCGGTTTGCTGATTCACGCTGATGACAAGGTTGGCAGCATAGTTTAGAGGAAAGTTTACTTCTGGGTCATGTGCGGAGCTCACATAAGTAGCTAAGAAGAACGGTGAAAAATTGCTCGTTGAAGGACACCGGATGTTGTAATAAATGGTAAGGAGCTTTCGCAGCCATACGTGGTGACCTGTGAACGTCTGGCAAAATAATTCTATAGCAGACTTGTCCTTTGAGCTTGTAATAGCATTTTACTTATAACACAGCCGAAAGCGTTGCAGTAGTCGAGGAAGCAGACACGTGTAGATATGTTCTTACTGTCTAGCGACGACAATCCTGCATGCACTAGACAAGCCACTGTTTCTTGTGTGTATATTGAATTTCTGTAGGCAAATTCATATAGGTCATTGGACTGTACCTGCATTATTTTACGAATGATTTGCTCAAAAACCCTCAAAGCCACCAAGGTGGATGCGCTAAACTGAATAGTACCCGTCCCTTTCTTTGGTACTGGCATTATGCTGGAAATCTTCCAACCATCAGCCATTTTTTCTTTGCTTTAGGCACATTGTGTACAACTCAGCCAGAGGCTGGGTTAAGGAATGGGCACAGTGCTTATGGACGACGCGAGACAACCTGTCAAGTTCTCATGTCTTGCCTGACTACAATTGGGTTAGCTTCTTGTGCAATGACGCAACCTCGACTAGAGCCATTGAGTACCTAGTCTACTGAAACGGTGCAGCAGTGCGCAAGTACTGGTGCAGCAGGAGTTGTGCTTTAATACTTCTACGTCCACATTAGAATTTGCGCTTTGAGCGGTGTTGCTGCTGAACTGCTTTATCATCCGCCAAACCTCACGACTATTGTTGTTTCCCCGAATTGTTTGGACATGGACATGATTGAGATAGTGCAATGATTGCTTTACACGAACAAGAATAGACTCCACTAAAACACTATCTTAATGTTGAAAGCACTTTCCTTGAGCCTAAGAAGCTATTTGAGATTGGGTGAAGAAAATAACTGATGTAGGTCGTTTCTATGGAGCATCAGAGATAATGGCAGAAGTTCAGATAACTTGCCACTTGGTCACAGCATGTTGATCCGTTTGTACCCAAAAACAAACTGAAATCTTTGCATGCAACGATTTCTCTCATCCTCGCTATGTTTGAACGGAAGGCTTGTCTCAATTTCTACGTACCGTCATAGCAATAAGTTACATCAATGTGGTTTCTCTTAATGTAGACAACTGGTAATAACTTGACTATAGAATGATTTAAGCTATCATGTGATGCCCGATTGCATACCGAAAATATAAGTAGATTATCGACAAGGTTACCTCTAATCTAATGGGACTTTTAGCATTATTCTGTAACTCCACAGCTGTAAGGAAAGTAACGTCAAATCTACTGAATTCACCAGCGATTACACACTGGGACGGGTCGATTTTATAAATAACAGCAACCCTAAATAATAATCATACTAACAAAAATAAAATTAATAAGGGTAACATCGCTTTCGGTCTACTGCACAGAAGCCTTTCCACTGCAGTGACAAGAACATACCTAGCCGCAAATCCACACGTTATTGCTGAGACCACTCCATCCATTACTTAGTGCCTTAAAGACAGATTACCGCCCAAGTCCAAATCGCATGTTGTATATCAGATTACTTACACCTGTGATGCTAAGTACCTCGGAGATACGACCAGGCCTCTGTCAACAAAGGTAGCTGAGCACTGTCCCGGGTCTCTACGAAAAGGCATTGCCGGAAGTATCAAAATTTCCACCCTTGAACATCTGGTTGAAAGGGAACACAGAATTCTGACCAATGATGCTTTCAACGTATTTTAAACCGTGTCAAAACTTTATCTTAAGGGGATTAAGGGAAGTCTCCTTAAGATTGTAAAATCCATAGCAATCAAGTTAACGCAACCGGAGTTTTGCAAGCAAAGGAGGCTAGTGCAATCTCTCACGCTGCCGTGGCCGTGATGAGGATGCATCTGCGTCGAACATTGATGAGACCAAAGATGGCGCCACTTCTCGGCTGACACAATTTGCTTCGCGAACTGGTCAGCGAACTGTGTCAAGTGGGATCATTTAAGGTCAGCCTTCATCGACAACACAGGCTTTACTACTTGGCTCGATCAATTTAACTTCCTGTAGAAAGTAGAAGCCGCCATTAAAATTTACACAATAATCTGCCTCGACGGGGAATCGAACCCCGGACGTGCGGATTATCGGTCCGATGCTCTACGACTGAGCTACCGAGGGCTGACGATCAGGTGCGCAATTTAATTAGCCTAGTCACAAAAACCACCAATAATCTAAATTTAACTTCCGTCCGAATAAATACAGACGCTCTCCTACTTTCGCTTCAGCTTTCATAAGGTTATGCGTTTCCCAGTTGTGCTTGTAAACGTATTTGCCTGATGTAACTTACAAAAAAGAGATCACATTGCAACCATGCTTTCTTAGATTAAAGTTGTCGACTTCTGCTTTGGGACAACTGGGGATATATATATATATATAGGCCACCAAATTTAAACTTTACCTACTCATATAATTTGTCATTTATTTAAGGATCAAACAGTCGATATTTGTGATGAGCAGCAGATGTCATTTCACACCAAGAAGCCTTAATAAAATTAATACCGCCGCCGGTAACATTCCGGTAGGTGCATGGACGATCAGCACGAAACTAAAAAAACCATCAGTTGCAACAAAGGTGACTTCAATATCTTTAAAGGCCATGTCTCTTGTTGCATAATGATTCCTAGTTTGCATATTCCAGAGAGTTAATAATGCTTATAAGATCCTCCATCTTGCCCAGGAGCGAAAGAACATTGCCGCTTAGAAACATGGGGATGCTTATGATTGCCAGGTTCTTCTTCATCAGAACATGATGCATTTTTATGCATATATTCCGTTTTTTGTAAATTCATCTTACTTTATTCCTGACAGATAGATTATCTTTGTTGACTTGCACGAAAACACAAAGCGAATTTACGGCATTGCGGGTATAGGTTATCATGATACTGACTGTAGAAAAAGTCAGTGGGTGAGTAGAACAACGCGTCACAAGCGTGCGTGTCAATAGTTCCTTGGAAGCGTAAAATGTGGAACACGGAGAAATTCGAATTTCCGCCGTCCGAATTGGTGCTTTCCTTGAATTCTTTAAACCACCAAACATAAATACCAAGAAATATATATTGACGTGAGCAGACGCGCGACATATTTATGAGTGAACAAGTTCTGAATTGCAGGGGACACAGAATGTGCGCTTAGAGTAACATGTAGGACATCTCGCTGGCAATCCGAACAGAGCGATGTTTACCGGCCTTGATCATTCTGCAGAAAAATCTTGGTTGCAGATAGGTCTCATTTACCTGCTGTTGATTGTAGGAACTGAGAAGAGTGTTCCACGGTACCAAAACGGTATCACAGAGTACAAACATCGTCAGTATACAGCACCTGCATTTGGAGTAAATCACAATAAATGCTCACGAAAAATTGCAAATTGTGATTTGTGTCCACTGACAAGGTGAATGACCTTTAACCACTGGCAAAAGCAGCTTAAGTATTCGACCACCACCTAATGTTACTGGTTGGTTGGGGCAAACACATTCCCGAGCAAGCATCGAGGGCTCCTGTGCATCTATCGGATCACATTAGGTACGTAACGCAGGCAGAACTAAAAAATTCATAAACCTTAGTTTGATATAGGCGTCAGGTACAATGTTTTACGAACCGCAACCCCCCTCTCAGGTGGTAGTTTCCGAGCACAGGCAGATCGGCTGTGTGCTGTGATTACTTTTGCGCTCTAGGTCAAACTAATTTTTAATTCAAATCTCTCGTGTTCCCCCATCCCATTGCTCCATGCCTTCCTAGTTACCAAAATTGAATGTCTCCCATTTGACACCTTCATACAAGCTTCATGGTTAACTGATGCCACTTGCGTTTCTATAAGTGAGCGTCAGACCCTTCTATAAGACCTTTGTATAGCAGATGAAAGCCATTCAAATCTCGAGGAGGTTTACCGTCTACATGTTGGAGAGGAATAGAGCCACTTATCCCTTGTTCGCTGATCATCAGTATGGCCAGCAACAACGGTAAATCAGCCATTTGAACTGGCGCACCGCTGCTATACGGCCGCATTGGCCTGAAGAGTGTGGTCCACCGGCAGAGAATGAATATTCATGGAAACTTTGATTATATACCCTGGGGATCAGTCCTAGCAATCGACAAAACTTGGGCGTATGTGTCAAGAAAATTCACTTAGAAGTTAAGCTTAAAATCAAATCTCAAAAGGCACTTGTTGGGTTAACACCTTAAAGCTGCTAATTTTGCAATCGGTGCCCCTTTTGGTTTCTGCTTTATTTGTGTGCTCAGCGCATGATAACTTCCACATTGTTAGGCTAAAAACCATCACTGACTGTGGTGGACAAACCTAAAGACAGACTTACGCTCAGAGCTGCAATACCACATATTAGCTGACAATCTGGGGGATTTGGTTGTTTCGCTCAGTTCGTAGCAAGTAAATGCGTTTGACGCGTAGCTGTAAATAAGCACATACTGACCGCCTCTCTCCGCACATGCAAGCAGAGTCATCTGCAGCCCATTCCGCTTATGCCCAATTTATCATTTGACTGAAATACACACACGCTGTCAACAAAAGCTGTGAAACCTACCAACAACAGCGAGTCGACTATTCCAACGACAACACTGCAGCCAGCATTCCAGACATGGCGCAACTTCGCCTATGCTATTCGAAGAACTGCGGAAAATTCCTTAAGACCGGGGTAATCTGTTCTAGATGCATTACATCCTAGTATTTGCAATACATAGTGACATCCATTCAAAAAGCGGATCAAATAAACATAGAAGCTAACACATGTTGGTTTTGTCCAACCTGTCGAGTCGTTCCAGTTGTCAATTCTTTATCTTTCTTCAATGAGAATTGCAATAGGGTAACTAAGATAATCGCGCATTTAGTGAATGCTAAGATCGCTCCCTAGGAGGTAAATACTGCCAAGCTAACTCCTCGACCAGCCAACCCTGGTCCTGCCTGTAAGCCAACGAAGTGAGCTAGACGCTCCAGCGTCTGTGTCTCTAAATCCTTTGGCTCGCTTCACTCCCATAAGCGGACATGCCACAAACATGTCAAGTTCCACTCCTTGCATCGGTGTGGTCCACTTCAAGCTAGTGGTGATGGTGGCAGCTTCGAGTCCCAGTTCGTCCACCATACAGAAAAGTCTCACATCGTGCGCATCATCTGCCTCCACACGAAGGCCGGAGAGAACACCCCCAACTCCGATAACAGCATTGAGCAACATTAGGGTGAAACAACCTTCACAAGTAACCAAACCGTTCGAAACGGTATCCATTATTACTCTTAAACCTGCAACTAATAGAAGAAATCACGATACTTTGAATGTTATGTGCACGAAGGTTCCTGAATCGCGAACTAATACCATAAAAGCGAAGCTGATGGATGATCGTAATCAGTGGAAGTTCATTTTAGGTGAAAACTGGCATTTAAAATGAGCCCACAGCACTGAGACGGATTCCATTTTACTCAAATCCAGTGCACTAAGCTGTACCTTGACTTCTCCGGGTGAAAGAAGTTCGACTGATGGCACAGAGGCCGTTCTACTGTCTTTGATTCGACACAGTAACGCATAACATGGGGTGCGTATTCTTCCGGATATCCCTTGGAACAATCGTCCTAAAGAAATACCAACCAGGAAGAATTTCGTAAATCTGACGAAAAACGGACGTTTACTGTTAACGGAGTTCCTGAGCTTCAAACATCCTTTTCTGAGAAAGCGGAGACACACGACCCGGAGCACTGGAGTTACATCTGAAAAGGAACTGTCCCTAGACAGCATCGTTGCATAGCGGTTGGCAAGAATTCCACTTTCACCCTACTACAAGGGGAACACTTTCCTTCTGATCATGGTGCTACTGCAGTCTGAGCTAATGGTACCGCTTTTATTGGATAATTGGTCCAAATTCCGCAAGAGGCTACCTACAGAAATTCGGTTAAAGGCAGCGGATATACAGCCACGGATGGCTAACGACTCGGTGGGGACGACGAAACTCGGGAACCTTACCCTAATACAACCCTGTGAATAGCTTGATTCAAAGACAACCTTGGAATCCGAAGGAATAAGATAACACACGAGAGACCATCAGGGCCAGGACAGCCGATAGCAGTCATATAACCGGACAGAATTTCAAATGCCAATGACTCCGCAAAACGACGTCTAGTGAATGATGCTTCAACGGTCGGTACGATCTTCAGTCTTAATGCAACTTTCAATGATTCACTTTTGACTACTGAGAAATTGATTTACTTGTGTGCTAACGCACAAAGCCTTAATAACAAATTGGTCGAACCCCGTCACCATCATGCATCCGCGTCTCGAGATATCATAGTGCTCACCGAAACGTGGCTCAGCTGTGAACTAGCCGACGTTGAAATCGCTCTACCCGGTGTGTCACTTCCCCGGAATGACAGAACGGGTAGGGGTGGGCAGTGATCATTTATTATAATACAAACCTTCGTTATGAACTCATGGATGATCCTCAAACATGTGTCACTAATCCACTTTCGTGCAAACTGTGATTGAAGGACGACGATAAAAGCCTCGTGTCCATAGTTTACCAACCATCCAAATCCACTCCAAAGTAGACCACAGACTAATATCGGCATTTCGGATTGTGCTACATCAGAAATGGGCCCATATCCTCATCACAGGTAATTTCAATGTTAATAATTTGGAAACTCCAGGAACTGAGGCGGAACAGTTCAAGGCCAAGTTATAGGAGCCAATCTATAGCACACCCCGATACAACCACGTCACCGATCCTACCAGGATCAGAACAAGGAATAACCAGCCATCAAGATTAGATCTAGTGCTCACCAGCAAGAAGCTGATAACTGATGGACTAAATGAAGGGAACCCTTTGGATCAAAGCGCTCACGTGACTCTACTGTTCGATTACATTTGCCACGCCGAACAGCGCCCGATTCAGAACATGAAAAGATGCAGTCTATTGCTCATTAGCAGGTTTTGTGCGCATTCGTTGAAATGCTAGTTTGGCATTCGTGACTGAGTTCACACCAGTGATAGCCTGGGAAAAATTGTTTAAATCCTTCACGTCACTAGTCACCAAAGCACCAGAGCTAAAATCTTTCCACCTTACCATTAAACCAAAATCATTTCTGAGAAGCAGAACACGAAAATTGATGGCCTTGAGGGATCGGATATGGCGTTTTTACAAAAACAATCCCTGAGTAGAAAATTGGACGGCTTACGTAGTTCAGCGTAATTATTCGGTAGAGTTGATTCATGAAGACTAGTTAGCACACCAAGTGGAGATAGAGAAATGTTTCAGTACCAACCACAAGCTTCTTTACAGACACGTGAATGGACTTCGCAAGGTGCAGCGCGGAATCCCATCACACACTACGATTGGTGGGTATACACACACAACAAACGTGTCGGCCAACGCCTTAAGGAGCCAGTACTTGCCTACTTTCCAAGGGGTACAAGCCTCAGCCATTATACTTGCTTCTGTCACCACACCATCAGTGTTATCAAGCATCACATTCACAGGAGAAATGATGTTGAAAAGCTACTATACTTACGTACACACAGCTCTCCCGGAGTGGATAAAATTCATCCTAAAGCACTGCAGGTAGCAGCCATGCACCTAGCCCAGACACTCGCTGGATAGTTTCAGCGTCATCTACACGAAAACCTAGTTTTGTCAAAGTGGAAACGAGGTATCATAATCCACATTTACAAGGGAAGTAGTCTGTCTGACCCTCGCATTACCATCCGGTAACGCTTCTCCCAGTGCTTGCCAAAGTCATGGAAGCGATCATCGCGGACGTATTGATGGGCTGCCTGCTAAGCTCCGGTATCATGGCGCCGGAGCAGCATGGAGTTCGTAAACATCGATCATGTACCACGAATCTGCTGATGACACGTGACAATTGAACCGAATCAGTCAACCAGGAGATATGAATCGATGTTATTTGTATGGGCTTTTCGCTTGGATCATCGAATCCTTCTGCATAAAATGTAGCTCTACGGTGTCGGCGATCCACTATTAGGATGGGTTGATAACTTTCTCCGAGAAGGGCAACTAGTGGCTAGAGTCCGAACTTCCCTGTCCGACCCGATTCGGGTGGAGTAAAGCGTACCACAGGATTTGGTACTTCGACCACGCTTATTCTTAGTTATCCTCAACGATCTAGGGAAAGTTATAGCCACAAATTTTTTACTTTTCGCGAAGATCGTAAAAATTTGGCGAGTGATCAAAGGAATGGACTACCAGGAGATCCACCAGCGCGCCCTCGATGAGACCTAGCATTGGTCGGTGAGGGACGCACTACCATTCAGTGCGAACAAGTGCCACGTTGTCCACATTCGCCATAGACACGCCTAGCTCTGCATACTTAGGGCGCACGATCTGCAGACAAACCCTCAGGAAGGTGACCTGAGTGTGCTGGTAAAGGATGACCTCCGTTGTTCCAGACAGTGAGAATCCGTTTCAAACAGGCGTAACCAGCATGTTTGTCTCATGTGGATGGTATTCGGGAGTTTGGATGCATCCAGCTTCTTTCTGATGCTCATTGCCTGTTTGGGTCCCCACGTTGAATACACTATCCATGATTGGATTCCTTGGCTAAAGCGTGACCTCGCAGCACTGGAATCTCCCCAACGTCGAACAATCAAATTTGTCAAGGGATTACGCAAAGTTCCGTACCAGCAACGACTGAAGACAGTAGGAATGTTCAGTGAACGCTGGCGGTGGCTACGTGGAGACCTTATATTTTCTACCAAATACTGAGTGACCCCACTCATGTATGCTGCCACCTACTGAAACAGCCCGAACACCAATCTCAGAGGTATTATCTGAAACTAAGTCAACAACACAGTCGTCTCGATTGTCGACGAAATTACTTCTCCCTCCGGGTCTACCAACCCTGGAAGACCCTTTCAAACTCAGTGGTCTACACCCCTACTTTAGCTGTATTCAAAAACGACTGGATATAGAATTGAACCCTCTATATTTTGTTAGTTGAACGGCATTCTGAATTTATTCTGGCTAACTAGACACTTTGGAATTATGATCCCTTGACGCACGTAAATTTGTGCAGAAGGATGAGAAAGCTGCTTTTACTTGCTATGAATATTAATCACTACAACTTTGTATTTGGTTTTGCTTGTACATTCTTACCCCCACACCATTCTTATTAACACGGTTACTCTATCGCTTTGCCCATGAGTATTTTATTTTGGTCCACTTATGTAATATTTCAATCTCGATTTCGTCCATTAACAACCTATGGGACATGTTAAGCATATGCGATTTTGCCCATTATAAACCATTGTTCCATTGTACCCGGGTTAGTGTGTAGCCCACTCGGATCCCACGACTGCACGTACTGTCCGAGCTACGCATGAATAAACACCACACCTGCGATGAAGCAGTTTTGGTGGTGAGGACTTTATCTCGGCGTGCAGCTTCGGGTGGGCTTGTCCCAGTGTTTCTGACTAATAATTGATTGCTACGAACACACCACTGCTATGCTTGAAATACAATGATGTACGGCACATATTTCCGCTGGATTTTTGAATGAATGTTGACATGAGACGACCGGAGCCGTTCGTATCATCATAATGTACAGAAACTATGTTTCGCTTGCACAAAAACAGGATTCGGATAATCAAGTAGGTAGTAGGAACGGATTCGCTTGTGGGCTCAAAGTCCAAAGCACAACCAAATAGTCTCATCGGGTAACCGTGTATCAGCCGCACTAGTTTTCAAAATGCCACTGCCATTTTTTTCCTAAATGTGCTAGCTGTCTGGTTGTATATAGCTGCCACGAATCTCGAAACGAAATAAATCATCCTTCTGCTCACTACCGCTGCCATACTGACCCAGATGGCGACCGCGCTCTGATGCAGCATGCGTGGGTCAGGGCCGTCAGGCTTACTAGCAAAGGCATTCGTCCACGGTGATTGGACGAACCTTAATAAGTACACATGGTAGGGGTAAACAGATTATAAAGTGAAAAATTAAGCGATCCCTAATGGAAACGAGTACCGACTACAAGTCGTTCTACCCCAACAGTCCTCTTGGTTCATTTCCCGTCCCAAACTCTCGGTTCTCGCATGTACACTTGGACATAGTAGGTCCCTTACCCACTTCATGTGGATTCGTACACATTTTTACAAGTGTCGAGCGTCTCACCAGATGGCCAGAAGCCATGAACGTAACAGACTGCACAATGGAGACTGTTATTCGGGTCTTCTTACCGATGCCCATCCACTATAACAACTGACCGTGGAACGCCTTTCCAGGCTTACAATTCGGTACGTTCTGCAACTTTTATGCTGCCTCCGCTTTCATGCCACAGCGTATCACCCAGCATCTAACGATTAAGTTGAACGCTTCCATAGTCAGCTAAAATCCTCGCTCAGCGCTTCCCCCGACCCTAGATGGAGCGAAAACGTTTTGCTCGTACTCAGGCATTCGCAGCAGAATCAAGGCTGACTTGCAATGTACACCATCAGAGCTGGTTTACGGCACAACGCTAAAGTTGCCAGGAGAATTCGTTTCGCCTCCCGCCTCGTCCGGTAGGCCTCCGCCTAACTTCGGCTCCTACCTAGCTCAACGCATGTATTCCCTAAGCCCGACTCCGCCCCGTGAGCAGACTAGAGATGTGCAAATGCACAGCGAACTCTCTAACTGCACTCACGTCTTCCTCCGCACCGACGTGGTTCGGCGACCTGTCCAGCCTCCTTACGCTGGCCCTTTCGGAGTCCAGCAACAGACTCCGAAACATATCACGTTAGAACAGAATGGTCACCGAACAACGGGGTCCATCGGCCGCCTCAAAGTGGCTTTCTTTGACGAACCTCTTGCATCCCATCCTGATGCTATCACATAAGCACCCGCACCTGCGGTGACTTCCCGAGCACTGGATATCCCGAAACCCTCCGTTCCCCTTGACTCTCAACTTACCTTGCCTCAACCCAGGCAACTTACCGACGCCGTAGACAGGTCAAACGTCCGGTCCGTTTTGCAGATGTTGTAAAAGTTTGCTATTTCCATTAACACGCGTTTTTCATCTTTAGTGGTAATCGTGCGTCTCATCCACAAACGTTTTACAAAGTGGAAAACAAACCACGAAACATTTTGAAAACCTAGCAAGCGTATTTGTCTTCAGCATACATGCCATGTTCCCTCTCCGGCGTCAGGCCACATCCCCTGACTCTAGCCCTCCCCCTCTGAGTTCTACCTTCCAGAAACTCAACCACTGGAACTAACAAGGCAACCCTCAAGTGACTCGCCAACCGGCTCAACACAACCCCCGGGTGACTTCCCAGCCGGCTCAAGGCCCCTTCCTGACCTAAGGAACAGTCAGTCCCCCTCGATCGCGGACGGCGACGACCGGCTTGGTCTGTAACCGCCTGGCTACGCGTTACCAACGAAGACGCCCGGATTACTTCGTGGAACGAGGACCGTGGACTGGATTACGGTGGGGGAAGTTACACCTGCCAAGTGCACCGTCGGGTCTGCAGCAAAGGAAATGTCCTATCGACCTTTTTCTGGACTAGCTAGAGTTCTGCTGTAAGAACGGCTCGCCCCGACGGCCAACCGATGCACTCTGGTCTACATGATCATCATAAATAATTAATAACAAAAGCTTTGACCCAGCGAACACCGCTACACACCTCATCTTAGGAGCCCGTGTGCAAGCCCATGCAACTATTCGCACCCATCCTCTCCTCCTCTTTTTCCACACTAACAGCTCCATCGACGGCTTCCATCCTTCAGCCTTCTAGGTGGAGGCCCTTGTAGTGTACCGTAAACCAGGCTCTTCCAGTATTTCGCATAATTGAAGTTTACTACTGTTTTAACCTTCAAAACGTCCACTTGTTTTACAGACGACACTTCCGTTGACACAGATTTGTTTTGGTGAGTATCTTGCTGCAGCTTTTCTCGCTCTGGTTGAGTTGCTTCCTATTTTTGTAGTCTGCAAACTACACGTTGGATTTAATCGTCTCCAACTTCTATACCGTTTCTTATTTGAGACGTTTCTCTCGTGTCCTTGATTACCGACTAGTACCCCAGGTGCCGCCCAGCAGACTACGAAGTTTGAGAAATTTAAAACAAATTGTTCCCATTATAATTCTAAGCAAGAAAATCAGCGGACGTCATCTCACAATCTACGTTTTCTGATTTTCCTGTTTAAAGTACGAACTAACATCAACCCGGCATCGTCATTAGAATGTTGTAGCTGAACAGTTAACTAACAGTCTACTGCAGCCTTATTATACACCAACTATACAGAACACATTAGAAGTCCCATCCCAATCGAAGTATCCCGTGCGTAAACGACGCAACGGTTGGAAGACGAACGAACGCGTTTTGACCAAAATCAGAAAAACCACAATGCTGGCACTGGATACCGATACTAGTTCCAAACTACTTGAAACACAATATATGCAAGACCTCAGCAATAGTTGTTTCCGGCACAAGTCCGTATCAACAACCTTCAATTCAGTCCCAATAGACAATAAATGTGGCATCATATTGCACGTAGAACAAACTAGCGATGTCCCAATGCGCCGTGGCTTATGTCGGTCCCTGAATTAAGTTAACTTGACAATCAAAAGTGATGCCATACTAATTCGTGGGTGCTGTTGTCTGCGTCCTTCCCACAGTACTTGTCTAATAATGTAATCATTCAGCTGTACGTAGAGCAAGGGGGAACGTAATAATCCGCGGCAAGAACGAAATGTTTTCCATTTGTGTGACCTTTACTCATACGAAGATTTCAATATTATATGTTAACTAACACTATGAGGTAACATGAGCGGCGCTTATGGCGCTGTGTTGTTATAACAACACAGTCCACACATCAGTGTCGAAATAATGCAAGTGGACAGAGATTGAAACATGCTATAGCACCAATAACCCATGGGGCGATAAGATGTGAAGGGGAAATTAAACGTGTGGGCAAATGAATGTTATGAGACAAAGTCGCAATTGCAACTGAACATAGAATTAGGTTGACATCGCATCACAGCTATTGGATTGAGATATAGAGCACACTAACGTAGGGTTGGGACGAAGAAAAGATTATGGTAAATGGTGATGGAAGTCACAGCAGAAGGATCATTGAGTGCAACGAGTGTATCCCATGGTGGGGCATTCGGGATTCTGCTGCACACTGAGCACGTACCTGTGCAGTTTCTCGCCAACAATAGATGAGCGGATCACCAGTAACTTACCGCTGAGATGCTCTGTTGTGTAACCCTTGCAAAGAAGTTATCTTGACACCACGTCTGTTAAGCACAACCACTCAGTAGCTATCATGTCAGCAATAATAATTTATCGTAATAAAACTAGGTTTTTGGAACCGCAAGTTACAAAACACAAGTTCCCCTTAACTGCGCTGCGGTAAACCATCGGTCCACTTGCAACCAGCAAAAATTGCGTTTATGTGAAGCAGCATATAGAATACACAGTTTCAGCGTGTTAATCCTAGCAAGTCCAGATTTGCCTTCTACTGGTATTACCTACCAACCTGCTACTCCTACTACACTGATTATAGCACCTCGACTGGTGATGAAACGTCTGAAATCTGCTTACAGTGCTTTGCAGGAAACCAAGCTACTAATTCCTCCTTCTTTACCCCACATAATACTTCCAGTTTTGAGACTGTATTCTGCACAATCTCTTCCACTGTTCACAGACTATTAGTTTTCCTTTGTGTCTTGACACCATTCTTCTCACCTCGTCTGTTAGTTTGAAGGCCACAATGAGATAGATTAGATTAGGGGGTTTTACTGCTTATTTGGATGTCTTCCACACCTGCGGTTAAAGATTTCTCTCCAATGTAGGTTTAGTAGTTTCAGTCCTGAAGTACAGACATACTACATTTTTCGCAAATGCACAACGCTTACGTGAGATCACACCTCGCATCCCTGACCTCAGTGCTCTTGTGAATCCACAACGGAGGCCACCTTTGAAGTTGGCCACATAGGAGATCCGGTTGCAATGCTACCGGACGTTACTCTCCACTCGGGTATCCCAGCCCTGGAACTTACTTCCTCGTTTTTTCCCCTGCTACTTGTACCTGCTGTATTACCTCATCTGCATCACATGACTTAACCCAGTTACTGGGACACGCAATGCCGTAACCAAACCATTTGAGCGGTGGCAATTTGCGGTAAGTCCAATGTTGTTTGTTTTCATACATCCATTTTTGATCTCCCCTTTACTTACAAAAAAATGTTATGTGCTTGCTTTTCAATCAGTGATAAATCCACCGTTCCATTGCTTTTACATAGGAATGATGTTAGCAGATATATTATTCGATTTTGCTTCCAAAGCATTGTAACGCGATTTAATCCGGTAAAATAGAGTTCGCACACAGCGAATTTTGCGAAATACTGGACGATTTCCGTTGAAATTCATTGCTTGCTTGGTATGCGCTTAGTTTCGGTACACTGTGGTGTGCATTTGGCCGTCCGGTATTCGCGTGACCAATAACGTCAACATGGGAAGCCTGCTTTCTACTACGGACTCTATTTGTAAGCAAATCTCGTGCATTACATCACTGAACAATTTGTATACTGTCTACACTTGGCACAACGAAGGTGTTTTCTGCGTATTGGACCTATAGCCTTGGGTTATTAGTAGACAGCAGGTACACTTCCAGCATTTTGTCCCAATTACAGTAAGGTGTATAGATATTGGGACTCCGTTAGATTCAACTTGCTTTGTTCATAACTTCGTCCATTGAATATCAAACAGACCGTAACGCATGAGTCGAGAAACTCGCATGTACCCTCGGTTGTCATGTTTTCGATCACGTGGCCGTCGTTGTTCAAGCGTTAGGTGATGCATTCCTTTGTTAGTTTGAGGTCGACATAGGTGAGAAGTCAGTGAGATAGAAGGATATAACTATTCCCTCCTGATATGTTCACATATTATCAACTGTATGCAGCAAATATTTGAGAGTATGGCTAAATGTTTGAGTAGTCTCAATAATATTTTGGTCTGTTAACGGATGTGCGCTCACAGAAGTGGAACGACTGGACTCAGTGGTGTTCCGTACTCGTTTGCTTTCGGAAAAAGAGCAAATATTGCAATGTTCGGTCCTTCTGTGTGATTTCGTCCGACCGTGCAAAGATGCATTCGCTCTATTATTAACCCATTTATCAGCTGATTGCCATACCACTATTAGCTGTTGTGCCTTCCAACAGCTGTTTCGTTTTCGCAAAGTCTGCTGTTTTACCGTCAATCTTTTGTCCACTAACATTCATACATTCATTCATTATACATGTTAGCTGCAGGTGGAAAACACCTCATCTATTGTGTCGCAATACAAAGGAAAAGAAGAAAAAATACCACAGTGGCACGCCGGCTGAGTCCTCAGTAACGAATGGACACCGTTCCGGAGAGTTAACAGCCGGCTATTGTGCCACAAAAAGTTATAACTAACGAATGCAATCGTGATTGGAGGGGGAGACTAAGCAGAAGGGAGATGGACAAAGGAACTCACAATACAAACGCCACTGGGGCCGGCTCCTAACCATATTAGCTAGTGTGTCCAACCAAACGTGTTCATCGTCCTCAGGACCAGGGCCAGGTAGTGGGGATGCACCAATGGACGCCAATAGCGAAGTGAGGGTTTTCATCTCTCCCGAGCAATTCATCGTTTGGCCTCCCCACCTCCTCTTCCAACCGCACCCCTGGCGAGCAAACAATGCACGTCGCGGAAGTCGGTGTGCTGGCATGCGCAACACATGGCCCAGCCATCTGACCTTAGTGCGTGATATAATGGTGCTGAGCGGTTCACTCGTTTTTCCTGCTCCAAATACGTGCCGCCGAACACGCTCATTGCCCACGCGGTGCTCCCAGCAGACATGAGGTAAGCTGCGAAGGCAGTCACGGTAGAACATTACTAGCCTCTTTATGTCTGCCGACTTGATGGGCCAGGTTTCACAACCATATAGGAGGGTTGAACGGACGGCTGCGTTATAAACTCTGACCCTCAGGGCGAGAGCCATGTCGCGTCTGTACCACAGGTGGCGGAAATTGGCAAAAGCACCTCGAGCTTTTGCTATACGGTTCGTAACCTTATCTTCGATCCTACGGGCGCTAATATAGCTGCCAAGGTGCTTGAATTACTGAAGGACTTCTAGCGGGTCACCATAAAGCGTTGGCGCAGGAGTTGGTCCCTGCCAATCTTGGAGAAGTACTTTGCATTTCGATAGAGCAAAGCATAGCCCAAAATGATAGACAGAGAGTGCTAATCGGTCTAGTGCTGCTTGGCATGTTTCGGAGCTGTTACAGATTAGGGCAATACCGTCCGCATAATCTAAGTTAAGAATTCGCTCACCAGGATGTAGCTCCACACCTTCTAAGTCGTGTCCAGCGAACGCTGTTTCCATGACTTCATCAATAGCGAAGTTGAAGAGGAAAGGTGACAGCGTACAATCTTGTCTCACACTGCTGGTGATACTGTAGGGTGGTGACAGTTTGCCATAAACCCTCACTCTGCCCGGACTGTACGCGTACAGCGCTTTGATAATGTTTACACAGTTATCAGCCACATCTTTCCTCTGCAGACAGTCCCAAAGGGCACGTCGATCGACTGAGTCGAGGGCACCCTTTATGTCAAGAAACACAACAGCGGTGGGTCGCCAATAAACATGGCGGTGCCCTAACAATCGATGCAAGTTGAAGATGTGGTCGATGCAGCCCCGACTTCGACGAAACCCGCCTTGCTGTCCACGAAGCTGGCTTTCACGAGGGCCAGTCAGTCTGTGGAGAATGACAGAAGCAAGCACTCTAGAGGCAATTGTAATCAGCCTGATCCCTCTATAATTGCCGATTCCGAACGGGAGCCTCTCTTGAAGATTGGGACAATGACGGAGCAGATCCAGTCTGTCGGGACGGTCTCCTGCTCCCAAAGTTGCACTAGCAGCTTGTGTAAATCATCTATTAGAGCAGGTCCCCAAACTTTGCTGAGGACTAGAGGAATTCTATATGACCCTGCTGCCTTATGCAATTTCCACAGCCTGATCTCACGTTCGATTTGTGCGCGTGAGGACAGATCTAAGGAGACGGCTCAGGGAAAATGGCGCTCAATGCCAGAAAAAGAAACCGATAACTTAGGTTGGTTACATTGCCTTGCAAAGTGTTCAGCCCAACGATCCAAGTGTTTCGACAGGCTGTGGATCGGCTGCCCACTCTCATCGCCTATGGTCTCGCTAACACCAGGTCTCCTGCTGACTGTTTCCCGTATCAGACAGAATAACTTACGTTGATTGTCAACTGTAGCGGTTGTTTTCATCTCAGAAGCACGATGAGACCACCAGGTTTCACGGTCTTTCTTCAGGCTAGCACGTAGTTTTACCCTGAGATTTTTGCGAGCCACAATGTATTCACTTCCAGCCGGAATATGTCGGCGAGCATCCATAAGTTCCAGAGACTGTGTAGAGACCCAATGTCCAGTTTGGCAATTTGGTTTGCTAAATGCAGACATGCCTGCTGCTACTAACGTTTGACGAATATGCGACCAGTGACCTTCGACGGTATTCATTGGGCGCTTACTCAGCCCGGATGCGCACGTACTTTGATACGCTTTTAGAACACCTAGCTTCGCCAGCTGGCTGGTGTCACTCCATTCACATCGACTTTGCGGACGTCCACCAAAAAGCACCCGGAGGTCGGCGCAGACAAGTGCGTGGTCAGAGTCCACGCTGGTGCTCCAAATTTAGCGACAGTTTCGGATTTAACCTCTCCAGCGCTAACTGATCGCGATATGATCGATTTTCGTCCATGTCTGGCCCGAGGCTGTTGGACGCCAAGTCACGCTTCTGTGGGTGCTGTGCCGAAAGTTTGTGCTCGCGAGAAAGAGGCGAGCATCTTCACACAACTGTAGCAATCGCTCACCATTATCATTACGGGAGCCTACACCATGTTGGCCGCCCAGATAAAGCTCATTATAGGACAATTTGCCTACTTGGGTGTTTAAATCACCAGCTAGAAAACACAGTATCCACGCTGCTGCTGTAACCAAGAAGAGCATGAAGTCGCTGATAGAAATCATCTTTTACCGAATCAGTGCTACAGTTTGTAGGGGCTTAGGCCGCAATGACAAACCAGCACCGTTTGTTCCCGCGTAACTTCGTAGCTTGGAACGAACCAACTAATCTAACAGAGCACATCCGACTGTTGACTGGGATCCAATCGATCAGGGCGGCCACAGCCCGGAGACTCAAAACAATGCCGACGCCAGCTTGACCGGCATTTGAAGCTGAATCAT
This sequence comes from Dicrocoelium dendriticum, assembly GCA_944474145.2. NCBI lineage: Eukaryota > Metazoa > Platyhelminthes > Trematoda > Plagiorchiida > Dicrocoeliidae > Dicrocoelium > Dicrocoelium dendriticum. The sequence goes on along the minus strand of OX104060.1, from coordinate 8,426,731 downwards.
CGCCAGACAGGCGCAATGAGAATTTGCCGCCAGTGTCGCATGTGGGGAATCGCAGGGTAACTACGGAGCTCGAATCTTGCAGGCAGTTTTCTGATAAACAGCAGCTATCAATCGATAGGGTCTCTAGTGTGTGGGCCATTGCTGCCTGTTGGCCAATCTGTAGCAAAGTGCGCACCTTGAGGCACGCCAGTCTTAGCGAGACACGAGGATTCCAAAGGGAAACGGTTAAACTGACGTTGTCTGCTTGGTTGAACATGGACTTGTCGACTGGATTGGAACGACGCCCAGCGACTGTGAGTGAGTTGAAACTAGAAGATAAGCGACTATTGAAGCAAGGTGGGGGATGGCCAAGAATCGGGGATTGAAAATGGGGACGGTGAAAAATCAAGTTGGAGCGGGACAATAAGGATGAAATAGGACAAGATGGGGAATAAGAAGACGGGAAGGCTTGAGCAGTAGCATCCACACCCCTATCCTCCGTGCTCGATGCAGCAGATAGGGCGCCGTTGATTATTCTCTGCAATAGCCAGAACATAAAGAAATTGTTAAAGGTTTATTGTACTGCGTGGGCAGAATACTGTCAGGTTGCCCAGGCCTAGACAGGAGAAGGATTAGAGTTCTCAACCAAAGCCTTTTGTTCAAAAACCTTACCGAAATACAGCGGGGTTTTGGAACTGGACTACAGAGAGATCGTTTTATGGAATAAGTAGCCACCCTCATTCGAACCCCCAACCTGGAGAACGAAGAGGCTGCGTTTGTCTGGCCTCTAACCATTGACCGATCCGGTATGAGTGGCTCTGAAGGTGCAAAAATACACCACCCAGCATAGTTCAGTGGATCTCTGAGGCGCACAAACACTCGCACTAAGGTTAGGTCCTGCCTTATTACCATGGATAATGATGAACTCATGGGTTTCCAGAGAGTTTACGACGCACTTTGCAGGCTGACTTTGTGTCATGTTATGGCGTAAATGGAGGATGAATTGCGTCAGATAGTCAAACGCATTTGAGAAGGCCAGATCAATAGCATCAAAGCCCACACCACTCTATACGGTTTCAATCCAGACAGAGGAATAAAGTTTAAGTTTGTGGCGCAAGACTAATTGTAACGGATTCCATCATATTCTGGTGCTATGATGTTACATCTTTTCAAGTAATTTAAAAAGTGCTTCCGCTATAATGGCCTCCATAAATACGGAAAACACCAGCAGTGTTAGTGGGCGATAATTGGTCGGATTTGTGTGACTTCCCCCGTGTAGGTGGGAGTGACCAGGCTGTGATTTTTCATGAAAAGTCATAGCTAAATGTATAAAAGTATATTTTCGGCCACGCGAGACATACTAATCAAGGCGTGGGCAGCGAACTACAGTTTGTAAAACACATCGAACACGAGCTGGGTAAGGACATGTGAAAACAATAAAACAAATTTTGTCATAAGGATAGACAGGAAAAACACCTCCACTCAGATCAAGAACACGGTCTGTAGATTTAATTAATGCGTGATATCAGTAAGAGAATATGAGGGGATAAAATTAAAGTAAAAGGAAGCAAGGGTCACAACAAATTCAAGGAAAAGAGGGAAGTACTGTAAACGACATCAAGTGAAGTAACACGGTCATCCATGGAATCGATGCTTGGAACCCCCTTTGATGCGGAGTAGTCCCACGATATGCTTCATCCACACCTTCACACTGCATCTGATCGTGCGTCGGCGCGGCTTGAAAGCAGACTAGTCACCATCGATTTTACTTATCATACGAGTAGTTATTTTATAAACATGGTCCCTCAAAAATGTCGGCTCATTCGCAATTCATTGTTATCTTTGTGTGAGCATGGTGAATAAATGCACTTGCGCTGGTAGCATTTGCCTTCATATCGATAAATATGGTTGGCAACATCCGCTTCCGGATCGGTCCGTCACTGTGGCCTCCAAAGATGCCTGCATCTAAAGACGGACCATGGGTGGCTTGCGTTGCACCAACCGCAGCTTCACCCACACACCCGATATCCAATGTAAACCCGAAGGAATTAGACCTAATATAAATAATTATAATTATAATAACAAAAATAATAAAGATACTAATGTGCCAGTTGCACGCCGTAACGGCGCGTCTCTGCCGCGCGACCACCACCAGTCGCGCGTGGGCTGAATATCCCGCGAGGACGCCCACTCCTAGGCGGATTCGAACCTGGGACCTTGTGGATTCAAACCAAGTGCGCAGACCACTCGGTCACCAGGTGACGAAATTAGGCCTGGAGGCAGTGTAATCGAGGCGCAGTTTAATAGACAGGTAGGCAACTTGTAAACCTACACCTCAAGCGCAGCCACACCGGGGATGTCAAGCAACCGCCAATCACTTGAAATGACAATATCAAATAAAATATATCGAATAAAGCATACGAATATGCCAGATATAACTATTCCTTAACAGCAAATGAAATAACTGGGTAATCAATCAATCTGCGATATAATCAAAAGGTCAGAAAATTGAGAAACACATGCAAAAAACGCGAAAATTTTACAAGGTAACCACCTTTTGTTAAATGACCTGCGCAAGTAAATAAAAGATTATTCAGGTACACATAAAATGAGGTAACAAAATAAGCATCAGGACAATATAGCAAAAAAGCTGTCGTATACGGGACCCAACCAACATAGAGTGCTGTCATCCAATCAGACCATACAACCGTCCAGCCAATCACCACTAAGCTGGAACCAACAAAACCGATATACCCCAGTGAGTCTGGTAAACACGTGAACTTCCTGTTGACACCTTGTTGACTCTGCTTGTCAGTATCTCTTGATCCGCTGTATCAATACTACCGGTCATTTCCACGATCAAGTATTCTATCCACCTACTAGAACAGTTCGGGTTATATCAAAAGCAACTGAAATAAAGTGACTCAGCACGCAAGCACACAGTTAGTAAATCAAATGGAAACGCAGGCAGCGTACCAACCGACCCTGCGCCTGCACTGCTTACGTTCTCAACAGCACACGTTCTCGCTTAGATACTGGTCCAGATTGGTTTGCACGTGCCCCACCAAAATTGCCTGACTCAGGTACTCGCAAACGCACCTCAGCGAGTGCCTTAGTGATCGGACCGCGCCATGCGCGCACATCAACCGCCTTCGATGCACAAAATCTGAAATCAAAATTAGAACGTGACAGGCTCATCTTGATCATGTCCTGGTAACGAAGCTTCGGTTTCCTCACATGCCGCTTCCCAACAATCAGCTGAACATATAACAACTGCTTCGGTACCCACGTCGAATCCATACGGCATACATGACTGAACCACCTCTGGTGTCTCAGAAGAAGTATATAGCCCAATGCGTACATTCAACTTCGGCGCAACTCTTCCGTGTCTGCAACACTGCCGCAACAAACGATGCGCAGAATTTGTCGCAGACACTGTTGATGAAACCGCTCGAGATAGCTCACATCTCACCGGTACGTCGTTCACGTTTCGCTGCCCTATAGAAGAATGGGCAGCACCATGGATTTGTACACCAGCAGCATCGTGCCAACGGTAAGCTGGGGTTGTTTCACCTTTGTTACGCTTGCTTCCCGAATACCCGCTGCTGCCTTCGATACGCGGATACGAAGCTCACTGTGTAGTTGTTAGTCAGTCGAAACCACACTCCCAAGGTAGCAGAAGCGGGCGGTGGCGTCCAATACGTCATCACCAATGCTGATTTGCGGCACCATTGCAGGTTGCACATCCGGTGAAGGCTGAAAGACAGACTTTTGCTTTTGTCGACGGTGTGCTCGAAGTTTGCCGTTGTCGAAGCCAGACCACTAGTCATTTGTTGCGAATCCTCCGCGCTGTGTGCAAACAACGCACAGTTGTCAACAACCAGCAGCATACCGATAGTGGTCACACAAACTAGGGTTATCGCACTGAAACGACGGATGTTCATAAACACACCATTAATACGGTACCACACAAATAACACCGATAGCACAAGCCACATCAAGCGCACACATTATGGCATGAAGATACATATTAAACAGGACAGGAGCTAAGACAGAGCCTTGCTCCACACCACAGACAACTGCAAAGCCATTCGACGACTGTCCACTAAGCTGCACGCTCGCCTGAATACCAATGTGCAAACACCCAATTAAACTTACTAGTATACTCGGACAACCAAACTTACCCAACACCAACCAAAATGCCTCGCGGTTCACCGTATCAAATGCTTTGGTGAAATCAACAAACAGCGAGTACAATGGCTGGTGTCGTTCTTTGCACTTCTCCTGCAACTGACGAGCCGTAAACATCATATCGATGTTACTGCTAAAGCAACGAAGTCCTCGTTGCTCTTCCGCCACGTTAGGTTACACCACCTGACAGATGAGGCGGTTAAGCAGGATTCAAGCAATCACATTACCCACACAATTAAGCAAGTTAACGTTACGATAAATCGTGGCACATTGCTTGCTAACTTTGCCCTTGTACAGTGGGAACGCAAGCGCATCCTTCTGCTCAGGAGGCACCTTCTCAATGCACAAGTGTTGCATCAATTGGTGCAACGCAGTCACCAAAGTAGCTCCGCCATTTTTCAATACTTCAGGTAGGATCTTTCGGAACCAGCACAATTGCCTTTTCGCAGCTGAGCAAGTGTCCTCTGCGTCTCATCCAGTCTCAGGGTTTACGCCAGACTCACCTTCACTTATAGCTCGACCGTACCGGCGGACACAGCGGATTGCTGAAATACAGTATTGGGTACAACTTTTGCTTCTGGCTTACTCTGTAACTCGTTCTTTCTGTGTGAATTTTGCACCAACATTTTTGGTGTATTTTACATTCTGTGTAAAGTTGGTGAATCTTCTCCGACTACTTTCGGAGAGCTCAATGATTGGCCAAACGGTCGTCTGTGTCCGCCATCTTGCATTTCTTCTACAGTAATCTAATCTGGGTGGCTTCTGGATAGTTGGCATCCGCTTCTAGGGGTTATAGGTTCGATCCCCAGTAGCGGACCGAAGGAATGCGCACCATTGACGAGCCTCAATAGGGGAAACGCGTCTGGTGCTGTCCGGAATAGGCTGTGCTATGTAGCTTGTGAACTATTGGGATGAAAACCACAACAAAACTGGTTTGTTTGTATAGCATTCGCTTAGTTTTACATTGACATTTTCTTGTAGCTCGATCTCTTAGGACCTTGATTGCGCCGTTTATTTTCCTCAACCTTCCCTAGCTACTTCATCTAGTCTTCGCATCAGTATTCTTCACCTTATTATGGCACCCACAAGGACTAGCCTCACTCGACAAGTCAAAAATAGCGTTTCATACACCGCCCGAACAAAGCCAAAGAAAACTAAGGCCCGACCAAACTGCGAGCCAGTCCTGATCCCATTGCTACTCTTTTTTCAGTACTCATTGATAAGGTCCACTCCTTGGAATCCCAACTCTACGAGATGGGAAAAACAGCAACCATCGTCGAACAAATCTGACATCACCTGACTTCACTAGACTATCGCAGTAGCCCACGGGAAAGTCTTGATCCAGTGCAAATGGGAAAGGCAGGATAGTTAATCGCCTCTATTGCGTCTGAGGTACATGGACGAATGCAGAGACTGAGAAAGGTACTGGTTTTTAACATTTCTGATAGACTTAGTTTGGGTGAAGTTAAAACTGCGGTACTTACGGCCTGCAATGTGTCCGAGATTGAAGGTAACTGCCTTCACCTGAACAAGAAATTACCTAAACACTGCTACCCAATGGTTTTTAAATTTTCAGCTGAGGAATAGGCGAAGCGATTGTTGAGTAAATAGCTCACCATAGCTCAGCCGACCGAATTCAAAGATCCATTGATTAAACCAAATATCACTCCTCTACAGAGAACCCTCCGTCATATTTCGTTACAATCACTAGCTCAAACGGCTGTTCGGGTTAATTGTTCTCAGACCAAAGCTTAAAAAGTTAACTTATCTAATGTGAAAACGGGACACTTTGAAATGGATCTCGGCTGCTCATCTCATATGATTAGGACCTCGGTCACCACTGTTCCTGACGATACTGCAATGTCACTTAAGCAAACTCCTACTGACTACAACCCTCCCCCCAATCTTGACGCCTTTGAACCAACTGAATTGTATTCACCGTCCATAAATGATGAAGTAACTTCTAGCCATTGGGAAGTGCTAACTATCTAGGGTCCTGTACCTGTGCAGCAAACTCAGATCATGGCCAAAGGGAACCCCATGGGCAGTCAATACAATAATGTAGAAAGCCCACAGCCACTCACCGGATTCAACAAAAGATTTAAGCCTGTGATGAACACGGTAGAAACTAACAAGATCTACCAACATACGTCGCACAAAGAATATATAAAGCGATATACGGAGCCGACAAAAACCAGCAAAAAATGTCTTTTCGATACTGCTCAATGCACTTGAAGCTCCACAATGTAGAGCGACCAAACTGGTCAGAGGATTGGTTCAGCTCTCCTACCAACGCAGACTACAGTCCCTGAGATTGTACAGGGGTATGTATCGACGACAGCGAGGAAAGCTAATCATGGTTTACTTAATACTGACGAACCTAACTCACTCACGTCGCAATCTGTTGCAGCTGAGCCAAAATACCAACCTGAGAGGCCATCAGCTCAAACCGGCTACTTACTACAGCCAAGTTGATTGTCGACAAAACGTTTTCTCCCTCCGTGTGTCCAGTGCCTGTAATACCCTTCCGCCTCACGTTATCCTTGCCCCTACGTTAACGCTATTCAAAAAGCGCCTTGATGGAACGCTTTCTAACTTGCATTACGAGTGAGCGTTGTCGTTTCCCTTTTTCGTTTTCACGCATTTACTGAAATATAACGGCACTTTATACTATTTTGTGAGTGCACATCCCATTCACAATTTAAACTATCGTTATGCAGCAGTGCATTTAAATCGGAAAACGCTTAAGATAACCATTTACTTATTCGACGATCCTTTAAACTTCATTTTTTACTCCAACCATCCTACGGGACTTGTCAAACACATGCTTTTTTACCCTTGGTAAATCACTGTTCATCGTTCATCGTTCATACCATAAAAACAGGCGCAATAATGATAGAATAAACTATGTCATGAAGCCAAGACCATTTACCGTCATTTCCCCACGCCACTCAGTATGACTCGTTTTTAGTACAGGAGGGACTGGAGCCGCGGCCGTTCCAACTGTTTACATACCCGGCAGAAGCCAACTACCTGTTCCCACTCTTCCTGCAATTTTGCGGATGACTCGGCTAGCCAACTGCCACGCCAATCGTCAAGTAGACTTGCTCCGTCAACCACCTTCATGTCCACAACAATATCGGCAATCACAAATGACATATCACCCAATTCACCATGCCTGTTAAGAATAGACGGGACCGCAGTACTCCCACTCATGTCTCCTGCTTCAATAATACCTGACTACAATAGCGCGTATAACAACGAACCGTAACACGATGACCTCATGCACAATAGTCTGATTTCTACACTTTTACTTAATGCCAGATCTATTAACAACAAATTGTACTTCCTAGGCATGATTGCGCATATCAACGACACACAAGCAATCCTCGTTACTGAAACATGGTGCTCCCCCGATTCATCAGACTCCACCTTAATGATTCCTAATTAGCAGCTATTCCGAAGAGATCGTAATACAGGCAAATGAGGTGGATGCATAATATACCTACACTGCACATTGGCAGCAGAACTTCTTGATCATCCACAGCTAACAAATGTTTCCGAATCTCTTTGCTTGTCCGTCTCAGGAACCGATTCTCACATCTTACTCGGATGAGTTTACAACCCGCCAACTGCGTCAACCGCGAGTGTTACCGTCATCACTTCAGCTTTCGAGTTTGCTACTGAGATGCCACACAGACAGAAGATAATTGCTGGTGATTTTAACCTACCAAAGATTAACTGGTCCCCTCAACCATCCTCGTCTACACATACAGTTTTCCTTTCCTCTCTCAGAATTGACGGCTGGATACAGTGGGTTACTGAGCCAACAAGAGCGACCAGTATACTCGACCTCATATTCCCTTTGGGGGTCACAAGTGCACAGGTGTATTAGACAAACTCTCTGCTAGTGACCACAAAATGGTACCAATCACTTTCTGCGTTAAAATGGCCAACAAACACGCTTTAATTCCGCAATATGCAACCCATAGAATAAACTGGAAGCAATTCCAACAATTTATCCGATCGTCCGATGTGGACGCATTCTTACTGTCTAACAATGAATGTAATGCCGTGGACTACTTCTACCATCAGGCCATTGTTGTCCTTACTGCCCAAGACAAGGGGACCACACGTGTTCAAAAAGACGCAATCGTGCATTCAGTTTGCCGGCAAGAGAGAAGACTAAGTGATGGATGCAGAAAGGCGGGAAATTGCAGCTTGCTTCTGCCGTTGCAAACATTCTTGACGAGGTCAAGCACATACAGTTGACGAAGAGGATATACGAAGAACAAATGGCTTTACGAACGACATGTAAAAGAAAAGAACATGTTAAAATTCTACGTCGCAGAACTAATAACCACTCTCCCTTGATTGATGGACTGTTTAATGCAATCGGACAGTCCCATCATGATCCAGCCGACATCTGCGAAGCCGTTAGCTCATCTTTCGCTACCTCCATGAGCCTGGAGATAACCCCGTCACATGCACGAATTGGGGTGAAAATAACCAAAACCCTGGGTAACATTGAATTTTCTATCATTGCTATCAAACATGCAATGAATTCTACTGAAACCATCTTCCCATCTGGATTCCGATATTATCCCACCTGCCGTCATTAAACTGGGAGGGCCTGATATGCCGTTACCATTCCTGAACATGTTTCGTTAGAATCAAGCTACTTTCCAGACAAGTGGAAAACATCGCTCATCATCCCCAGTCACAAGAGATGATCGAAACAAGAATTACCGGGCAATCCATCACACTGCTGTAGTAGCCAGAACATTAGTGAAACTGGTTAAGAATTGTGTGATGAAATTCATCAATACGCTGGAGATAACAGACAGGTCACAACATGATTTCCTGGCCAAACGATCGTGCATAACCTGCCAATTGCAGTATCTAAACCATGCTTCGGATTCTATTGACTCAGGATACGCAATCATACTTCTGTTCCTGGACATGGAAAAGGCATTCAATCGAGTGCTCCATAAACGGCTGCGGACAAAGATTGCTTCGTTTGGAATTCAGGACCCACTCCTAGGCTGGCTATTGTCATACCTGAGCGGCCGTAACCATAGCTGACCACCACTCTTCACCACCTTCAATCACTAGTGGTGTTATTCAAGGGAGTGTATTTGGTTCGCTTCTTTCCTTGCTTTACGTCAAGGAGATCAGTGCAGTTATCAGTCATGTCATGCCTTTCCTAGTTGCAGATGACATAAAGATAGTCTACAAATTCCGACTAACTAAGCTTCAAGATACACTACTGCTCATACAGGAAGACCTCCACTACCTTGAGAAACGGTGTCACACCTGGATGAATAAGTTCTCGGCGAAAAAATCTAGCATCATGTATCACGGCTGTTTGATACCCGACGGATCAATTACACTCAACGGCGAACACCTTTGTGTACAACAGTCTACCCGCGACTTCGGAATCAGGTATTCTTGCACCTTCAACTTTTCTGAACAACTGGAATACCAGCCGGCGAGGGTTAGAAAATCAATGGCTAATACACTGCAAAAATCCACATACCCACAGTCAGAGTAGAACTGTTAAAAATACTCACTCGCCCTATTTTGGAATACTGCAGTATAAAACTGTGAAAATATGAGGAAATCTGACAGAGTATCTCTGAGAAGCATACAAAGGTCATTTACCAAACCTCAGCTAGGCAAAACATTCACTAAGAACTATCGGGAGCGCTACCAACGATCCGCTTTGGCTACGAAGATTGAGACATAACCTGATGCTTCTGTATAACATGATTCATCAGAACGCCCACTGAATTTGCCCTCCCTAGAACTACACCATAGTTCGATGAGGCAGCTACGCCATAAGGTGTTTAACCTGAGTGTACCAAGGTGCATGGTACATCTGCAGTCTAAATTTTTCCTTATCAGATATGCTGCCCTGTGGAATAAACTCCCAGTCACAATCAGATCATGTTAGGGCGTAGCGACCTTTTGCGTTAGGCACTAATTACTTGGATTTGAACACGATTATGACCCTGCTCGCTTGGGAGAGATCATTTGATAATTTGTACCAAGAAGGGCTAGACAACATCTAATGGGTAAACAAAGTTTCATAATGTGTGACACACCCTAATGTAGTTACCATCCAACATTCCAACTAGTGCACATTGCGCCGAGAAACACCAGTGAGTAAAAGCAAACCGTTGAAACAGGAAATGGTATGAAAATCACATAAATATTTACCATTCATGCATGAGCATGCGATATTCTGTAAAATATGATTTATGCCAAATATGGCCAAAGTTTCTCACTGGATGCAAAATTTGCCTGTTATTATTATTATTGCTGATTCAGTCTATTTAACCTAGGCCAGTCCATCTCTGAACAATCTCTCAAGAGGCAGCCGAAGTGTTTTCGCCAGACCTGCATTAAGTCCGCAGTTGTATGCACGCAGCCCCTGAATTACCGTTGCCAGCGGCTCCAACCTCGGTCCATACACCGCCTTCAAGGACTCAAAGAATTCCTTGTGTTGGCGACGTTCGACGTAGCATTCCATCTGCTTCGCCTTCTCCATACACCGTGGATTTTTATGCGACGGAACTCCCGAGTCAGTCGCTGACGAATTTCGTGAAACGGACTCTTCTTCCCCAACTCACTGGTGTCTGCCACATGTGCAGCAAATGCTGCATTCTTTTCCTACACCAATGCGCCAATCGTCGCGTTGTTCTCATCCAACCAATCGGGCGGCCTACAGTTTGCGCGCTCGATGGTCTCCTCGACAGCGGCTGTCACCTGGTCGCGAATGTGGTGCCGCAGGTCGCCCACTGTGGCTATGAATTCCACATCACTCAGGTCTGCAGCCATGGCCTTCTCCATCTCTATACGTTTCTCCACAGTACCGATGGAGAGAATGTTAAATTTACGCCTCCGGTTCACGGCAGACACATATAACTTACTTTTCCGCATTTGGATGCAAAATTTGCTCCGCACCAATTAGTGGTCACTGCCACACCCAGCTCTGTGCAGTACACGTGTCATGCGTAGTTCACTCATGCATGCTGGCGAACGATGACCTAGTCCAGCAGTTGAGCGTGACCACTCCGTGAGTGCGTCCAAGTTGCTATATCACGCACTCAGTGCGAACCGAGTGTTGGTGATCGTCAGGCCGTGAGTGGCACAGTGAGAGCAGCCTGTCACCTTTCGCATTTGCTGAACCAATGGCATGCGGAAAGATAACACCTGTCCACACCGATACATTACGCCTAAAGCGTGTTGAAGTAACCCAGCAGAAATAGTGGGTCGCTCCTCGGCGCAGACGGTATCACCGAGGATAGCTGAAGGTAGAAGTGATCAGGCGTGCCATCAGGATAACACACGGTCGGACCATACAAATTTCTAAATTTGGCAAACGTACCTCTTCCAAGTCGCAGGCGAACAGTCATCAGTCGCGTGCTGATGCCAGTCGATTCACCCACCAGCTGTCCATTTTGGCGATCAGGGTCTTCCTGAGCGCAGTAATATCGATGTTGTAGCGCGCCAGTTCCACCACGACCAGTGCAGTTCATCGCTCGGGGCGTCCACTCAAGTTCCGGTCCAGTGGTGCGCGCACGCTCAAACATCCGATGTTAAGCGTTTTGCGCGCAGGCATACGACTGCATTGGTGGGTAATCGCACGCTTCGTTTGGGTTGTGGTGCGGAGCTTTTATTGATGGACTCCATCCGGTGCCTTTGGATCAATGGCGTTACCAACAAGCCAATGGGTGGTATGGAGTTTGGTTTGAGGGACACCACCCGGAGCATTTTGGAACATTAGAATGGCCCACAGGAGAGTGGTGAGCAGATCCAGCTAGAGAATGTGATTGTAGAGACAGATTGGGATTTGCTTGAGGTTTGTCACAAATAGCGTTTGTAGATTTAGAAGTATTCATATGGGTTTGGCCACCGTAGTAAAAATGCGCACCTGTGACCACGGCAAGACATAAGAGGATTTTGGCTGGTCTGCACCAATTTGGCCTGGGGCTGCCTGGCTTGAAGCGGGTGGTGGTAAATCTTTGAGCACCTGAATCTGCCGTCCCACCATCAGAGACAATGCGTGGCGTTCGTGCTCTGCGCCAATCGAGCTGTGAGCTTATAACCAGTGGACCAGTTGTCTCCCATAGCTAGAGTTTAAGGGAAGAAGTCCGAAGTGGATGGAGTTTGGGCTAGATTACAGGCAAGGCGCCCACACCTGACAGCAGAACGACTCGGGTTCCCAACCAACGCTTTTGGTTAAATGCACACCCGATAAGCAGTGGGTCTAGCTCTTGTTCACTGCACTGACTCACGCGGAATGGTGTGTGTTCTGGCTCTTGGCTAGGTGAACGGCATAACTCAGCTCCCACCCAGCGGTCTCTGGGAAGGAAGCGTTCAGGAAGTGAGTCCACGACACAACATTGAGGAGAGCAGCGGGTCGACGATATCTCAGGACCTCGCCACCAAAAGCCCTAGTCAGACGCGAACTCGCATGCTGGTCTTTAGCTACTCCCCTTGGGTGGGTAAACATTGCGCTTGGAAGCTTCAAACCAAATCATCAGGGAATATAACTAAAGTGAATGCATTATAAAATGGCATGTCTCGCAACAAAGCAAGTGGCCGTCTAATCTGTAGACGGGATAAATTTGTACCTAAAAAAGGAGAAAACATGCATATGTGCCAGTTATTAATGGATATGACAGTTCTATAGTAAAGTTTCACGACGCTGCAGCAATTAGAGACATCAGAGAAGCGAATAATGATCTCGATAGAAGTCCTTTCGAAAGTTATACCCGACCCGATACATACCAGGTGGTTATCAATACTAGTCGCGGAGTAGAAGCAGAATGACCTTTAGTATGAAAAGCGTAGTGTATCTACGCACCGGTGCTTCAAGTGGGGAGCAAGTGGTAGTTGCTAGCCAAGGGTTGACGAACTTCATAGTTGCGGTAAAGCAAAATATATTTGGTAAAAATGAACTCACTCATAAATGCATTCCAAAGCATGTTCCCGTGCGTAAGTAAACTTATAGCATTGTGTGAGGAATAGGACCTGGAAAATTTCAAAAGTGTCCAAGACCATTTTCGTACAAATCATTTATGGTAAAAGTTAGCTAAGATATTCTCAACAGTCAGGTGAATATTGATCATTCTTCTAAATTGCGAATAACTCCTTCAGTTTCGGATATTTGACAGTAGTTGGAACCCACAAATCGTCGAGACGTCGTGACAGTCAACTTCATCGATTTTTCACCTGTTGATCGTTTTTCCGAGCTTGGTTAAGAGATCGCATACGTTTCACCACCATGCGAGGTGGCATCTTCAGTGCAGTAACAGGTAGTGTATAATGCTGCTTAATGACTGACAATTCATCTATTTTGTTTGCGTATTATCGGCATAGGGAGGGATATGTTCGCAAAGAGGAATTGGCCACTTTGGAAGATCTGCAACCATAAACGAGATATGGCTAAGTACAGACAATGGTATAACTTGCATCAACTGTATAAGCAACAAAGTCGTTCTCTGGAAGTTTGAGGAGAATAGTTGACAAAGGCTATTGACCGCCTCGTTTGCAGTCTGTGCTGGTCCACATCATGTGTAAAACTCGGGAATGCCTCGCTGCACTTTACCGAATTTTTAACGTAGCTGTAAGGATGATTTGGGTTTGAACAGAATTTATCAGCTAAATCCTGTTGATGCTTTAGTTTGTCCACTCGTACCACGTCCACGCAATGTTTCCGCTGGATAGGTTAGATTTTCTGTGTCCTGTTTTGTATCGGGCGCATTTCGACAACTTTACTGTAAAGCATCTTGCTTCTTCACTTTTGTGTTTACTGTCCTGAGTTCTGTCACCAAGTTAAGCTTTCAGTCGGTTCTAGTCAACGCATCACTGCCAGACAGCCATATTTCATGCTGCGGTTAACTAAGTTGCTGACCACTCCGCTTAACTGCTCTTCTAGTCTTGTGTTTTAAATCAATCACTTCTGCGTTGTAGTCCAGTTACCCTCGAAAATCGACTTAGTCCAGTACCTAATGTCGCTTGAACTATGATCCAGTAAGAAAGAATAAACCGCTTTTTTACGCTCGGTAGCTGCCCATTAGACAGTAGACATACACACACACACACAGAAGTTCACCTAACACTGTAACGAAGGTTGCGCCATACCTTATTGCTCGTTCATAGGAATAAGCTTGAAAAAGGTACGTATTGCTTATCACAGGTTTTCATGACATAATGACAGTGTTGCGCTACAGGGCTTCGCGCACTTCTTACTGTAGGCAGTTCATTTAATTTCTGAACTGCGAACAACTCACTCTTCGGAATGACAGCGTCAAGATCCGTTAGATTAAAACAGAGCTAGCCTATGGTGTGGCTACTCGCTAATCGGTAGGGCACTCTAAAAACGCTACCGCAAGAATAAACCGGTAGTTGCTTATACGAAAATATTGCCCCACCGAATTTCGTTATGAACAGTTAGCATGCTTAAATTCAAGCTGTACATTCTAAAGTTTATTACTGGGACTTGATCGCATGATCACACCTATCTAATCCTGACACATTTGTAGACGGTAATGTGGAGTATAAACTGGTACAGCCGGTTTTGGGAGTATTATCATCCAACTTCTGTGCGAATTATGTCGTTCCTAAGTGGAAATTTATGATCTCAGGGATTGAATTGCTTTGGTTGCTGTCTATCGACGCTTAACCGTGACTCTTTTCTTGTTGCCAAACTACTTCGAAGGCGGAGCGAAAATTTACGGAATCTAATATTATCAACGGTCGGATTTTTATGCTGCGTAATGCACCTTTTACTAGTTCCCGATATAACGTTCAACCGTACTCCATCGCTGAGCAACAATCCAACCTGGGTTCACACTACGGATTATCGAACTGCCAAATTCTCGTTAATTCACTAACAACCCCACTGAAATAGTTTGATAGTCACACGCCCGAAAGTACCTGAGTGTTGATGAAGCAAAAGTTATGCCTAGGCATACTAAGAACCAAGCCGCACTTGACATTATTGTTCAGCTACCTGATAGGTGCCGAGAAATCGCTGACGGGTACAAATTGATACGAAAATTTTTGAGTGGATAATTTCTAACATTATCCTGCTTTAGCTACCGACCTAATGATCAAAATGATAGAGAATCACCACAACTTAAATCGGGGTGAAGCATGGGATCGTATAACGCAGTTCATGCACACAGCATGTGCGCAATATGAAGTCGACATGAGGCATTAACCATTGTGAAATGTATTACTCGCGAGCTAGTAGGATAAGAGTAAAGGCCTCAGCAAAAATCCTATGAAGGTCATCTTCAAATCGCAGCTCTGTCGTACCCACCTGATAACAACAGCCAAGAGAGTAACCGGTAGTGTGTGCAATGTTGTGAGCTGGCAGTATCTAAAGGTTACCTGGATTTGATGCAGTGCCAACCAAGATAAAGTATTTTAGCTAACGTGTTACCTTTCAAATCTATTTAAACAATCCGAAGAAAACTAAACGTGTTCTCTCAGCTACCCAAGGAAGGGAATTTGCTGCTTGGGTTGGCGTCAGTAACCGAACCCGAAATGTGCCCAAACCTCCAACAAAGGTAGCTCAGTCTATCGTTGCCAACTCACAATATGTGTACCAACTCGAGTCACTGCGCAGCAAGTCACATAGGAAGAACCGATAGGACCCAGACTTCCCAAATAAACGAGTATGTGTCGAAATGGTTCAGCCGGAAATGGTCCGGACCCTCTACCGCCAACTTTCGTGTTCCCATAGACTTTCGGCTTCCTAGATAGGCAAATATCTGGTCTTGGGGCACTGAATAGAACTGGACTCAGTGTTCAAAGTTGGGTTACGTCCCGCTAATCCCCGCTTCTTTCTGTCTGCCGAGATAACCGTGATAAGCCGGATGGAGCCATCCATGTGCATCCCGAAACAATTGTCAGCCGAATAATACCCTGTACGCAGGGGTAAAATTCTGTCATTCATTCTGCACCTAAGGCTTGTCTAATCGCATATCTCTTACTATTAATTGTAATTTAGATTAAATATGAAATGTATATATCTAGGAGTCTGCGTTTTCTTTCCGTTCTTATTACATTTATCTGCCAGCCGGTATGATAATGAACGTATTGTTTTATCTAACCACCGTTTCTCTCCATGCCTCTCACCTAACATA
The DNA here is from genome assembly GCA_944474145.2 of Dicrocoelium dendriticum. Classification (NCBI taxonomy): domain Eukaryota; kingdom Metazoa; phylum Platyhelminthes; class Trematoda; order Plagiorchiida; family Dicrocoeliidae; genus Dicrocoelium; species Dicrocoelium dendriticum. The sequence goes on along the minus strand of OX104060.1, from coordinate 8,410,394 downwards.
TGCTTCGTGATATTTATGTGAACGTTTGCATTTTCGGAAATCTCAACAGTTCGACATGATAAATGGAAAATCGGTAGTACAAATGGCTACGGCCAAGTATGTCCCAGGAATGCTTCTGTAACGGTACTTCATACTGCAACGAAAGGTTTCACGATCAAAAACTTTCCCATGCTTAGCAGCCAGCACTGGGCTAGATTACATAAAAAGGTATCCATCGAGGAAGCTGCATGATGGAAGCGTCAAAAACATTTCTCTTCAGAGTTGCTATTGCGTTCTGTAATGAAGCTTAGCTATCCGGCAATGAAAGATTAGCAATTAGATGAGCGTTGGTATCCAACGTTGTCTCATATTATTGTGCTATTCTGTCTGGCCTACCGACACACTTTTGTTAACTACGTAGTTGTAACACCAAGCTTTCCTCCAAAAGCAACGTGAGTCAACGTGATGCTGAACAATTTGCATATAAAAGTGGTCAAAAAACGCGTTAACCTGATGACAGACCCATTTCTTAAAACGGCGGCCAATAAAACTCAATGTGATGGCCCTAGTTGCATATATTAACGACCGGAAAACCAGTCAAAATTATGGCGACTTACTTGTGGTAAGCCACCTCCACACATGCCAGATGAGAATTGAATGTACGGAGAAAGCTTTTCGTGGGCTTACACCGTATGAAAGAGTCTCTTGGAAACTGTACCATCGATAACCCTATTAATATACCTGAACTACCAGCTATAGCTACACTTATTCTCACTCTCCAACACTTCCACCTTTACTAATTTTAAATGATAGATAGTCCCAACACCCTATCGGGATCGTGGTGCAACCTGAACGTCTTTCTCCACTATTCGATTATGTTGTACGAAGTAATCAGGCGAGAAATCGGTCTGTCTCGCAAGGTCGACAAACTTACTATCCATTTATTTATTGAAATCCTTAATCTAGGCATGCATTCTTTCAACAAATCGAACTTCACAGAGCGTCCACATATGTATTAACTTCGTCAAACTATTGGATTTAACAGATGCTAAATTTATAATGTTCAACATATGTATAAGCAAGGTGCTTCAGTACTGTTCTACGATCTACTTGAACGCTCCACAACTTGAGACACTGACAATGGAAGGATTTCAAAGTCCATTCATTCAATTGCCTCTTGGTTCTTTTCTGTGGCTTAATGGTTAAACTATTGCAGATTGCTTGAATTTAACACCATTGGGCTCAGAGGGCGTAAATCTTACTCTTACACGTCTCAAGGTAGTATATCAATGCGTTTGTGTACCCGGATATTCTGCTCATTTATAACGCACTGTTTATAACGAACAATGAATCAAAGAACCTACCTACTAGTGCAGTGGATCTCAAACTTTTCGAGTCTGTTACCCAAAAAGCTGGTTCACTATGAATAATTACCCACAGAAAATATTTTGAGTTGTAAGCTAATAACCTATTAACTATTGCACTTTTTGCACTGGATTGCGAAAAAGGAATAGTATTCATAATTAGTTTCTAGCAGTAAAATAAAAATATCTATTTTTGAGCATATTAGACTGATATCGTTTGGTTCCAACAATTTCTGAAATATTTGGTGCAGGCACCCCTTATGCACATCGTAAATGGTGCTCCAATTTCATTCTGTTCTTTGCTTTATTGCGTGATCGCGGAATAAACAGGAAAGTTGGCAATGCCTTCTCGGTTGTTCCAAACATCTCTTCCATGTCGTTCCTAGATGACAGCCTTCAAATAACAAACTGTATGGATGCGTTCAGATCACTAATCGTCTGTGCCGTTTCTTTTACCTCGTGAACATTCGCCCGATACTTTGATGGTCTGCTGACCTATACACTCAACGCTTTAGTTCAACCTACCGAATGACTGCCTGACTCAAAAGGGCAACAACCAAGGAGCGAGCCGACAGAGACACTATATGGCTGCGCTGATTTAAAGCTTTTATTTATGTTTAAGGTTTAAAATTTATTACTGGAGGTCGTCTAGTTCACTATCCACGCAATAATGATTAGTCACGTATGGCTAATCAATAATGATTAGGTAGTTACTTACTTGTTTTGATACGGATGTTTTCGATAATAATTTTGTTTAGCAACAACTTTATGACCCAATCCTCGTACTTATATTTACCCTAAGTAGGATACAATTTCACAACTTCGGGGGTAATTACCCCCAGGTTGAGAACTACTGTACTAACGTCCAGTGACTTAGCGAGGTGAGATCCTCTTAAACAACTGCACAGCTAACTGGTACAAACCTCAATGACATCCTGTACATTCCCCCAGGTGTTCCGCAGCCCAGTTAACAAAATTCTCACAGATCTTAAACAAGTTAACTAATTCAGAATAACTTTACCAGAACAAGCTTACTGGAAACGGATAACTGGCCTAGAGTATGCACTCAAAAGTGACGAACACACACAGACCTGAGTTAGACGGGCCAACAGGACATATGCGATTCTCCCGTCCATCTTGGCCTCTGCTCCATCTCCTTCATCTCATTTACTTGCTACAATTAGCACTGGTTAGTACAAACACTCGCAAACTGGAAGGCTGGACACTACAACGCTTGTCTTCCTCAACCCTTCTTGGCACAAACTATTGATCTTTCGTATACCGTGGCCACAATACTGACCTTTGGCTATTGAACATATGGACACATTTGACAGTACTGTAATTCTCATGTTTTTCTCAACTTACACTAACACTCACTCTTAGAATTTCTTTTCACCAGAACTTACTGTGAATGTTGGTTAGTTAGCGGTTGACGTCGGGGATAAATCACTTTATATGTCTATGATTATCAAGACATATTCATCCTGTGTTCTTACTTTTTACTAGTGATGTCTTTAATATACATTCTTTGTGGTTCATTAGTGGTTGGTGTTTTTCTGTGGCATGTTAATCCGTCCACACCCATCGCTTGAAGAATTGCAATCCAGCCTGAATCCTGTACAAAGCACTTCATATCTGTTGGCGGAATTCTTTGAACGATGAGTGGATAAAGACAAAATTATTTTCTTGTTCAGTAACAAATAGCCGCTACTATCATGAAACAAATTTGCACTCTACTATCGGCCGCACCAGATGAACCATAACTCGCCTTGTCAACAAGAAATAAGTAATATAGTTGCTTGGCCAATGTTTGGTAAGAGTAAAAATCAGTGCAGTTTTCCCCTGATGAGCTGACCTTTTCATTCGGTTGGAGTTGGCACAGTATATCAAAATAGAGAAATTATGCCCAGTGCACGCAAATACATCACATTAGCAAAAGGAGCGATTTTTCGCAAATGTCATATCAGCGAAATCATTTGGGAACATATACCAGCCACACAAATTCCAGCGAAAGAGGAAGGCGTTGCTGGTTTACACCAAAATGAACCGCCCATTTCGAACAAACTTGCTAGTCCACACTCTACCCCGTTTATTTCAGTTGTCAATCATTTCGCTCCAATCTATATGGCTCACTGATCTTGCAGTCAGGCACCATCTTGTCACTGCAAACCAGATTAATGGTATGAGAACGGGATGCCATATTGGCCAGGTAGCTAGGAAAATGACAATTGATTCCATTGACCCACTGACTTGTATCGGCATGTTTTAAGAAAGAAGAAGCGTGAACACTGTAAACAAAATGCATTGCTAAGGCGCCCACCCAAAACCAACCAATTTTCTCGAAGTTCTCATTACTTACTTACACGTAAGGAGTCACTGATGTTTCAATGAATGCAGTACCACTGTGAGGTCAGACCATTGTGTTCAGATGATTCCATGCACGGGGTCGGTCATTGTTCCTTGTCATGCTGCAATATCTGTATGCTTTCATATGTAGTCGAGTCGCTCAGACGCTGTCACTCGCTGCTCGATGAGTTAGCAGTAACGGGCTTCGCCTGTCACCGAAAGTTCCCAGCCTACAGTCGCAATCCGGATACCTTTGCCTGATGAGGGTAAACAAGTATGAATCCCACCGTGCAGTGTAAGTTTGCCAGTGAGCAACATGTAACACTCACAGGCAAACTATCTTGACGATTTCCTTTGGCACGGAAGGCAATCGTCTGGCATTTGTTTCGTGCAAGAAGTTACACCACATGGCCGAGAAATAAGCAGTGACTAAGTCTAATGAACGGCTCGGAGTGCACACGCAAGTAGGGTGTCACAATCAGACAGGATAATCTGACAACATTTATTACTGACACAACATTTGGCATCATCTACAGAAAGTTAGTTCACTAATTGAAACCTTAGCTTATCAGAATAAAGCAGTGTTAAGCCACGATCGGCAGTGTCGTGGAATTATAAGTTTGGCCTCTTTGCGGACGCTAACTCTTGGTGTCTGACTCTCAGTCAGGTCAATCAAAGAATCACTAAGAGAGAGTCGTAAAACTCTGCAAGACTATCCTGCATTTTATCGGCGTTTATGGGAATAAACTGATCCATTCTAAGTGTCCAATTGCGTGATTCCAATGCCGAAGTTTTGTTAGGTGGACAGTTTTGTGATACCGAACATTCCTATTGTCTCAGTGTAGCTTTTACAATCCCACCTGAATGTACGAAACATCATCACAGTCCAGGTTCCACTTGGGGCCGACTGCGATAATTATACATTCGTCAGAAAAGCCTGAAAAGTCTTGGCGGAAAATGCTTTCAGTGGCACATTCCTCCCCACCTGAACAACTTCACCCAGATGTGGGGCTAATGCAGGTGTTCGGTGCATGATTGGTCCATTAGCACATCCCGCGTAGGTTGTCCAGCCGTCTGTGTGTTCGATGCTGGCTTAACTGATGAACCATGGATTCACTGTTGCTAGCCTATCCTCACAATTTACATGAGCACTAGGCGGGCGTTATGGCCAGGCGAGCGAATCGGATCTACTGGAATGCATCTCAGATTCCTCCGCCTACGGTGGGGAGGGGGAGTATTCTGCTTACCTTTGTTTGCATCTAAGCAACGGACGCCATGGCCTGCTTTGAACCCACCGATGCAGCAACGGTCACCCATTTTCGGACAGTTTTCAATATAGTCAATGTGGCAGAATTGCAGACCCGGTAACGATTTCTAGAAGATTGTGGTTAAATTTCGGTTTACTTTAAAGTTGTACACCCAGAACAGGGAATCCACGGGAAATAGCAAGTTTAAAATCGATAGCCTTAAGAAATTAACCCAGACGGGGCCGCTTCTGCAAGGGGAGATATATCAGAAATGGGGACAGGTTCTTGACGAAAATATTAAAGACTTTTCTCACTGTTACTTGAACACTGTATACCATTCGTTCTCTACCTTTGTGTGGTTGATACTCACAAAGCAGGTTCCCTATAAACAATTATCCTTCCAATATTAGTGTAGATAACAAACGGACCATAAACAATTGTACTTTTGATTTAACTTAACGGAATACTTAACTGAATGCTATTATTAATTACTTTCAATGATCAGAATAAAGAAAACAACTATTTTTTAGCATTTGTTAGTAAATCATGAGATAATGTGCCTTAGTGTGACGTTTGATGTTATTTATTTCCAGCAATCTCTGGTACCTTTGGTGAGGTGTCGGCTACTGCACACCGTGTCGTGATCCAAGGTCATTCGGTTCCACTCTTTGTGCGTGATCCCTGATCAAAGAGATGTCACTGGCTTCTCATTTGTTTCAACCATCCGTTGCATGTCCGGCCTGGATGACAGCATCTCACCAGCACTCTGTATTGATGCGTCTTAAACACTGACCGTTTGTTTTCACCTATCTACCTTGCAAGCATACTGCTGTTTGTTATCTTGTCGGTTGACCCTTGCTCCCACATTTGTGTTCCTTGAACCCCATAATTCGACCCTGCGAACGACCGCCTGACTCAAAAACAACGATCTATGAAAGAGCAGATAAAAGCATCATCCAGGTGTGCTGCTTTGCACGCTTTTATAGATATTTTAGACAATAACATATATTATCAAAAATTGTGCGAATCACTGGCCACTCACTAGTGATTAGTCCCTGATGACTAACCAATAATGATTAGGTGTTTAGCTCCATGTTATGATACAGATAAATGTATTATTTATTTTGTATGCCAACAGATTTATGACTCTTGCTTATATTTAACCCCATAATGCACCATGATATCCCTTTCGGGTAAATACACCCAGGTTGAGAGCCACTACTCTAAACAGAACGTATTTTGTGTGTCATCCATGTAGGCACTCAGTGACGTTACGAAAGGTAAACGAAGCTTGTGACAAGGAACATGGGATTTGGCTGTCCAAATGATCGGTGAGTTAATCAGGTAGACACCAAGTCCTTATTTTAACGAATAGACAGAAAGGAACCACCACCCACGGAACCCTACAAAGTGCCAGCTATATATATGGCTTCTATAAGGCAGTCAAACGATGTCTGCGCCTACAGAGGGACCATGGGTGGCTCGTGCTGCACCACCCACAGTTCCATCCACACATCCCATATCCAGTGTAAACCCGAAGGAATAAGACCGGGAGGCGTGTGGATGGGAGCCACGTTTCATCAATGGAGCCGGCCCACACTGCTTCACAGACAAACACAAACACTCTGTATTTGGGGAATTAAGCGCACACAAGGCGGTGGCTGGACCGAAGTCTGCTGCACACTGAATGGAAGCACTTCGAGCCTTGCACGGCCACGAAGACTGTGCTCCCCGACCACTTCAGTGACGACAAGCTGTCTCTCAGAGTCAGTATAGACGGGGTAGTGGGTAATAGACAAGTCATCACCTTGTCAATATACAAATCAAGCGCAACCACACCGGGAGTGTCAAGCCGCAACCAATCACTTGAAATGACATTAACAAATAAAATATTTCGAATAAAGCATACGGATATGCCGACAAAACTGTCTACTACCAGCAAATGAAATAAATGGGTTATCAACGTATCCGCGATAACTTCAGTATGGTGGAACAATTGATCAACAAAATCGACGTAACAAATGTGAAACAAAATCGAAGTTGACAACTTTCGTTTAAGTGACATGTGCAAGTTAATGGGAAAATTTAAGTTATACATTAAAACAAGGTAGCAAAATAAGAATCAAGACGAGATAGCAAACAAATCAGTTAAAACAAAGAATTACAGCACACAAGTACGCGGTTATTAAATCGAATGGAAGCGCAGGCAGCGTACCAAGCGGCGCTGCGCGGATACTGCTTAAGGTTCAGCAGGACCCTGTTACGGACATCCAGTTCCGGACACCCACTAAGTACACGCGCGCAATCACATGACTGTAGTGCATTCGCTGACTGGTTTCTGTTTCGCATTTTTCCCTTTGGTCCTATATTTTTTCAGTTGGCTCCGGTTAGGGGCAGAACACAGTTGCACATGTACCGTCCTGTGTTGGTGTTTTTCCTACGTCTAAAAGGAATACGGGTCTATACACCGATTCGGAATACACCATCGGTACGTTACCAAATGGCGACAGGCAACTTGCGGGTCTCTCATTTTTCTGGCCGGAGACGTCGGAAAATGGTTACTGACAAGCATGGATTCATCGAAGTGCATGTTTCCGATATCAGTTACTCGGTTCCCTGTGTTGAATCCTTCCATCACACTGTCAGATGCCCACTGGATTAGGTTGTTCCGCCAGGTACTTGGTTTAGAAGGGCAAAGGCGTCTGAATGCAATGAACTTAATGGTTACATCTAGGATCTCACAAGGGGTTCAGTTCTTTGAGGAACTATGGGGAATTCTGCAGAGCACGTTGTTCGATCGCTATCAGTTCTTGAAGTTACGGCAGTGGGGCGTAGGCAGTAGCGACGACCAGACACCCAGGGGCTCGGTGCGACTTCAAAGCATTGAACGAGCCAGTTAGCCGGATGGCGCACATCCGGCCGTTGACTGGGGCCCAGTCTATCATGGCAGCTTCAGCAAGGGAGCTCAGAGCAAAGCGCATCCTGGCTTGACTGGCATTTGAAACTGCACATCCGGATGGAGAAACAAGAGGGATCAAAAGACCGTAAGATGGGAAGATGTGAGCAATAGGATCTTCATCCCTATCCACGCTGTTCCATACAGCAGACAGGGTGCTGTTATAAATAAATAAATAAACATTTTATTCCTTGACAGTGTGAGGCACAGACCAATTGAGTGGTCTGCTCAACTTGTACAAGGTGATCGCATAATTTAGTTAATTTTACATGTTTTGTACAATGGTTCCCATTTGGGTTTTTTGAAGTGATTAGCAGTTTGAAAGTATTAGAGAGATAAAGAAACTGGGAACAATACTAAATATAGATTTCAAGGAAAGTTCAAGTAAACTAATGCGGTCATCCATAGAAATGTCCCCCAGGGGACGTGCTTCCATGCAGGGTATTTCCGCGATGGGTTTCACCCGCACTTCCATTCTCCAACTGGCTCTGTGCCGGTGTGGCAAAACGATTTTATCGCACCCATTCACCAAGCCACCCCAGAGTGTAGTTACAACACAGTCCCTTGGACGGGTTTTGAAGAAGTCATGAAAATTCAAGGCCTGATAGCTAGAGCTATTGATGATGGAGCAAGAGAAAAATCTTTGTCACACGGAAGATGAAACTTTCTCTTAGGAAACAGCTTGCAATCTTTTTGGGTAGAGGGAACAACTGAAAAACCAGTTGTCTACTTTTAACCCCACCCAGCCTGCAGAAACTGTGGACTAACTAACTCGAGCTTTTCCCTCTGCCAATATGGTGCGAAACTTTGTGTGCAACCGATGCGGTGATCAACACACTTCCCCCAAACAGTGCCCTCATTTACTTACGAAATGAAGGAAGTGGGGCAAAGTTGACCATTCGGCTCGTGTGTGCCGTTCCCTACCACCACAAGTTTCGCTTAAATAACTGAACGAAAACGATGGTGAGTCACGCGATTCACAGTTAAACTTCATGGACCATGTATTAGTGAACTGTCCAAACATGACCAAAGTACCTCCGTATATGATCACACTTGTTGTTAATGGTCAGTGTGTTTTATTTGAATTAGACACCGGCTCAGCAGTGACATTAATAGATTAGAATGCACTTTCATTAAATAATTTAGAAGCTGGTGAAACACTTTTCAATACTTATACGGGGATGGTCATATACCTATTGGGAAAATGTCAGGTGTTACTTCGACATCAGAGGAGTTCGTGCAACTTTATGTTTCTTGTTGTTCCTCATGCATCGACCAATCTACCGGGGCGTGATTGGATGAAACAGTTACAGCAGGTGTCGAATGCAATCAACACCGTGTGAATGGAAACCGTAGACTCGATCCTAAAGCGATACCCAGAGGTATTTAACGAACACCAGTTGGGGAAGCTCAACAACTTTAAAGCCGAAATCCATATGGCAGATGTGAGTATGCCAAAATTCTTCAAGGCTATAACGCGACCTTATTCGCTACGTCCAAAGGTTGAGAAAGAATGGAAATGGCTCAAGCACCAAGGTACAATCGTACCTGTTCAACAATCCGCATAAGCAGCACCGATAGTTCCCGTGCTTAAGTCAGGGAGTAGGTTGCGGATTTGCAGTGATTACAAACTAACAGTGAATCGTTGCACTCTCGTTGACCGTTATGCCTTACCAAAAATTGAAGCTTTATTTACCACGTTATCCGGTGGGATCACGTTCACTAAACTTGCTTTAAGTCACCTTTGTTCCCTGGTGGAATTGGATGACGATTCTCACTCGTTTACTACGATCAGCGCACCTTCTGCTTAATTTGAATACACTAGACTCCTAATTGGCATTAACTCTGCCCTTGGGATCTTCCAAAGGATTTCCACAACGTCCTACGAGTTAAACTGGATACCTGTGGATGTCTCAACGAACTACTAATCACGGACAAGGCAGAAGTAGACCATCTGCGCACTCTGGATGAAATCTTACAATGCTTTTCCGAAAGCTGGTTCCGTTTGAAGCGTTCCAAATGTGCATTTCTATTTGATTCCGTTGATTATCTTGGATGTCGACTAGATAAAAATGGATTGCATGCACGAAAGAACAAGCTAGGGCCCATCATTAGTGCGCCCAGTACACATAACGAAGGAAACTTACGTTCGTTCGTTGGGATGATTTCACACCACCGTGCTTTTTTACCTAACCCGACCTCTGTGATCGCATCGCTTCATGATGTAGCTGAGAAAGATGCCAAGTGCTCATAGATAAGAAAAGAAGGAACAAGCAATTTTGAAGACGAAGTATCCACTTGTTTCTTCACGTGTATGGTACGTTAGAATCCAAACACACCTCCCGTCTTACAATGTGATGCCTTAACGCTTAGAGTGAGAGCAGTTGTAGAACAGCGGATTCACGATGGAACCATCCGTCTTATTATTTTCGTTGCTTGAACACTACAGGCGGTTGAAAAGAAGTACGCACAGCTGAACAAAGTGGTACTGACCGTGATATTTTGAGTTAAGCGGTTCCATCAATACTTATGGGGCAATCTGTTTGAGATACAAACAGATCATAAACCAGTGATTTCGCTGCTTGTTGAGGGACGAAATATAGAACAAATTAATGCACCCCGTATGATGCTCTGGTCACTCATCCTCTCCGTTTACAGCTATCGAATTAGATATATATCTGATTCTCACAATAATGTAGCCGATGCCCTCAGTAGATTGCCAAAGGAAGCGCAAACTAACGACCAAGCTGGAGCACCTTGCGAGTTCGTCCAGTTATTACATCATTTAGACGCCACTCCAATATCCAGCAAGATGATTAGGAGAGCTAAAGACGGAGACCCAGTCCACTCGACTGTGAAACGTATGATGTTACGCGGTGGGGATTCCCGATCTACTGAGGGCCTACGTCCCTTCTTCAATTGCCGACTGGAGATCAGTCTACAGGAAGGATGTATCATGCGTGGATCTCGTATCGTTATTCCGTCTGCTCTCAGATCAGTCGTATTGAGAGAATTACCTGATGCTCATGCATGAGATGTCCGGATGAAAGCACTGGCCAGAGCCTACTATTGCTGGCCGGCAATTAATAGAGGCATCGAAGCTATGTTGAAAGCATGTGCCATATGCCAACCATACCAGAAAGTTTCGTCACATCTAGGCTCACTCAGACAGCCGCCACACGCCCGGGAAAGCTTTCCCGGCGTGTGGCGGCTGTCTGAGTGAGCCTAGATGTGACGAAATTCTACCTATACCATTCAACTCTCCCTACTACTCTTCTATAATACCAGAATGACAAACCAGCCGGTCCGAAATACGCTGGCAGCTACCTGACGGTCCATGGGAGCATGTTCACGCAGAAAGTTTCGGTCCAATTAAGAAAAAAAATGCTACTACGCCTTGTGCATGACTAAAATTGGATAAATGTATATACTGTCCCTGTTTCGGAGAGTGTAATTAATAATGTACGCACTAGCCTATCCCTATATGGTTTCCAAAAACGTTTAGTTGCAGATAACGGTCCACAATTTACGAGTGCTGGTTTCGAACAGTATTTACAGATAAACGGCATCTACCATACGACTTTGACATCATTTGATCCGCTTTCACTGTTTTCGACAGAGAGCTGAACAAACCGTGAAGTCCGGTCTGCTGAGGCAAAACCATAGATATTGCGAACCAGACTAGATCGACTCTTGTTCGCTTATCGTGTCACGCACGTTGAGTCCATCAGCAAAAGTCCTGGGCAGCAATGTTTGGTAGTTTCCTACGCCCAACAACGAATACAGCGGAGTGGACACTTACGCCAGAAAACCTAGAGTCTGTTACCGAAACAGAATGTGTATGCAAACCTCCCACATGAGCCGATATGGCAACCCGGCACCGCACTGGCCAGTTCACGAACGGAACCTGATATACAACTGGAAACCGGAGAAACGGTACGCAGACACAACTATTTATTCGGCCTGGGCCATCCGAGGGGTTCAGACCTAGATGGGAACCGCTGATACAGAACAAACTGAGACAACTGCCAAAACAAAAATGGATGAAGGTCAATTCCCACTCACGGTTTAAAGGCCACGACGTTCACTCAAGTAAGAGAATGTTACACTTTTACAACCATCATTTTATAGCCATGTACAGAGATGTACCGAGACCCCCCAACCGATGCATCATGCTGCACCCACTAACTACAGGCGCGCAATCACATGACTGTAGTACATTCGCTGACTGGTTCTGTTTCTCTGTTATTCCTTTGCCGATATTTATTCGCTGGCTCCAGTTAGAGCAGAATACAGTTCACACGTATCATCCTGTGTGGTGTTTTCCTACGTCTAAATGGACTACGGTCCATACACGAATTAAGACTATAGATCGGTACGTAACAGACCTTCGTCGCTTCGATACTGGTCCTGAGTGGACTCGCTCATGACTCAAGGAACAATAAAGGATGATTTTATTACGGGCAAAAAAGCATCTGCTTGACAAATCCCGTAGGATGGTTGGAGTAAAAAATTAAAATTTGTAGGATCGATCGAATAGCCAACTCGTATTTCAAGGGTCCAACTCTTTGAAGCACTACTTATAACGCTAGTTTGAAGAGGAATGGGATGTGCACACACAAAATAGTATAGAGAGCTGTTCTACTATCAGTAGGCCGGGAGAAATATAAAAGGAAACGAAAACGCTCATCTCCCTTGTGGTTCTATCTTTGACAGATGTGGTAGTGTTAATCCAATTGAGACACATTCAGACTATTCATATGGACACTAATGCATGTATCTTCAGCGCCACTTTGCGGAGAGGGTTGCTAAGCACATGGCTATTTTTGCGTTATTCCGAACTCCAAGTGGAAAGAACTATATAAAGTAATGCAAGTTTGAAAGCGCTTCATCAAGGCGTTTTTTGAAAAGCCTTAGTTTAGGGGCAAGGATAACGTGAGTCGGAAGGGCATTTCAGGCACGGGACGCACGGAGGGAGAAAACGTTTCGTCGATAATCAAGTCGACTGTAGTGCGAAGCCACTTTGAGTTGATGGCCTCTCAGTTTAGTATTTTGGCTCAGCTGCCACGGAATGCGACATGGGTGAGTTGGGTTCGTCTTTATTAAGTAAATCATGATTAGGTCTCCGCCCTTGTTTCGACACTCACCACTGTACAATCGCTCGGACTCCAGTCTGCGTTGGTAGGAGAGATGAAACAACCCTCTAGCGAGTTTGGTCGCTCTACGTTGTGGAGCTTCAAGTGCATCGACATCGCGCTTGCGCCAGGGACGCCAGGCCTGGATCGCATATTCCACGTGAGGCCTCACGTAGGCGTTTAGCATTTGCGGAAAGATTGATGGCTCAAACTTCCCGAAAGCCCTCCGTAAGAGACCAATATATTGACTGGCGCTTTTGGATGCGTTTTCAGCCTGTCTCGAGCAATCAAGATCGTACCGAGTGATCACACCGAGGTAGTTTTCTGAAGCACGTTGTAACTGCTGGTCCCCAAGTCGATATTCATAGATAAGCTGATGGCCTATGCTTACGACTTTGCACTTCGCCACTTTGAACTGGAGCAGCTTATCGGATGACCACGCATAAGCCCTGTCGAGATCGCTCTGCAAAGCCATATGATCATCCGATGTCTTATTATCATGCTAGGTTTTGACATCATCTGCAAATAGAAAGTTCTAACTTGATTCAGTTCTTTGAGAAACGATGCGGAATTCAGCAGAGCAATTTTTCCGCTGGCTATCAGTTCTTGAAGTTACAGCAGCAGCGTGGAGAATGTGTAAAACGATTTTATCACAAGCATTCACCAAGCTACCGCAGAGTGTCGTTACAACACAATCCCTTCGACGGGTTTGAAGAAGTCATGAAAATTCAAGACCTGATAGCTGGAGCGATGGATGATGGAGCAAGAGAAAAACTTTTATCACATGGAAGATGAAACTTTTTCTTGGGAAATGGCTTGCAATCTTGTTCGGTAGAGGGAAAAAACTGAAAAATCCGTTGTCTACTTTTAACCGCACCCAGCCTGCAGAAACTGTGAACAAACTAACTCGACCTTTTTTCTCTGCGAATATTGTGCAGAGGTTTTGTGTGCAACCGATGCGGTGATCAACACACTTCCCCCAAACAGTGCCCTCATTTACTTACGAAATGAAGGAAGTGGGGCAAAGCTGACCATTCGGCTCGTGTGTGCCGTTCCCTACCACCACAAGTTTCACTTAAATAACTGAACGAAAATGATGGTGAGCCAATCGATCTTGCTCACATGGTTACCACAGGACCATGTATTAGTGAACTGTCCAAACATGACCAAAGTACCTCCGTATATGATCACACTTGTTGTTAATGGTCAGTGTGTTTTATTTGAATTAGACACCGGCTCAGCAGTGACATTAATAGATCAGAATGCACTTTCACCATTAAATAATTTAGAATCTAATGAAACACTTTTCAATACTTATACGGGGATGGTCATATACCTATTGGGAAAATGTCAGGTGTTACTTCGACGTCAGAGGAGTTCGTGCAACTTTATGTTTCTTGTTGTTCCTCATGCATCGACCAATCTACCGGGGCGTGATTGGATGAAACAGTTATAGCAGGTGTCGAATGCAATCAACACCGTGTGAATGGAAACCGTAGACTCGATCCTAAAGCGATACCCAGAGGTATTTAACGAACACCAGTTGGGGAAGCTCAACAACTTTAAAGCCGAAATCCATATGGCAGATGTGAGTATGCCAAAATTCTTCAAGGCTATAACGCGACCTTATTCGCTACGTCCAAAGGTTGAGAAAGAATGGAAACGGCTCAAGCACCAAGGTACAATCGTACCTGTTCAACAATCCGCATAAGCAGCACCGATAGTTCCCGTGCTTAAGTCAGGGAGTAGGTTGCGGAGTTGCAGTGATTACAAACTAACAGTGAATCGCTGCACTCTCATTGACCGTTATGCCTTACCAAAAATCGAAGCTTTATTTACCACGTTATCTGGTGGGATCACGTTCACTAAACTTGCTTTAAGTCACCTTTGTTCCCTGATGGAATTGGATGACGATTCTCCCTCGTTTACTACGATCAGCGCACCTTCTGGTTAATTTGAATACACTAGACTCCTAATTGAAATTAACTCTGCCCTTGGGATTTTCCAAAGGATTTCGACAACGTCCTACGAGTTAAACTGGATACCTGTGGATGTCTCAACGAACTACTAATCACGGACAAGGCAGAAGTAGACCATCTGCGCACTCTGGATGAAATTATACAATGCTTTTCCGAAAGCTGGTTCCGTTTGAAGCGTTCCAAATGTGCTCTTCTATTTGGTTCCGTTGATAATCTTGGATGTCGACTAGATAAAAATGGATTGCATGTACGAAAGAACAAGCTAGGGCCCATCATTAGTGCGCCCAGTACACATAACGAAGGAAACTTACGTTCGTTCGTTGGGATGATTTCACACCACCGTGCTTTTTTACCTAACCTGACCTCTGTGATCGCATCTCTTCATGATGTAGCTGAGAAAGATGCCAAGTGCTCATTGACAAGAAAAGAAGGAACAAGCAATTTTGAAGGCGAAGAATCCACTTGTTTCTTCACCTGTATGGTACGTTATGATCCAAACATACCTCCTGTCTTACAGTGTGATGCCTTAACGCTTAGAGTGAGAGCAGTTGTAGAACAGTGGATTCACGATGGAACCATCCGTCTTATTATTTTCGTTGCTTGAACACTACAGGCCGTTGAAAAGAAGTACGCACAGCTGAACAAAGAGGTACTGACCGTGATATTTTGAGTTAAGCGGTTCCATCAATACTTATGGGGCAATCTGTTTGAGATACAAACAGCTCATAAACCAGTGATTTCGCTGCTTGTTGAGGGACGAAATATAGAACAAATTAATGCACCCCGTATGATGCTCTGGTCACTCATCCTCTCCGTTTACAACTATCGAATTAGATATATATCTGATTCTCACAATAATGTAGCCGATGCCCTCAGTAGATTGCCAAAGGAAGCGCAAACTAACGACCAAGATGGAGCACCTTGCGAGTTCGTCCAGTTATTACATCATTTAGACGCCACTCCAATATCCAGCAACATGATTGGGAGAGCTAAAGACGGAGACCCAGTCCACTCGACTGTGAAACGTATGATGTTACGCGGTGGGGATTCCCGATCTACTGAGGGCCTACGTCCGTTCTTCAATTGCCGACTAGAGATCAGTCTACAGGAAGGATGTATCATGCGTGGATCTCGTATCGTTATTCCGTCTGCTCTCAAATCAGTCGTATTGAGAGAATTACATGATGCTCATGCATGAGTTGTCCGCATGAAAGCACTGGCCAGAGCCTACTATTATTTGCCGGCAATTGATAGAGGCATCAAAGCTATGTTGGAAGCATGTGCCATATGCCAACCATACCAGAAAGTTTCGTCACATCTAGGCTTACTCAGACAGCCGCCACACGCCCGGGAAAGCTTTCCCGGGCGTGTGGCGGCTGTCTGAGTAAGCCTAGACGTGAGGAAATTCTACCTATACCATTCAACTATCCCTTCTACTCTTCTATAATACCAGAAAGACAAACCAGCTGGTACGATATACACTGGCAGCTACCTGACGGTCCATGGGAGCATGTTCACGCAGAATATTTCGGTCTGATTGAAGAAAAATAATACTACTACTCCTTGTGGATGCGTACTAAAAATGGTTAGATGTATATACTGTCCCTGTTTCGGAGAGTGTAATTAATAATGTACGCACTAGCCTATCCCTATATGGTTTCCAAAAACGTTTAGTTGCAGATAACGGTCCACAATTTACGAGTGCTGGTTTCGAACAGTATTTACAGATAAACGGCATCTACCATACGACTTTGACATCATTTGATCCAGCTTTCACTGTTTTGACAGAGAGCTGAACAAACCGTGAAGTCCGGTCTGCTGAGGCAAAACCATAGATATTTGCGAACCAGACTAGATCGACTCTTGTTCGCTTATCGTGTCACGCACGTTGAGTCCATCAGCAAAAGTCCTGGGCAGGCAATGTTTGGTAGTTGCCTACGCCCAACAACGAATACAACAGAGTGGACACTTACGCCAGAAAACCTAGAGTCTGTTACCGAAACAGAATGTGTATGCAAACCTCCCACATGAGCCGATATGGCAACCCGGCACCGCACTGGCCAGTTCACGAACGGAACCTGATATACAACTGGAAACCGGAGAAACGGTACGCAGACACAACTATTTATTCGGCCTGGCGCATCCGAGGGTTCAGACTCTAGGATGGAACCGCTGATACAGAACAAACTGAGACAACTGCCAAAACAAAAATGGATGAAGGTGCAATCCCACTCACTGTTTAAAGGCCACGACGTTCACTCAGAGTAAGAGAATGTTACATTTTACAACCATCATTTTATATGCCATGTACAGAGATGTTACCGAGACCCCCCAACCGATGCATCATGCTGCACCCACTAACTACAGGCGCGCAATCACATGACTGTAGTACATTCGCTGACTGGTTTCTGTTTCTCGTTAGTTCCTTTTGTCCTATATTTATTCGCTTGGCTCCAGTTAGGAGCAGAATACAGTTTCACACGTATCATCCTGTGTTGGTGTTTTTCCTACGTCTAAATGGACTACGGGTCCATACACGAATTAAGACTATAGGATCGGTACGTAACAGACCCTTCGTCGCTTCGATACTGGTCCTGAGTGGACTCGCTCATGACTCAAGGAACAATAAAGGATGATTTATTACGGGCAAAAAAGCATCTGCTTGACAAGTCCCGTAGGATGGTTGGAGTAAAAATTAAAATTTGTAGGATCATCGAATAAGCAACTCGTTATTTCAAGGGTCCAACGCTTTTAATGCACTACTTTATAACGCTAGTTTGAAGTGGGAATGGGATGTGCACACACAAAATAGTATAGAGAGCTGTTATAATTCAGTAGGGCCGTGAGAAATATAAAAGGAAACGAAAACGCTCACTCCTTTGTTTCTACCTTTGACAGATGTGGTATGTTAATCCAATTTAGATACATTCAGACTATTCATATGGACACTACTGCATGTATCCTCAGCGCCACTTTGCGGAGAGGGTTGCTAAGCACATGGCTATTTTTGCGTTATTCCGAACTCCAAGTGGAAAGAACTATATAAAGTAATGCAAGTTTGAAAGCGCTTCATCAAGGCGTTTTTTGAAAAGCCTTAATTTAGGGGCAAGGATAACGTGAGTCGGAAGGGCATTTCAGGCACGGGACACACGGAGGGAGAAAACGTTTCGTCGACAATCAAGTCGACTGTAGTGCGAAGCCACTTTGAGTTGTTGGCCTCTCAGTTTAGTATTTTGGCTCAGCTGCCACGGAATGCGACATGGGTGAGTTGGGTTCGTCTTTATTAAGTAAATCATGATTAGGTATCCGCCTTTGTTTCGACACTCACCACTGTACAATCGCACGGACTCTAGTCTGCGTTGGTAGGAGAGATGAAACAACCCTCTAGCGAATTTGGTCGTTCTACGTTGTGGAGCTTCAAGCGCATCGACATCGCGCTTGCGTCATAGACGCCAGGCCTGGGTCGCATATTCCACGTGAGGCCTCAAGTAGGCGTTTAGCATTTGCGGAAAGATTGATGGATCGAAATTCCCGAAAGCCCTCCGTAAGAGACAAAGATATTGACTGGCGCTTTTGGATGCCTTTTCAGCCTGTCTCGAGCAACCAAGATCGTACCGAGTGATCACCCCGAGGTAGTTTTCTGCAGAAGCGCGTTGTAACTGCGGGTCCCCAAGTCGATATTCATAGATAAGCTGATGGCGTATGCTTGCGACTTTGCACTTCGCCACTTTGAACTGGAGCAGCTTATCGAATGACCACGAATAAGCCCTGTCGAGATCGCTCTGCAATGCCATATGATCATCCGATGTCTTATTATCATGCTAGGTTTTGACATCATCTGCAAATAGAAAGAAATTCGACTACAGTACACTGGCAAGCTCGTTAATGAATGTGAGGAATAAACGTGGCCCCAGTACCGATCCTTGATGCACGACACACGGGACGTCGATTGAGTCGGAAACTGAGCTGCGGACTCTCACATACAGCTGGCCTTGAGTGAGGAAGTTGCCTATCCTACCGAGCACAGAGTCACCGATTCCGTGGCTTCGAAGCTTGTGCAGGAGAATGCGGTGGTCCACACAACCGAACGCTTCAAGAAGTCCAGGTAGACGACGTCGAGTTCCACTCTGGCATCGGCGGACTCTGTGCAGCTTGCTCGGGCTAGAAGCAAGTTTGTAGTGCAAGATCGATTTCGGCGGCATCCGTGTTGCTGGTACACTAGGACCTTGTTGTTCTCAAGATGTCACATGAGCGCCTCGATAATTATACCTCACATTACTTTTGTTAACACTGGTAGGAGAGTGCTTGGACGGTAGTTCGAGGTCTCCGAACGATTACTACTTTTGTCAATTGAAGTGACTATCCCGTGTTAATAAATTGTGGGAACTTACATTTCGTGGAGATGACATCGAAAGAACCGAGCTAAAGGTTCGGCAATCTTCATGACTGCTGGTTTCAATGCCTTCGTTTTGATGTCGTTCACGCCAAGTGAGCTGTGAACGCGCAAACACATTAGCCTTTTCATCACATTAGCTGCTGTAAACGGTTCATGGAATCATCTAAGTGACCATGGGAGCTGTGTCAATAACCGTTGAAAAGATGATTCACTCCGGAAAGTATCAAAGAAGTGTCGGCGAAGCAAATTGGCTGCATCTAGTGCGGTTTGCGCAAGACCATCTGTTGCACGTAAAACCGGGATCCCGCGCTGCACTCTACGGAGCTTGTTGACTTGTTTATATAGCAACCTGGGAGTTGTACTGAATTTCGCCACTAAGTCCTGTTGGTGCTGAAGTTTGTCTTCGCAGATCAACTTGACGCAGTGGTTTCGTTGAGTTGTGTGAGCACCCCAGTTCAAGTTCCGTGCACAGACTTTGTAGGCGCGCTAGGCTGAATCCCTTAAGGCCATGCGTTTTCTAGTACAGCTCCTCAGGAATGAATTCATTTGCTTTGGGCGCAAGACCTTGCTTTCTGACGCAATTGTTACTAGTTCGGTGAATTGTGTGACAGACAACTTCCAGGCGACATCGGGAGGCTTCTCGGCCAGGAAGAACCAGTCGGTTTCTTGAACTAGGTTGGACAGGATATCGTAATAGGTAACGACATAGGTTTACTAGTTGTTCTCACTTATGTGCTAAGAGTACCGAATGTAACAATAGAGTAACATCGCGTGAACGCTACGGTCAAGTGGTGCATCTATGGTCAAGGTGTCGACCATTAGTTCCTCGTTGGAGAGCACAAGGTCCAAAACAGAGGGTGTGTCTCCCGTTCGGAATCGCGTGGGAGAGATGACATGCTTGTACAGAGGTACATCGGCAACCATCTCATGCAAATCAGCCTTGAATTGTATGCTGTGCGAAGCTGGAACTTAGATTGAGTGTAGGTTGAAGTCCCCCACCAAAAGGACGTGACTGTATGGTCGAGCCAGGAGTGGTTTCCTCGCAGAAACTGGACATTGATCCATTTTCAAGGTGGACATTGGTAGTCTGTAAACCATTGCTAGTAAACACACATCACTACGTCCTAGGTGCATGCGAAACCAAAGAGAAGCGACGACTTTCGTTTCTGGCTCCTCAGTGATATCAACATGCAAGTCGGATCGATAATACAGGAGCACTCCTCCTCCTCTGCTGGGTTGATCGTTTCGTATGGAAGTCATGCCGGCTAGTGCAATCTCAGCATCCGTGATCTCCGGGCTCAACCATATTTCGGTAACCATAACTAGGTCCTAAGATGTGAAGACCTGAGGAATCCGAAGTTCGGTTAGCTTGCTGAGAAGACCTTGTGCGTTGGCATTCAAGCAGGTGAAGGCATCCGTGGTCAGAAGCGTGTTTGTGAATGCTGGTTTCGGGTGAGCGTCTATGCCGGACTTTGCGGGGTCAGCTGCCGGTCCTTTCTTCGTAGAGACCGATGACGCAGGCCCTAGGGCCAGTTGAGGTTGTTGTATAGGGCTCTCCGCACCAACAAGAGAATAGCCATCCTGTCCTCGTTCGGCTGTCGGTATGTTTTAGCATTGTTTCTTTTCTGAGCTACATGGTGACGAAATTGTGTTGGTAAGTTGCCTGCTCAATGTTACGTTGTCTATCTGTGATCCGGTGCCTATTGCTTTTATAGGTAGTTCGGATGACAGCATTTTACGATTTTTGTGCCACATTTTGATCACACGTTCTGCCATCAGTTCGGAGTGCATTGATAATTTCAGCACTCGAGGACCACACCCTTTGAAGTTAGGTGATAGCGGTAACCTTGACGTCGAATTAACAATATTGTTTTCGAGTGAGAGCACTTCGCGAGCAAAATGCCATCCATCCCAGTTATGCGCTTTGGCCTCTAGCTTGCTTAATGTCTGGAGCTGGGGCACACCGTGAACAAGGGTAGATTTTGCGTCTTGTTGTTTACGGAACTCAAGCGGATATTGTTTGCGTTTCTGGCGTTTGCTCCCAGGAACATCTGGAAATATTTGTATAGTGCATGTGGTGGTACGGTGGCAAGTGGCTAACAAGAGAACTGCCACTGCGTCATTACCTGACTGAAGTATTACAGGGAGTAATCGCGGTGTACCGTAGTGCACGGAGTTTGGGTGACGGACGAGAAACATCATACTGACTGGTTTTTCTTGAACACACATTAGTTGACACATTGAGTCCCACTGTTTTGTCGTCTAGTAGCGTATCTTTTATAGAGTTCGCCACGGATTCAGTCATATTAGAGCATATAACAGTCAGAGAACTATGGTAGTGTTTCATGTTCTCATTTTTGGAGGGACCAGTGGCTGCTTTCTTCAGTTGGACAAATGATGGGGGTGTTGAGTCTCTTGGTGGTATTAACAGTAGTAACTTGTTTGGCAGCGGGCGGAGTTGCGATGGAAGATGCCTCCGTCACATGGGTAGCACCAGCGGACGAGGAGGTTGTTAACCCTTTAAGAGTGTTCAGTGTGGCGGGTTGATTCCGTTGAAAAATGTGTAGCGAACGCATCTTCATGAGCGGCCACTAATGTCGGGGTGGCTAACTCCGGATTGTTACTCTTACACTGTTCTGAATTGAAGCTTGATGTTGAGCATGGAGTCCTGGGCACTGATTTGTCTGGTTCATGTGAGACAGCTTTCACGGCTGCTATCTGCTCGACAATTTTTGTCAGCCTATCGCACTTCCGCGCCAACACAGTTATACATCTAGCGCGTGGAAGAGATGTACACTTATTGTAGAACCAGAGAGGACCAGCCGTAGTTTTTATTTGGCTGAGGCTAAGGCGAGCACAGCGAGAATGGTAGTATTTTCGGCAGCTTCTGCATTCTGTTCCAAATCGCACAAGTTTTAGACAGCTGTGTACGCCACAGTTAACATTTATTTCGGAAGCTTTGGACTTAGCTTTCCGTGGGCAAGCAGTGCGCGCCATTGTGACTGCCAGATCTGCAGAAGTTGTTCGCTGCAACGTCTACACTTGTATGCTGAATCCAAACGCCGTAGGTCAAGCTGCCGGTCTGGCAGCCACCGGTTAGATTGCTGTAGAACAAATCCAAGATAACGGACGCAGACGGCAGTTGGGCCAATCAGTGAGATCACTGCAGTAGCCAGAGAGTATCCACCAAATTCGCGCAGATGGAAAACTACGTCAAAAACAAATTATCGGTGCAAAATTCACGCAGAGAAAACACGTATAACATCGTATTTCCAAAGTAATGGTAGAATTCAGCACCGTAAAGCAAAACTCCGCGACGTCCGTGGGTACAACCGCAGTTACTAGGCCTGCTTGACTTAGGCACTCGCGACCTCATGTGCTACACCAACCCGAGCTCGAATTCGAAGAAGCATACCCATCGGTTCCTGTCGCTTCCTCTTCCGATACACAGAGCATTCTCCTGCACTTCGGCAACTGTCTTCGTGATGAGATTGTGTCATGCATGCCAATCAACTGCCTTCGATTCCCAACACCTGAAATGAATATTAAAATGTGACAGGCCCATCTCGATCATGTCCTGGTAATGAAGTTTCGGTTTCCGCACATGCCGCTTCCCAACCATCACCTGACCATCTAACAGCTGCTTCGGTATCCACGGCGAATCCATACGCCATATATGATAAAGCCACCACTGGTGCCTCAGTAAAAGTACGCAGTCCAATGCATACATTCCAATTCAGCGCAACACCTCAGTGTCGGCAAATCTGTCGCCCCATCCAATGCGCAGAATCCGTCGCAAACACTATTGTTGAAACACATCTCACCGGTAGATGGTCCACAATTCGCTGCCGTATAGAAGAATGGACAACACCATAGATTTGTGCACCGTCAGCATCGTGCCAACGATAAGCTGCTGGTGGTTCCACACTCGATACTCTAGCTTCCCGAATGCCGCATCAAAAGCACACGATATCTTGCAATGAACATTAATATTAACCAAGGCAAGAGCTAGGACAGATATATATATATATATATGTATATATATATATATATATATATATTTATTGCAAAAGTCTACGAATAGACATAATGCCATCAGAAACCATGGGATTCAAACGAAAGTACAGAAATAGTAAAATAAAACACAACACAACAATGTCCATGGTTTCCTCAGAGGGCGAGATACTACCCGGTTGCCCAAGCCGAAGTAGGGTGTTGACTTAGGGGACACCACCCCGAGCCTTTGGCTGAATAGCCTGTCCGCAAGTCAGCGGAGCGAATTCAGGGAATCGCGCCCATTGGGAGCCGGTAACGATTGCTCAGTTCATACGTCTTTCGTTTGTTCCTTTGTCAAACAGGGGCCCAATGCTCCCAGAAGTACAGCATATTCTAGAATACAATGCTTCGCCAGGATGAAGCAAGGGGCAGTGAATTTATTTAGTGGCGAGTCACGTTCGCCACGTCACAGTGTTGTTAAACGGACATATGTGGCTTTTTATAGGGAGAACGCTTACCAGGCGAAAACCCACCACGTCCTGGAACACTGCCGCCGAACCATTTGCTGGAACGGGAAAATCCCGAACCACCCAGCTGGCACCACGAGGAGGTTGTTCGGCAAGCCAGCCAGAGCAGGACATAGCCTTGCTCCACACTAGAGATAAGTGCAAAGTCACCCGAAGTCTGTCTACTCAGCTGCACGCTGGTCTGCATCCCACTGTGCAAGCGTTTAATTAAACTTACAGGTTCACTCGGAGAACCAAACTTGCCCAACTCCAACCACAATGCCTCGTGGTTTGTCTTATCAAATGGTTTGGTGAAATCAACAAAGATCAAGTGTAACGGCTGGTGTCGTTCCCTGCACTTCTCCTGCAACTGACGAGCCGCAAATACCACGTCGATGGTGTTGCAACACGAAAACAATCACACTGCTTTTCCGCCATGTTCGGTTCCACCACCTGACTGACGAGGCGGTTAAGCAGGATTCGGGCAATCACCTTGCCCACACCACTCAGCAAGTTGATATCACGGTCATTCGTTATACATTGCTAACTAACTTCGCTCTTGTACAGTGGGAGCAAAAGCACATTCTTCAACTCAGGAGGCACCTCCTCCTCAATGAAAAAGTGTTGCACCAAGTGGTGCAGCGCAATCACCAACGCGGGTCCACCTTATTTCAATGTTCCCGCAAGATCCCCTGGGCACCGGCACGCTTGCCATTTCGCAGCTGAGAAATTGCTCTCCACGTCTCATCCAGTCTCAGTGTGTCCTCCAGGGTCAAATTCACCTTGTGTTGCTTCAGGCCATCCAACCAAGGCCAGTCAGTCTCTGAACGATTCTTCTAGAGCGTATCAAATTGCGTTCGCCAGATCTGCCTTATATCTGCAGTCTGTGTGCATGCAGTGTCTGAATTACCATAGTGCAGCGTCATCATAGGCTCCAATCTCGGTCCATACACCGCCTTCAAGCAGTCAAAGTATTCCTTGTGTTTTGGTCTTCGGTGTAGTCTTCTCTCTGCTTCGCTTGCTCCATCCTTCAAGCATTTTTATGCGACGGAAGCCACTAGTCAGTCACCGCCTAATTTTGCGAACCTGTCACCTCTTCTCCAAGTCAAGTGGGTCTGCCAGATGTGCAGCAATTGTTGCATTCTTCTCTGACACCAATGCGCTAGTCGTCACATTGTCTTCATCAAGCCAATCCGGCCGCCTTCAGTTTGCGCACGTTGTGGTCTCGGCGGCAACCGTAGTCTAGTCGCGAATGTGGTGCCACAAGCTGCCCACGGTGGCTATGCATTTCACATCACAGAGGCGTGCAGCCATCACCTTCTCTATCTTTATACCTTTCTCCAGTACCGAGAAGATGCAATGTACGCCTCCGGTTCACGACAGGCACATAGAATTTACTATACCGCACTTGGATGCCAAATTTGTTCCCCACCAATTAATGGTCACTGCCTCCCTCAAATCCATCCAGTACACGTGTCATGCGCACTTCACACATGCCACGCTGATCTACGATGGCATAGCCGAGCAGTTGAGCGTGACCACACCGTGATTACTTCCAAGTTGCTACGTCTTAGCAAAAGTGAAGTAAAAGTGAAACCCAAGCTTGGACTCGGTTGCCAAAGTGGATTCGCTCGTGTGTTTCAGAGTGCACACGTCAACTCATTGATGCGACTAAAAGTTATATGCAAAACTCGGTTATATGGTGACAGCATCTTGCTTCTGCGTCTAAGCAATGCGCGTATGCAAGCGCTAACACCTCGTAACTTTTCGAGTCATGTGAGAAATACGGGCTAAATTTCATTAGATCAGATACCGGAGTTCCCATCGTAAAATCCTAAATGTGAGCATGTAATCGCTCTCTAGATCCCTAATATCCGTTATTATTCTCCAACTGTCAAGCCTTGTGTAATGTGGAAACGACACGAGGAGAACTAGTATACGTATCCCCCACCACAGTGGCCAGACGGTTCTGCTGAAGTTGGAATTCTGAATGACCAGAAATGTATTAGTATTCTGATTAATTATGCAACCATATGTTTGAGTGAGAAGCTTGGATGCACTTAGACATTGCTCATCAAGCTATGTAATATGCAGCAAGCAATTGGAGATAGACTGTGTGCAGTTCTGTGGAGGTTATTCGAAACTACACCCAGCCTGCCAGTCAACACACATAAACGAAACTCATGATTATATGTGGCAAGAAACCAGCACATTAGTCATTAAATCAGACCAAAATTTAAACTTGTATGTATTTTAAATTATGTTTGGAACTGGACTATCCTTCCGAGACCGTGGTGTAGTCGGGGTATGTTCGCAACTCGGCAGAATCTTAAGTACGATCAGAATAGAGAAGATAAATATCTATCTAAAGTGATGATTGTTTATGCTCCAGCACATTTCCCCACTTCGTCTTAATGATAGTACTTGCTCTGACTAAAACATGATCTCTCTAGAGTCGACTGGAGCCATTCGGGTAACTAATAGCTTAGTCGGTAAAAAAGCAATGATGTTTACAACTAATTCACAAAACTGGTATACAACATGGTAGCTCTTACTTGACGAATTGGCTGAAGATATTACCGAAACCACTGTGTTCAAGTACTTTCTGATAAGTTTTTCCAGATATCTAAAAAAATGTCTCTTATTGCTAATGCTAACTTCTTGGGGGTTGGGAGTAATTGGAGCTGCGGAATCAGAGACAATGTCTCCCAGTGTTCAGTAGCTTATGCACCGTATCGAATTGAAACACAGCCGGATTTGCCTCAACTTAACGAGCGACTGCTTGCGGGAAGTACAGGTTGGTATTGATGTAATATGTCTTTAGCTACATGTGGAGACTCTAGAGAAAGAAGTTTTTCTGCAATGTTACAAGCAAAATCTTAGATATATTTTTACGGTAGTTCAAACTAAATAGCCCATCTGTCCCTGGATACCATGTGTACCCAGATATAACCAGTGTCACTAGCCATAAACCATATACAGTTCAAACTGTTATGGGAACTACCAGTCTATGTGGACCAGACAAAATAAGCCAAGGATGTTTCCTACATTTTCTTATTGACCTTAACCTGTGAATCGCGCCCACCTGTTCACCGCAACCGCGACCACGTTTTTGTGGTCCCCAGGAGTTCTGACACCTGTACAAGGCGAATACCAACAGCTGTACTGGCTGAGGTTTCATCTCATGGTTTCATGAAACTCAGCCACGGTAGCGCACAGATGGCATAGCTTTCTCCTAGAGGTGTCATAATTGGCTGCTCGTCGCGTTTTCTTGTCTGGGTAGCAAGACTAGGCAATAGCAATGAAGTGTTACTTTGCCCGTCCGCGCGTTTAACTGGATATTTAGTGAGTCTGATTTGCCCAGAAAAGTACCCATTATCCATAATTCCCGGATGACTTGGGGATAGTGTGTGCAGTTCTCTAGCCACGCAGGTGTTCGGTCCGTATACATTAGAAAAGATAACTTGAAACTACAGCGTTCTGGGTACGTTCGAAAGAAACATTTTCCGGTTGAAGGTTCTGACAAAGGACAAAATGGTTAATTCCAAAGTTATGGCATTAACGCTTGAACAAAATATATCATTGATTCGAAAAGTCATGAAGAAAAGGTTTACGAACCTTGGCAGAATAGTTCAGTATAAAAAGACGCCAATCCTACTAACTTTAAAGAGGAGAGCCGCGTTTTAAATGACTGAAAAGTATGCACCAAAACTGAAAAAAGAATAGTAGACTAATGGGTAATGATGATATAAGCATGATTGGTTGTAAATGGGGCAGACTGAACTTGCAAGACAAATCACATTATTCAGAATACCGGTTCAAGAATGAGTTTTGCATTGTGCTACAGAACTGGAAAGCAGATTTTAATGCATCCATCGGTTAGCTACAGGTTTTCGTCAATAAGCGCAAACTTGTGTTTGATAAACATTCTGGCGAAAGTCTCGACTCGGATATGTGTACTATATCAGACTGGGAAGCAAAAGTACCCGAATACTGTTCTGGCTACCCAGCTAGAGACGATTTGCATTTGGATGAAACTGGATTGTTATTCAAAGCGGCGTCGGACAAAACATTTTGGTCAGGGATGAAAAATGTACAGGTAGAAAAAATAGCAAAGAGCAAACCAGTTATTCTCTGCACTAACGTATTGGATGAGCAAGAACCGGCCTTCCTGACGGATTAATCTGCATCAACACTAAAAAATCGGCAACGTACAAGAATCACAAAAATGCATGGATACCTGCAGTGCTTTTTAAGATTCACTTAAAAGCCTCGACAGAAAAATGCGACAAAAGA
This sequence comes from Dicrocoelium dendriticum, assembly GCA_944474145.2. NCBI lineage: Eukaryota > Metazoa > Platyhelminthes > Trematoda > Plagiorchiida > Dicrocoeliidae > Dicrocoelium > Dicrocoelium dendriticum. The sequence goes on along the minus strand of OX104060.1, from coordinate 8,382,194 downwards.
AGTGCAACATTGTTGTGTTGATTAACAACGCCACTAGCCATCCCAAAATCCAGTTAAAGAAAATTAAAATACAGGACGTGCCACATGATACCATTGCGTTAGTCAAACCCTCAAGCAGGATGTCATTCAGGTACTTAGCTTGCAGTTTAGACAAAAGCATCTTCTACATTGTATTACGACCACGGATTCACACACTGATACGTCCGGGAATAAACTCATGAGACGAGAAAAGTTATTGAGTGTCGTGTTCTATATCGAAGCCGCATGGAAGGCGGTGGAAAACGCAACAAACTACAAAAGGTTTTGTAAAGCAGGGTTTCCTTGTCCTGCTGACATAGATTCTGCAACAAAAATCTAACTTGACCTGAGATAGATGAGCAAATTGTATCTCCTGCAACCTCTACTGTATTGGATAATCTTTCAAACTAACCTTTTGCATGCCAATTGACTGACAGCCCCATGGTTGCTCCTAATCTCCAAAGTGATAGCACAACAGATACGAACAGAGATCTTCCTGCCAGGTCACTTTCGGCAGATGAGCAAGTGAATCGTGATTCAGACAAAGGGAGACGTCTTGACAACGCATACACTCACAGACACGCAGGATGCTGTTGATAATTTGCGCTTCTACACAATACATAACGGAAGCATTGACATGATAGAAGTTGTCATAAACTTGCACGAAAAACTAAAATTATCTTTTATTTCCGCTGCCAATCAACAGACTTCTATACTAGGATTTTTTATCTGGTGGGATGTGCTACGTGCATTAACAAAGTGTGTGTGCGTGTATGATTTTTGTAACGCTTGTGGAGTACGCTGATTTGCACGTTAGCTTTTAAACTGTTACTTAGAAACTCTGGTTATCACATTTTAGCATTCCTATTTCCCAAAGTGAGCAAATCCTGTTAGTACTGTAATTAGAAGAGCAAAACTGATCGTAGAAATGACCTGTGTATAGATCTAGTTCGTATTTGAAAGTGGATTTGATGATGAGTAATCTTCACTATGCATGCAACTCTCTATGGAGACCCGTTTTTGTCGGTCCTTTGAGTAGTCGCCTTAGATAGGTTTAACTGTACATTAACCATGATCTACCGGTTATTTCCCCGTTCTAGTATTCTATCCAGGTTTTAGAATTGATTCAAACCACAGTGTTCAACGGCTGGACAAATCGTCACACAGTATTTCTCGACGATGAGCTTTTCTCTTTTCATGATCACTGCGAATGGAATATTCACCGAATGGAGAGGATCCGCAGCATTTGCGTTTGAAATCGAAGCCATCCACATAACAGTAGAAGACAGTTTATTCTCCATCCGGTCGCTCATTATTTTTGTCATTAGAGACCGCTTTTTGCGATCCAATGGATGTGGGTCGGATTGTTTATGAGGATGGAGAGCGAAATACGCATGGTTACCTAGCCAACACTGTGCACAAACTAGAGCATTTAATCAAGGACAGTACTGATTTGTCCACGCTGGCGGGTAATATAAGCCGGTCAGAAACCAGAAGCGCGGAACACAGCTCATTCTTCTTGCACTATTGTGGGTAGTGTTGCTACCCTAAGAACTTTTGTTGACTTTAATTTTAAACATTATTATGCCAGGACGTATGCAGTAAAACGATCTCACTTCGTACCTTTTGATCACATATTAGCTAGCAATATGCTTATTGATCATCGGCAGTAAATGTTACTGAAGAGAATGTTGCCAGAAAGAAAGAAAAGACGCTTAAATGCACGATCCATAGCATATTCGCAAGTTTTGCAAAGAGTGTCATAGTCCCCAAGGGAGATTGAGCGTGGCAATTGGCCGATTTTGAGCAGAAAGTTCTAGACGATTGCAATTAACGGACACACCTACATCAAGCTTAGATGTTTTGGAGTTTTGACTGCGATAAACGACTATGAACGCCAAGTCCGAGTCAACTTGAGGACTTCTACTTAGTAGGTGTTTGGCAATCGATGGAGCTAACATTTAGGAGCTGTGCGACAACCGGGCATTGAAGTCATTCATTGGTTCTCCCTTTTTCCTTGTGTATGTAGAAGGTATCTTGCAGTAAACACATTCATTTGGTAACCCCATGTACGATCGAGAGTAATGAAAGCTTCTTTAACGGCGTTATATACTTGAAAGCCAAAATCATCAAACTGTCGCTGTCCATCATCGCCGAGTAAATGTCGAGGCAGCTTCGATCTGTGTTCCACACTAAGAGCAGCAAGAAAATCGCTAAGTAAATCCAAGCAGTTTTGGAAGAATGTTTTCAAACGGAGCCAGGCATCCGATGTTGATGTGCTCCTCGACCTTGAACGAACCTGCTTTCCAATCGCTGCTCTGTGAACACGTTGTTTTGCCGCCGTTCACAGTTGCATTTTGTCACACAAACGCGTGTTCACACTTATTCGACCCAGATTCATCTGCGCTATCTAGTGCACTCCATGTTTCGGATCTGGCTTGTGTGGATCGTCTTTTATCTCCACATGGCGCTTTCTGCACCATTCCCGCAAAAACTCAATCGAAGAAGTTGCCGAACAACGAGTCACATGGAAATAGTTTTGTTCTCAAACGTAAGCCGACTACCCGTTTCATCTGACGAATCAGCAACCACAGCTGTGAACCGTTCATCAAAGTAGCTATCGTACACGTTGTGGCCGTATCGCTAAGTCGCTCTGTTTGCCGCGTGAACTATTTAGCCGCTTACATTTGCCCTGGCCAGACACACAGGATGTGACGACCTTGAACATGCAGAAACTCAACGCACACGCGAGCGGCAGAAGACTGTAAGCGCTCTGTCCTCTCTGGGAATACTTTTGATTGACGCAATGGATTGTGGTGACCAAACGAAAGCCTATATGACCGCATCAAGCTCAGCAGTAGTTGGTGGCATTCCTTCATGCCATAAAAATGTACGGAACGGAATCTAGGGTAGCAGTTGCCAAGACAAATTCCATCGAAAATGTTCCAAGCTCAACGTGAACCGGTTCAAGCTGCACAAGAGTAAACCAGATTCACTGTGGTTCCGTTCAGTATGTATAGTCATCCCACTGGTAAAGATTGTACACGAGGTATCGCGAAGTACGAAAGACTAGTGGCAATGATTGAACGAATGGGGATCACCAAACGCGATTCATCAGAGGAAAGCGTGACTGAGAGTAAATCCCCGTCATTCCCACCCAGCACCGCATCAAAACTGAGAGAGAAGAATGGGCAGAATGCTAAAAGTGCACCGTCTGTGACTTTAAACTTTAATGCCACCAGTTGCTCAAATACGCCTGAAACAATCGACGCCAGTCCGATTGAAATGAGCACGGTCAGGGCCTCGTCCACCCTACAAACGGTTCCGAAAATGCAGTAGGGCTTCGACATCAATGGTGTTTGAAACTCCGTTGTTGTCAAATGTGACCGGGAATCTAAATCTCCGGCCACTAGCATTGGAGGAATAGTAAATGAAGAAGACGAACCGGTACCTAAACAGCCTCCATAGGTTGTATACAAACTAGTTGGTCGCTTGACCTCAACCATAGTTGCAAGTAGCATACTGTTATAATTGCGTAGATGCCTGATAAGATTGTCACTGGCACGGTTGGAGCACGCCTACGGTAACGGCTTGGAATGCTGACCAATCGAACGGATTTGCGCTGACCTGATGTCTTTAGCTTAGCCCGGGGTGCGACGGAAATTGAGCGAGCGTGAGAACAATCCTAGCCGCACACATTCGCGTAGAAGCTGAGCCCTCGGAATGAAGGCACACGAGAGAGGCTACACTAAACGCGCACTAGGGGCTTAGACGCGAACGCTGCCTGGCTAACGACCCACACAAAATCACGTGCCCGACCGACTTCCAAGTAAGGCGAAGAGAAAGCAAGACAGGTGGTCCTCTGGAGGCTCTTTTACGACCAACAAAGGGCGAATCACAGCCAATGCAATGGGCCTTTAAGTTAGGGAAAATTGCTACCACGGTGGTAGTTTGTAAAAGAACATTGTCAACAGGTGCGCAGTTGGGCCGCGTCTCGGAGTGGCTGAGCACTGCTACGCTGTGGGGAGGAATTGGACCCCGCTTTCCACAGCCATTATGCCGGAGTTTCCGGCGCGTTTTTGCGGGGATATTTGACGGGCCCGCAACACATACCAGCGGTAATCTGCGCCAACTTTCCGGAATCGACGTCACAGTCCTTAAAAGGAAATTAACATTTGTACAAAACGGCTTAATGATTCTTTACACCGCTTACATTACTTGATCTATTCACTGGGTGAAGAAATGGCGCGAGCAAACATTGTGCTCATCAACCCCACGAAATTGGGGTAAACGGATACACCATTGTATTAATGTGGATAATATTGTGAGTCCACAGATGAATTTTTTCCACTTTTGTGTAACTTTGTTTGTACTAATCTTATTCTCGCATACCATCCCACGGGACATGGCTAGCCTCGGATTTTTTATCCGTATAATACCATTGTTCATTGTACCGCACAAAATTCAATATGTTGCTGGCGCTGAATGGAAAGGATCATCTTTGGGCTCACGATGACAAATATTGTATCAGGAAGGCAACAGAAAAATCCAGGCTGTGTATCTGTACTCACTCCAGAGGTAACAGACTCAAAGACCATGATAATTTTAACTTTAACCGTCCGGGCTTCCTACGACCATTGAGAAGTGAGTGGCTGTGTTTCATCCAGTCAGTGAAACATGAGTGGTAACATGATCATGAATCGGCAGTGTTTGATCTATCATAGTGACCGAAACCCCGTTTCGGATTATGTTCTCTAACTCAATTACGCAGACTATGGCATGTTCCCCTCCCTTAACTACTTTCGGGTCCACAGGTTATGTAATAACTGCAATGTATTGAAACCGAGATTGAGTAGACATGTTTGGTCGGCAACGTTTACAAATTCTTGGTTGTCCAAAGAGGGTAGAGTTTGGCAACACTGAATGTTCGTCGTAACGCTGTGGCGTCGATCACCTTGCTCTGCCACAACATGTCCTTTGAATGGCAACTGAAGTTTTTCTAGCAGTTTTGCTACGCAAGCTATGGTATAACAAACTTTTGATTCTCACCTTTTGTGACGTAATACATGCCAGTTTTTTCCTTATATATGCATATTTATCAACCATGATGTCTACGACACATGTTTTGTGCACATTAAGTAAACAGACTGGCTATTATAATCAACATTGTCTGTGCACACCACACTGTTTTATTTTCCATAATAGGTAACCCCTTAACGACTTGTCAAAAGATTGAGTGCATTCAGTGACAGCACACCATTGCAAGCTGTCATAATCGGTTTGGTTACAGACAAGATGGGGTTAAGTTTGGTCCCAAGATTCTCTCTACCTATTCGGAGCATATGCAATGTCAGCGAGAAACCGCTTAGAAGAAATAGGCACGTCCGCTGGAATCAAATTAACAAAGTCAGCACTGGATAAGATACTATTTGCAATTAGAAAAAATAAATGTACAGTACCAAAAGAACGCAAGTTCGAATTAACAAGTTACGATTACCACAAATTCAAAAGTATAACCAACTAGGGACACATCAATACGCTTCCCTTTACGTGACAGTAGATTATGGTAACTGAGCGCTCAGAGGCGGGCTACACAGAAGTGTGGGGTTGCATTTGTGTGTTATACATGCAATGATGGTCCGATATCATAAATGGTTTAATTATACCTAGAGTAGGGGGAACAAAAATACTAAGTTGTACGAACGAAATGGTTTCAAAGTGTGACCTATAACGACATCAAGCAATATTATGAGGTCATTACTGCCGTGCAAGGTAACCTAAGCCGCGCTCGGATTGCGTCAGTGGAATAACTGTCTACACATCAATATCCGAATGGCGCAAAGGGCCTGAGAATGAAACTCTCCAGAACACCTACAACACATCGGGTCTTACTATGTGAAGAGATGATAAACCTTGGTATGAAAGCAAAATTGGTAGCTGTCGCTTTGGTGGCAATTGAACTTTGCACTGAGCTTGGCAAGTTTGTTGCAATGTTTCGTCACAAACCGGGGTGACATCATGGGTGCGTTGTTGTGTAGCGTGTAGCCAGTAGCGTAGCGTAAGGAAGCCTCAATGCGAGTGCGTCAGGTAGAGTACGCGTGCGATTTAAGATGTTATCCTGTTCGGTTGCGTAGATGAGCAATGGTATTGGCTAGGACATCTGTCCTTGTTCAGCTTGTTGAACAGGTAATTGACCTTTAAACTTGACCCCGGTGACTTGTGGCTTTCACAAGGTGCACCGCTATTGGACTGGTTAAGTGACACCCATCACCCGATCGCCGTCAGTGTGTAAAGTGAAAGCTATATGAAGTATGTTAGAGCTGAAGAAACGCTTGTTCAAGCGCTCATTCTGCCCTGCCTACCTAGTGGGTATATGTGTGTGTTTATGCCTACTTACGCCAAAAGTGGTAGCTGCTACCTGAGCAGATCGACCAATGGATCGATTAAGACAGCTCAATTTTGGCCTCGTTCCAATTCGCCAATTTCTACCGCGATTCATCAGAATATCTTGTCCCAACTTTCCATGTTATGTTTTGTGGCACTTGACCAATTGTATTGTATTTGGTAAAGAGTTAAATATATGTAAATATGTTTGTTATACTTGTGAACGTCTGATGAGATTTATGGAAAAGGGTATCCTTCGCAACCTTGTGTTCTAACAACTCCATGTGTATACTTTTCGACCTATTTGAATTAGTCCCATCTGGGTGGAAGTGTAGGCACGCACGATAGCCAATATGATCCGGGGCACATTGGTGTACATTGTAGCCAAAAAACAACTATTAAAGTGCCAGCTTGACAATGGTAGCCACGTAAGTTTGCTGAGCCCTGTGGATAACCCATTTGCATGATGCAACGATTTTGTTCATCCGAAGTAATTTGGAGAAGTGAATGTATTTTCGCATTCTATTTCATCTTGCCGTAATGATATTGCTCGTTTACAAAACTACGTACATATCTAACATATCGAATCTGTCTCCTCTCTAATCTTTTCCCCCTACATCGTGGACAGCCTATACGCCGACAGTCTTCGAACACAAGGCTGCTCATTTGGTTCATGTACAACATAACCAGTGGGAATCGTTGTATTCGACCGACAGAATGGCGGTGCGACAACCTAAACATGTGGTGTAAGAAGTCCTCAATCCATACTTTGTATTATCGTGAGTGACATTAAGCACGCATCAGAGACGTATCTCAAGTCCTCGATTGTCTGAAGCTCTAATCTGTATCTTTAACTTAACTACATAAAGCGGAGGCGTTCACGAGTTTTAACTACAATCAGGCACACTAAATACTGTAACGGTGGAGCAGGAGGAAATTTAATTCTGTACAATTCCACGAGGCTATGATCAAAGATGTTAAAGAAGTATTTCAGGCCTGGTAACACTAATTGTTGTGTATGTTTATATTTACTGTTTAAAATAGTCTGACCCACAGAATCACAGGACTCATAAATATGAGATGTCACTGTCAGCGTGCAAGCGTTTTGAACTACTTCACAGATTCGGTCTCCACGCGGCGTGTTCTGACAGACATTTTCTACCCTCTATTCGAAGCAAGAGGATTGGGAGCTCACTGCAAAACCGCCACCACAATCTTGTGCCGGTGCCCGCGTGTGCTGCGTGACGTTCGCACGTGGGGTAGCGGCTTCAACACACCGACAGGTAATATGCTGCAATTAGCGATGAAGTCGACACGTAGCCAACAAAGGACAGGGTGTAGAGTGTTAGTTTCTAGCACCAGTTGTCCTAAGGCAAATGTCGTAAACTAAACATGAGCATTGTAGCGACGTATTGGACCCATTTACCTATATCCCACCTCGAATAGTTTGGCAACAGGCGAACGAAGCGCACTCTGTCTTTGGTCTTATGACGGATTGGAGGCGAGCGGCGACTTCTCTAAGCGAGACGTAGCATATGCGGTTAATAGCTCAGTGCATGCGCAGCCAGTTACGTGCTATCCATGGACTTCAACTCGCAGCGGGAGAGAACACGTACGTCCTTCACGAAAGGTGTGGAATGAAGCGGTTGGCCGTCAAGGGTGTAGGTTCGGCCATCATCGCTCTTTTCTAGTTTCATAAATACCGACTTGAATGGGTTGACCAGGAGGCGGACTTCAGTAAACGCTATGAATAGGTGGTTGAGGTCTTTCTGAAATAGTCCGCAGTTGGCTGGAGTACTAGACTCAGAATTTGCAATTCGCCCGCAAACAGAGCACATGGAGACAGGAGAAACTAAACGAATTCTCTACAACACATGGGCAATAAAGTAAATCTCAGAATCTTACCTATGCGTATGCCCCTGTTCGAAGAAAACCAGTCGGTCAGATGGCGGTCAACTTGTTCACTCTACTTTCCTTCAATAAGTAACTCGAAGACCCACTTTTACAGTGAGCCTCCAGCACCTCCACTCACAGCTTGGGGAGGAGAACTTCACTGGTGGACTTTTTGAACGATTTATTGAAGCCCGACGTAGATCAGTTCGACAAAGTTCTATTGCTTTGCTGCTTGTAGTTACTGTTGCCTTGTCACCGGCAGGTTGGTAAAGCATGAGCGGCCTTAACAACAATTTTGCTGTGTTAATGTCAGCGAATCTGTCGACTAAAGCAGTTGTTGTAGACTCTTCTTTACGATCTTCTAGGCAATCTTGGATGAAATACGTGTCAGACAAATTGGCCTGTGGTTGTCGATTTTGCTTTAATCACTATCTTTCGAAATGAGCTTAGTACTTGGTAGCGACCTGTTGAACAAGTCAGTCATGACAGGTGAGCCTACGGATGATAGGTACTTGAGAATCAGTGCGTGAATCCAGTCATCCCCATCAGGCTTGTAGCTGTCAGTCGCCAGAGTTATACTGCAAATTTCTAGGCTGCCCAGGACACATCCTCATGAAAGCGTCATGAATGTGCTGCGTATCTGCAAGTATCCGAGCGCTGAGAACGCAATGACTATCAAGGTCCCATTGTCGAATTAAGCCTCAGTAGTGGAACGTGTACTCACGGGAGCAAGCTGGTAGGAAATCACTCGTGCAGTCACTGTTGCTTACGCGCAAGTCTGAAATTCCTAGCTTCACACACTGTCCTCGTGAACGAACAGATCAACATTCACATCAGCATGTATCGAGGTCAGGAGTGAGGTCAAATGTCACATTTCCACCGTAAAACAGGTGCCTCAACTGAAAGCACGAGTCACCAGTTGGTGTATCAAAAGTGTGTCACTGCTAGGCAGCGAGATGGGTGTCAGCAAGTGATCTCCATCTTGGGGGTTCTATTCGCATTTATACTAACTTTACCTGACGGACTCAAAGACGTAGGAAAAAATGCAATGTAGTTCGGCGCCTGGAGCGGGCAATACCTAACCATTATCTTGCAGTTGATGAGTTAGGAGCTTTGCTTTTTAACGTAAGCATGTTTTCACGCAGTTACTTTTGCTAAGCAAATCCACATGTTCCTAAACCTCAGAAGCTGAACAGTAAGAGCTTGAAATCCTAAAATGCAAAGCAATTTGAAATCAAATTTATCAACCAAATGTTTCTCACACCATATTTACCATAGTTTTGCGATAGATATTTTGTTTATGCTACTTACTTGTAACGTGTTGAAAGGCACCAAAGTTATTGACCAAGACTGGAGCGTGCTAGGAAACTTAGAAAATTTTTTCTAACGGAATCTTTTTTGTACTCTGTAGATAGTCCGCCACTTTCCGATAAAGTTAGTGCGCTGCATAGCTACCATGCTGGCGGTGAAAGCTAGCCATAAAGCGAGTGTCTCAATCCAATCCATTCATACGCTATATGGACAAAAAGCGGTGCAATTCTCAGCTGGTGGCCTAACATTCTAACCAGGGTTGACGTTGGAAAATTTAGAAGCGAAGAAGGATAGTTCCTTACTTCCGTAAATACCAGGGGGTTGCTTTTTTCAAGTGCGTATATCTCTTCATCGGTTGACACAATTCAGCGCGGATATTAGCGGCATAAAGCCCGTGGCAGAACACACCACTATTTGTTTGTGGGTGATGAAATTCCAGTTGCTGTGGCGTTCATGATTTAACTCTTCATATCCCGTAACAAATATGATCAATTTCGGTCTATCAACGCGCGTTACAACTTGATCATGCACACTGACACTTTCTTGTCACTGTAGAATCAGGTGAACTGTGCACGAAGCGTACGTCGACGTGAACAAGCGACGTAGGTAGCTCCTTGAGAGATCATTTCTTTAATTCGCTCGACAGAGGACATCCATTATTGGAGCGTCCGAAATGCTCTTTATCACATAGGGGTTAACGATATTTGGATGAGTATAGCTTGTTCATTAGTCCAGTGCAGCAGGGTCAAGCGAATATGCGGTAAGTTTTCCGATGTTTTCTTTGTGCAGCGCCAGTGTGCGTTCACATAAGCTCATGCCGCAGTTATCCGTCACACTATGCCTTAACGCAGTATTTCTCCAAGTGTGATCCGCGAACCCCCGAGTGGTCCGTTGAACACTTGCAGGGGATCCGCTTGCCAAAATCGAAGCTGTCATCAATGAGGCAGTGAAAATAATTAACCTCATTAGACTACGGCCTCTGAACAACCGACTGTCCAAGATTCTATGTGACGATATTGGAGGTGTTCACACTTCTTTACTGATCCACACTGAGGTCCGATGACTCTCTCTTGGTAAGATATTATAGCGTTTATTAGAATTACGCGCACAACTCTTCGTTTTCTCCATGGATCGCCAATATGATTTACAATTCCGCATGACTGACAGAAATAGCTTGTCAATGCTAGCGTATTTATCAGATATATTCGCAAATCCCTTCTGGTCGATACAATTACAAATACGATCGAAATAACCCCACGGTACGTGTCCCGCACTATTGAGACATAAACGGATCATTTTTGTTTTTCAATTATGACTACCTTTTTACACTTCTGCTGTAACGTTAAAGATTACTTTTTCTGTTGCAGAGGCGACAATCCAAGAGCAGAGAACAAGTCTCATTGCACAGCGCTATCAATTCCTGTGTTTTTCAAAAGCAAGCATATGATAATGAATCTGAAAATTATGTTGGGAACTGTCAAGCATATGGATACTTTGAGCAGTCATCAATTTTGACACTTCCCCTGCAAATTTTGATCGGTCTTCTTTGCGCACATATTTTCTATCATTCTTTACTTCACTGTTTACCAAGACTGGGTCGGTCTCCTGAGGTGAGGGATGAAAGCTTCCAACGATAATAATTATACCCATGCAAGGCGCATTACCATTGGTTCTCTGGGGATAAACATGTGCTTTACCCCCAAAAATCAGCTGATGGCACGGCCTAGATGACTTGACTGTCCACACTATATACACGGAAAAACATCCCTAATGATAAATTATATAAGTGATGGCTTACCTGCATTAAAAGTCACCCCGGCACACGGCCAGATGGAGCATGGAAGTGCGGGTGAAATCTATCGAGAGAATATACATATATATTTAACACGTTAGCAACTACAATACAATTGGCTGAGTGTCACAACACATAAGCAGAAACAAATTATATTGAAAGGGAAAACAACTGTTAAGGTAGCAGATTCTCAGAGCAAGTGCATCATTGCGTACGGTTCTTGGCCATATCCTACAGTGTTTTCAAGCAGATGTGCTCGGGATCTTTTGGTCCCCAACCCGGGAGTCGGGAACGTCCAATAACAGTCAGCTACAACTTTTGAGTCTTAATGTGTTGGATACAAGTTTTACGTTGGCCTCGTTTTCCTAGCTTCCATCACACGCCTGTGTTCGTATGTAGGGCTCGTCGTGGTAGCCGCTGGGTAGGCAAGCGGAGCACATGGCCAAGCGAGCCATATCTCCGCAGTGCAATGACGTTATCAATCGTTCGGCGGAGTTCCTTAGATCTGAAGACTTGCCCAGGAAGTCCCTCACTACTAAGGTGATGCTGCTATCAAACCCCATCAAAGCTTTGCAGGTATCGTTGGTCGAAGGTAGACAGCAGCTGAACTAAGCTTTGCGAACGGGCCATGTCTCCCAACCATACAGCAGAATCGCTCGTACCGTAGCTTTATAGACTCCTACCTTGAGAGCGAGGCTCAGATCACGACGAAGCCACAGGTGACGAAAGTTAGCGAAAGTGAATCTAATCTTGGAGACACGCAGGGAGATCTCATCTGTTAAACAGTCGATGCTAAAACAATTCCCATGGTAAACGAATTTGTCGAGCACTTCCAGCGAATGTCCCGAAAGGGTGAAAGAAGGACATGCACTTGGTCAGTCCTGTAACAGGACCTTACATTTGGAAGGGGCAAATGTCATCCAAAAATGGGAGGCGGACATCTCCAGTCTAAGCAGCACATGCTGGGCAGCTTTGGAGGACTCGCAAATCCCAGCGATATCATCGGCATACTCTAAATCCCGAAGACGCTCACCAGGGAGCAGTTCAACACTACAGGACTCGGAGTTTTCCTGAGAAGTATCCCAAATCTCCTCCATTGCGAACAAGAATGAAGCGGCTCGACGATCCTGTCTAACATCTCTCGGGTACTGAAAGGGAGCGAAATGTCTTCGTATACTAGCACACGGCCCAAAGTTTGATGGTAAATGGCACAGAGAATACTATGCACTTCTCAGGTACTCCCATGTTCAGTCAACGGTCCCAAAACGCCACACTGTTAACTGAATCCAACGCTGCACGAACGTCCAGAAATATGACTAGAGTTGCTCGAGTGAATGTATGGCAATGTTCAAGTATCTGGCGGATCATGATGTTGTGATAGACACAACTGCGACCCGCGAGAAATCCAGGTTGTTGTTCACGCAAATGCTGTTCCCCTACGCAAGTGAGCCTCTGTAAGAGTAGGGCAGAGAACCGTTTGGATGCGACGCAAATGTGACTGCTGTTACGATGGTTAGAGCAAATAGTCTGGTCTACTTTTCTAAACTGGTACAACATCCAATACGTTCCAGTCGGATGGAATGGCTTCAGTAATCCAAATTAGATGGAGGAGAGATGTCAGCTCACAAATGAGAGCTGGATCTCCATATTTGAAGAGGGCAGAAGGAGGTTCATCTGGGAAAGGTTGTATAAAGTCGGTCCTTCAGGGACAAAACGTATATTCTGCAAACACAAGAACCAGGCGAAAACGCAGGCAGAGGGCGAGTGAAACATATCGGTATATACAGCTAGTTGGATCCATACTTTACGACCTTTGTGAATGCAAGACATTTTTCCTTTGATTCAGTCAAACAAACTCACTCCAATGCGTCCAACTGTTGGCCAATCAGCGTGCATGCGAGAAACGTATGAACGTCTGATATCAGGGGACATAAGCTTCCGCAACAATAAATTGTGTGGGACACGGTCAAAAGCCTTGCTGCGATGTCCAATCAGTTTCTACTTTTTGTTAGCAAAACCACTCTGCTGAATCTACATTCAGTCAAGTTGGTGGATGGAAAGGCGAGGAAATATATTTCAACGATTTCCTACCATATGGGATATATATAGAGGCATCTGTCCTTATCAAAATTCCACTTACATTACAAGAATTTGTATCTTGCTAGTGTGTGGATTTGAAGATTTGTGAGACTTTGCTGAAATCCAACTCTGTCTTCGCAGGGCCGTACATCAAATGGATCTAAAATGCAAATCGGGATTCCCATGTTAATCAGACCATGAAACCAGTCTTTAATTTATTTTTGGAGTTGTTGTAAATGACTGACATAAATAATCAAGTCTTTATCCTTCAGGTCCTCATGACTGTTGCGTGATTTGGGAACTGTGAAAATTCCAGACGTCCGATGTTTTAAGCATGCACTTCCAGCCTTATAAGAAACGCGATAATGGTCTCTTTACTCGAGATGATTTTGGCCAACTTGTCTTGAAGGGTATTATTTAAAACGTTGTGTTACAAAAAACATCAGCCAAGTAAAAGACATTTGGCTTAGCTGTTCACTCATTTTTTCATAATCAGTTTCAGCAAGGAATGTGCTGATAGTGTCCCAGTGTGCAAATAGTTGCCCTTGGAGAGTCATCTAACTTCTTGATGCAACTGTAGAACCTGGAAATCTTCATAGTTTTCCTCATACAGCTACTAGCAACGATGAGTTAGCAGAGAGGGGTGATTTTCTATTGTTGACTACTATTATAACGGTTGACAGTGAATCGTTTAAACGCCTTGCTAAGTTCTTAGAAACTAGGTGCTCACGACGAATCACACAGTGAGTTGCAGGAACAGAAAATTTCTTAATAGGCAATAAATCATTTAGATCTTATGACCACTGCGGCAGCGCATCGGTTGCGCGTGGAATCTTGTTCTGTATTATGGTGGTGTTTTCATTCGGATAGCTACTGACTACCTCAAATATAGACCGGCCCTTTGTATAAATTATAATTCTCCCGGCAAACGGATTCTCTTCCACCAATTCATTATCATTGAAGAATCGGACAGATGCCACGAGAAGAGCCTCGTCGTCAGGTAAATTATATTCATATACTTGTAGCGAAAGTTTTCTGAATTTGAGTACAGTTACTAAGGTGCGTTCTCTATGCTCAGCCATCTCATCTATTCGCTTACGTACAGTCGAATCGCTAAACAGAATGGCCTGAACTGCTTCTCGAGGATTCATATTCACCAGGTCAGATAGCATCATTAATACTGAAGGCAAGATGACATTTTCTCCAATATTATGGGGAAATAAACTTGCTAGTTTTATAAGACGCTGTAAATCCATTCGCCATTTTACGCTCTGACAAAACTACTTTCTTTAAACGTCGTCTGTTTTCGAAACCATCCCACAGCTTTTTTGAAAAAAACCCCCACATATTTTCCTCTTTCGTCCTAATGTTCGCTTTCCAAATGATTTTTCAGTTTACTTGGTTGTATTCTTTCATTTGTAAGAGGTTTTCCTATAAATTATACACATAAGTAGAGTGGCGTTTCGAGGTGATGCGATAAACCTTGATGACAGGTAATCCACGAAGTACTGCCAAGGAGCTAATTTCTGAACGTGTTATTGTAAATGGTTCATATGTAATACGAGGTTATATCGTTATTGTTTATTTTTCCTACACAGTTTTATCATTGGTGTTAAATGATATCATCCGCTAAGGCAACACACACAGATGGTATGAATTTTTGGTGCCACTCAATTTATCCTCGCTTGACCGTCAGATTATAGGATAAGACATATAGTAAGCACACTTGTAACATCTCTTGGTGGTTACAATGTTAAAATACAAAAGTTCAGAAACACTATTAGAGACAACCCAAAGGTGGTTTCTGAGAATGCTATTGAAAATACCATGGAGTGCTAAATGGACTGAAGCGAACTTTTTGAAAGGAGCCAATGAAGGAAGCCAATGGAACTTAAACAATGACAGTGCTCATTGGACACGTATTTATTACAGGAAAATTAAATCAAACAGTGAAAACTGGTAAAAGGAAGGACAGAAGAGACGAACACGGGAGAGCATGCTGGATAGTCCAATAAACCAACACGGGCGAGTCCACAACAAAACTAATAACACACCACGGCTGTTGCCTAACATGGTGCCAAATGCGTGTTGGAAAGGCATTTGATTATGATAAGTACACATAAGTAAACATTATGTTACATCTACTCACCAAAAAAAACCGGAGGTTCAGGCGTATGATGAAAGTTGCCAAAACTGATCCCCAATTGGAAAACTTCAGCTGAACTGAATATGAAGGTCATGCTTACCTGATCATTCCTCAATGGGCATGTCTCGCAAAGTCGAGAATAAAATATTTGTTTATTTATAAGGCATCCTAGCTGTTCTGTCTGTTAGTCGGAACGAACAAACCTTCAGAAATAGTACCCCACTCAAGCACAGTATCCATTCGAATTCGGAAACTTGCTAGCTAATGTGACCTAGCCGCCAGACTGGAGACGAAGAGCGCGTAACTTAGCGCTATCGCACTGAGTCCCAAAGGAGAAAGATTGACCGACGCATGAGTTGTCTCACAGTGGTAGTGTCCTGAGGAAAACTCACTTAGTGTCAGTGTGGCTTTGGGCCGTTACTGCCGCAGTTTTCTGACGAGTTGTGCTAGTTTCACGGCAGCGTGCGCATTAGCTGCATCAATGTCCTGAGTAAAGCTCAGTTGGTTCACTGTGGATAAGCATCAAAGTCTTGAGGACGAATCGGATCTTAGTTGCGCAATCTAAGTCGCCGTATGGTGATTGTATGTTTGAGGTGAGCCCAGCAAAATTGCACAAGATTAGCGGAGCTATGCTAGCTCCGCGACAGAAAGTCTGCCTGATCTGATTTTCGAAACATAAACAAAACACGAAGCTTTGAGCAAACAGTTGTTTTCGATTAGTTCTTCATCAGGCTCATACAGTAATATACATTAGGTTAACGTCTGTTGCAATCGTTAGTGTAACAAAGAAAAAATTGCTCAGAAAATTTAACTTGTGATCATGATGGCATTCATCTGATCACATGACTGAAGTCAGGTGAATTTGCGGAGTACCATTACTTCCTTCATACTTTCGTAAACCGCCACTTGGGCGGGAGTAATTCACTTCACTGACCGGTAGCTACCAAGGAAGATTAGTGCGGGGAGAGCAACTACCAGAAAAAGTTTTAAAAATGATTTCTATTTTTCGGATTATCACAATCCACTTTTCAGAGCATGGTACTGTATGGCTCTTCTATGGCCCCCTAATATATTTGCACATCTTAGGCCCTCCGGGAATTCTCTGTGGCTCCAAGGCGGTCATATGTCCTCCGTTGAGAATGGCTGTTCTAAATAATCGTATGGTGTGATAAGTTTAGAATATAAACATTCTGTATCACCACTAGCATATGAGTGACACTATTCCATCTGAACTAGAAACAGAGTTTACTAAATGTGAACCATGGGAAAATCTTGGAAGGTGTAGTTAGTGGGCAAATTTCGGTGACTATCTGCGACTGGGAATGATAATATTATGGTATTTTCCATGCATTCAAAATCTATTACAGTACTATCGGTGTTTTTCTCATGATTATCAGAAACCAAATTTTTAACTGGCCGTGCAAGAAAAACTAGAGTTTGCCCTAATTTAGCACAAATGGGTCGAATATTAGCAAGCATAAGTAATCTTTTGTAGTTCTAGTAAACTAAGGTTACGCGTAGTATGCAGATTTGTCACCCTTCAGGGGTACATCACTGCGCGTTTTGTAGTGCGTGTATCCGCCATCAATTTGCTTTGTTCCCGCTTCGAATATCCTGCAGGTTGGGAAATGCATGGTCACTGTTCATCTGCACTAGAATAAGTATTCACTGATTATCTTTACGCCTCCTCGATAGACATATTCTAGTGTATACATGTGGACAAGTAGTACCGGTATTTCTATATTCGCCGAAGTCATAAACTGACCCGATAATATTGATGTTCTCTGGGGATCACGAGCGCAGAAATAGTTATCTTACCGTATGACGAAGCTTGTCTTTTACCACTTATTTAACCTATCACCGACTGGTTCATGCTCCAAGTAAATGGCCCTAGTAAGCGAGGATCCTGGGTTGTGAATTGATCTTTCTGTAGACAAACCACAAATGTCTTTTCGATAATAAACCGTGTTCAACTGGTTGGGCCATTATGACCACTAACTGGAGGCGCACATCACGTTGTCAAATTGACCTAGCGGCTGTTTGCCGCTTGCTTAAACAGTGAAATTCCTTGCACTAAAGACGTCATAAGTGATCAAATTTGTGTATCAAGCCAACACTTTAAAGCCACATTTCTCAAACTATTAGGGCCGTGGACCTCTTTTTAGGGGACTTTCGCAAGGTGGACCCACTGAAATATTGTTAATCACAGGACTAGGCTTTACTAAAACGGGAATAGGGCGGATTGTGTTGAAAATTCACATTACTGTGTACTGAATTAACACCGGTGTCTATCAATATTAGTAAAAATAAAGGGTCTTGAAGTTCCATGTCAAAATATAAATGTATGCTAAACTTTAATATGCCGAATAGCATTTGGCTGACATGCCGTGCTTAATTATTTGATGCTTAGTGTTATTGAGGTAGGCTGTAACAATATTTGGTTTAGCTATAAGTAGATTAAGATATTGTTTTTGTACAGGTGTAATGCAAGAATCTACTTTTACACAGTTAACTTGTGACAAATGAGCGAGGCACAGCCACTGCTCTTCGCTACATCAGGGTACTCGTTCGTCTTTCTAACAAGAAATCAAACAGCGAATCTATATTAAACTCTTTATGAAAGAAAGAGCCCAATAAAATATCGATGAATTTCTCCTAATGAAAAGTGGTGAAAGGTGGCTTTTCGTGCGTGAATGGGTTCTTTACCTGTGAAAATTCTGTTTACTTTCCTCATAGCTGAGAAAGTATTGAAACTTGGCCGTAGCTAGGTCTTCTAATAGCTGCACAATTTCCTTAAAAGGAACGTCTGGAAGTCCTATGTCTCCGTTCAACCCTCCTAAACACTTTAATGTCAGAATGTTGTCAAAACTCTCCTGCGAATAGAATTCGTGCAAAAATCGAACTTACTCTGGAAACCTCGCGTTTTAACATTTGCATAAATACCCTGCTGAGTTTCCTTGCACTTCCACTTTTACGTCATTTAATTATAATACTACTACTAATAATACTAATAGGGATATTTCCCTTTAAGTGAGTAGCTGCGTCCATAGTTGGCACAGATCAAATATGTACGGGTAGTACTGTGCTTTTGCATGGGCAATATGCATTTGTGGTGAATAAGATACAAAGGTATACCTCTCGTCGGTGCGAGATGCAGTCTAACTGAATATTACGATTTTTGGTGTACGGCAAAACGGCAAGGAGCAGATGTGATATTTTTCGAATTTTCCCAAGCAGTCCTCAAGCTTTTTGGTGGACATGGTTTTTCGGTGGATTAAATCTTTCGGGATGATCGTGTGGTTTTAAAAGTTAATAAGTCTAGGTAGCTAAAACGTAGGTGTGGTAATAGGGCCATTACTGGGACCGCCTCCTGGGAACCTACTTTTATGCGAATTATTCTCTGGTTTCGCGCTCTCTGTACTCTTGTTCGTTGACCGTGTTGCTGGCGGCCGGGCGTGTTAAACTCCGCTATACCACACCGGGAACCATGTTCTGCATTCAACTTTTATTCAACTCTCCTGTTCATGGCAACCCCCCTCGAATTTCGAGTCTCCCAAAGTGCAATGCAAATAAAAAGGTACCTTTGGCCTCATCAGTGAACTGCTCAAAACCAATCGCACACATTCCAATAACAACAGCAAGGCTTTATGCACCCGTTAGCTCTTCAACGTGGAACGCTCATGCAAGTTGGTTCACTAGCTGCTCTAGTGCGCACCTTAGAAACCCTATCAATTGACGTTTGCTGTCTAACCGAAACCAGTTTACAAAACTCCAGCACAACACTGCGATTGCTCTCACCGTCCCCAAGTTCCAATTGCACATTCCTCTTGCGACCATCTGGAGATACAACAGCGGCAGCCTCTGGTTGCGCCGGAGTAAGAGTTGCATTAAGCGCGAGTGGTGAGGCAGCTTTCATTGATTGGTTCCCGGTCAACGGCCCTCTTGGTGTAGTCCGCTTGGAAAGCTCAGAGTGATGTTCCAGCCAGAGGACTAATAGGCGCTGCTTATTCATTGTGGTTGCGTATGTTCCTGCAGACTGCAGCCCGGATGGAGCTAAAGACGAGTTCTACCGCCAACTCACTGACCTCCTCCGCAAGAAACGCCGCACGGACATCTTGGTACTCGCCGGTGACCTAAATGCGCAGGTCGGTAGACTAGAGGTTCATGAGCGTGAACTTGGGGGTCAACATAGCTAAGCTATTCGCAGGAAGGACAGAGACAAATGAATCCTTCAGGTGTACGCCGACCACGGCTTATTCATTTCCAGCGCCAGGTTCCAAAGTTCTTGGCGTAAACGAGCCATCTGACGACCTCCGGCGCCCACTCAAGCTTTGACACAGATTGACCACACCACTGTTAGTTACGGTTGGCGAGGCTGCGTAACGGACTGCAAGTCAATCTAGAACACTTACCTGACTTCGTATCATACGCTGGTGTGTGCTAAGTTCATTCTGCGCTTTGAAGGCACCCAACAGCGTCGCCAGAAACGGCTTGACACAGACAAGCTTGCCGCCTTAAATGTTCTCGGAGCATTTCAGAACATATTAGCCTCCCAACTGCGTCCTCTACTCTCCGATATTGAGACACACTGGGCACAGATCCAGAGCGCCTTACGTAAGTCCCCTATCCTGATCTGTAGCTTCACTAGACGGGGTGCTAGTCATTGGATCTCTGCACAGTCTCTTCAATTAATGGAAAGTTGTCGAACAATTCCCGCCGGACTTGAGTACAACGCACTACGCAGAACCACAGCTGCTGAACTCAGACAGCTTCACAGGAAGGATGGCAAGGTTAGGTGGATACAGAACGTAGTTTAGACGGAGCGGACAGCATCACCAGGAAAATCACACAAACTCTTCCAACTTATTTGATCCAAGGGAGGCAGAATCCCAACAGTGTATGAAATATTGCGTGAAAATTACAGTGAACTAATCTACAGTTTTCATCGTCATCTGGTACGATGGGCAGAGAACTTTGAACATCAGTCCAGCTGGCCATCAGCGCAACCCAGTCCATCTTCCGGGGTTCACAGTGTTCACTGGTGCGTGGATATTTCTCCATCGACCGAGGCTGAGGTTACTTATGCGCTTCCCCAACTGAAGATCTACAAGTCACCTTGTGATGGGAGTATACACTCGAACAAACGTGCGGTGCCAGCCCAGCAAGGAAGCCGTTAGGCTGCCGCAAGGAAAGGCGGCAGCTAATTGGACGTTCATACGTTTCTCGCATGCACGCTGATTGGCCAACAGTTGGACGCATTGGAGTGAGTTTGTTTGACTGAATCAAAGGAAAAATGTCATGCATTCACAAAGGTCGTTAAGTATGGATCCAACTAGCTGTATATACCGATATGTTTCACTCGCCCTCTGCCTGCGTTTTCGCCTGGTCCTTGTGTTTGCAGAATATACGTTTTGTCCCTGAAGGACCGACTTTATACATGGTGTCAGAGAAGGAGAAGAATATTAGTACCACTCAGACGATGATTGGAGCTGCACCGGCTATTCAAATGCCTGCCCTGCTGAACATGGATGAACGCAGGTTGGCAAGCAACTGGCGTTTGTGGAAGAGCAAATGGATGGATTTCTGCACTATCGCGTCTGGACAAACAACCGATGGCGTACCGCTTGGCCATGTTTCGACACGCAGCAGGAGATGATGCGCGCCGCGTGCTAGAGACATTGTGTTACGACAAGAGCGAAGATGCCAACAATCTGGAGACAGTTCTTGAGAAGTTCAGTGAATACTGCGAAGGCCAAACAAACGAGACATTTCAACGCTACCTCTTCTTTCCGCGGAACAGGCGGCCAGGTGAATCCGTTGACACGTACGTCACTGAGCTAAAGATTTTGGCCGGATCCTGCAGTTTCTGTAAATGCATGGCGGACAGTCTCATACGGGACCGCATTGTTCTTGGGATCAATGATGAAGGTTTGACGAAGCGACTATTACAAAAGCGCAACCTATCTCTGCAGCAATGTATCGACATCTGTAACAGTGAGTCCTCCACTGCCTATTAGTTCCAGCAGATGACAATCACAGGTGATTCAGAGTTGTGCGCCGTTTCCAGGAACAAAACTACGAGGGCCACGACCGCGCGACAGGAGCCTTGCAACTTCTGTGCAACACGAAATCCGCGGAACCGCGAACAGTGTCCGGCGTGGGGCCGCATTTGTGTCAAATGTGGGAAGCGCAATCACTTCGCCCGCTGCTGTCAGTCGACAGATGTCAGTGCACTTGTTCCAGACAGATCAACAGAAGACACCGAACAATCGATTGGTAACGTGTCTCGGAAAGCGTCGCAAAAGTGTGTCTATGCAAGTCTTCTGATCGAGGGACGGTCTGTGCGATTCCAGTTAGACACAGGCGCGACGATCAATATTGTGCCCAGAAAGCACTGCCGCGGCGTGCAAATTCAATCGGATCAAGATTATTTGCGCATGTGGAAGTGGTTCCAGACTCAAGCCAAAGGGCTCAGCGACAATTGAAGTGGTCAATCCGAGAGACGGTGTTTCGCATCGTCTGCAGTTCGTGATCCTGGATGAGGATCTCACGCCGATTCTCGGCATTGATTCGATTTTATCTCTTGGCTTTGTCATTTTTAACCATGATCGTTTTGTGTACGCTTGTCAGAGTGAAGCCGATGTTAGTGACCTGTATCCGTCTGTGTTTAGTCCGGGTTTAGGGGAATTTAAGGGTACCGCTCACCTGTCGTTAGAACCTTTGGTACGCCCGATTGCGTTACCTGCTAGAAGAGTCCCATTTGCGCTAAGTGACCGATTTTCCGCGGAATTGAACAAGCTGGTTATGCATGGTGTGATTGCAAAGGTTGATGAGCCAACAGACTGGGTTATCCAGGTCGCAATCATTACGAAGAAAAATGGCGAACTACGCGTATGTATAGACCCGAAGCCACTGAATGAGGCCCTGCGTAGAGAACAGTATGCGCTACCGACGTTAGAAGATGTTTTACCACGTTTGACAAAAGCTAAGTTTTTCACGAAAGTAGAACTTTCTTCCGCATTCTGGCACGTTGTTCTAGACGACGAATCCAATTTCCTCACCACATTTGCTACACCGTTCGGATGTTATCGTTGGCTGCGATTACCGTTTGGCCTGAAGGTTTCTAGCGAAATTTTCCAAAAGCGTTTGGTGCAAGCACTAGATGATTTAGATGGCGTAACCTGTGTGGCAGATGACGTTCTGATTTACGGTTCTACCGAAGAAGAGCATGACACTAAGCTACACCTGTTCCTGAGGCGTTGCGTGCAAAAGAACATCAAGCTAAAACGCGAGAAAGTAGAGCTGCGAAAAGCGGAGGTGCTTTTCCGTGGGCATGTGTTAACATCCGACGGAATCAAGGTTGACCCAGGGAAGATTAAGGCGATACAAGAGATGCCGTCCCCTAACGATGTGAAAGCAGTCCATCGCCTAAACTGTATGGTGAATTATTTAAGCCGGTTCCTACCAGGACTCGCTGATGTCATGACTCCGATTGGGCAGTTAACTCACAAAGGAGTAGATTGGAGCTGGGGGAAGGAACAGGATTTGGCTCTCGAAACCATTAGAACCTTATCAGTAATGCGCCCGTACTCGGATATTACGATCCAGCACAACCATTGGAGGTACAGTGTGATAGTAGCCAGAGTGGAATAGGTGCTGTTCTGTTGCAGAACGGAAGACCTTTGGATTTCCGCAGGCGAGCACTCACAGAGGCCGAGAAGCGGTACACACAGATCGAGGAAGAGATACTGGCAGTGGTCTATGCCATGGAGTGTTTCAATGATTATACTTTTGGAAGAAAGACAACCGTGTACACTGCTCATAAGCCGCTGGTGTCGACAGCCACTAAACCACTGAATAACCTTCCTCGCCGTCTGCAGCGGATGCTTATCCAGCTCCAAAAGTATGACATTGATATTGTGTACATACCTGGCACACAGATGTTCATCGCGGACACCCTGTCGAGAGCACATCCGCCAGTGGCCGAACATCATCTAGAAGAGATCGAGACAGTTAGCATGGTGCAGCAACTGGCAGTGACAGAAAACCGTTTGAAAGACATAAGGCGTTTCACGGAGGAAGACCAAACTTTTGCAGCTTTGCGAGACGTTATCCTCAATGGGTGGCCAGAAACAAAGAAGCAGCTCCCGAAGGAATTAACACCCTACTTCAATTTTCGGGACGAACTCACTGTCTGTGACGGTCTGTTGTTCAAGGGAAGTCGAATCCTATGCCCTTATTCTCTCCGAAAGGAGATGCTGGAGCATGTCCATCGCGCTCACCTGGGTGCAAATTACACCATTAATCGAGCAAGAGAACTGATGTTCTGGCCAGGAATGACAGGTCAGATCAAGGATCATGTGTCTAACTGTGAGGCGTGCCGTTCACACGACATTCGGCAAACGAAGGAACCGATGATGCTGCATGATGTTCCGGACCGACCGTGGCAAAAGGTAGCAGTGGAGCTATTCTGGGACAACGGAAAGGATTACTTACTCACGGTGGACTACTATAGTGATTACGTTGAAATCGATTTACTCACCATCACGACCACGGAGGCGGTAATCAACAAACAGATGTCAATTCGCACGGCACGGGATCCCGGAGGAGCTAGTTTCGGACAACGGTCCCCAGTTCAGCAGAAGGGCATTCCAGGCTTTCGCAACCAAATGGGAATTCTCACACCGGCAAACCAGTCCCTATCACAGTCAATCAAATGGGAAGGCAGAGTCGGCAGTGAAGCAAGCCAAGCGACTATTAGCGAAGGCTAGAGATACTCGGGAGGACCCATACCTCATGCTACTGGAGAGTCGCAACACTCCTTCAACGGATATCGGCCTGAGCCCAGTGCATCGCCTATACAATCGAAGGACCAGAACTGTGATGCCTGCATCCTCAACACTTCTGCGCCATGTCATGCCACAACTGGAGAAAGTACAGAACAGTTTGAAAAGGCGAATGGCTACTCAGAAACGGTACTACGACAACGGAGCACGGGAATTACCTGAGCTGACAGTGGGGGAAGATATGGGTTGAACCAATTCCCGATGGACAGGAGCGGTGGAGGAAAGGAGTCGTGGCTGCGAAAGTCGGTGAAAGGTCATAGAAAGTAAATGTTGGAGGGAAGAAGCTGAGAAGAAACCGAGTACAGCTGAGAAGATGTACGAGGCGACGGCATGAATCCGGGAGAGAGCGTTATACTGGGTGCGGCAATGAGGCGACATCGGCAGATCCAACAAAGAGGACGCGGAGTGGTAAAGTGTATGGACTATTTAGCAAAGTACAGCAGCAAGAACATGAAAAAGGGAGGATGTGATGGGAGTATACACTCGAACAAACGTGCGGTGCCAGCCCAGCAAGGAAGCCGTTAGGCTGCCGCAAGGAAAGGCGGCAGCTAATTGGACGTTCACACGTTTCTCGCATGCACGCTGATTGGCCAACAGTTGGACGCATTGGAGTGAGTTTGTTTGACTGAATCAAAGGAAAAATGTCATGCATTCACAAAGGTCGTTAAGTATGGATCCAACTAGCTGTATATACCGATATGTTTCACTCGCCCTCTGCCTGCGTTTTCGTCTGGTCCTTTTGTTTGCAGAATATACGTTTTGTCCCTGAAGGACCGACTTTATACAACCTTTCCCAGATGAACCTCCTTCTGCCCTCTTCAAATATGGGGATCCTGCTCTCATTTGTGAACTGACATCTCTCCTCCATCTAATTTGGATTACTGAAGCCATTCCATCCGACTGGAACGTATTGGATGTTGTACCAGTTTAGAAAAGTAGACCAGACTATTTGCTCTAACCATCGTAACAGCAGTCACATTTGCGTCGCATCCAAACGGTTCTCTGCCCTACTCTTACGGAGGCTCACTTGCGTAGGGGAACAGCATTTGCGTGAACAACAACCTGGATTTCTCGCGGGTCGTAGTTGTGTCGATCACAACATCATGATCCGCCAGATACTTGAACATTGCCATACATTCACTCGAGCAACTCTAGTCATATTTCTGGACGTTCGTGCAGCGTTTGACTCAGTTAACAGTGTGGCGTTTTGGGACCGTTGACTGAACATGGGAGTACCTGAGAAGTGCACTAGTATTCTCTGTGCCATTTACCATCAAACTTTGGGCCGTGTGCTAGTATACGAAGACATTTCGCTCCCTTTCAGTACCCGAGAGATGTTAGACAGGATCGTCGAGCCGCTTCATTCTTGTTCGCAATGGAGGAGATTTGGGATACTGCTCAGGAAAACTCCGAGTCCTGTAGTGTTGAACTGCTCCCTGGTGAGCGTCTTCGGGATTTAGAGTACGCCGATGATATCGCTGGGATTTGCGAGTCCTCCAAAGCTGCCCAGCATGTGCTGCTTAGACTGGAGATGTCCGCCTCCCATTTTTGGATGACATTTGCCCCTTCCAAATGTAAGGTCCTGTTACAGGACTGGCCAAGTGCATGTCCTTCTTTCACCCTTTCGGGACATTCGCTGGAAGTGCTCGACAAATTCGTTTACCACGGGAATTTTTTTAGCATCGACTGTGTAACCGATGAGATCTCCCTGCGTGTCTCCAAGACTAGATTCACTTTCGCTAACTTTCGTCACCTGTGGCTTCGTCGTGATCTGAGCCTCGCTCTCAAGGTAGGAGTCTATAAAGCTACGGTACGAGCGATTCTGCTGTATGGTTGGGAGACATGGCCCGTTCGCAAAGCTTAGTTCAGCTGCTGTCTGCCTTCGACCAACGATACCTGCAAAGCGTTGATGGGGTTTGATAGCAGCATCACCTTAGTAGTGAGGGACTTCCTGGGCAAGTCTTCAGATCTAAGGAACTCCGCCGAACGATTGATAACGTCATTGCACTGCGGAGACATGGCTCGCTTGGCCATGTGCTCCGCTTGCCTACCCAGCGGCTACCACGACGAGCCCTACATACGAACACAGGCGTGTGATGGAAGCTAGGAAAACGAGGCCAACGTAAAACTTGTATCCAACACATTAAGACGCAAAAGTTGTAGCTGACTGTTATTGGACGTTCCCGACTCCCGGGTTGGGGACCAAAAGATCCCGAGCACATCTGCTTGAAAACTCTGTAGGATATGGCCAAGAACCGTACGCAATGATGCACTTGCTCTGAGAATCTGCTACCTTAACAGTTGTTTTCCCTTTCAATATAATTTGTTTCTGCTTATGTGCTGTGACAATCAGCCAATTGTATTGTAGTTGCTAACGTGTTAAATATATATGTATATTCTCTCGATAGATTTCACCCGCACTTCCATGCTCCATCTGGCCGTGTGCCGGGGTGACTTTTAATGCAGGTAAGCCATCACTTATATAATTTATCATTAGGGATGTTTTTCCATGTATATAATGTGGACAGTCAAGTCATCTAGGCCGTGCCATCAGCTGATTTTTTTGGGGTAAAGCACATGTTTATCCCCAGAGAACCAATGGTAATGCGCCTTGCATGGGTATAATTATTATCGTTGGAAGCTTTCATCCCTCACCTCAGGAGACCGACCCAGTCTTGGTAAACAGTGAAGTAAAGAATGATAGGAAATATGTGCGCAAAGAAGACCGATCAAAATTTGCAGGGGAAGTGTCAAAATTGATGACTGCTCAAAGTATCCATATGCTAGACAGTTCCCAACATAATTTTCAGATTCATTATCATATGCTTGCTTTCGAAAAACACAGGAATTGATGGCGCTGCGCAATGAGACTTGTTCTCTGCTCTTGGACTGTCGCCTCTGCAACAGAAAAGTAATCTTTAACTTTACAGCAAAAGTGTAAAAAGGTAGTCATAATTGAGAAACATAAATGATCCGTTTATGTCTCAGTAGTGCGGGACACGTACCGTGGGGTTATTTCGATCACATTTGTAATTGTATCGACCAGAAGGGATTTGCGATTATATCTGATAAATACGCTAGCATTGACAAGCTATTTCTGTCAGTCATGTGGAATTGTAAATCATATTGGCGATCCATGGAGAAAACGAAGAGTTGTGCGCGTAATTCTAATAAACGCTATAATATCTTACCAAGAGAGAGTCATCGGACATCAGTGTGGATCAGTAAAGAAGTGTGAACACCTCCCATATCGTCACATAGAATCTTGGACAGTCGGTTGTTCAGAGGCCGTAGTCTAATGAGGTTAATTATTTTCACTGCCTCATTGATGACAGCTTCGATTTTGGCAAGCGGATCCCCTGCAAGTGTTCAACGGACCACTCGGGGGTTCGCGGATCACACTTGGAGAAATACTGCGTTAAGGCATAGTGTGACGGATAACTGCGGCATGAGCTTATGTGAACGTACACTGGCGCTGCACAAAGAGAACATCGGCCAACTTGCCGCATATTCGCTTGACCCTGCTGCACTGGACTAATAGACAAGCTGTACTCATCCAAATATCGTTAACCCCTATGTGATAAAGTGCATTTCGGACGCTCCAATAATGGATGTCCTCTGTCAAGCGAATTAAAAAAATGATCTCTCAAGGAGCTACCTTCGTCGCTTGTTCACGTCGACGTACGCTTCGTGCACAGTTCACCTGATTCTACAGTGACAAGAAAGTGTCAGTGTGCATGATCAAGTTGTAACGCGCGTTGATAGACCGAAATTGATCATATTTGTTACGGGATATGAAGAGTTAATCATGAACGCCACAGCAACTGGAATTTCATCAACCACAAACAAATAGTGGTGCGTTCTGCTACGGGCTTTATGCCGCTAATATCCGCGCTGAATTGTGTCAACCGATGAAGAGATAGGGTTGGCGGCATCCGGTTTCGGATTTGCCTGTCACTGTGGCAAGCCACAGGACGCCTGCGCCTACAGAGGGACCATGGATGGCTTGCGCTGCACCACCCACAGCTCCAACCACATACCCCATATCCAGTGTAAACCCGAAGGAATAAGACCGGGAGGCATGCGGATGGGAACCACGTTTCATCAACGGAGCCGGCCCACACTCCTTCACAGGCAAACACAAGCACACTGTAGTCGGGGAATCAAGCGCACACAAGGCGGTGGCTGGACCGTAGTCCGCTCCACACTGAGTGCATGGAACCACTCTTCGAGCCTAACACGGCCACAAGGACCGTGCACCATGTCCCCTCCAGCAACGTCCAACTGTCTCCTGGAGCCAGTATGGACGAGGTAGTGGGTAATAGACAGGTAGGCACCTTGTCAACATACACATCAAGCGCATCCACACCGGGGATTTCAAACAACAACCAAACACTTGAGAGAGAGAGAAAGAAAAAGAGAAAAACTCGATTAATGCATAAGGAAACGGTGATATAAACCTTAATTAAATAGCAAACGTAATAAGTTGTTTACAAACAAATCCTAGCTAAGTGCACGAGGTCAGGCAGTATAGTTCACGGAATGCCACGAACACAAAAATGCTACGGAAATCGAATACAATTGGCTTAGGCGAGGTGTGTAAATTAATGGAATAGAGAACGGGTAGACATTTATATGAGAAAGAAAAGCATTAGGCACAAACTGTAAACCCACCACCTGAAATAAAGAGACTCAGCATGCAAGCACGCGGTTAGTAAATCGAAATCAGCGTGCCGACAAACGCTGCGCCGGCTCGTCGTAATTCTCTGCAGGACCTGTCGTCGCTTCTGTAGTGGCCCCAAATGGCACAGCGCATGGCTGA